>CM033472.1:108200954-108800954 GCA_019447015.1 Hymenochirus boettgeri
CTGAAAAAGCACAGTCTAATGACAGACTACAGATTATCAACTTTTTTTTTTGTGACTATGTCCAAAGGCACGTTTTGTCTAGGGGAATTACTTTTTGTCCAGACAAACAAGTTGACAAATTTACAGCAACTAAAGACCTAGATTTATTTTGCAAGAAACATAAACCTTACTTTTACAAAGAACAGGATGGGAATTTAAATACCTTACATGCTGTACAGCAGCAGGATACACAACACAAAGCTATCAGTAAGATTAAACCAAAATCTACTTTGTGCTCACCTTTGTACTTGAAATTGCCCAAACACATTTATGGACATAATCTTTCCAAATCTGAATGGAAGGCATTGGAAGACATTGAGGGCTGGGAGATGTGGTTATCAAACCATCCACAAGGGTGGAAATATTGTAATTTGGCCTGACAGCATGTATTGGAATGAGGCAATTCGACAACTAGCAAATCTAATTATACATTACTCCTGCCCGAACAGGGACCATTTAAGAAAAAACTGTCACACTTAATTGATGATGCGCAAGAGGCAATGATAATCACTCCAGGAAGCTATGTTTTCCACAGCTGATGCCCTGTTGTTCCAACATTGTACCTACTTCCTAAAATACACAAGAATGCCACCACAATCACCAGTAGGCTAATGATTAAGTTACAGGGCACAGCAAATTCCATCAGATTGTTTCCTGGTGACTTGCAATGTTTGAGTCACTCTATACTAGAATTGAACATAGTGCTGTCCGCTACTTTATGATATGGAGGAACATAATCTCTCAGGCAGACATAAATTAATTTTTGTGTTTGTTAGAATACATATTAAAACACAACTATTTTGTATTTGATTGTCAGTACTGAGTACAGCAGAGAAGTACCCCATGGGTGCCAGATGTACTACCTCTTACGCCAACCTATTGTGGGTTGGTGGGAGAGGGAGCACTCTTTTTTGATGATCTCATCTGTTTCACATAGATGATGTCTTCTTTCTATGGAAAAGGTCTAGAGATGTACTGTTGGATTTCATTTAGATATTGAACAATAACAGCCTCAACATCTTACTTACCCAAACATCTCTACATGTAATGTTGGGTTATAATTAAAAAAAAACTTGAAAACAGATTGATAAATACCTTATTCCATAAAGCCACAGTGACTTTCACTACTACACTTTGAAAGGCCCATCCAGCACCTTGAGAAAACCCATCCCTAGAGGACAGTTCCTTCGAGTGAGAAGGAACTATATACTGGATGGGAATTTTGCCAGGTCCTCATATTAACTTACAGATAGGTTTCTTGTTGGAGGGTACCCCAAGGGATTGTTGTAAGGGAGCGAGCCAGAGCAGCTCAGTATTCTCAAAGGAACTCTTACAGCCAAGAAGTAAGACACTAAAGACCAAACCATCAGATATATCACCACATATGGGAGGAATGGGATATGCTTAAGAATGCATTAAATACATCTTGGCACATCATAAGAATGATAATGTTATTGGTCCATCTGTTACAGAGACACCTACTGTGGCAGCAAGAATAAGCAATTTGGCAAGCATGCAGACCCAAAGCCACGGTGTGAGAGCTAACAAAGGCAGCCACATGAGAATAAGACTTAAAGGCACATACCCATGTGAGAATTGTGTGTATGACCATTCATGCACCATACTCTCAGAGGTGTTAACTCGAGTGGGACAAAAGCTTTTCCCTTGAACAGTACTTTAACTGTAAAAGTGACTTCGTAATATATTACATCAGATGTCCCTGTGGACTGCTGTACATTGGTAAAACCAAACAAGAGATCAAACAGAGACTGGCCAGTACATCTGACATCAAACTGGCCAACAGATATAAAACAGAGGGCAAAACACTAAAGACTATTGTTGACCACTTTTTGACGAGTGATGGGTGTCATATAAGACCTAAAATCTTTGGTCTCAAGAGGGTAAGTATGACCATCCGAGGTGGTGATATAACCAGAACTTATTAGGTGTCAGCAGATGGATTTACCAACTGATGACACTATATCCCAGTGGACTTATTAATCTTTCGACTTTACTCCATTTCTATGACTACTTACCTGACATTGAGCCCTATCCACATATCTAAAAATCTATAATTGTTTACCTTTGAACTTATATCTAGAACATCTGTGCCATTGCAGTTAGATCCATACTGTACCACAAAGGATTAGGCTTGAGTGATTCCATTGGATTTGTATTCAAAAGAAATTTCCGTAGTGACTCATGGATCTTTTCCCAGATACATCTTTCTCTTCTACCAGAAAGGCAAGCTTCTGACCATTGTGAAATCAATACTTTCGGGATCTTGCTTTATATGGTGGATTTAGCTTGAAGTGTATCGCCTCAACCATGAGCAGTCCGATACATTGATGTTTACATTTAATGGAGGTATTACCTGATCGGTTGTTGCTTATGTTTGACTGCTTTAAACTTGGGATTAGAAATGGACTAGAACCCAAATTCTAACCCGAGTTCAAGCTCACTTATCGAGTTCGAATGGAATAGGACTTCTCGAATTTTCCGGACTTTCGATAATCATTGCACATCATCGAAATTACGAGCCGTTCGCTAACTTTTGAATGTATATTTGCTAACCCTCAAAAGTATTGTTAGTTTTGCTAACCCTCGAAGTATCATTACATTTTTTGTAACCCTTGAATTAATAGTTCTTTTTTTTTTTAAAGTATCGTTCAGTAGCCCTCAAATTGGCCATAACCCTCGAATGTAGCATGCGCAAAAACCTGATAATTGTCTGCTTGTGTTTAAGAAGTGTTTTAACAAGTTTTGGTGATAGTGGCATGTCCCCCAGACCATTTCCCAGGTGCCACAGCCATTTACAGCAAGTTACCATTGTTAGTTTAGCTGTAAATCACCCAGACTTTTCGAACTACACCCTCCCATTGGTTTTAATGGGTCCAAATTCGAACTTTCGAACTTTTACTGAAGGTCGAAAGTTCGAAAACGGACCGAACTTATGAACTTCGCCATCTCTGCTTGGGATACTATCCAACAAGGGAACAATAGCGACCTAATCACATATAAGTTGGGCATTTCCCTATGGATCTAGTCACCAATTCAATTTTGGGACACTTCCTTTATACTGACCCCTGCGACGATATATGTCCTCTATCTTTAACTTGGTACGTTTATTGGACTTATGTGGATTTCCATCATTGAAGAGAATGGATATACTGTTCGTGTGTGGACTCTCTAATCCCTATATCAAGAAAGTGATCGTATTTATGTATATTGATGCATTTAGATACTTTTCTGTATTGATTTGGGTTATTTGTTTGTTTATATATTGTAATTTAGTAGTAGTAGGATTGGCCAATTGACAGTGGGAGTGGCCTCCATAGTGTACAGCATTCAGGTCATGAGATATCTATCATGGCCGTGTTCTCATGAGAAGTGACTTGTGAGTTTACTGAGCCATGACATCATCACTCTGTGATACTATGCATACATACATGGATGCTGGTGTCCCACGCTACCACACACTGTTGAGAAAGCCCTATTCTTGGTGAAACACATTCAGCGTTCCTCACAGGGCCATCTTTGTGGTCCTGCTTTGGTTTTCCTCCATTGCACAGCAATATGTACCGCCTTGGTGACTTTGGACCATGACTGACTACAGACAGATAAGTGTATGATATTACTGAATGTTATGTTAGGGGCTTTATGGCTGGAGGTTGGCACTGGGTGTACTTTAAACTCAAACTCCAGCAAGAGTTGCATTGGGGAGTAAACACAGCTTATAAGCACATGATTTTTTCCTAGCAAAAGATAAAGATCTAAATGTACCTACTTGCATGTGCAGTAGGTACCAGACCTTTTTTGTTTACATTATTTTCCTAGCATAAGATAAAGCCTCTACATGTACTCAAATTACACCAAGTAGCTTTTGTGGGATAGTGTAAAATATTTTCTTTTAAGCAAGACACAGTACATGAGGTTAATAAAATGTTAATGTTAGGATTCCTACATCCTGCTAACTAAGAAATAAACTGAAAATATTACTTTTATTTTATTTTTTGTATAATAAGCAAGATTTACATTGTTAAGCAGGTACACACTGTACAGATTTCTGAAAGATGACAGACAGGATCTGCAAGATCCTGTCTGCCATCTTTCAAGATCTGCAAACACACATTCCCAGCGTTCTCCTATGTGAGAACGCTCGGAACTGTGTTACCATCGGCCGCGCTAGACTCCTCTATAGGGAGTCTAGCGGGCCGATGGAATTTTCGGCCTTTCCCAAACGACGTTCGGCCGACCGGTCGTTTGGCGGCCGCGCGCTCTTCGGGAACGAACGTACACACGTAACGATTAAGCCCCGATACCGTCGGATCCACGGTAGTCGCTTAATCGTTAATGTGTGTACCCAGCGGTTTGGGAAAGGAGCATTTGTAATATGTTTACACACAAACGCACTGAAATCTGTGCTGTGTGTCAGGGAAAATCTTTAAGCTGTAACATGATTGGCTGTCAGCTTCCAGGAAGCAGGGCTGCATCTCCTGTGAAATGTACTTTGTTCACTTACCTGGGTGTGCCAAGCTTAGTGGATTAAGGGAGCTTACCCTAGTACCCACAGGTAAATTTCATAAAACCCAGCTGCCACAGTAAAGGGAGAGTGAAGAGACAGCGTTTGGTATATTTGTAAATGTGCTCTTTCTATTGGGGCTATATTGTCTGGAGACTTTAGTTCCCTTTTAACTTTGTTAGGCAAATTAAGGATAAATAAAAGATCGTTCAAAGAAGAATATTTTATATAGTAATTCAGAATTGATATGTTAATTTATGTTGGCTTGCTTGTTCATCCAACAAGGGTCTTTGTGTTTAAAAACAACTTTTTATCAATGTTAATGCTTTAGAGTTTGTTTGATAGATAAGAGTAAATTCCTATTCTGATCCGGTGTTTGCTTTGTTTACCAGTAATATAAAGTCTGATAACTCTTTCATTTTAATTAAAACAATCTTCTTAAAATGAAAAAAAAAGAAAAAACTTTTTATTATCATATTGTTCTTTTTGTATGTAATAAAATTCTTTGTTTACACGTTTACAGTCAGTGAACTGCAGCCAGTAGTTATATTGTAAGGGGCCTAGGAATGTGCATTGATTATCTTTTCTATGTTTATATATAATTACTGTATATACTATATATATATATATATATATATATTATATATATATATATTTTTTTTTTTTTTTTTTTTTTTTTTTTTTTTTTAATCTTCTTAATAAAACAAATATATTATTGAAAAGTTAAACACGCTCTACGCCAGCAGAAGCAACTAATGAATAATCCATTGGAACATCTATGGTAAGAACATACTCGTCCCCTTCACACCTCAGGGGCAAAATTTAGACAGTGACGGGACTGATGGAACCTCCTAAACTGTCAGAGGGGACCAGACCACCGTAAGTAACCAGACCCACGTACTAAACCCGGATCACCTCATTAATCGGATTCCAGGTATTTATATCGCTAACTCTTTATCATATAAAAAAGCCAGAAAGGACCAACTGCTCGTTAAGTCCCTTTGGGGCCAGCATGTCCAATGTCCTGATCCACCGAGCCTCTCTCCTCAATAGCAATTGCTTATGGTCCCCACCCCTACCCCGATCAGGAATTTGATCTATGGCCATCCACTTCAAAGTAGAAACTCCATGTTTAGCTTACCGGCAGTGCCTACTACAGATTGCTCACCAATTTGGTAGATGCACCCTCGTGTTCTCTATCGATTGCTTAAATCGAGGACTGGTGGTTTGCCATTCTTTACCTTACTGAGGTAGTGATTTTACCTAAAGTATAACCCGCACGGGCATACTATGAAATAGATGACATATGTAGATAAGCAATTAAGCCTCTGTTTGATCTTTATGCTCTGCGCTGTAAGGGGATGAGGGAAGTCTACCACTTAGCATAGATCTACAGGTAAGACACCCACTACATTTGAAACAGCCAAATTTTTTGTTCCTAAAAAGTAATTGGATCCTTTTTGGGTTTTAACCCCAAGATCCGTTTGGACCAATAAACTACGGAGATTTCTACCCCATCTGTGGGCAAAATGGGTATTGCATAGAATAGTGCCTAGTTTTTCCCCTACTTTAAAGATCCTAAGATCTACCAACTTAAGACTGACACAAAGGGTCCGCCTGACCGGAGTGGGTAAGGTATTCAACTCAGCAATAATTGGCCTGGCATCTTCTTCATTACCTATCATCACCATAAACAGGTAATCTATACCTATAAGCCCATGAAGTCCTGCACTTTGCAGTGCAAAGTATAAAAAAAACTCCTCAAATTAATTGGTAGTCTGTCGATCAGACATATTGAAAGGAATTGATTTTTTGGCACATTAAAGCAAAGTTGTCAAATATGCAAAAAATGTTATCCACACATGGCCAACCTAACTAATTGTTTACTTACTGTATACAATTCTTGACAGATTTTCCAGCAAGGGTACATGCTTGTAACTATGATCAAAACTAAGCTGATTAAGATTTCTCAATAAACAGATACTTGCACACTTAACTGAAATATTAATTGATTGTATTCTCGATATTGCTCACTTTTAGTCAATTAAAAGAAAAAATAATTATTTTAAACCATTTGAATAAAAAATAATTTTAGAAGAGTTCAGTTATTCCTTTAAATTGTATGTATACTGAAAATATGATTTTGCATCATCTTAATCTATAAATAAATACATCTAAGGGCTAGGCCACACTGCTGCGGTTTTTTTTTGCGTTTGTGCTTGCGCAAGCGCAAACGAAAAAAAATCGCACATGAAATCGCATGCGATTGCGTTTGCGTTGCAGTGTGGCCTGCCCTTACTAGCACTTATTCTGAGGTGTGTGTGATGCTGCATGCCTACAATAAAGTAATTTATTTGCTCAGGCTCTGACCATTGATTTTCCCCAGTACCAACTGTCAATAATACTGCATACAGTATACAGCACACCAACTGTCAAACCATTCCATCAACAGCAAAACTGTTTACAGAAATGCAGAAATGTAAGATATTTCAGATTGGATATCTAAAGAAATAGGGGGCAGATTAAAAAAAAATATGTATATACAGTGATAGTTGGGATGAATTATAGTTTCCACTAATGGGCAATTTAAAAAAACTAACTTGCCAGTGTACATACCCTTTAAGATATGTGGCAGATCAATGCAAATAAACATTGCTATCCTCATGTATTAATGGATCATATTTGGGAAAGATAGTTGAACTATATATCCAAGAGAGATGCAGATTGTATAAAAGGCAGTAAAAATGTACAGTCTTCCATACTGTTAAGCCAGCAAAAATGTCAAGCCTCTAGGAATGCCCCTCAGCTTTTTTTGGTACATAGATGTTATGATTGTTTTATTAAAGCTGAACACATAGCTATACAGGGTATAGGCTGACAATAATGTGAATGCATAATCCCTGGCAATAAGTGGTTGGGTGCACTCTCAGATAGACCTTAGATTAGAATTAGCATAAACAGAAAACATAATATCCTTTAAACTAGAACAGTAATAAAATTGAAAGTAAAACAACTGCTTTTTTTTTTAAATAAAACAGCCAGGCATGGAAATTAAAAACAATAAGCAGGGACCTGCTATGCAGGTTAGTGCTAATAACTAGAAAAAGTAATAGAAAATAACTTTTAAAAAGTGCATATTTGTACTACTGGAGCTAATTTAGGTAGCACAAGACTTCCAATAAGCTTGTGAAGGTTCTCATTCTACCAGGTAATGGTATATCTGTTGTATTCATTAGATCAACCGGACTTGAATTTTAGTTCTTGAAGACGTTTCGCTAGTCATCCGACTGGCTTTCTCAATTCAGAATGACTTGTACAAGAATTTGTGGCAATTATGTACCCTGGAAAATCCCAATTTTAATTGAATACAACAGATACTTCCAATTAAAGGAGAACTAAACTTAAATTTTCAAAAACCTAATGTGAAAGTTTTTCTCCCCAGAACACCTATACATTGTAAGATTCTTCTGTGGTACATTGCATTTAATATATGTGAGAAATAGATTCTGTAAAAGAAGGCTTCCATGTTGTTGCCAGTACAACCCACAGCCATGAAGTCATCAAAGAACCACGCCCCCTGACCCCAGTATTCACTGTCTCTATGCACAAAGTGTTTTCTATACAGATGTCTACACACCAATATGGAATCCCTGATAAGACTTTTAAAGCTGCTTGTTACCCTGCAGTTTATTTACCAGTCAGTGTGAGTTGCTAGAAAATAAACTGCAGGGTAACAAGCAGCTTTCTAAGTTATCAGGGATTCCATATTCCATTTTTTAAATTATTCTTTTACTAGCAAAAGATAAAGTTACCAAATGTAGCTGGACTCTCTGCTTATTCAGTGTTGGCGCACCAGGTAAGGCACCAGATTTAAAAAATATGCAGTTCAGAAGGTCACAAGTTCAATACCCCAGATGTAGCTTTTTTTGTTTCTATTATATTCCATGAGAAAGATAAAGCTTCTAATTGTACCTTTGCGTTCAGCTTGTGCAGTGGTGGCGCACCTTGTAAGACACCAGGGTTAGACACATACAATTCAGAAGATCACAAGTTCAATACCCCAGCTAAACCTTTTTTTTTTGTTTCTATTATATTCCATGCAAAAGATAAAGCTTCTAAATGTTCCTAGTCTTTAAGCTTGTTCAGCGGTGGCTCACCTTGTAAGATGCCAGGGTTAGACACATACAGATCAGAAGGTTATGAGTTTGATTCCCCCAATGTTTTATTTTTTGTTTCTATTATGTTCCTACTACAATATTCTACATGTACCAATGGTTTTTATAGTGTCTCTCTTAGCCTAGAGGTAAGACTTCTGCTTTTAGCAAGACAGGGTAAATGTACAAGTTGCAGGTTCTATTCCCCACACTTACTTTTTTTTTTGCTGAAATGTAAGTATTCTGTTTCTTACATCCATGCTATCTATGAAATACACTGCAAAGATTCATTTTCTTTTTGTATGAAAAGCAAAGGATTATATCATTGTTAGGACAGGAGCCTTGAATGTGTTTGAAAACAAAAATCTGAAATCCCTGTTCTGTGTCATGGAGAGGGAGGATCTCTGTGCTATAATGGGATTGGTTGTCAGCTTTTAGGAAGCAAGGCTGCAACTTCCTTGTTTTGATCTGTTGAGCTTTATGGAGCATGTGCCTGTACGCAGACACTTAGCTGGGGGTTTACCCAGCTATGGTGGATTGTGGGAGCTGACCCCTAGTACTCACAGGTTATTTTCATAAATCACCCAATGGCCACAGCAAAGGGAGAGGTGAGACACAGCTTTTTGTATGTTTGTGAATGTGCTCTGTCTATTGGGACAATGTTGTCTGGAGACTTTAGTTCTCCTTTAAATAATTTTAATATATGCACTAGCAGATGGCAAAGCTTCCATGTGGCTGTAGCACCCCTAACCTCCTATTTGTGCAGTAACTGGGTGCTTTCTCTCATTATGTTCCAAAAAGAAAAAAGCTCTTCCCAATTCCTTCACTGGCAATTCTCCCATCTTGGTGTGGTTAGGGGTGCTACCTCCATAAGCTTTGTCTTTTGTCTTTTTGTTCAAAAAATGCTAGAGTTTAGCAGGTCTATCAATCAGTATCTGTGAGAATAGCCTGTCCTACATCTGGATCAATCCCAGCTTCTATAACTTACAGCCTTAACCCATGATTTACCAACATTACTAACTTTAACCATGATTTACCAGCATTACTGGTTTCACTGGTAATTTTGGCTGATATTTTGTCCCAATTGGACAAACTATCAGTTGCGTTGGTTGATAAGACCCAGACATTTGCCAATATGTTAACAGCCTAACAGGCTTTCACAAGTTTGCATTTAAATGCAGAATTCCAGATACAGATTCAAACAAGATTCAAAATCATAAACACTACCAATATCCCATATGTCCTAATATGTTCCAAACTCCCATGCAAAACAGTGTGACATATGAAGAAACAGAACCATGGCTAAATAGTCCAAAAGGGAGCGGACAAAAATGACTTCCGATTTTTCAGCCAGGTTGACCAAGCTAAATAATACTTGTAATAAACAACTCAATATACCTTCTTATCGTTAAAAATGTTGCTTATTTTGCCCCAACCAAACAAATGTTAGCTTTCAAATGTTATAGAATATCTGATTGGTTGGGGCAAAATTTTCACCATTTTTAACGATAAGAACTTTTATTGAATCTCCCTGAGAATGTTCTTCTGATGCCAGCAACATTAACGATGAGTATGCAAGAGATTCTCAAATATTTATAAAAGAAAAAGTGCATTAATTTCTTTGAAATTATTATTTTATTTTATCCACAGGCATTTCCTCTATGTCCAAAAAGAGAAAACTGAATGATGCATGTTGGTAATTTCAATTTCCAATTTAGTGGAATTTTAGATTTTACAAATAGTGGGCGGCCAATTTGAGTCAGAAAAATTGAACAACTGATACAAGATATATTAACATCTTTTTCTATATGCCAAAGTGATTTGTAGGAAATCAGAGAACATACCATATTCTATACCCACAGCAAGACAAGACCACTGTGCACCTGTCCAATGCACCAAGCAGAAAAATTCTGAGAAATGTAGCAAGAAGGAACACAGAGGTAGGTTAAACTGTTATGATGTTTTTATTTCTTGTGTCAGCATGACATATTTAAGCCTACATGGACTTTTTTTCAATATGGCCAATAAAAATATGTAGCAAAGAAAATCTTTTTAAGGTGCTGGCATTTCAAAACAAAGTGATGTTGCACATAGTGTTCTAGGAAAAGGGTGAAGCAATTCAGATGTTACAGGAAGGAGACCATTTTAAAAATTGAAAGAGAATATTAAGTCTGGGCATATGTTTTATTCTTTTGGATTATTGGTTGATATGGAAAATATTCAGAGTAGATAATGTACCTGATATGACATTGCTTGAAGATAAGGGATCAAAGAAAAAACAAATAGAATGCTTGGAAGAAATATTTAATTTGAAACTCTAGATAAATATTTTAAATCGGTTTTCTGAAGGTGCTGCAGGGTTAAATAAGAGGGGTAAGGAAATGATAAGATCCTCCTGCAAATTAAAAAAAAAATGCACATCTTTGTTGATGGCATGAAAATATGATCATTTGTTTGAACACTTAAGATTTTTGACATTTGGGATGGGTTTCTGGTTCGTTTTGAAACTACGGGTTTCGAAGTTCCACAGAACGTTCACATTTCAGGACAAAACTAACCGGTTTCGAACATTTCTAGTTATTATTTTGCATAAAAATATTCTGAATCCTGGGCACTAGAGATGGCTGAACTTTCGAAAGTTCGGTCCATTTTCAAACTTTTGAACTATATGGAAAGTTAATGTAAATGGCTGTGGGACCTGGGAAATGGTCTGGGGAACATGTTTGAATATCCAGGACTCGAAAAATCGATTTTACTCTCATGTGCGCTACTTTAGAGCTCTCGCATTCGAATATTCGATAATTATCCTATGAACGACTCACAGATTCGATAATTCGATATTTACTCGCGTATTGGTATAATAGACATTTTACTCGCATATTCAATATTTCCTCCGATATTGGTATAATAGACATTTTACTTGCAGATTCGATAATTCAATATTTACTCGCGTATAGGTAAAATAGACATTTTACTCGCAGATTCGATAATTCGATATTTACTCGCGTATTGGTATAATAGACATTTCACTCGCATATTCGATAATTTGATATTTACTTGCATATTGGTATAATAGACATTTTATTCGCATTCAATAATTATCGAAAAAATCAAAAGTCCGGGATAGTTCGAGAAGTCCGAGTCTGTTCAAACTCAAATAGTTTGGCTCAAACTCGGGTTCGAGTTCTAGTCCATCTCTGCTGGGCACTTATGAAGGTACACTATGCAGCACCAAAATGTTGATATAATAAATACAAATTGTTTTGAAAATCCAAGAGTTCCCAGAAGTCGGACTATTTTTATGCATAATTATATGTACCTGGAGAAGCAGTAAGAGTGAACTGGGATCAATATATAGTTATTATTTTGTTTTTAATCACTTCATTAGTTTAATGCTTTTGATTTTAGTTGATAACTATTAGTATGTTTGGCAAGGACTCAATCACCCTAGTAAAATAAATGTTTTAAAAATGCTGTACTCCACTGCTATCAAGTATAGTCATTTTAGAAGGTATCTTGGAGAGCATATTCATATTAAACTATGGTTGCTGTCACCAATGATCAAGTCCTTGGTAACATCTAGTAATACATTGTGGTAGTACATTATTGCATACACATAATTGCTTTTATATTGGAGTAACAATTAATTATATTCTTATAATAGTCATTCTGCAATGTCATAAAGTGACTATCATAAGATTATCACATCACATTATTGCATACACATAATTGCTTTTATATTGGAGTAACAATTAATTATATTCTTATAATAGTCATTCTGCAATGTCATAAAGTGACTATCATAAGATTATCACCGAAACAAATGAATAACATTGCTAAACCAATTGCACACTAACTGTATAAGAACTGCAAAAACATCACTGACTCACTGGAGATTCCTCTATCTTTTCACCAAGTTCCGGCAATTATACGGCCCCCTCATTCCTCTTTTTACCAGGTTTTAGCAAGCCTGTCACTGGCATTTATGAAGTCTTATAGCTTGTCTCCTCATTTTTAATATTTGACCTCTGGTATTTGCTGTTTTCCTCTGTCATCAATGGTTTGTTGTGTATCCATTTGTTTGCCTCATGGTTTGGTGATTCACCAGTAGCAACTTCCTGGTGTGTTATTTTAACGACAATTTAATGATGTTTTGCATGTTGTTAGCATTCTGTGCCCATTGAACTGGTGTCCGGATGTGATACTGGCTACTTTGGATAGGCCTATTTAAATCTCCTGGCAGTTTTTTTAATCAGATCAGCTTTCTGTTTTTTTCCCAGTTACTTGTGAGTGTATTCCTTATTCCTTGCCACTTGCCTCTGACCTTACTCTGCTCTTAACCGTTTCTTAGCTGTATCTAGTCAGCTGTTGTCCATCTCTCCAGTGCCTTTCCTTCCCTGGGTCAGTTAAGGTACCTCTACGTGGGACCGTGACCTGGTGTCTGCCTCACAGCGCAACATCCCCAACCACCAGTAGCTCTAATTAAGACTGGCATGTGCTTAGACTCTGCACTCGAGGAGGGTTTCTGATTTTCCAGCACTATCCTCAACATCCCCATTACAACAAGAACCCTACACATATGTTAAATAAGAATAAACCTGTATAATATACATAGATGGATATATGGATAGTCACAAAATGTCTGGTGCAAGATTACCTTCTGTCCCCTCTGATAGGGACTCTGTCTCATTATCTTTTGTATATTATATTTCTAAACCTTTTACAAGACAGCAACTGGGTATTTAAAGATGTTTTCTTAAAGTTGAAACGGGTCAGGCCTGCTCTGTGTTTATATCTGTTTGGTACAATATAAACACAATTGACTAATTACTGTAAAAGAGGTTTGACTCAAAGCAGTGTTTGCTCTCTGCATATATATTTGGTTCCGCTGTTTACAGGATTTAATATCCTTGGCAAATATATAAAATAATGAAACAAGACATGTTAATCCTTTTAGCTTCCAATGGAAATCCTAACAGATAAAGCATTAGAATTCTTTGGAAAACATCTCAGGAGATTTTAGTATCTGAATTTTGTGCAGTTTGGCCTTTTTTGTACAGAATCAATTAAACTCTTCATTATGCCCAAAACATGTATTTTAATGTTTTGAGATTGCAGAGATTTTGTCTTAAAGGGCATGCCCACCCCCAAAACGTAAATTTAACCCCATACTGGTCTTTAACTTTAAACCCTTTAGGTATATTGTAGTTTCCCCATCCCAACCCAAACCGCTTGATCAGTTTGCAAAAAAAGATAGAAGAAACTTACTTACCAGCCCGGGATCCATCAGTTATATCAATAGCCGGCAGCCCCCTTCCCCACCTAATGGTGGCAAATCCCCCAAGATTTAAAAGATAACTGTGCCTGCTACCGGGCATCCCCGGCGAAGAAGTAATGGGAGCAAATGGTACGGCAGTGGTCACAATGGGGATTCATATTCCACTTGTTAGATGCGACAGTATGATATTCTACAGGGTACAGCCATTAGCAGTACAGCAATATAATTGGAAACTCTCACCCAGCTCCTGTGGTATTCACCTTAATGTCCTCCTATTTCTTCAGCTGGTTATAGCTACCTTGAAGCACAGAGTCAAGTTCTGATAGCTCCGGCCCGCGTTAGGGGGCGGGGATGCCTGACTTTGAGTGTGGTCACCAGCCGAGGATGCTGGGAACTGTAGGCAAGGGCTTAAGCCACTCTTCGCGGTCCCAGTCCCATTGCGTGCCATCTGATTGGCCGATCCAGGTCTCGCGAGGTCGGGGAACGTTACGTCACGGATGACATCACGCGAGGCTATAAGAAGGGGGCGGCCACGAGGCTCAGGTGCCATTTTGATTAACATTGCCAGAGGAATCACTTCTCTCAGGGCAATCATATCAGCAGGCACTTGGGAGACAGCCAAGATGGCTCATCAGGATAATGAAGCGATGCTGAATAGGAATAGGGAGAGGATCAGCACAGAGGGGGCAGGATGGCTTCAGGAGATCCTCAGTGCAGACTCCCCTATCACCAGGAATGTGAGTACTGGGCTTAGGCCCACTACCAGGTCCACTAGCCGGCTGGCTGGCAGGCCCAAGCATCCCTCCTTCCCCCCCTCTCGTCTGAGTCCCAGTCCCATACGAGCCAACAGGGGACATCGGGGTTCACAGATTAGGCAGTCAGGCACGGAAAGGGGCCGGGCAGTGACCGAGGGCCTGCTTAGGTCCTTTAATATGGTACATCCATCTCAGTTAGTTCAGGTGGATGTCCATCGTCCTCTTGCAGAGGCTTTGGAGGTAGGAACTGTGATACCCGTCGCTCCCGCTTCAGCATCAGGCAGAGGAAGAACCAGGGGCAGAGGAGGCCCTGCCCCTTGGTTACCACGTTCCGCCCGCCCAGCTGTTGCAGCAGCAACGGTGGGGGACATAGCTAGAGACCCTCACCCAGCGCCGCAGGCGAGCGAATCAGATGAGGGAGAACAGGAGTTTGTGGATGCCAGGTCCACCATTAGGGGCATTACCCCTGCACCCACTAGAATTAGGGAACTAGAGGAAAGGAGGTCACCTGGGGACAGGAGTCAGCCTAGGAGGGCCAGGAGCAGCTGTAGGCGCAGCAGGAGAAGGAATAGGTACTCATCCTCAGGCAAGAGTAGTGATGACTCCCGCAGTCATAGGCACAGTAGGCACCGTGGGAGCGATTGTCGTAGGCGCCGCTCATACTCCAGAAGCCGCAACGAGCACCGACGCTCACACTCGTTGGGCAGGAGATCAAGGGCCTCCCGATCATCCACGTCCGACAAGAGCAGGGTTTCTACGGCTGCAACCTCGGCAAGGGAACGCACCAGGGAGAGGAGCACTTCCCAAGAAGGTCAGCAGCCGCAGCCGTCACCAGCGGAAACATCGTGCCCTGCGGAATTCGTCACGGTACCAAGTCCCTCGGGCGGTGAGTACACATGTGCTGGGGCATGGGGTACGGCTAGTGATGGGGATAACGGTGAACTGGTCCATTTGTTGTGGGCATTGATGGGTAAATTGGACACAATGCCTTCTGGCTCATCAGCGAGTCCAGTCCCAGGGGGAGCTACAACACTCCCGCCTGCCCCTGAAGTTACGTCAGTGAAAGCACTGAAGGAGTCGTATTTTTGTCGGGTGAGCCCATTAGGAGTACACCTTTCAGGGGAGGTGAAAGAAAAAATATGGAAAAACGACTGTCGATATTTGGTCCCTGATTTCTACCAACATGGAAAAAGAAATAATAAGAACTGAAAAAGGGGAAAAGAAGCCCAAGGTGGCCAAATCATTTGGGAATTGGCTACAGGCCTTTTGTGTATTAGCAGGGGTCATAGGGCAAAAAGCCCCTCAAAAATGCTCCGAGCTCTTCGTCTACCTAGACATGATCTTTGGGGCATACAAGACACACGGAGGGTCCGCCTGGCGTCAGTACGATGAAGAATTTAGGCGACGCCTGGCAGTTAGGCCCAAGATGGGGTGGAATATCAAGGCCCCTGATTCTTGGCTAAGAATCATGTTGTCCCAAAGGTCACCTATGGGTTCCGCCTCAGCCACAACAGCCAGCACTAGTACATTTCAGGCCCCCCGGGTTTAGAAAGTCAGGCCCCTGCTGGCTATTTAATGAAGGGAATTGCAAGTTTGGAGCAGCTTGCAGGTTTAAACACGAGTGTTCCTTTTGCGGAGGAGGGGGGCATTCTGCCGCCAAATGCTTTCGGAAGTCCCGCCCTTCAGGTAAGGGAGGTAGCGGTGGTAGACCGGCGGTAGGACGCCGGTGATCGTGGGGGCAATGGAGCCCTGGCTCGCGGTTTACCCGGAGAGAGCAGCAGCAGGCCTCATCAGGGAGGGGTTTAAATATAGGTTTAAAATTCCGTTTCAGTTTTCACAGTCTCCCAGGTTCGCTCAGAATCTGAAATCGGTCAAGGAAGCGCCTCAAGTGGCCAGGGACAAAGTTTTAGCAGAGGTTCAGCTAGGGTGATTGTCAGACCCATTTTCTAAGCTTCCCTTCCCCAACTTGAGAGTTTCCCCGTTGGGTCTAGTTCCCAAAAAAGAAGGCGGGAAGTTTCGCCTGATTCACCATCTCTCTTATCTGAAGGGCAGCTCGGGAAATGATGGTATCAGTAAGGAGGAGGCCTCGGTTTCATATGTATCCTTCGACAGGGCTATTCATCTGGTAAGGAGGGCCGGGGTAGGGGCCTTGTTGGCAAAATCAGACATTGAGTCTGCATTCCGCCTATTGCCAATCCACCCAGAATGTTTTCATTTGCTGGGATGTCAGTTGGATGGAATGTATTACTATGACAAATGTTTACCCATGGGCTGTGCCATCTCTTTCTCCCTGTTCGAAATATTCAGTTCATTCTTAGAGTGGCAATAGTGTACGAAACCAACTCCACGAATATTATACATTACTTAGGCGATTTCTTGTTTGTCGGCCCGGGGGAGACTCTGTTCAGTGTGTGTTTTTACTTTGTTCATTCAGTTTCTTAATGAAAAAGTTTGGGGTTCCCCTCTCGGTGGAAAAGACGGCAGGCCCTACAACGATGTTATCCTTCCTGGGAATAGAGATTGATACAGTTAAGATGGAGTGCAGATTACCGCCCGGGAAGGTGAAAGATATGTTAGTCGCAATTTCAATGTTCCTACAGCTCAAGAAAGTAACGTTAAGGCAGCTACAATCTTTATTAGGTTCACTGAACTTTGCATGTAGAATAATGCCGATGGGGAGAGTTTTTTCCAGGAGGTTGTCGTTAGCTTCTCGGGGGGTTCCGTCCCCTCACCACCATATTAGGATCACTAAGGTGTTGCGCGACGACCTGAAGGTAGGGCATACCATCTTGATTAACTATAATGGCAGGTCTTGTTTTCAAAAGCAGGAGCTATCTAGTCAGGAATTACAGCTCTACATGGACGTGGCTGGGTCCATAGGGTTTGGGGCTATCTTGGAAAAGGAGTGGTGTGCGGCACCTTGGCCTGAATCTTGGAAAAAAGGCTACCACTGTAAGAACCTCACAGCTTTTTCCTTTAGTGGTGGCAGTAGAATTATGGGGTCCAAAGATTCAGAATAAAAGAATTCGCTTTTGGACAGATAATGAAAGCATGGTCTATGCCATTAATAATCTTACCAGCACCTCTCCCCCAGTGTTAGCATTACTTAGACACCTGGTACTCAGGTGTCTGGAGTTTAACATAACTTTCAGGGCTAGGCATGTACCGGTTGTTCTTAACTGTATGGCGGATGCCTTGTCTCATTTTCAGTGGCAGGATTTTCATCGGCTCAAACCGGACGCCCAGCAAAAAGGATTGGATTGCCCGGAGTCTCTATGGGAGATAATTGGCAGCAGCTGAGGCAGTTGGTTCAATCGTCAGTCACCCCTTCGACTTGGGCGAGCTACAGTAAGGCCTGGTCTGAATGGCTCTTATTTACAGTTGAGAAAGATATTAATGTTGGTTCTCATGCCAGGTTGGAAACTCTCCTGGACTACTTAGAACATCTAAGGTCAACAGGATCGTCGGGCTTAGTAGCCCAACGTAGGTTAGATGGTTTATCTTTCTTTTTCAGGTTGTTAGGTTGGAAAGACGTGACCAAAGAATTTGTAGTAAGGGCCATTCTAAAAGGTTGGAGAAAAGAACACGTGGGGGTGCAGCCCAGGCGTCCTATTACCTTTAAATTGCTGGTTAGGTTAATAGAAGTCCTGCCTCACATCTGTAATTCCCCCCATGAGACCAGTTTATTTCAGGCTAGTTTTGCGCTCCTTTCTTCGGCTATGAGAGTGGGGGCTAGTGTCAGCCAGTTCCAAAAGACCAGGTGGCTTACTGCTTGAAGACCTATTTATTTCCAAATCTGTAATTAGGGTAAACATAAAGAGATCTAAAACAGATTTATTTGGTGAAGGTAAATGGTTTTCAATCTTCCCCATTTGATCCTCCTGGTGCCCAGTCCAGGCGATCTGTAACTTTGCTTCTATTAGACCGCCTGCTCTCACTTTCCTATCACATCAGGATGGTTCCCCATTAACGAGATTTCAATTCGAAGCTGTGCTGAAAAAATCTCTTGGTATATTGGGTCTATCCCCTAAGGAATTTGGGACCCATTCATTCCGAATCGGGGCTGCAACAGAAGCGTATTCGCTGGGTTTCTCAGAAGAAAGAGTTCGCAGGCTGGGGCGCTGGTGGTCCAGTTGTGTAGCGCGTTATATCCACCCTGATTTGGCCATAAACTGAGCTTTCTTTTCTAGGTGTTCAACAGCCCTCGGTCTGGCTGGTGGGACATTCGTACCTGTACTGGGCGGCACAAAGAGCAGAAGTTCGACCGGGAGGACGCAACTTAGGTTTTCAATCTGGTGATTCATGCATCCGGGAATGACCTCTGCCGGAATCGTCTCTCAGATTCATTATTTCTAATGAAAACGGATCTGATGAGATTCCGATCTCTATTCCGAGAGATGATAATAGTCTGGTTGGAGGTCATCCCTAGGGTCCAATGGCAAGGAGCCAGAGATCAGGGTGCCGTTGAAAAAGCCAGGAGGGTTCTGAATACGAGAATCTCGAGGTTCATTAGGTCTCAAGGCGGGGTAGTTGTTAGACATCGCCAGTTGGAGGGCGATAATAGAACGCTTATGAGACAGGATGGGGTGCACCTTAACGAGATAGGTTTAGATATATTCTTATCAGGATTACAGGATGGGATCGAACAGGCACTATATATGTTGGGTGGAGTTCAGTGTAGGATTACACTGTCTCCTTAGTGGCGGATACATCCTTGCGAACGGTATGGTTTTAGAAGCCGTTACATGCCCTCTGGGGACCCAGAGGCCTGGTATTCAGCATTGGCTACGGCTGGGAGTTTATTGGAGTTATCGCAAGGATGTAGAAATTAAGATCTGGCCTATTGTGATAACACATTTTGTAATGTGTTAAATAAAGCTGTGGCCGTTTATTTACACCCAACTCTGTGTCTGCCTGTTCATTCCATTTAAGTTAAGATCAAAAAAGCGTAAGGTTAACATGGGGAAGCAGCCTAATTTATCCCAATCTAGGTCTGATAGCTCCGGCCCGGGTTAGGGGGCGGGGTGCCTGACCTCGAGTGGGGTCACCAGCCGAGGATGCTGGGAACTGTAGGCAAGGGCTTAAGCCACTCCTCGTGGGTCCCAGTCGCGGCACACGCTGATGACGTCAGCACGCCGTTGCGTGCCGTCTGATTGGCCGATCCGGGTCTCGCGAGGTCCGGGAACGTGACGTCACGGATGACGTCTCGCGAGGCTATAAGAAGGGGCGGCCACGAGGCTCAGGCACCATTTTGATTAACATTGCCAGAGGAATCACTTCTCCCCTCCCTCCCCAGAGTTAAGGTTTTAAGTTAATTTGTTATGTGGTTTTATAAAAACATGTTAATGAGAGCGGTTTTGGAGTCACAGCTGGCGGATACATCCTTGCGAACGGTATGGTTTTAGAAGCCGTTACATGCCCTCTGGGGACCCAGAGGCCTGGCATTCAGCATTGGCTACGGCTGGGAGTTTATTGGAGTTATCGCAAGGATGTAGAAATTAAGATCTGGCCTATTGTGATAACACATGTTGTAATGTGTTAAATAAAGCTGTGGCAGTTTATTTACACCCAACTCTGTGTCTGCCTGTTCATTCCATTTAAGTTAAGATCAAAAAAGCGAGTAAGGTTAACATGGGGAAGCAGCCTAGTTTATCCCAATCTAGGTCATCTTTCTTAATCCCACATTTAGCTCGGCTCCTCTCCCGCTATTCCATGGAATAGCATCAATTTGCATTAATTGAGGATTGTGGATTTCCTGAGTGGATCAAGTGTGTGAGCGCTTTAGAGGGGTTCTGAGGGAAAGATATCTCTTTCCTTTCCTTAGTTTACATATGTTAGAATTGGTAGTTTATTTACCCCTAGCACTATACTTATGTAAAGGATAATATAGCCACGTTACTAATTAATACTGTGCACTCAGACCTTTTATTTATTTATTTGTACTTTCCATTGCTCTGTAGATGTAAGTAGGTGAGATTAGTGAGCACCATAGTTATTGGTGAAAGTACGGTTCAAGTTAGCATAAAAGAAGGAGATATTTTATTAAGGGATACTATACTAATGCCGTAACTCATTTCAGTCTGACCCCTCAGTCAGTAAGTCACTGACACCCACCCCCATTCTCTTACATGGGTTAATAAAGGGGAGGGTAAACTAGGCCAGGAGTCAGAGATCTCTCAGTTATTGCATGAGTATTGTGTGTCTGTCGTGAGACTTTAACATCATTTCATAGTAACCTCAATTTTTTATTTATTTGTTATTTTAGTATAGTATAGTATAGTATTTGAGGTTAAATAAAGACATACATACATCCAGTTCAGCCTACTCAGCAATACCCACATTTCCAACCTAACTGTTGATCCAGAGGAAGGCAAAAAAAAACAAAAAACACCAGAATTATGAAGGGGAAAAAAATTCCTTTCTTCCCTGGATCAACTCTACTTTATGTATCAATACCAGTAACTTGCAACATGCAAGGACCCGAGGATGAATTTAATCCTGTCCAGGAGCTTTATTAATATTAAACTTATTTAGTTGTTTCTGCACCATACCCTCCATTAACCAAAGTGCAATTGCATCTTTTATACCATTATTGCTACTATACACTATGCTATTTAATTAGCATAGGGGCAGGGAGGTAGAATTGATTATTCCTACCTCACAATATCGCTTTACAGCATGCTACAGCATGTACAGCTTTCATTTGCCAGGTTAGTCCTGTACTAGTCCTGCATTTAAGATACTGTAGTGCTGAAACAATATTGGGAGGTAGGAATTATCAATTCTACAGTGTATCCCAATATAATTCTTTTTTTATTCAATACATTACCTTTGATTTTCAATACATTTTTGGGTCTGCCAGGTACAAGTACTGCCCATGGAATCCACCAGCCTTTTTATAGTCAGTATACTATTTACTGTATATATCTATCTGGATGTGTGGGTGTTTCAGTGCCTCTACTGGGGGGGTGGTTGTTTGATTAAACACATTCATATTGTATTTTATGTTTATATACACATGGTACATTTTGGGGGAATTTTTTTTTTAAATAAACCAGTAACAAGAGCCATTTTAACATCAAATCAATCAATTCATTTGTAATAAAACAATTTCATACCATTGTGTAAGCAGAGCTGTTATAGGCCATATCTTTTCTTAACAAAATAGAAATTAGGATAGTTTATGCTTTTGGTTGTATACAGTATTTGCAAATATTACATGGAATAATTGCATTGATTAAAACCTTTAGTTAATTATGCATGTTTGATGGCAGTGTTAGAGTTCCATGATTTGCCATGGGAAAAGTGTGAGGCTCAGATTGAATATTGCTGCATATTTACAGGTTTAGTGGTGCATCCAATTATGTGAACTTGAATGGATAAAACACATTATTGTGGAAATGAAAAAAGAAAGCTTTGGACCTGATAATGTTTTTGCTCAATTACGGCCTTTGTAGGTGAAGGCTATTACTTTATTTGCATAGTGCATCGCGGTAGAAAAGTATTTTCAACTTCATTTTAAGTCATTTTAAAAATGTAAATATTGTGCAAAACCCAGTGATTTGGAAAATTGGAGACATGGTTATAAAGAACCACAGCTTTATTATTTTCAACATTTGCTAAAGTGGAACAGGTTAAACACTTTGTTTCATGACATTTAAAAATACATATATATTATAGGGCAACTAATAATAAATGAGATGTAATACTCCACACTCCTTCTCTATGCTCCCCAGATGCAATAATCACATGATTTAGTGCATCAATTGAAAAGTTAGTTTTCACACTACAGTGTAGATCTTACATCAATGCCTGTGTCGTTAATACAAAAATGATTGTCATGCATGTGCAGAGAGGTGCTAAGGCTGGGTGGTGAGCTGTCAGCAATGGAAACAGCAAAACAGCTCATTACTCATGCTAGCAACATTCCAGGGTGGTAAAAGTAGACTTTCCTAGTTTCCTGGGAAATGTACTTTCATATTTTAAAACTTTATTCTTGGCAGTAGTAACCCTTTAAAAAAATTAAAGTCTGAAATACAATAACTCATTAATGTAATAGGTGCACAACAGTCAAAAGGCAGATAGGTTAGATTAAATCACCAGCTCTCACAACTGGTTTAAAAGAAAGACAAACAGGCTCATTTACCCAGAGACGGGTTAAATGCTGCTTTTGCGATTCATTATTGAGATTGCGAATGTGGGTAAATCCCGGCGTTAAAAGCCAGCTCTAAAACTAGCTCAAACGTGATACTGAATTGCAAGCGTCAGATGCGGAGGTGATTTTTGCGTAAACCGTCCATCCGACGCTAATATGGATTACAAGTCCCGCTGACCGGTAGCAAACTTGTTAGCGCACTTTAACTCCATATATTTGCCCAGCGAGTCTGGGTAAATCAACCCCAAAGGGTCATATTTATAAAGTAGCGGTCTCAATATTTTGCGACTGTTGCTGTGAATTTGCGATAACCTGTGTTATTGAAAGTTTCTGATATTACGGGTTAATTAATATGGCCCAAAGAATTATGAAGATAAAGATATAAAGATAAGCCAAATAAACTCAGGAAAAAAGGAAAAATACATTTACTAAAACTATCATATAAAACACATTAAGATTCACTGATCAGTCAGATTAAAACATATTCTAAAACTGTATCAGCTCATCAATCTGTATAGTATAGAGTCAACACATATAACCTCTGATGTTATGAATTATTCTAAATAATTAATAATGAAATCAATGTCAATGAAATGATTAAAAAAAAAAAAACACTAATGGAATAAAACTTGATGAGAAAAATAAAAATTAATATGCCAGCGATTAACATTATTAAGAGGCATGTTAATATGCCAGCGGTTCAGGACACATGCTTTAGTCACAGGACATAAAGGAGAAAAGTGTGTGTGCAATGCTATTCATATAGCATGAGGCTGTAGAGTAACTTCTGTTTTAAGAAGATTCTATTTCTTTTCATGTTCTGTGGAGGGCTTTTTTCTCCTTTAGGCCCACCTCACATTAAGCTATATAGCTGCCTGGTATTCTGACTTCCACACATCAGAGGTCCCACACACTGAAAATGAGCAACAGACCTAGGTGGTAAGAGAGATGGTGACAAATGAGCTATTGATAGAAAACACATGATAGACAGAAGGAGACCACTTTGACTTCCAGGAGTATAAAGGTTAGCCAAGCCCAAGCCGAAATGTATTTACCGTCCAAACCCACCCCACACTCCCAGTACTATTAACCTTTAGGCAGACAAATGGATTGCAGTTGCTAGTACCAAAAGACACTGGTATTACCCATCCTCCAGCAGGTTCCACTTCATCACAGTCTATCTGATGATTTGACATACTCAGGGCAATTGCACCTCTAATGTAATATTTTGATAATGGCTCCTGGTGCAGTGTGGTCCACTGTAAACTTTTGTAAGAAGTTCAATGCCATCCATTATTTGCCATTTAAATGGCCAACAAAAGTTGCTGCTATCGGCATATTACAAAGTTAACAGCAGATGCGTGGGTGTCCGCAAACCAGGACCTAAATGTATCATTTAATCCTTGAGCGATTTCTGTATTCCCCTCAAAAATTTGCAGTATTTTTGTTTACCCCTTAATTGCCTCTTATATCTCCAGACCTACAAGTCTTACTCATGGGATCCAAAGCAAATAAAATGGTAAATTTAATTTCCTTGAGATTATATTATGAACCTCATAATAGTGAAGAAAAGTGCAACAAAAAAAACAAATACATTTTGGGGGCCTGGTTAGTACCTGTTACTTTTGAGTTATACTTGAATCCTGATTCTCCATTGCCAACCCTGCTTGTTTCTGAGGATCAACTTATGTCACCTGTCCTGACCTCTCGCTTTGGATATGGACTATCGAACCTTAGCTACCTGACTTTGCTCCATTATTTGACTATTGTCCTGGGACCATGATCCCCACAATTATGTGGTCTATAGACTCCGCACTCACTAACAGAACCCTTAGAAAACCATAACTGTTTTTGGCCAACTAAGGGCCATATTCATAAATGCGGTGTATCGCTATTTAGGGATACTGCACGTTATTGCTAAAGTACGACCGCGGCCATAAATGTATGGCTGAGGTTGTACTTTTACACCGATTGTTTGTTAGTAAATTACCGCAATGGAATTTTATGGGGATCATAAATCTACGATCGTATTATCGTAGATTTACAATAGGTATCGGTAATTTACAACCGTTTTTACTGTAAGAATATGACTCTAATAATTTTAGTAAATCATATCTGGCTCGTTTATCCAGGGGCGCTGGGCTATTTTTCGGAGTTTAAGTTGGGCCAACTCATTTAATATTGGTTGGTGCAACTTCCTTATCTACTTCTTTGCGCCAGCAGCATGGGTATCACAAAAGACATCCACACAGCCGGTGCAATCTACAGTATTTAATATAGCTGTCGTGCTGCTTTTTTTGCCTGAATTCTATCATCAGCAAATAGCTGACGTTAGAGTTGTATAACGGGTAATGCAAGTTTGTGATTTACCCAGAGACGCAACAACAATATTAAATTGCAGAGAGGCCAGGCAGCTTCACCATGCAGGTACACCAATCACATTAATACAGGGATAGCCACCTGTCATATAAACATAAGGCAATAAAATGGGTCAGAACCCCATGTTCCGGTTTAATATATTTGCCTGATATTTTATCGCTAATAAAGATGTATATTTCACCCCTGTAATTACGGAGCGCTCGCCATCCATTTCATTGGCTTATGTTTAGAATGAATGCCCTAAGTATTACCAAACTTTCCAGATATCAACATTAACTATAGTTTTAACATATTTAACTTTATCATTTGTTTTATCTTGTATAATATATTTCAATACTTAGAGAGGTAATGTCCAACAGTTAATAAAATAAGGTAACGTATTCTAGGAATAAGAGAGCATTCCTTTGTGAAAAGAATGTTATATTAAATGCGCATTAAAAAAAAAAAATAAATGTAAATGTCCAACCTTGAGAAACTGATCTTATCACTTTATATTTTACTGTGGCCTAAAATTGAATGCACAGTTTAAAATGTGTGCAAAACCTAGAAAATAGGATTACAGGAGCTTATATTAAAAAAAACAGGAATTACATAACTAGACACAACAGACTCAGCAGGAATGACATTTGTTTTCAAGTATTGACCTTTTTGATGCTTTTTTGAAGATTGATCATAGACGATCAGATGTACTCAAGATAAATAATGTACCCACGCATTTTTTGGGACTTTTCCTCACTAATGCTACTGTTCCATAGTTCAAGTGTCTCACCTGGAAAAACATCTGATGCAATTGGGTTTTTACCTTTTTAAAACTGCTATTAAAGGGCATGTCCACCCTCAAAACTAAAATTTAACCCACTATTGGCCCCACTGTGTAGTATTGAAAAATCTTTACCTAACATCTCTGCTCCAAATGATTCTCCTGCAAGCTAGCTAAAATTAATAAAGAAGATAGGATAGATGAACAAAGCATCATTATTCCTAAAAATATTTTTAAGTATAATAATAGAAAGAAGATGAGGACTGAAAATGTGGCTCCATTAATTAAGGGGGATAAGTTAGTTATGGAGAATGGAGATAAAGCAAATGCCTTAAATAATTATTTTCCCTCTGTATACACTATAGAAGATCCAAGTACAGATATCATAGAGTATAGTAGCAATAATGATATAAAAGATTGCCCTTTGGTTAACTGAGGATTTGGTACAGAAACAACTAAAGGTTAATATTAATAAATCTCCTGGACTGGATAAAATACATTCTCTTGTCCTTAGGGAGCTAAGTTCAGTTTTATCTAGTCCATTGTTTATTATTTTTGCAGTTTCACTCCGGTCTGGATGTGTGCCTCTGGATTTAAATAAAACTGATGTTATTCCAATATTCAAAATAGGTAGTCATTTACAGCCAGGTAATTACAGGCCTGTACGTTTAACATCAGTGGTGGGGAAGATACTGGAAAGTGAACATATTCTAGAGTATGTTTCAAGGACTGACATTATAAGTAGTAACCAGCATGAATTTAGGAGGAATGGATCTTGCCAAATTAACTTGCTTGGCTTTTACGAGGAAGTGAGTAGAAATTTAGACTCTGGCATAGCAGTGGATGTAGTATACTTGGATTTTGCAAAGGCTTTTGATACAGTCCCGCATAGACAACTAATGTATAAGCTAAGGTCTGTTGGTCTGGGGTGGCACATTTGTACATGTCTAGAAAATTGGTTGATGAATAGGATGCAGAGAACGGCAGCACAGTGCACAATGCTTGCAGCGCTGAGGTCCTGAGTTTGAATCCACCCTTGGACACATCTGCAAGGAGTTTGTATGTACTCCCAGTGCTTTCTCTGGGCACTCCGGTTTCCCCCACAATCATAAAGACATACTGATAGGTTGTATGTGTCAAATAAATGTGTTTAGATTGTAAGCTCTTCAGGACAGGGCCTGATCTGAATGTATACATGTTATTGTAAGGTGCTACGGAAGATGTTGGCGCTATATAAATCCACAATAATAATAATAACGCAGAGAGTAGTTGTTAATGGGGCTAAATGGGGTGCCAGAAGGTTCTGTGTTGGAGCTGCTTCTAATCTATTAATAATTTGGAAAAGGGTATTGTCTGCAAGGTTTTTGTGTTTGCTAATGCCACAAAACTTTGGGGCATAGTTATAAAGGATCGCCATTTCGCAATGACAAATGGCGTTATTTTCGCCTTATTTATAAAACGCTCGTTTTCGCTTTCGCCTTTGCGGAAAAGTTTCACTGAGGCGATGTGTGGCGATAGTTTTCGCCCTATTCATTGCGTTAAGTGGTATCACTGCGAAAAGAGAGATTGCTCTCTAGTGTAATTTCAGAGCTATTTTTGTCACTTTTTTATTTAAAGCCATTTATAAATAGGTGAATTTTCACCTTTTGCCCCTTTTCTCCCTTTTGTTGCATTTTTTGCATTTTTAACAGAATTTTCACCAAACATCATTACTTACAGGAATGTTCCATTAACATAACTATTTCTTACACAGCACTATGGTATGTTCCCATATTAATGAAACTGATTTGATGAGAATAAGAAATACTAAAAAATGTGTCCTATTAATAAAATAGAGAAAATTCGCCTTTTCATTTTCACACTCATCCTATTAAAATAAAGAAAATTCGTCTTTTGCGGTTTACACTTTATCATCCTATTAATGAAATAGAGAAAATTCGCCTTTTGATTTTTATACCATTTATATCTTTGGCTGAAAAAAACACCAAATGTGTTAGGCTATTTTTAAATAACAAAGATAGGTGTTCAGTGTGTATTAACCAATGTAATACTACTTTGAAAAACCACCAGGGAGTATTACCTATTTACCATCATATGTGCTGAGCTTTTTCAGCATTATTAGTGCTACCTTTTGCTACATAATTTTTCGCTTTTGATGAAAATTCGCCTTTTTATTACTTTGATGAAAGGAGTTGAAAGTTTAAAAAATTGTGGTAAAGGCTGGTATGGAAAAAAGCAAAAATAATGCCCTTTATAAATATGTCCCTCAGACCCCCATTTGACTTTATTGGTAAATAAAAAAAAATTGGAACTTTCAAAAAAAAAAAAGATCTTTAAAAAGCGAAAATTTAACCTTAAAAAAATTAAATCTCAGATTGTATTACAGTAAATGCTGGAAAATAGTCTAACACCCCCCTGAGTACTTATTAGTATTGAGAAACACTCCACAGTGTACTGACACCTCCGGGGACCCATATTCAGGCTAAATAAATGGACACTTATGCGTTTTCGCCACCTCAGACTTGGCGAATTGGAATGGCTGAACTTAACGTAAAAATACACTTTTCGACATTTTATAAATATGCTTGAGCGGTTACCGCAGCGATGTATGGCGAAAAGCGAAATGTAGAGGTAATGACCATTCGCCACTGGTTATCACTGCTTTATAAAAAGCGAAAAGTCCAAATTAGATTGCAGGCGGATCTAGATAGATTGTCACATTGGGCAGTGGCAGATGAGATTCAATGTAGATAAATGTAAGGTGATGCATTTTGGACTTAAAAATCCTTGTGCTACTTATACTATAAATGGCTCTGTGTTAAGTAAATACCTGTTGGAAAGGGATCTAGGAGTTTTGGTGGATAACAAACTTAAAGGTAGCAAGCAGTGCCAGGCGGCAACAGCCAGAGCCAACATGGTATTGTCTTGCATAAAGATAAGTATGGAAGATAAATGTTTATCTTGCATAAAGATAAGCACTGGTAAGGCATTTGGAATATGCAGTGCAATTTTTGAATCCCGTGTACAAAAAGGACATTTTTGAAATGGAAAGGGTTCAGAGAAGGGCAACTAAATTAATAAGAGGATTGGGAGAGCTTGAATATAAATATTAAAAGGTGCTTGCATGGGGATATGATTACAGTATATAAATACATTAATACTATAAACTATCTGGGGCCTTGTTCACCAATAGAGCATGTCAGAGGACATGTGGGCATTCCTTAAGACTTGAAGAAAAGAGGTTTAGGCTTCGGAAAGTGTTTTTCACTGTGAGAATGGAAAAAGAGAAAACTATGGAACTGTCTTCCAATGGACGTTGTTATGCCAGGTTCATTGGACAGTTTTTAAAAAAAAAGCTGGATGAGTTTCTGCAAACAAGGAATGTTGCAGAATGTTGGAGTCAGGAAGGAATTTTTCCCCCCTTCATAAATTTGGTGTTTTTTTTTTTGTTTTTTTTTTGCCTTCCTCTGGATCAACAGTTAGGCAGGTAATGAGGGTATTGCTAGATGGGTTAGACTGGATGTATGTATGTCTTTTTTATGAATCTGGATCTTGCACTGATGAGATCTAACAAGATCGAAACATGTCTGCAGGTCAGATGATTAGCTCTATATATTAGGCTATATTGCATTATTAAGCCAGCGGTTCTGGACACATGCATAAGCTAAGGGACATAAAGGGGTATTTTGCATATCTCTGCCCTTTACTCTGAGACTGCAAGATGCCTTCTATTATAAGAAGGTGTTTCTCCATTTTTATGCTCAGTGGAGGGCTTTTTGCTCCTTTTGCCCCCCCCCTCCTTAAGCTTTTTAGCTGCCTTTTCTTTTTTATTCAACCTCAAATACTACAATACTGTAATACTGGGCCTCATCACTGATGAAGAGGAGGCAGAAGTGGCATCGTTGGCTGCTTGGTGTGTGGAGAATAATCTTCACATAATTACCAGAAAGACAAAAGTACTATTCGTTGACTTCCACAAGTCTGGTAAATCTGCAGCTCACCCCTCTCTACAGATTGCAAATTTGGAGATGGAGCAGGTTGAAAATATTAAATACTTAGGGGTTTATTTGAGTAGTGACCTCTCCTGGGGGCGACATATAAAGGATAGAGATGTCCGAACTTTGAAAAATCCGGTCCGCTCGAGGATCCGCGAATTTGAGAAAATTCGAAAATCCGCGAGCGGACCCATTTTTTAAAAATGAAAAAAATCCTAGAAAATACGTTGAAATCCCTCGTCTAATGCGAAAAATTAGCAAACATCATTTCAGAATTTCGAAATTACGAGGATTTCACGTAGATTTCGAAAATTTTAGAAAATACGGGTTTCCATGTATTTTCGAAAATCCGCGAGCGGACCCATTAAAAATGAAAAAATCCTCGAAAATACGTGAAATCCTCGTAATTTCGAAAATTTTAGAAAATACATATTTTCATGCATTTTCGAAAATACATGAAATCCTTGTAATTTCGAAAATTTTAGAAAATACGGGTTTCCATGTATTTTCGAAAATACGAGAAATCCTCATTTCGTTTCGAAAATTTTCGGAAAAGTTCTGGGTTCGGATCCGCGAACTGGGCCATCACATAAAGGAGTTATATCTTTGTATTCAATTAGATCAACTGGACTTGAAATGTAGTTCTTGAAGACGTTTCGCTAGTCATCCGACTGGCTTTCTCAATTCAGAATGACTTGTACAAGAATCTGTGGCAATTATGTACCCTGGAAAATCCCAATTAGCATATCACAGCCAGGTGTTAAGAGTGTGATTAGATAGTGGCTAAGAGGTGTTATAGGAACGCCCAGAGTAAGGTGTTAAAACAGCATTGTACATGGCAGACATTGTGTCAACCCCCCCACCTCTATTTAGGCTTGGTTTCTTTATTTTCACATAAATGGCCTCCTTAACACCTCTCTTGAACCAGTCACGTTCCTTCGCCAGTATGTTAACATTACAATCTTCAAAGGTCTCCCCCACATACAAATCAGAGCATTCTTCACTGCACTGCACTGCATATATGATGTCGCTTTTCTTGTGTTTAGGTATTGGGTCTTTCGGATGTACCAATTGCTGCCTCAGTGTGTTGTTCGGTTTAAAGCAGACAGGGATACGATGTTTTTTTGAAAATTCTTCTTAATTTCTCGGAGACCCCTGCTACATATGGGATGACCATGTTCTTCTCCTCCTGTCTTGCTTTTCCCCTTCACTGTTGGTATTCGTGTTCTTTTCTTTCCTTCTACTTCTTTTGACAAAGGCCCAGTCTGGATATCCACAAGTTTTAAGGGCTCCTCTGAGATGTTTCATTTCTTTCCTTCGCCTCTGTGCAGTGGGGATGTTCTCGGCTCTGTGTTGCAGGGTTCTGATGACACCCAGCTTGTGATCTAAAGGGTGGTGGGAGTCAAACATCAAATACTGATCTGTGTGTGTTGGTTTTCTGTAAACTGTGTGTGTTGGTTTTCTCTACTTCCAGTTTACCATTTTCCTTAACTTCTACCAAGCAGTCCAAGAAAGCCAGTTTGTTGTTTTGTACCTCTTCCCTTGTGAATTTAATGTTTTGGTCCACCGCATTAATGTGTTCTGTGAAAGCTTGTACTTCCTTCTGGTGGATTTTAACCCAGGTGTCATCAACATATCTGAACCAGTGGCTGGGTGCTATGCCCTTAAAGGTATTAAGCGCCTGTCTTTCTACCTCCTCCATGTAAAGGTTGGCCACAATAGGTGAAACTGGAGGTGGGGGGTTTGACACCAACTGTCTGCCATGTACAATGCTGTTTTAACACCTTACTCTGGGCGTTCCTGTACACCTCTTAGCCACTATCTAATCACACCCTTAACACCTGGCTGTGATATGCTAATTGGGATTTTCCAGGGTACATAATTGCCACAGATTCTTGTACAATCATTCTGAATTGAGAAAGCCAGTTGGTGACTAGCGAAACGTCTTCAAGAACACATTTCAAGTCCAGTTGATCTAATTGAATACAACAGATATACCATGACCTGGATGAATGAGAACCTTCACAAGCATAATAAAGGAGTTGACTGGGAAACCTCAGCAGCACTTGTATTTGTTGAGGAAACTGAAGCAAGATCATGCAACTGGCTAGAAAAGAAGTCTTTGCAGTGTGTCATAAAGTACAGTATGTCAGTATGCTATTGGATCTCAACTAAATTCTATAGATAGTATTTTTTAAAGGCTTAGGGTAAAATGACTATAGGGAATTATGGGGATCCCTCCCATCCAAACGATTGCTTTTTTAAACTGCTTCCATCTGGTCTGCGGTTTAGGATTTTTTATTAAGACTGGCCATTTTAAAAATAGTTTCACAGACAGTGTAAAATGCTCAGTATTGTGACAAACTGAAACTAGAATCTTGAAGCTTGGTAGGTTAAAATGTAAGTTTACATCCTACCTCTCAGAGCACCAAGACAGAACATGATTGTTTAAATCAACCCTGCATATATTCTCACAATGGCTTTTACCCTTCCCTATGATCTGTAGGTTACCCAACTAACTAGATTGTATGCTTTATAATAACTATTTCCTCATTATTTATGAATTTTTGTATTGTAATATTGTACAGTGCTGATGACAGCTAATGTTACCCATTTTTGGAGCACATCTATTCTTACTGATAATCACTTTTGGTCTTCTCCTGGTTCATCCAGGTAGCAGTCATTATCATTGCCGTGATTGCTGACCTCATAGCCAATATCTGACTGCTGCACGCTCCCGTCCTTCTCGGCGCATGTTAGCTTGTGCAGCACAAACAACACAAAAAACTTACACACAATCTTGAACCTGAATATCATTAGGTCAAGTTGTGAATGCTTAATTGTGGCTCACACCTGCTCATGTTTTAAGCATTCATTTGCTCATTGATTAAGAGTGTGAATATGAGTGTCAAAGGGGAGGACACATGTAAGCGAGTTGGACCCAAATTTAAAATAATAACCACAATATACAGTAGATACGTATTCTGAACATACACTAAATAGTATAAGGCCCCAAACATGCTATATTACCAATAAATAAACAATGTACAGTAGATACACATTACTTAATTTTGATGTTCACTAGATGATAAGCATAACTTTACAACTAGCAACACATTGTGATACATACAAATACATCAATTAAAAATAAAATATAAGCGGCCGCATTTTAAATGTGCTCTGAGATTTGGAAACCATATAAGGCATTAACTTAAAAAAAAAAAGCAATATTATGTGTAACAATAGAACACGGGGCAAACATCCTGCCTGAGTTACCACCAACACGTGTTCACGCACCTTTCCCTGAAACTTTCCCGAAGTCGGGCTGTGCTGGTGGACAAATGAGAATTTAACTCCTGCTTAACTCAGACCTATCTCACTACTATACCCACACCACTCACAGGTTAGAGGAGGTCGAGAACTGCCTCGTGGATGTGGTGACCAGGAGGTCCCGGAAAGGAATGTACTGGTGAGCTTCCGGGTGTTGGGCCTTTGCTGCAGAAGCTGGGAGGGTTCTGTGCCACTGAAGGCTCTTCTGACTCTGAATGGTCTGGAGGAGCAGAGAGAACAATAGGAGGACTAGACGCTCAGACTTCACACTGGAGATCCAGCGGGGGTCGGAGTCATGTCCACTGGAGATACATGTGGTGACCCGTTGCCATCTACGGGACCTATTTGAGAGATCTGGGCTGATTCCGACTGGCAGAGGGCCCTGGACCACGTGGATGACTGCCTGGACCCCCATCTGACCCACAGTAAATTCTCTGGTTCTGACCATCAACTGGGGGAGAGGAGTTGCCAGAATACCAGAGCCAGTTTGGACTGTGCAAACTGAAGCAATATTGGAGGCACTCCTGACCTAGGAACCTTCCAATTGGACACTACTATCTGGACTTTCAATCTAAACTCAATACACGTGCACAAACAGTGAGTACTGATCTTCTTTATTTACACCTCTTATTACTGGATCTTAAATATTGAATCACTTCATATCACCATTACATCATTATTCAGAAATAGGCTGAAAATAGACCTTGATACTTGTAGACCTTTTAAACAACCACAGACCCTAGCTACCACCCTGATTGTTGGATCCAAGGAGGGGAAGGGAAAAAAAGAAAATCCAGGGAAAACTGAAACAAACAGGTTATTCCATAAAGTTCTTATCATTAAAATGGTGCTAATTTTGCCCCAACCAATCTGATGTAAGCCTTCAAATGTTAAATAAAATCTGATTGGTTGGGCAAAATTAGCACCATTTTTAATTAGCATTAAATTTAACGAGAATTTTATTGAATCTCCCTGAAAATACTTTAACACAGCAAACTATTCAGCATCTCAAAATTGTCCACATTGGTTCAATGATCAGTTATATTGTAAGATAAACCATACTTGTTTATTTTAACACATTGGTTTCTTTCCTGCTTTTCCAATGTTTGCTTACCTAAAATGTCTTTAAATATGTAAATCAAGAATCTCTTGAGCCATTGACATATCATACACAGAAGATTAACAGATGTATTATCATAACCCATTCTTCACGGTATGTCAAACCCTAGTATGGATAAATTCATACAAAAATCCAACTTAGATATGGACAAAGAAACAAAACACCTGGCCAACAGACTCCTCCTGGGACATCCACCCTCAATCCCTCCAACACCAAGATACCAAGATAAACAGATACAGATCCCAAAACCACAGATACATAAAGATATGTTTAAAACTCCCAGTAAACCTCCTCTGTACATCTAGAAGAAAATGATATCTTGACTGGATGAAGCTCCCATCGTTCCTATTACAGACCTATGGATTACTGACTATAGGCTGCCAAAATAGCAACAGAGGTGTCCAACTTGTTGGTGCCTTTTATTTGACAAGACTCAATTTTTTACACTCCTCCATCTCCATCATCAGCATTATCTCAAGTCACTGACAACACTCAAAAGAGCTCAACCTAGGGTGAATGACATGGAGTCCTATAAAACAAATAGTCCTTTGCACTCTCTCCAGCAATGGATGCAGACTCCTCTGAATATCCAACCCAAACTGTGTAACGAATATCAGGTAAATTACAAATAGAGGGTCGCACTCCACAGATAAATTCAAACATTTTTAGTGACCATGCATTATATCACATCGTTTCAGGGTGGAAAGGACGTGCCCCCTTCCTCAGGTGATGCTAGTGACACTAACAGGGAACACACACAGGGGACCCAGCTCTCTTTTGGCAGGCTTCAAAAGCATTAATGAGAGGACATATATATCCTATGTAACACACAAAAAAGCTTATAGGGAAAAATATACCAACTAGATCGAGATCTACTAGACACCTATTCACTATCACAGGCATGTTGGTCAGTAGATGCTGAAGAAATAAATAACACTGATGGGGCAATCAAACTGGTACTTTGTTAGCTAGACTAGCCAACCCCCCACATTTCCGATGCTCCATCAAACTGTTACTCAACACAAGCACAAATCAAATCATCAATTCACAATTAGATATCAAAATAATTTTTTACATTATTTTGAAGCTTATATACAACACATATAACCCCACCCACTGACACCAACTCCTACTTCTTCCTGTTCCCTCCCTCAACTCACACCAGAACAACAAGAATCTCTCAATAATCCAATAACTCAACAAAAAATTTCTAGCGCCATTAAATCACTTCATAATACCAAGGCCCCGGGGTCCAGATGGCTTTCCAGCAGAAATACTACGCACTCACTTACTTTCCACTTTTACTGTTCTCTATAATAACACACTTACCCAAGATATATATAGAAATTTTTAATTTTTAAGACTATTCTATTACTCAACAAATAAAGACTCGTTACTAACCCAATCATATAAGCCGATTTCACTTTTAAAATCAGGACTATAAAATCTTAACCCATTTTCCCCCCCAGACTATTCTATTACTCAAACCAAATAAAGACTTGTTCCTAACCAATCATATAGGCTTATTTCACTTTTAAACAGACTTAAAATCTTAACCAAAAATGGCCAACAGGCTTAGCTACATTATGCCAGCATTAATCACGTAATCACAGCTAGGATTCACTAGAGGTAGAAATACCACCAAAGCCATTCGGACGGCAATAGCTGCTATAATGGCTCTCTCTACCAGACCCTACTCCTGGGAAATCCTTAAGCTTAGATAGCGATAAGACCTTTGACAGGGTCTCCTGGGTATTCCTACTATACGTAATTTTGAATCCAACTTTTCAATCCAGTGCACACTAACTGTCAGGCTCGCGTACTGAAAAAGAATTTGCTTGGCAAAGGGATTTTCACATCTGTTGAGGTTGAGATAAAAATGCAAATACACAGGAAGGGGAAGACACACACTTTCAAGTAGGAAAGGTAGGTTATGGGAGGGTGCTATCAGAAATCACTCAGAAAGTCACATCAAGTTGGATTTACAGTATACATACCCTTTAAAGGGTATATTTTCTTACTTTTTTTTCGGATTTTAAATCTGAGCTGCAAATTATGAGAATCATCATTGAAATCACAACATTCATAGGGAAAGACCTGTCAATTTAGAACAGAATTATAATATGTACCCTATCTCTGACCTCTTACTAGGATCTTTGGCTGCCTAGAAGCACAGTTTCTCTAACTGTTAGAGAATTAGCAGATAAAAAAGAAGGGGGAGGGAGGGGAGATGTGTAGAAGAGCAGTCTCCATGGCAAGGCTGTCACAGACACTACAAGAAGGCAGTGATGAGGGAGGGGGGGCAATTAGGAGCACTCACTAAACATTAATAATTTAATGACAAAGCAAACACAGATAAATATGTGAGTAACATCACTTTACTGCTATCAAATTGTAGTTTCAGAAAATATAAAGTTGTTTGAGTAAGTATAGTGACCTTTAAAATAATTGTTTCCTGACAATTGTCCTGACACCTATCATTATCCCCATATTGGTGACCCATCCCAGACTGGAGGCTGTTTATTGGCATACATTGCCTGTCTTGTCAGATCTATTTACAAGATGCCATTCATTAAATGTTCATTGTAACAGCAATCCATTATCTGAAAGCTTTTTGAATAAACATATCGCACCCATTTATTTCGTTTCACACAGTGTCTTGGATGGAGATTACATACAGTACCTTTTTCTATTAAAGCCATTACTACATTATCCTTTAGTTATACCTTAGAGCTTGTTGCCATTTGTTTTTCTTATTAGAGAAAATGAATACTGAAAACTAACTTTGGCACTATCACATCATATGTGTGGGACAACCACAATAATTATGGATCAGTACCAGAGAACAGGAATATTGAACTGTTTTCTAAAGATAAGCAATCAATATTACAAATATTTTTCTGGTCTTATAATAGGTTTCCGTATATACTCGAGTATAAACAATTTTTTTTTACCTTTAAATCATCTTGAAAGTGTCCCCTCGGTTTATACTCGGGTCTGTGCTAATCTGGATCTGCTGGACAAATCACATAGCCCTGGAAAAAAAGCTGTACCCTGTCCACAGAGAATCCTCTTGATTTCAGTGGGTTAGGCAATTGTCGTCCTGCTCACTCTGATCAGCCCAGACTGCATGGCAAATGGGGAAAAAAATGATCTTTAAGTGTTCAGCTGCACAGAAGGTATGCAGGGCACATTTGTGTATGGGGTTGTGTATGGGACTTTCTATGGGGCTGTGTATGGAACTTTCTATGGGGCTGTGTATAGACTTTCTATGGGGCTGTGTATTGGGACTTTCTATGGGGCTGTATTATGGACTTTCTATGGGGCTGTGTATGGACTTTCATGGGGCTGTTAGGACTTCTATGGGGCTGTGTATGACTTTCTAGGGACTTTCTATGGACTGTGTATTGGACTTTCTATGGGGCTGTGTATGGAGCTTTCTATGGGGCTGTGTATTGAGCTTTCTATGGCTGTTATGGGACTTAGGGCTGTGTATGGGACTTTCTATGGGGCTGTGTATTGGACTTTTATGGGGCTGTGTATTGGATTTTCTATGGGGCTGTGTGTGGGACTTTCTGTGGGGCTGTGTATTGGACTCTCTATTGGGCTGTGCATTGGACTTTCTATGAGAGAGATCCCTCCCTCTGACACAGAACACAGATTTCAATGCAGTTTTTTGTGTAAACACATTACAAATGCTCCTATCCCTAACAATGATAATTTTTCATACAAAAAGAAAAGTAGTCTTTGCAGTTTATGTCTTTGCCAGCATGGAGGAAAGAAACAGAACATTTAACATTTCAGCAAAATCAACCAGCAACTGTCCTATGTCTTTCTAAAAAGAAAGCTTTCTACCTCTATGCCACAAGGGCTAATAAGTAAAAAAAACTGGTACATGTAGAGTCTTTATCTTTTGCTAGACACTAATAAAAAAAAAACAAAAAAAGGGAGCATGGGAAATCGAGCCTGTGTCCCAATAGTCTGATTATTTCCTTACCCAGCACTTTACAGAACGATCAACCAGTGAACTTGCAATATATAGAAGTATATTTCAGTAAATGTTAGTAAATCAGTTCACTTTTTGTATTGCTACTTGAAGACTGTCTATTCACACAGGTTGGTAAATAAATAACAGCACTGCTATATATAAGTTTGTACATATGTAGAAACTTTATATTTTTCTAGAAACAAACAAACAAAAAAAGCAATAAAGTCAGGAAGTACTTTGCCCAGTAGAAGGCACATTCACAAAGATACAAAAAGCTGTGTTTTACCTCCTGTACGTCAATAAAACCTGCAGGAACCAGAAGAGAAGGTAGGAACTTACCCGACTCGCTCAATCCTCCACGTCTCCTTGACGGTCCGATGAACTTCACAAGTGCAATGCGCATGCGCACAGAAGACAGAGTCTGCAGTTTTTATATACTAATGTCCATACTCGGCGCCTGACTCTCTTACTGCCGCGTCATCGAGTAGTGACATCACTAATCTGGGCCCGGCAGTAAGTGAGAAGGGCGCAGAGTATGGACATTAGCCTGCAGATCAGTGCCAGCGGGAACACTTGATTCTAATGTGAGTTACCTTATCATACAAAGTGTTCGGTAGCCAGATTGGGGTAAAGAATTTACAATACTTACTGTGACCCGAGTATAAGCTGAGGTCGGGTTTTCAGCTAATTTTAAAGCCTGAAAACCTCGGCTTATACTCGAGAATATACGGTATACCAGTGGAATAACCCTTTAAACACAATTTATCATTTATCAATCTATTTATTCCATCTCTCATAATGTACAGTATGTATAGCTGTTGAAATACATGTGCTATTTGTGCCAGAGATGCTTCTGCAAATATGAATCCATCTATGGTCCAGACGGTGGCTCAGTGGTTGCACAGATGCTTTGCAGTGCTGAGGTCCTGAGTTTAATTCCACCCTAGGACACATCTGCAAGGAGTTTTTATGTTCTCCCCGTGCTTGCATGGGTTTCCTCCGGGCACTCCGGTTTCCCCCACAATCATAAAGACATACTGATAGGTTGTATGTGTACATAAAGTGATTAGATTGTAAGTTCTTTGAGTAAATAATTGTAAAGTGCTGCAAAATATTTAGCGCTATATAGAAATAAAATACATACATACATACATCTCTACAAATCCCCATTATTGCTGTGATTTTTCATTTTAACAGCATCCACGCCTTTCTGAAGTGTTTTTTTCCCCTTGCTTTGAAGTGCATATTGTAGAACTGCATACAGCTTGAATGTTCAAGGTGAAATATTGCCTTGAACAATAAATGTAAAGAAACTGTAATACATGACAAGATTTTGAAATAATGTTGCTTAGGGCGATTCAATATTCCATCTGTGTTCTCATAATATCAAGTGTGTTACAAGAAATCTGAACATATCATATGTATTTTAAAGCCACCTTGAATAAGTTGAAAGCAGTGAACAAAGAAAGTGTGTGTATTCTTGATAATACCTGGCCCTTCAGATTGAATGCAGGGTTTTCATGATACAATATGTAGGATTCTATAGTAATACAACTAAAAGCGCACACATTGTGTAGCACATATTTTTATTTTTTTTTTTGCAGTTTTCTTAGGAAAAAATTCTATATTGAAAAAGATCCGTGAGCAAAAAACACTTCAACAAGAAATTCAATCTATTTTTTTTCCCCATGCATTAGTTCTAGCAGATTTATAGCGCCCCTCTTTTGGGCAAAAACATTTAGAAAAATGAAACGTAATAACTGCTAGGTTACAAACAGAAAACAAAAATGAAACATCTTTATTTGATTTTGTGTGGTATTAGAAAATCCCTAATATTTGTTTTTGGTGTGCTGCAATTATAACCAGTGAGGCATGATTACTATTCTCTGATCTTAACCTTTTTGTTCCCCAAAGGGATCTGGGAGAGTGCAGACTTTCAGAACAAAGAAATCCAAAGAAACAAGCTAATAATAATTTCGAAAATTTTAGAAAATACGGGTTTCCATGTATTTTCGAAAATACGAGAAATCCTCATTATTTCGAAAATTTTCGGAAAAGTTCTGGGTTCGGATCCGCGAACTGGGCCATCACTAATAAAGGAGTTATATCTGTTGTATTCAATTAGATCAACTGGACTTGAAATGTAGTTTTTCTTGAAAGACGTTTCGCTAGTCATCCGACTGGCTTTCTCAATTCAGAATGACTTGTACAAGAATCTGTGGAAATTATGTACCCTGGAAAATCCCAATTAGCATATCACAGCCAGGTGTTAAGGGTGTGATTAGATAGTGGCTAAGAGGTGTTATAGGAACACCCAGAGTAAGGTGTTAAAACAGCATTGTACATGGCAGACAGTTGGTGTCGAACCCCCCCACCTCTATTTAGGCTTGGTTTCTTTATTATCACATAAATGGCCTCCTTAACACCTCTCTTGAACCAGTCACGTTCCTTCGCCAGTATGTTAACATTACAATCTTCAAAGGTATGTCCTTTATCCTTAAGATGCAGATACACGGCTGAGTCCTGACCCGAGGAATTGGCTCTTCTGTGCTGGGCCATACGTTGATGCAGTTGCTGTTTGGTCTCCCCCACATACAAATCAGAGCATTCTTCACTGCACTGCACCGCATATATGATGTCGCTTTTCTTGTGTTTTGGTATTGGGTCTTTTGGATGTACCAATTGCTGCCTCAGTGTGTTGTTCGGTTTAAAGCAGACAGGGATACGATGTTTTTTGAAAATTCTTCTTAATTTCTCGGAGACCCCTGCTACATATGGGATGACCATGTTCTTCCTCCTGTCTTGCTTTTCCCCTTCACTGTTGGTATTCGTGTTCTTTTCTTTCCTTCTACTTCTTTTGACAAAGGCCCAGTCTGGATATCCACAAGTTTTAAGGGCTCCTCTGAGATGTTTCATTTCTTTAGCCTTCGCCTCTGTGCTAGTGGGGATGTTATCGGCTCTGTGTTGCAGGGTTCTGATGACACCCAGCTTGTGATCTAAAGGGTGGTGGGAGTCAAACATCAAATACTGATCTCTGTGTGTTGGTTTTCTGTAAACCTCTACTTCCAGCTTACCATTTTCCTTCTTCTACCAAGCAGTCCAAGAAAGCAAGTTTGTTGTTTTGTACCTCTTCCCTTGTGAATTTAATGTTTTGGTCTACCGCATTAATGTGTTCTGTGAAAGCTTGTACTTCCTTCTGGTGGATTTTAACCCAGGTGTCATATGTACCCTGGAAAATCCCAATTAGCATATCACAGCCAGGTGTTAAGAGTGTGATTAGATAGTGGCTAAGAGGTGTTATAGGAACGCCCAGAGTAAGGTGTTAAAACAGCATTGTACATGGCAGACAGTTGGTGTCAACCCCCCCACCTCTATTTAGGCTTGGTTTCTTTATTTTCACATAAATGGCCTCCTTAACACCTCTCTTGAACCAGTCACGTTCCTTCGCCAGTATGTTAACATTACAATCTTCAAAGGTCTCCCCCACATACAAATCAGAGCATTCTTCACTGCACTGCACTGCATATATGATGTCGCTTTTCTTGTGTTTAGGTATTGGGTCTTTCGGATGTACCAATTGCTGCCTCAGTGTGTTGTTCGGTTTAAAGCAGACAGGGATACGATGTTTTTTGAAAATTCTTCTTAATTTCTCGGAGACCCCTGCTACATATGGGATGACCATGTTCTTCCTCCTGTCTTGCTTTTCCCCTTCACTGTTGGTATTCGTGTTCTTTTCTTTCCTTCTACTTCTTTTGACAAAGGCCCAGTCTGGATATCCACAAGTTTTAAGGGCTCCTCTGAGATGTTTCATTTCTTTAGCCTTCGCCTCTGTGCTAGTGGGGATGTTCTCGGCTCTGTGTTGCAGGGTTCTGATGACACCCAGCTTGTGATCTAAAGGGTGGTGGGAGTCAAACATCAAATACTGATCTGTGTGTGTTGGTTTTCTGTAAACCTCTACTTCCAGTTTACCATTTTCCTTAACTTCTACCAAGCAGTCCAAGAAAGCCAGTTTGTTGTTTTGTACCTCTTCCCTTGTGAATTTAATGTTTTGGTCCACCGCATTAATGTGTTCTGTGAAAGCTTGTACTTCCTTCTGGTGGATTTTAACCCAGGTGTCATCAACATATCTGAACCAGTGGCTGGGTGCTATGCCCTTAAAGGTATTAAGCGCCTGTCTTTCTACCTCCTCCATGTAAAGGTTGGCCACAATAGGTGAAACTGGAGGTGGGGGGTTTGACACCAACTGTCTGCCATGTACAATGCTGTTTTAACACCTTACTCTGGGCGTTCCTGTAACACCTCTTAGCCACTATCTAATCACACCTTAACACCTGGCTGTGATATGCTAATTGGGATTTTCCAGGGGACTAATTGCCACAGATTCTTGTACAAGTCATTCTGAATTGAGAAAGCCAGTTGGATGACTAGCGAAACGTCTTCAAGAACTACATTTCAAGTCCAGTTGATCTAATTGAATACAACAGATATACCATGACCTGGATGAATGAGAACCTTCACAAGCATAATAAAGGAGTTGACTGGGAAACCTCAGCAGCACTTGTATTTGTTGAGGAAACTGAAGCAAGATCATGCAACTGGCTAGAAAAGAAGTCTTTGCAGTGTGTCATAAAGTACAGTATGTCAGTATGCTATTGGATCTCAACTAAATTCTATAGATAGTATTTTTTAAAGGCTTAGGGTAAAATGACTATAGGGAATTATGGGGGATCCCTCCCATCCAAACGATTGCTTTTTTAAACTGCTTCCATCTGGTCTGCGGTTTAGGATTTTTTATTAAGACTGGCCATTTTAAAAATAGTTTCACAGACAGTGTAAAATGCTCAGTATTGTGACAAACTGAAACTAGAATCTTGAAGCTTGGTAGGTTAAAATGTAAGTTTACATCCTACCTCTCAGAGCACCAAGACAGAACATGATTGTTTAAATCAACCCTGCATATATTCTCACAATGGCTTTTACCCTTCCCTATGATCTGTAGGTTACCCAACTAACTAGATTGTATGCTTTATAAATAACTATTTCCTCATTATTTATGAATTTTTGTATTGTAATATTGTACAGTGCTGATGACAGCTAATGTTACCCATTTTTGGAGCACATCTATTCTTACTGATAATCACTTTTGGTCTTCTCCTGGTTCATCCAGGTAGCAGTCATTAGTCATTGCCGTGATTGCTGACCTCATAGCCAATGACTGACTGCTGCTCCCCTAAGTCACCTTCTCGGCGCATGTATAAGCTTGTGCAGCACAAACAACACAAAAAACTTACACACAATCTTGAACCTGAATATCATTAGGTCAAGTTGTGAATGCTTAATTGTGGCTCACACCTGCTCATGTTTTAAGCATTCATTTGCTCATTGATTAAAGAGTGTGAATATGAGTGTCAAAGGGGAGGACACATGTAAGCAGAGTTGGACCCAAATTTAAAATAATAACCACAATATACAGTAGATACGTATTCTGAACATACACTAAATAGTATAAGGCCCCAAACATGCTATATTACCAATAAATAAACAATGTACAGTAGATACACATTACTTATATTTTGATGTTCACTAGATGATAACAGCATAACTTTACAACATAGCAACACATGTGGATACATACAAATACATCAATTAAAAATAAAATATAAGCGGCCGCATTTTAAATGTGCTCTGAGATTTGGAAACCATATAAGGCATTAACTTAAAAAAAAAAGCAATATTATGTGTAAACAATAGAACACAGGGGCAAACATCCTGCCTGAGTTACCACCAACACGTGTTCACCGCTTTCCCTGAAACTTTCCCGAAGTCGGGCTGTGCTGGTGGACAAATGAGAAATTTAACTCCTGCTTAACAGCTCAGACCTATCTCACTACTATACCCACACCACTCACAGGTTAGAGGAGGTCGAGAACTGCCTCGTGGATGTGGTGACCAGGAGGTCCCGGAAAGGAAATGTACTGGTGAGCTTCCGGGTGTTGGGCCTTTGCTGCAGAAGCTGGGAGGGTTCTGTGCCACTGAAGGCTCTTCTGACTCTGAATGGTCTGGAGGAGCAGAGAGAACAATAGGAGGACTAGACGCTCAGACGTTCACACTGGAGATCCAGCGGGGGTCAGGAGTCATGTCCACTGGAGATACATGTGGTGACCCGTTGCCATCTACGGGACCTATTTGAGAGATCTAGGGCTGATTCCGACTGGCAAGAGGGCCCTGGACCACGTGGATGACTGCCTGGACCCCCATCTGACCCACAGTAAATTCTCTGGTTCTGACCATCAACTGGGGGGAGAGGAGTTGCCAGAATACCAGAGCCAGTTTGGACTGTGCAAACTGAAGCAATATTGGAGGCACTCCTGACCTAGGAACCTTCCAATTGGACACTACTATCTGGACTTTCAATCTAAACTCAATACACGTGCACAAAACAGTGAGTACTGATCTTCTTTATTTACACCTCTTATTACTGGATCTTAAATATTGAATCACTTCATATCACCATTACATCATTATTCAGAAATAGGCTGAAAATAGACCTTGATACTTGTAGACCTTTTAAACAACCACAGACCCTAGCTACCACCCTGATTGTTTGGATCCAAGGAGGGGAAGGGAAAAAAAGAAAATCCAGGGAAAACTGAAACAAACAGGGTTATTCCATAAAAGTTCTTATCATTAAAAATGGTGCTAATTTTGCCCCAACCAATCTGATGTAAGCCTTCAAATGTTAAATAAAATCTGATTGGTTGGGGCAAAATTAGCACCATTTTTAATTAGCATTAAATTTAACGATAAGAATTTTATTGAATCTCCCTGAAAATACTTTAACACAGCAAACTATTCAGCATCTCAAAATTGTCCACATTGGTTCAATGATCAGTTATATTGTAAGATAAACCATACTTGTTTATTTTAACACATTGGTTTCTTCCTGCTTTTCCAATGTTTGCTTACCTAAAATGTCTTTAAATATGTAAATCAAGAATCTCTTGAGCCATTGACATATCATACACAGAAGATTAACAGAGGTATTATACATAACCCATTCTTCAGGTATGTCAAACCCTAGTATGGATAAATTCATACAAAAATCCAACTTAGATATGGACAAAAGAAACAAAAACCCTGGCCAACAGACTCCTCCTGGGACATCCACCCTCAATACCTCCAACACCAAGATACCAAAGATAAACAGATACAGATCCCAAAACCACAGATACATAAAGATATGGTTAAAACTCCCAGTAAACCTCCTCTGTACATCTAGAAGAAAATGATATCTTGACTGAGGATGAAGCTCCCATCGTTCCTATTACAGACCTATGGATTACTGACTATAGGCTGCCAAAATAGCAACAGAGGTGTCCAACTTGTTGGTGCCTTTATTTGACAAAGACTCAATTTTTTACACTCCTCCATCTCCATCATCAGCATTATCTCAAGTCACTGACAACACTCAAAAGAGCTCAACCTAGGGTGAATGACATGGAGTCCTATAAAACAAATAGTCCTTTGCACTCTCTCCAGCAATGGATGCAGACTCCTCTGAATATCCAACCCAAACTGTGTAACGAATATCAGGTAAATTACAAATAGAGGGTCGCACTCCACAGATAAATTCAAACATTTATTAGTGACCATGCATTATATCACATCGTTTCAGGGTGGAAAGGACGTGCCCCCTTCCTCAGGTGATGCTAGTGACACTAACAGGGGACACACACAGGGGACCCAGCTCTCTTTTGGCAGGCTTCAAAAGCATTAATGAGAGGACATATAATATCCTATGTAACACACAAAAAAAGCTTATAGGGAAAAATATACCCAACTAGATCGAGATCTACTAGACACCTATTCACTATCACAGGCATGTTGGTCAGTAGATGCTGAAGAAATAAATAACACTGATGGGGCAATCAAACTGGTACTTTGTTAGCTAGACTAGCCAAGCCCCCACATTTCCGATGCTCCATCAAACTGTTACTCAACACAAGCACAAATCAAATCATCAATTCACAATTAGATATACAAAATAATTTTTTACATTATTTTGAAGCTTTATATACAACACATATAACCCCAACCACTGACACCAACTCCTACTTCCTGTTCCCTCCCTCAACTCACACCAGAACAACAAGAATCTCTCAATAATCCAATAACTCAACAAAAAATTTCTAGCGCCATTAAATCACTTCATAATACCAAGGCCCCGGGGTCCAGATGGCTTTCCAGCAGAAATACTACGCACTCACTTACTTTCCACTTTTACTGTTCTCTATAATAACACACTTACCCAAGATATATATAGAAATTTTTAATTTTTAAGACTATTCTATTACTCAAACCAAATAAAGACTCGTTACTAACCCAATCATATAAGCCGATTTCACTTTTAAATCAGGACTATAAAATCTTAACCATTTTCCCCCCAGACTATTCTATTACTCAAACCAAATAAAGACTTGTTACTAACCCAATCATATAGGCTTATTTCACTTTTAAATCAGGACTATAAAATCTTAACCAAAATAATGGCCAACAGGCTTAGCTACATTATGCCAGCATTAATCACGTAATCACAGCTAGGATTCACTAGAGGTAGAAATACCACCAAAGCCATTCGGACGGCAATAGCTGCTATAATGGCTCTCTCTACCAGACCCTACTCCTGGGAAATCCTTTTAAGCTTAGATAGCGATAAGACCTTTGACAGGGTCTCCTGGGTATTCCTAGCTATACGTAATTTTGAATCCAACTTTTCAATCCAGTGCACACTAACGTCAGGCTCGCGTACTGAAAAAGAATTTGCTTGGCAAAGGGATTTTCACATCTGTTGGAGGTTGAGATAAAAATGCAAATACACAGGAAGGGGAAGACACAAGCTTTCAAGTAGGAAAGGTAGGTTATGGGAGGGTGCTATCAGAAATCACTCAGAAAGTCACATCAAGTTGGATTTACAGTATACATACCCTTTAAAGGGTATATTTTCTACTTTTTTCGGATTTTAAATCTGAGCTGCAAATTATGAGAAATCATCATTTGAAATCACAACATTCATAGGGAAAGACCTGTCAATTTAGAAGCAGAAATTATAATATGTACCCTATCTCTGACCTCTTACTAGGATCTTTGGCTGCCTAGAAGCACAGTTTCTCTAACTGTTAAGAGAATTAGCAGATAAAAGAAAGAAGGGGGAGGGAGGGGGAGATGTGTAAGCAGAGCAGTCTCCATGGCAAGGCTGTCACAGACACTACAAGAAGGCAGTGAGTGAGGGAGGGTGGGGGCAATTAGGAGCACTCACTAAACATTAATAATTTAATGACAAAGCAAACACAGATAAATATGTGAGTAACATCACTTTACTGCTATCAAATTGTAGTTTCAGAAAATATAAAGTTGTTTGAGTAAGTATAGTGACCTTTAAAATAATTGTTTCCTGACAATTGTCCTGACACCTATCATTATCCCCATATTGGTGACCCATCCCAGACTGGAGGCTGTTTATTGGCATACAATTGCCTGTCTTGTCAGATCTATTTACAAAGATGCCATTCATTAAATGTTCATTGTAACAGCAATCCATTATCTAGAAAGCTTTTTGACATAAACATATCGCACCCATTTATTTCGTTTACACAGTGTTCTTGGATGGGAGATTACATACAGTACCTTTTTCTATTAAAGCCATTACTACATTATCCTTTAGTTATACCTTAGAGCTTGTTGCCATTTGTTTTTCTTATTAGAGAAAATGAATACTGAAAACTAACTTTGGCACTATCACATCATATGTGTGGGACAACCACAATAATTATGGATCAGTACCAGAGAACAGGAATATTGAACTGTTTTCTAAAGATAAGCAATCAATATTACAAATATTTGTTCTGGTCTTATAATAGGTTTACCGTATATACTCGAGTATAAACAATTTTTTTTTACCTTTAAAATCATCTTGAAAGTGTCCCCTCGGTTTATACTCGGGTCTGTGCTAATCTGGATGCTGCTGGACAAAATCACATAGCCCTGGAAAAAAAAGCTGTACCCTGTAACACAGAGAATCCTCTTGATTTCAGTGGGTTAGGCAATTGTCGTCCTGCTCACTCTGATCAGCCCAGACTGCATGGCAAATGGGGAAAAAAATGATCTTTAAGTGTTCAGGCTGCACAGAAAGGTATGCAGGGCACATTTGTGTATGGGGTTGTGTATGGGACTTTCTATGGGGCTGTGTATGGGACTTTCTATGGGGCTGTGTATAGGACTTTCTATGGGGCTGTGTATTGGGACTTTCTATGGGGCTGTATATAGGACTTTCTATGGGGCTGTGTATGGGACTTTCTATGGGGCTGTGTATAGGACTTTCTATGGGGCTGTGTATGGGACTTTCTAGGGACTTTCTATGGGACTGTGTATTGGACTTTCTATGGGGCTGTGTATGGGACTTTCTATGGGGCTGTGTATTGGACTTTCTATGGGGCTGTGTATGGGACTTTCTATGGGGCTGTGTATTTGACTTTTTATGGGGCTGTGTATTGGATTTTCTATGGGGCTGTGTGTGGGACTTTCTGTGGGGCTGTGTATTGGACTCTCTATTGGGCTGTGCATTGGACTTTCTATGAGAGAGATCCCTCCCTCTGACACAGAACACAGATTTCAATGCAGTTTTTTGTGTAAACACATTACAAATGCTCCTATCCCTAACAATGATAAATTTTCATACAAAAAAGAAAAGTAGTCTTTGCAGTTTATGTCTTTGCCAGCATGGAGGAAAGAAACAGAACATTTAACATTTCAGCAAAAATCGAACCAGCAACTGTACTATGTCTTTCTAAAAAGAAAGCTTTCTACCTCTATGCCACAAGGGCTAATAAGTAAAAAAAACTGGTACATGTAGAGTCTTTATCTTTTGCTAGACACATAATAAAAACAAAAAAAGGGAGCATGGGAAATCGAGCCTGTGTCCCAATAGTCTGATTATTTCCTTACCCAGCACTTTAACAGAACGATCAACCAGTGAACTTGCAATATATAGAAGTATATTTCAGTAAATGTTAGTAAAATCAGTTCACTATTTTGTATTGCTACTTGAAGACTGTCTATTCACACAGGTTGGTAAATAAATAACAGCACTGCTATATATAAAGTTTGTACATATGTAGAAACTTTATATTTTTCTAGAAACAAACAAACAAAAAAAGCAATAAAGTCAGGAAGTACTTTGCCCCAGTAGAAAGAGCACATTCACAAAGATACAAAAAGCTGTGTTTTACCTCCTGTACGTCAATAAAACCTGCAGGAACCAGAAGAGAAGGTAAGGAACTTACCCGATCGCTCAATCCTCCACGTTCTCTGACTGGTCCCGATGAACTTCACAAGTGCAATGCGCATGCGCACAGAAGACAGAGTCTGCAGATTTTATATACTAATGTCCATACTCGGCGCCTGACTCTCTTACTGCCCGTCATCGAGTAGTGACATCACTAATCTGGGCCCGGCAGTAAGTGAGAAGGGCGCAGAGTATGGACATTAGCCTGCAGATCAGTGCCAGCGGGAACACTTGATTCTAATGTGAGTTACCTTATCATACAAAGTGTTCGGTAGCCAGATTGGGGGTAAAGAATTTACAATACTTACTGTGACCCGAGTATAAGCTGAGGTCGGGTTTTCAGGCTAATTTTAAAGCCTGAAAACCTCGGCTTATACTCGAGAATATACGGTATACCAGTGGAATAACCCTTTAAACACAATTTATCATTTATCAATCTATTTATTCCATCTCTCATAATGTACAGTATGTATAGCTGTTGAAATACATGTGCTATTTGTGCCAGAGATGCTTCTGCAAATATGAATCCATCTATGGTCAGCACGGTGGCTCAGTGGTTAGCACAGATGCTTTGCAGTGCTGAGGTCCTGAGTTTAATTCCACCCTAGGACACATCTGCAAGGAGTTTGTATGTTCTCCCCGTGCTTGCATGGGTTTCCTCCGGGCACTCCGGTTTCCCCCACAATCATAAAGACATACTGATAGGTTGTATGTGTACATAAAGTGATTAGATTGTAAGCTCTTTGAGTAAATAATTGTAAAGTGCTGCAGAATATTTAGCGCTATATAAGAAATAAAATACATACATACATACATCTCTACAAATCCCCATTATTGCTGTGATTTTTCATTTTAACAGCATCACAGCCTTTCTGGAAGTGTTTTTTCCCCTTGCTTTGAAGTGCATATTGTAGAACTGCATACAGCCTTGAATGTTCAAGGTGAAATATTGCCTTGAACAATAAATGTAAAGAAACTGTAAATACATGACAAGATTTTGAAATAATGTTGCTTAGGGCGATTCAATATTCCATCTGTGTTCTCATAATATCATAGTGTGTTACAAGAAATCTGAACAATATCATATGTATTTTAAAGCCACCTTGAATAAGTTAGAAGACAGTGAACAAAGAAAGTGTGTGTATTCTTGATAATACCTGGCCCTTCAGATTGAATGCAGGGTTTTCATGATACAATATGTAGGATTCTATAGTAATACAACTAAAAGCGCACACATTGTGTAGCACTATTTTTATTTTTATTTTTTTTGCAGTTTTCTTAGGAAAAAAATTCTATATTGAAAAAGATCCGTGAGCAAAAAACCATTCAACAAGAAATTCAATCTATTTTTTTTCCCCATGCATTAGTTCTAGCAGATTTATAGCGCCCTCTTTTGGGCAAAAACATTTAGGAAAAATGAAACGTAATAACTGCTAGGTTACAACAGAAAACAAAAATGAAAACATCTTTATTTGATTTTGTGTGGTTATTAGAAAATCCCTAATATTTGTGTTTTGTGTGCTGCATTTAATTATAACAGTGAGGCATGATTACTATTCTCTGATCTTAACCTTTTTGTTCCCCAAAAGGGATCTGGGAGAGTGCAGACTTTCAGAACAAAGAAATCCAAAGAAACAAGCTAATAATATACATTTCCCTGTACGACAATCTAGTTACTGAAAGATATTTCAGTCACCAATAGAAGTCTCTTGTGGAGAAAGAGCCCAACATATCAATAGTTTTAGATGAAACAAGGAAAGGGTTAAGTTAAATGTTCCACTATGGTCAAAAAGCCAAATCATTGCACTTTCTAATTTGGTCTTAAAGGGCATGTCCACCCCAAAATTTAACTTTTGATATGTGGTAGGGCATGCTCCCCCAGCCCCAACCGCATTAATATAATTGTTAGAAAGTCCCCCGATTCTTACTTACCTGCCCTCTCTCCCCTGCTGCAGTGTTCAGGCCCTCTGCTTGCATGGAATTGAAAGCAGGGGGCGGGACCGGCAGCTGCGTCCGTGATTGGCTGAGAGGCAGGGAGGGCTGCACTGAGCATGCCTCAACCTTGATGAGGTTGAGGAAGTCTCAGGCACAGCATGAGTCACACACTGCTCCTACACAGCAGTTTCCTGGACTTTGGAGGGGCACAGCAGGGGAACTATTTTGAGCAGGAATGTAAGGTAAGGATTGTTTTAAACTACTTGATGTGGCCAGTAAGGGGTTAAATTTTAGTTTTGGGGGTGGACATGCCCTTTAAAGGATATATATTTTTTTTTAAATCAAGAATAATTATTTTACTGTTATCTATTGGGGCTGTGCACATCATCATTAAACAGTCAAAAAATACCACGACACTCAAGATATAAGCTGTACCACCATACTATTGTATGAGGCTTTATTGTGTACCAGTTTTCTTTCTTTGACTAAGCCATGTTAGTACTCTGTGAGTACTAAAGCACTGTTAAAAAAAAAAAAGAAAAAAGTGCATTGAAAAAATTAAAATACACTGTAAAAGCTCTTAGAGCAACATCTAAGTGCATTTGCTTTATTTTGTTATTAACATTTGTTTGCCCTTTAAAGAGTATTTATACTTTTTCAGCCACAACTCTCCAATTAGTACTTCCCAGGGTAAGGAACTAAACCACTAGGTTCTCTCCCCAGTTTGCCTGGAATACTTACCAAAACATATATGGTTGACTGTATGGTCTGGCCACACCCTGGGATCTGTTAGGGAGCTGGAACCACATCTTCTAATTGGCCAGGTTTTGAACTGAGGGGTGGGTTAGGCTGTTCTGATGGACACAAATGAAGGTAGTTTTACACAAGAGAAATCTAGGGTTGAGGGCCTTCAATTGGAAAGGGGTAGATGAATAATTTCTCTTTAAGACATTTCCTGGAATATATAATGTGTTCTCTGTTTTTGTATTGTTTGGCATAATTATTTTGGCTTGAAGAGCCAAATTCCTGTACTTTCTATTTCTTCTTCCATTTTATTCTTCCGCATTTTTGGACTGTATCTCCTCCCACAACTTTTGAGCATATAGAAGAAGTTACCTATTACCTAGGAATCTGCGAAAGTGTTACTGCGTTATTGGGGAATTTCGGGACATTTTTTCCCACAGACTATAATGGGACCAATCCTCAAATGTGGATAATTCGAGGTTTACGGTCATGTGATCAAAACAGTTAGTTTAATGGTCATAAACACAAACACTGATACCACCAACCCCTACACAGACACAGGTACTCACACCTACTAATCTACCCTTCCATTCCCTTGGCAGCCATACTTCATGGGTAACTATAGTCAAGAAAAAATGTTGATCTTTCTTCAACAATAAGTTAATTTTATTGTAATAAATGCAAAAATACATACCCCCCCAGCCTGACACAGTTTAACAAACCTACTGACCTACCCCTCCATTCCCGTGGCAGCCATAAAAAGTCAAAAAAATGAAAAGTCAAATGAAACAAATGAAATGAAAAGTAAAAAAAAAACAAAATTTGAGCTATCATCAATAAAAGTTAGTTTTATCATCATAAATGCAAAAAACACATACCCCCAACATGACACAGGTACATACACCTACTGACCTACCCTTCTATTTCTGTGGCAGCCATACTTAAAGGGTAATTATAGTCAAAATACTAATTTGACCAGTCGTCAAAAAAGTTTGTTTTTACCCCCCAAACTGACACAGGTACACCTACCTACTGACCTGTCTGTCCATTCCTGTGGCAGCCATACTTAAAGGGTAACTATAGTAAAAAAAAAAATCAATTTTGACCAATCATCAAAAAGTTAGGTTTTAGGTACAGACACCTACTGACCTACCCCTCCATTCCAGTGGCAGCCATAAAAGGTAAAAAAAAATGAAAAGTCAAATGAAACAAATGAAATGAAAAGTAAAAAAAAACAAAATCTGAGCTATCATCAATAAAAGCATAGCATTAAAAAAAATATATTTTTACCCCTACCTGACACAGCTACACACCTGCTGACCTACCCTTCCATTCCTGTGGCAGCCATACTTAAAGGGTAAAAATATCCTCTTTCCTTGCCATAGCAAGATTATTGAGTTTTAAAATCTGCAGCACAGACACACACATCCCCTTCAAAAATGTATCCTTTCAAACCAAATTCAAAGTTTATACTTAAACTTTACTTCCTCTTTACAAAATGAATTGCATACCAACAGGATATCGTAGTTATCAAATACAGCACAAAAAGGATTAATATTTTATATTTAAATCTTGGACCAGAGTTTTCTTTCTTCTTTTGATGTCAGTGCCTTCAGCATCGACTGGGGTGCTTTATAGCACTTCTATACTAAATCTATACTGCACTTCTGGCAGAAGAAGCAAGTTGTTGTAAAGTGCCAGGGGAAAAGGTAGTGAACTCAAAAGAGACCTCCTATTTCAATATTAAAGGCTGCATATTCTAAAAGAAGGCAGTGGGAGAAGTCACAATGTCAAATGTCAGTTGCAAATTATAGATTTTCTTTAATATTAAATACATAAATATGGATATTTTAAGCATGCTTTAAAAAAAATATAATATGCCAATAAAAAGTAAAATTTGGCCCATTACAAAGTGTGACATACAAATAAAACTGAACTCATATCACATGGTTTTATACCCAAATTATTAAAACATCACTTTATATCAGTGATGTCGATGATGTTAAGAAACTACAACTCCCTGCATGCCTTGTTGCATCCTGCAACAAAGGCATGCTGGAAGTTGTAGGATCAAAAAATCTGAAGTGCCATGGTTCGACATCATTGCTCTACTGTATATCATAGCAAGCTTAAGTTGTTACATTGAAAACCAAATCATTTTTGTCCACTAAATTAAAGGGTATGTCCACCCTATAAAAAAAGTTTTTGAGATAAGATTCCCCCTGGGTCCCAGCCCCAACCGCTATATTTTTATCTTTAGAAAGCCCCCCAAACTCTACTTACCTCCCCTCTTTCCTCCGCCGCGTCCCGGCCCTTGCTTGCAAGAAAATGCAAGCAGAGGGGCGGGACCGGCAGCCGCGTCTGTGATTGGCTGAGCGGCAGCCAATCACGGACGCGGCTGCTGGCAGTCACTTCGGCGGAGGAAAGAGGAGAGGTAAGTAAAGTTTGGGAGCTTTCTAACATAAAATTAGCGGTTGGGGCTGGGAGCCAGGGGGAATCTTATACATGAAGGATTTCACGCTAGGGGGAGGGAATCGGGAGAGGGAGGGAGACGGAGGGGGAGGGAGGGGGGAGGAGGGCTGCAGTACGCATGCCAAACTTCTCCCGGAGGCCAGGTAGGAGGCAGAGTCCTATATGGACTCTGCTATCCTCCTGGTGGGCAGTTTTGGGACTTTGGGGGGGGACTACGGGAGAACCAGATGGAGCTGGGATGTGGGTAAGGATTAACTACACTACATGGTGGGGCCAGTAGTTGGGGGGATTATAGTTTTGGGGGTGGACATGCCCTTTAAAAGTATTCAGACCAATAACCATGTGTGTACTGTATAGGATTAAGTGGACTGAATGTTTAAAGAATCATCCATGAAACAGCTGTTGACTGCTGATAAGTTGTCTCCTTCTTTATTTTATTCTTAGTCTGTAACCTGACAATCCTATAAACGAACACAAGGATTCAAGTATTTCCAGGACTGATTCACTTTTGCCTATTATTGCTTGTCTTTTATGTTTATTTATTTAAATAAGCATTTTAAAAAGGCTCATATATTTTATTTTACATGCAATTGTCACTCTTGCTAAGGAGAACTACATTGTTTCCATAAATTTATGTTCTTACTAGTGATGGCCCAGTTCGCGGATCCGAACCCGAATCCGCAGCGGATCTACCTCATTCGCAAATGGCAGATATCTTGGATTTTCCGGTTTTCCGCCTTCCGAACTTTTCCAAACCGCATTTTCGAAAATTACCGAAATTACGAGGATTTCTCATATTTTCGAGAATGCATGAAAACCTGTATTTTCTAAAAAATTTTCAAATTACGAGGATTTTACGTATTTTCGAAAATGCGGGAAAATACGTAAAAAAGCTGCTCATTTAGATAATAGGGCTAATACTGCATATTGGTTCTACTGCACCTTAAAATATACACTACAAACAAAGAGTGTTTTTCTCAGCTGACAGCCATTACCATAATGCCCCACATATTAGTGATTCCTAAACATATTAACGATCAGGCAGAAAACAATCTTCATCTGTCCCTTTTTTAAATTCAGCTATTGCAATTGTACAATTTTCTTCTAATTTTGGATAAAGAAAACCTGTATAAAACCATTAACATATAAAACCACTCGTTATCTGCCAAAGCTTTTATCAGATACAATAATGTCCTGCTGAATGTTTGTGCACAGTCACAGTGTGGTATGTACAATGGTGATAATGCCATTTGTTGTTGCACCACAGCTTTAGTGTAGCATAGTGTAGCAGATTATTCTCTTTTATAATTTAAACATTATTATGTTATTGGATCCAATCTAAATATACAGAAAGTTAAAGATACATCTAAAGAACCTGTGTATAAAAATACCCACAATTTTATTTTATTTCATGCTTGGGGTTATCGGAAATCTCTGTTGAATATTAGAAAAGAAAATGTATTAAATTATATTCCTTATAGCATATGGGATCTCTTTATTCCTGTAGATGCATATTTTTTTTATTATGTTTAGCTATAACATTTAGTACTACTTATTAATTCATTACAATTAGCAAACCTTTGAAAGCAGGCTTTCTCACTTCCTCTGCCCACTAAGTTTTTATAGTTAAGAGGCCGCCCATCAAGTACTTTATATTAAAGGCATAAGACCTTCAATTAAAGGGCCATGTTGGGGGTGTTATTACCACATATATGAGAAAAGTATGGGGTCAAGACATCCGCAGCACTCCGTACACAGCTAAATGCCTGGGTGCTTCAGTGGGTTCATAGCATATATAGATGATAGATATCGGACCTACCATGTACTTATGTACTATATATATATATATAAAATTCAAACCACTCCCAACGGGCAGGGCACTCACGGGACTTCTCAATCCAACCATGTGTAGGAAACTACGATCAATGCATTTCGGTCACTGAACTGCTAGGAGGACGGTGTTAGGGTCCAATGAGGCCCAGTAGAGGTTGATATACTCCTCTTGATGGTGGGTATGAATCCTGATATTGGGATCAATAAAAATTCTCTGATGTGTGTTACATTGAATTATAGATATGTGTTTCAATACTAGGTCTGATAAGGTGTTTTCATGTTCTATAATAATGGTTTTAATGTATATGATATTTTTAAATGGTGTTGGTTTTATGTCACAGTAGGGGGTAAGGTGATGGGGGGCATGTCCTCTCACACCTGTTAAGATGGTGAGAGCAAGGCGGAACTGACGATCCTGATGACGGTCAGTTCAGTGACCAAAATGCATTGATCGTAGTTTCCTACACATGGTTGGATTGAGAAGTCCAGTGAGTGCCCTGCCCATTGGGAGTGGTTTGAATTACATGGATATGCAGGCAGATTAGACAAGTTAGGGCTGTTTACATTGGAGAAGCGGCGGTTGCGGGGGGACATGATAACCTTATACAAATATATTAATGGCCCATACAGTGAACTCTCTGGTGCATTGTTCACTAATAGGTCATATCAGAGGACTCGTGGACATCCTTTAAGGTTGGAAGAAAAGAAGTTTCATCTTCAGGTTAGGAGAGGTTTCTTTACAGTGAGAACGGTGAAACTGTGGAACTGTCTTCCAGCAGATGTGGTAATGGCAAGTTCATTGAATAACTTTAAAAAAGGCCTGGATAAGTTTCTAAAACTAAAAAATATTGAGAATTACTGGTATTAATGCATATAGATCTGGTTGATCCAGGGATACTTTCCGATTGCCGTTTGGAGTCAGGAAGGAATTTTTTCCCCCCTTTTTTAGCTGGGGTTTTTTGCCTTCCTCTGGATCAACTGTTAGGTAGGGTTAAAAAAAAAAAAAAAAAAAAAAAAGGGAATAGGTTGGACTTGATGGACGAATGTCTTTATTCAACCTTAATTACTATGTTACTATGTTACTATGGAGTGTTGTTGGTTAAGCACCCGGGCCATGTTTATGGGCGTGGAAGTGCAAGCGCCCAAAGGATTGGAATATATATATATATATATATATATATATATAAATATTTTAAACTGTTACTCAGACAGTCACCAGCATTTGGGGGAACCAAATAGACCCAGGCAATCCTGCCACACTGCATGTTTCAAACTAAACAGCTCCATTGGGTGACCTGAGACCCTAAACAGGATCCAGATAAACATCCTATGTTCATACTTATTAGTATTCACCACTGCAAGTTCCACATTTATAGCTGCTTATGTTTCTACTTGGGAGCACAGGATACTGAGCTTTATAACTTTATAGATTAAAGTGAGGTGAGGTTTAAGGTGCTAAATGCTCTTCACAGTGTATAGAATGAAATAGAACCTTCTTATAACAGAAGGTACCTCACAGCCACATGTTATTATAATTGCATTGCCCATAATCTAACATATAAACACATACTGTATTTCTCAATGACCTTTCACATATTTAAAAAACAACAACATCCAGCATTCCTTTATGCCCATTGGCTAATGAATGTATACAGATGCAATACAGCCTAATGATATAAAGCATGGGTGTTGCACTTTTCACATGTTTAAAAACTACAACTCCTAACATTCTCTGGCTGCACAGAATGCTGGAAAATTTTGTTTTCATACATCCTAAAAAAAATTGTTTTTGTGCTTTAGAGATTACTACCCAAGGGCTCGAATATGCAAGTGATCTATGTGCTCTTCTCTAACTTTCATAGCTATTACACTATTGGCCTTGGGAAGGATTATTTAGGTCACTTCAGGCAGGAGTCATGAACCTCACCAAACCTGCCCTCCTTTTCCTATATCATCTACCTGCCAGGTAGTTGCAAAAATAAACCTGCAGGTCTGAGAATAGACCCAATCTTGCCACAATGTGCAGTTTAAACTTTCCAGCACCATTGTATGACCCGTGACTCTAAACGGGATCCAGATTAACATGCTAGGTTCATACTTCATTAGCATATAGGTTCATTAGAATTTACTACAGCTCGTTATAATCGGTTCATTAGAATGTACCACAGCAAGTTCCAAATTTACAGTCACTACGGGGTTAGGACTTTGCTCAGGAGCACAGGATACTGATTAGCTTTATAGCTTAAGGTGAGGTGGGGGTTAAAGGAGCTAAAAGCTCCCCACAGAGCATAAAATGAAATAGAGCCTTCTTATAACGGAAGGTACCTCACAGTCTCATGTTATTATAATAGATTTGCCCTAATAATTTAACATATATACAAATATTTCTCATTCCCAGGTTACCTAAAGAAATGGGCGGGGACATACAAATTATTATCCTTTATATCCTCTTTCATACAGATCTAGTTGAATTTGCTTCAGAGCACTTTTTAATAACTGATGTTTTTATTTCAGTATTTAATCCTTTACCACTAAGCAAAAGGCTTGCAAGCAATCATCTTCACCACAACCATTAATAGTGGCTGCCAATTCAAATTGTTCTAACCAATCAGTCCACTCCCTAGTTACCCCATCATATGGATCAGGTTTAAAAATAGGTTTGGCAATTGTGTCTGATAGAGCTACTGAGAATAATTGGGGTATTTCATCTGCAGGTCCAAGGACAGGAGGATTTATATCAATAATTTCAGTAGCAGCCTCCAAAGCTTTATACAGAGAACAAACATACAGAGAAAACAGGGAGAATAAATGGTATTACCAGCTCCACTGCCACCAAGATCAATGCTTTATGGAATGATTATGGGTACATGGCACACAGTGGGTTACTCTGGTGGTCTGGCACAAAGCAGACAGTGCACTTACTTTCTTTAAACAAGATAAACCAGTTTTAATTACATTTAACAGTAAGGCAATGATTTAATAATTTTAATTTAAGCTGACAGAAGGGGAACAAATTCTGAGGGTGGGAAAATGTTCAGTCTTGTCAATGACAAGTTTAGAGAAGCGGGAGGACATGAAGGCAGAGATGGCCTTAAGAAGGTTAGGAACCTGGGATTTCAGTGTAGGGAAATCTTGGCAGAGATTTATATTTGTGTATCAGCAGCATACAGGTGATACTAGAACTCAAATGAACTAATGAGTTGTCCATGGTCAAAAGTGTTAATTGAGAAAAGAAGAGGGCGAAGTGCTGAGCCCACAATGAAGGGTCAAGCAGTGGGGCTAATTCCAGAGTGGAATACACTAAAAGTCCCGTCAGAGGGATAGGAAGATAGCCAAGAAAGAGCAGTACCTAAGGATACCTATGGAGGCCAGGATCTGAAGAAGTAGAGGGGAACCAACAGTATCCAAAGGACAGGTTAAGAAGAATAAGTGGCTTTTAGACATAATACAGATAAGATGTAGTCTTTATTTAGGTCATATGGGGATAGGGTGTTTAATTAGTGTATCTTTCCACCCGGTCTCCACTTAAAGGCATGAGGGACAATTTCCAACACCATAATTAGTTAGAATTGCACAAAAAACAACCCATGTGTGGCATTCATTTGATTGTATGTCCAATATTAACAGATGTTTTTCTGACAATCTTATAAGCCATCATATTATCTTGATTAGATTTCAGCTTGCATTCCACTCAAGCTAACTAGATTGCAAATAATGGTAAAGTTTAATCAGTACAATTTTTTAATAGGATGTACCTCTATCTGCTGCACCATTATGCAGTCATGTAAAGTGTATAATCTGCTTCACACAGTTTTATGCTATTTAAATAAAAAATGTACAACTTTATTCAGCATTGTAGAATTTATGTGTGTGGCTTAGTACATATTGTTTTTCAACAATATGGATTTTATGTCTCAACAATGAACAGAATCTGGCCTTCGACCTAGCTGTTACAGAACTGACTCTAATTGGCAGAGCACATTCTACGTTGAACAAGTGAATACTACTGTGGGGATTCATTTATTTCATTTTAATGTACATGCATACAGCACATTTAGGGCTTGCAGAAATGCAAGACTCACAATTTCTACATGGTAATTAAAGGAGCCACTTAGTCACGTATGGGAAAGAATGATTCGTTATAAATTCCAACTTGCAATCGGAATGCTAGACATTCACATATCCGAATTGAATTTGTTCAGTCTAAATTATATGTTATGTTCATACAATTGAGCAAATGAGATATTCTGACCAGAAAAAAAACATCTTTTCCAGTGATATAGAAAAGCATTTACCGGGATTGTCATCTCATTACCCGCAGAGAAAAAGAAACAGACTTTTAAAAATGGTTTCTACAAGGCTATGATGAGATCAGGTGTTACCTGTAGAATGGGGAGGTCAATGAAAATGAGAAATATGATTAAAACCGTACCTGTACTTCAAGAACATTTTGCGATTGCTGTCTTTATGTCTTTAATAACACAGACAATGCGCTTTTGATATATCTCAACAAAGAATAAAAGAATGGGAAAAGGTATTTATAGCCCATCTTCAAATCCTGCATAAGATTCGGTATAAGAGAAATAAAAGCACAATGATATTGAACTGCAGCTTAGGTTTAATGTTTGGGCTGAATCAAATCAAGTTTATCACTTGCTGAATCTATTTATAATTCCGGTTGATAGTGTTTATTGTATAAAGCTCCCACATTGCATTGTAAAGTTCTTTTGACTTAATGCTGGATTGTTCACTGTATTTAAAATGTCATTTGTGCTGCACAGCTCATATAAAACACTGAATTCTCTGGGCCTATAAAAAAGGTATTTTAAATGGCAGTTAAAGTCTGTTTACAAAGGACTCCTTACAAACTTTACATAATATGATTAATATTAAAATGTATTTAAACATCTAATAATAAATATCTTAACTGTATCTTACTTGATCTATCCTTAATTTGCCCACCATACTTTGCCTGCTGTGTCTATGTCTCCAGAGTGCCATAACTTTTATAGCCCTTTAATATCTGATGAAAAGAGGTTTAATTTAAAGAGCATAATGGGTTATTTATAGTATGTACTGTAAAAATGCAGAATTATTTTCCAAAATAAGGATTGGTAGAGAGAATTTTAAGACAGGGTTGTGTGTCATCTATTAATTAGGGATTAGTCTGGTAGTTGGAGGCATGAAGGGCAATTTCTGTAATCTTCTGCCTTGAGAAAGCTAAGGTATGCCAAAACTCACTAAATAACTATCAGGGAGATTCAATAAAAGTTCTTATCGCTAGAAATGGTGCTAATTTTGCCCCAACCAATCAGATGTTAGCTTTCAAATGCTAAATAAGATCTAATTTGGTTGGGGCAAAATTAGCACCATTGAATCTCCCTGTATATTTTTTAGCATACTTTGAATATAGTCTATAATACATTGACCATAATAAATTTCTAATAAAATACACAATGTAAACTTTATTCAATACTATGGGGCATACTGTATTACTATACTGCATACTGATTTTTTGCCATTTTATAAATATGGAAAAAGTATAAAATCTAAAAAAAGTCAAAAAAAAGTGATGAAGTAGAAGAATATCAACACCAGCTCAAGGCTTGGTTATGTTGAAGGATGACATATGGATATGAGTCCAAAAACCCCCAGTCAGATTTTGACCAAACCTACAGTATAGGAAATTGTCTAACATATAGATATTTATTTGTTATTCTGTGTATTGGGAAACATAGGTCATTTCTTACATTACTAATGTAATCACACTTTTGTGTAAGTAAAAGAACCTATTCACAGAAAACCCCTTCAAAATGCATTAATGCCATCTCAGGAACACTGAATTTACAAGGACACTAAATTTACATTTACACAGTCAGACACATTAACAAAACTTTAATTGTATGTTATTATAACAGAAGCTAAAAAATAGCTTGCATGTACGAAATTACATTTTTGTTTTGGTGATATGTTTGTGTTTCCTTGACCTTTTTGCAGGTATCTGAGCCATTTGAGTTACCATGCTTTTTATACCCTTATGTTACTCAGAACTTTCATATTTTTTTCCCAACAGCATTCCAAAAATCGGAATGAAACTTGCTGGGAGTAGAGTAAGCAGATACAAGTAGAATCTCTACATTTTACTTGTATATTGCTGAAGGTGGATGAGTTGTGGATTTAGTTTCTGTTGGTAGGAAGAAACATACAGTAACCATAAACACATGAGAACACAGGACAGGCTTTTTTTTTTACAGTACTGATAAGGTACATAACCCTAACAATATACAAGATTTGTAGCTTAATCTATTTTTCATCCTTTGTATAGGTTCAGGAACTGTAAAAATTGTATTACAGTAGTCAGGGATATTTGTGGAGCCATCTTTGCCACCCCGGTCACTGTCACATGCTGGACAGTGCACAGGAAAGCACTTCAGAGACTATAATGAGATTGGAAATATGCTTCCTCATCTCGCCTCATGACAGTTACTCCCCTGGAAATATTCTTACTTTGCATATGCTATTTTTGCATTAGATTTATCACTGAAGGCTCAAAACAACAAGTTTATTTATTTATTTTTAGTTTTGTTTTTGCTTTTTCTGTTAGTGCTGTTTAGCCAGTAAGAATATGGGGCATTTACTTTGCTGTAAAATATATTAAAAACTTTGAAAATGTATTATAACTTACTTATGATTTTCATAATGAGCATAATCAAGGGTATGTATTATGAATAAATGTATAGCCTATAGTTATATATACAGTATGTTGTAAAAAGTGAATGAGAAGTTTCATGACCAAATAAAAGTTGCATTTATTCAGTTCCAAGAACTTTAAATTAGTAGGTATATGATACACAAGTTTCAAAAAGTAATTTGCCATCTTTGTATATAAGCCCAACTCTCAAAGAATTCATAATTAGTAATTAATAAGTAATAACAGGAGTTATGGAATGTTTCAATTTCTTTGGTAACCAGGTTTTACTTTACTAAACAAATACATAGATCTATACAAATCTATACACTGTGTCAAACATTACTGTACAAAAATAGCACTATGTCAAAGAAAAACAGACAGGGTAAATTCAAAGGAAAAGGATGAAGAAGGAACATTAAAATAATAACAATAATAATAACAATAAAATACTAATAAAAAGGATGTAGTGATTCTTCCTATTTATTTGTCTTATATAATATAGAGCTTTAGTTAAAAAAAAAATGACCCTTCATTGTTTTTTTATAATTATAGAAAAGACTAATTGTGGACACACACACACAAATAGTGGTTACAACCAGTGGCGTATGTACGTTAAAACATTCGGGGCACGTGCCCCGGATGTTTGGCAAAGTGCCCCGAATGTTTTCGCTGCCTGTGCCCCGAACTTCCGGATTTCCCGGCTGCGCGAACCTCTGGGAACGTTGCGCAGCCGGCGCACACAATGATGTCATGCGGAATGCCGGCACGCCAATGTCACGAGCGCGCCGGCGCGAGAGAGAGCTATCGGAGGGAATCCAGGGACAGGTAGGTAGTGTAGCAGTGCAGTGCAGAGCCAAGCCAGATTAGATAGATTAGATAGATTAGATAGATAGCAGTTAGATAGATAGATAGCAGTTAGATAGATAGATAGATAGCAGTTAGATAGATAGATAGATAGATAGCAGTTAGATAGATAGATAACAGTTAGATAGATAGATAGCAGATAGATAGATAGCAGTTAGATAGATAGATAGATAGATAGAAAGATAGCAGATAGATAGATAGAAAGATAGCAGATAGATAGATAGATAGATAGATAGATAGATAGATAGATAGATAGAAAGATAGCAGTTAGATAGATAGATAGATAGATAGATAGATAGATAGATGATAGATAGATAGATAGATAGATAGATAGATAGATAGATAGATAGATAGATATGATAAGTAGGATAGATAGATAGATAGATAGATAGATAGATGATAGATAGATAGATTAGATAGATAGATAGAGTTAGTATAGATAGATAGATAGATAGATAGATAGATAGCAGTTAGATAGATAGATAGATAGCAGTTAGATAGATGAGATAGCAGTTAGATAGATAGATAGATAGATCAGTTAGATAGATAGATAGATAGATAGGATAGATAGATAGATAGATAGATAGATAGATAGATAGTAGAGATAGATAGATAGATAGCAGTTAGAAAGATAGCAGATAGATAGATAGAAAGATAGCAGATGATAGATAGATAGATAGAGAGATAGAGAGATGATAGATAGAGATAGATAGATAGATATAGATAGATAGATAGATAGATAGATAGATAGATAGATAGATAGATATTGAGATAGATAGATAGATTGATAGATAGATAGATGATAGATAGATAGATAGATATAGATAGATAGATAGCTAGATAGATAGATAGATAGATAGATGATTAGATAGATAGATAGATAGATAGATAGATAGCAGTAGGTATAGTTAGATATAGATAGATTAGATAGCAGTTAGATAGATAGATAGATAGCAGTTAGATAGATAGATAGCAGTTAGATAGATAGATAGATAGCAGTTAGATAGATAGATAGATAGATAGATAGATAGATAGATAGATAGATAGATAGATAGATAGCAGTTAGATAGATAGATAGCAGTTAGATAGATAGCAGTTAGATAGATAGATAGCAGTTAGATAGCTAGATAGATAGATAGCAGTTAGACAGATAGATAGCAGTTAGATAGATAGATAGATAGATAGATAGATAGATAGATAGATAGATAGCAGAGTTAGATAGATAGATAGCAGTTAGATAGATAGATAGATAGATAGATAGATAGATAGATAGCAGAGTTAGATAGATAGATAGATAGATAGCAGAGTTAGATAGATAGCAGATAGATAGATAGCAGAGTTAGATCGATAGCAGAGTTGGATAGATAGGTAGCAGTTACATAGATAGATAGATAGATAGATAGATAGATAGATAGCAGATACATAGATAGATAGATAGAGAGATAGATAGAGACATAGAAAGATAGACAAGAAGCAGATAGACATAGTTAAATAGATAAACAAGAGGCAGATAGATAGATAGATATACAGAGAGAGAGGGAGAGATAGATATACAGAGAGAGAGAGGGACAGATAGCGATAGATATACAGAGAGAGAGAGGGACAGATAGAGATAGATATACAGAGAGAGAGAGGGACAGATAGAGATAGATATACAGAGAGAGAGAGGGACAGATAGAGATAGATAGGGGCAGAGATCCATGTAGAAGGTACAAGAAGGTCTCCCTGGCCAAAGGTGTGGGCAAGCATCTGACTACAACTGAACACAACAGTAAGTTTAAAATGACCAAATTGCTACCAGTATATAATGAAATTGTCAGTTTACTGTGTCTTTGTGTCATTAATTTGTGTCTCTCTGTCCAACTCTCTGATCTCTATCTCTGTCTATTTCACTGTCTTTCTGTCTGTTTATCACTATCGGGCTGTGTGTCTATGTTTGTGGTTGTCTATCTGTCTCTATCTTTTTGGTAATCTCTATAAGTACATAGTGGGTGTGGCCTAATTGGGGGCGGAGAAAGGGGCGTGGTCTAAAATTTGTCGCCGCGCTACGCGCGGCACATAGAGTGCCCCAGAGTGCCCCTGATCTTCTTACACCCTAGATACGCCCCTGGTTACAACCATAAGATATTGTGTAGGATACTGTTTCAATTTCCATATCAAATTGATATTTTTTAGCATGTTAAAATTCTTAGGATATCAGTACTGTAAGATCATAATATTTGCAACTACAGCAACCTTAAAGCTGCTTCAACCTGGTAACACTTTTAACATGTCTTCCTGCCCCATTTCCTGCATTGTCTCTTAAGGCTAAGCTTATTCAAGTCCCCCACTGACTCTTGGGGCAGAGTGTGCTGTAATTAGGACAGCCAGGGAGTATACACACCCTCCACATTGGAACACCCAACAGGGGGACCAAAGCAGATTACAGGAATATTTTAAAGTTTTATCATTTTCTAAAGTTGGCCCACTTTTTGTTTTATTGTCAATTACCTGCTGTCCATAATCATTAACTATACTAGGCTCATAATACTCAATCCTAGGTCTTGATCAAGCCACTAATTAAAACTTCCCATGCTGCAAATTTTCATGTTAAAATCTATTTTAAAAAATTGCCCATGATTTAATATCAATGAAACAGGCATCAAACATGCTTGCATTGCAAATTTCTCCTTATGTAGCCAATTGAAAAAACATGTTTTCAGCTAAAGAAAACAAACAGTTTTCCTAATTTTTTTAAATATACTGAACTATGATGAAAATATTCTTTATGCCCCCAGATGTTTGATGGAGAAGCATGTTGCATAAGGTATTAACACGTTGAAAAAGAGCACATACATTACATGCTCATTAAAACTGATCAAAACTGCTTAGGACACTGCATTTTAACATTTGTTTAATTTATTTTGAAAATTTGGTTACCCTATATATACGGGTAATTTAAGTGCCAGATACAAATGTCAAGTGATTTGGCACATGAGTACAACTGTTTCCCTTGCTGCTTTCCCAAAGCACTGAGGCTGGAATTCTACTTTACATATTTGTATTCAGGAGTAAACGTCTGTCTTACTGCATGATATCTTCTCCATACAGTGGAACTGCACAAGATTATGGGCATTGCCTACAACCCACAGCTAAGGAAGTGTAGAAGGGAAACCTAAGGGCCATATTCATAAAGCCGGGTTAGTTAATGTAACAAACGTTCGATCATACAATACTGTGCGGTAGTTCACCGGTAATGGTATTCTATGGGGATCGTAAAACTACGATTTCGTTATTGTAGATTTACGATCGGTAATGTAAATGTACGATTGGTATCATAAATTTACGATCATTAATCTGATTGTTAATCTCCGATTGGTTTAACGATTGTAAATTTACGATGCCGATCATTAAAGGCGTGGTATCGCTAAAACGTGATACCGGTGGCTTTATAAATATGGCCCTAAGTTTCAGTAAAAATTAACACATGTACCAAGGCAGCCTATAAAAGCCTGTGCTCATGGCAACCATCAATGTGGGAGTTTTTTTGGGTGGGATTTGCATGCTACCATATTCTATAGTCTATACCTACTAGATGACACTAATACTGCCATGAATTTTTAAGCAGAATCTCAGTTGTTTTGATAAGGTGTCAGTGTGAATACTTAGAGTTTTCATTACCTCCTTTATTATCTGTTATCCCAAATGTTGCCTCTGGGTTCCAAAGGCTTCTTAGACTACTCATCTAATTAATAATCTCTGGTTTATTTAAATATCCCGAGAATAGCATGTCCTACAGCATTATTGTCAAAGTATTTTTGCTTAAATTTTATTATTAACATATATGATTCACATCAAAGCAAATGCCCCTGCAGCATTTTTTACACATTTTTATTAAATGCCAATGAGGATTGTTGGGAATATAAAGTAAAGGTCACTTTTTCCATTTAGAACACACTTTTTATTTACATCTGAGTTCTGCCTTAGAAACTCAAACTTAGGTGATAAAATAGTGTGGTGATGTAACACATTGTAGTTTTGTTCTGACTGGTTGATTTCTATGGTTTACTAGACAAAGGCAATAGGAACCAATTTACTCTATATAGTATGTATGATGTGCATTTTCAAGAATAACAATTGCTAGGAACTGCTGATAATAATTCATAAATTCAATTTAAATAATTCAAATAATGTATTCATAAATTATACAAACAAGCAAGAAAGTGATCAGCTCTCATTGCACAGCCAGATCAAACAATGCACTATTTCCTAATTTGGCTGCCTGACTTTATTGGGTACATGTCAAATCCACTAACAGTTACAGGACCTGCAAGTCAACAATGTACTGCTTGTTTAATTCATACAGAACTATTCCGGATAGGGGGTTCTTTATGCACTAAAAGCCAAGAAAAGCCAAGCCAACAGCAGTTTTATCCATATTAATTGAGAGCCGTTAGCAAGTGGGGTTAAAGTAACACTAAACGGTTCACAATTAGAGAGAGGATCCGGGTCCGTACCGGACCCTTTGGTTCTGGAATCCAAATGTTCTGTCCAAAACCCTGGAAGTGTCAAATTACAAACTAAACGAGCATTACAATACACACAAAACATCTATTAACTTGTTGATGACGTGTGCTGGGTACAAACCTCCACTGGCAACTGGGAGTTAAAAACGATACAATCATGCATGAAGGCTTTTCCTTGTATTTCTTTTTTTTCCTTAAGCAGCACAACGCAATTAACAGAATCATAATTATTAATATCAGTTGCAGGACAGCCGTGGTATCTTCAGTTCTAGATAATAACAGTGCAGCTGTTTGACTGACACAATTCCAGATAATGTTCTTTCTTCAGCACATAAATTCATCAAAGGTATCAAGAACCTATCTCATCTGCACTTGTAACATTTAGATAGGATGTTTCTGGTCAATTTACTCTGTCCATCATCACAAAGTGACACCCAGAAGCATGAACACACTCATGTTTATTGTTATCAGTGCTAACAGCATGCATACAACAATAGATTCTTCAGAGTGGTGACATGACATAATCAAAAAGAATGGAAAAAGAGGAAATCAAGCTTTATTATACTTACAGTGCTAGTTGATAGGGAATGTTGGAAGTATGTATAGGTAAACACATATACTACGTGCCATATAGGTAAACACATACACTATATCGTATATAGGTTAACACATACACTATAAGTTATATACAGTATGCAAACACACACAGTATATGTCATATAGGTAAACACATACAATATATTGTGTAAAAGTAAACACATACAGGGAGATTCAATAAAAGTTCTTATAGTAAAAAATGGTGCAAATTTTGCCCCAGCCAATCAGATGTTAGCTTTCAAATGTTAATTAAGATCTGATTGGTTGGGGCAAAATTAGCACCATTTTTAATGATAGGAACTTTTATTGAATCTCCCTGTATGTGTTTACTTTTACACAAAAGTAATCAAAATAGGAATCTCCCTGATATTGTGTCATATAACCAGAGCCACTGCAAATTTTAGGGGTTAAAGTTGTGCTAACCAATTCAGTTTCATTTAGCGTGACCCTTCGCACCAGCTGGATGGTTTCACAAAAGTCACCTATGCAACCGGCGCTTGTGATTTAATATAACCGTTCAATTTTTTTAGATTTTGTAAAATAACACTGTGAGTAAATCCCTTTTGGGATACACCCATGGCTGCAAACGTGGTATTGAAATGTTTATGGGAGATTTTCCCACTTCCCCAGAGCGATTACGGCTCTGGGTAAATCTCCCCCATAGACTATAACTGTAACTATCACTAAGCTTCATATTTTAAACTTTATTTTAGTGCATGAGAATTTATTTTCTTTAAAGTCCTTCATACAAATTACTGTGCAGGAAAAGAGTGCAGATTTCTGACACTTCTGATTCTCTTTCCTAACCTTGTATTCTCTGCAGTTCTACACCTTTGGCTGGTCTGAGCTCTAAATAATATTTTTTCATATTCAAACATTGTCAAAATCACAATCTATAGCAGTATATCTTAAAGGCAAAAATGGTTAAGCATATCTATTTCCCTTTCAGCTATATCAGTGTTCTGGTAAATAGAATGATCAGTATATTATTTTTCTGAAAAGATGCACATCAGATCAATAGGAAACTGACTGATTCAATATACAGTATGTTGAAATCTATATTGTAAGTAGGGATGGCCGGTTCGCGGATCGCGAACGGCGGGTTTTTCCGGATTTTCCACCTTCCGAACCTCCGTACCGTGGTTTTCACGTATTTTCGGGAATTTTCTAAAATATGAGAAAACTCGTAATTTAGAAAATACGAGGATGTCTCTTATTTCCGTAAATATGTATATTTGAAAATTTTCGAAATTACAAGGATTACTCGTATTTTCAAAAATACATATTTTTTCGAAAAATACGTGAAACGAGTACTTTAGAAAAATTTCGAAAATACGAGAAACCTCGTAATTTTGAGGATATTTTTCATTTTAATGGGTCGAAAATTCGCGGATCCTCGAGCAGACCGGATTTTGCGAAGTTCGGACATCTCTAATTGTAAGATCCAAAATGCTGAATATATGTTGTAGTGTTGTGCTTTCCAGCTGTTTTTATAATTGACAAGTGAATCATGCTACTATTTTATACCAAATCCTAAGCATTCCTTTAATTTAATAATCAGGTTACCAGGCAAACGTCTGATGTCTCTGTTTACCATTCAAATGCCTTTTCCCATTAAATTAACAGTGACAAGCCTTTAACATTTTTGTCAGACATATGGTGATATATCCCAAGGCCACCCTGGTATAATTTTGACAGCTGAACTTGGGCTTAAAGAAATAATATGTTCCTTGGCATGCATGAACCTTATTTTTCCCACTACTTTAATATAATTTATTAAAAAAAAAAAAAAAAACAATAATCCCTACAATATTAAAGAACCTTGCAGCACATTTTACGGGGGGGAAAAATCCTACAGTACAGAGAAAGGAAACCCTTTTTAATGCTCTGCGCCTCTGGAGACATCGGTGTTCCGCAAGAGATTAGTTGACATTTCAAATCATTTTTTATTATTAGCGTTATAATTAGGAACACTGAAATTTGTGTGGAATTTTTATTTGTCAAGTTGAGAGAAAGAAATTAAAAGGGCACCTGTCTGAATCAATGACAGCTAAACTGTGTATTATTTAAAACTACTTTAGTGCATAAGGGCCTCACACATCAGTGTTGCTATTTCACACTTTGCACAACATAGATAAAATGCAATGGTATGAACAGATCTGAAAATATTATTTAAATTTACTTATAAACACTTTCTGAAGTTTTCATCAGTTTTTAATCTAACTTGTCAAATGCTGCAGAAATTCAAAACTGTAAGTTTCAGGGTGTTGCCAAACTAAGCCTTGTGACTGACTGTAAGAAACACACCTTTGTAGGTTTCCAATAGTGTCAGTTTACAGAAAGTCCTTAAAATCTATAAAAACACTTGTCTACTACTTATTGAGCTTGCAAAGGAGGCGAAGACCGGAAGGAAAATGCTGATGGAGAGAGCTTCAAGGGTCATGGGGAGATAAAGCTACTATAACAATCTCAGGATTTTGGTGAACAATACACCAGAGAGTTTATTATATGGACCATTAATATATTTGCGTGAAGTGATCATATCTCTGCACGAGCATCGCATCTCCACTTCTCCAGTGTAAAAAGATTCAGTATAATGAATTCACAAATTTACACAAATGTATTTAATTGAACAGTCTTGATTACTATAGAGATGGACTAAAACTCGAACCCAAGTTCGAGCCAAACTTTTCGAGTTCGCACGGACTCGGACTTCTCGAACTATCCCGGACCCCGGATTTCTCAGACTTTTGAACTTTCAAAAATTATCGAATTCGAAAATCGAACGATCTTCGAATCGTTTATGGGATAATTATCGAATGTTGGAATCGTTTATGGAATAATTATCGAAGTTCGAATCGTTTATGCGATAATTATCGAATGTTCGAACGCGGGAGAATAAAATAAATTTTATGAAAGTTCTGGATATTCAAACCTGTTCCCCAGACCATTTCCCAGGTCCCACAGCCATTTACATTAAGTTACCATTGAAATTTTAATTGTATTTCATTAGAACTTTTCAAACTATTTAACTCCCATCCACTTTAATGGTTCCTTTTTCGAACCTTTGAACTTTCCATATAGTTTAAAAATTCAAAAACTCAACATCTTATTTAAACACTCTCCTATTACAAGCAATAAATGAATTTCTTTCTTTCGGACCCTCTGCAATTTAAGATGAGGTTGCAGTTTTTTTTTCTCTCTAGCTCAAACAAAACCAAAAATATGTAGAATGAGAAATGAGAAACACATTTTTGGTTTCAGTTAATAGGCTTGAACTGTAAATAAATATATATATATATAACCCGTTAACATTGTGTTTATATATTTCTATCTATCTATCTATCTATCTATCTATCTATCTATCTATCTATCTATCTCTCTCTTATCTCTCTCTCTCTCTCTCTCTCTATATATATATATATATATATATATATGCTTTTATCCAGCTGGGAATTCATTTGCAATTTGCAGATGCAGTATTTGAATATCAGTGCTGTGGATTTCCTTGCCAGCATAGCCATTGAATCAGTCTGAAATGGTGGTAATTGTAACATGATTCTCATTTTTCAAAGAGATGAGCTGCAAATGTCAAGAAAATCAGCCCTGGAAGCATAATCCACTTCAGTATTGAGAGAGAAACAGGGAGAGTCTTGGGCTGTAATTGTCTGATAGAGTTGTCATGGTAATGGGGCACTTAAGAGACTGGGGTTGCCAACAAATTATAGGTAAACAGACAGGAAAGAATTCCGTTGTGAAAAAGAAGGTACATGAAGCTATTATGAAGAGGTAATTAACCCATTCATGAAGCATTTTTTCCCCTGTGAGAACAAATCTGAAGATGAGAACATAACTAAAAATGTAGTACAACATGGACTTTCCTGTTTTGTGGAAGTGATCTTTATATTTGCCGTATACACTTTTAAAGGGGAACTAAAGCTCCAAATGAAGTAATTACACAGAACACGTTTTTTAAAGGACTGTCACAATTGGCGTGAATAATTTAATAATTTGCAGCATCCAAAAGATAACTATGTTTATTTGTTATGTTTTTCAGGGAGCATTGAAATCTGGAGTAGTAGACTTTTTTTAATCAGGTGCTTTCTAAATAATGAGGTTTCCACATTACTGATTCTTTTAGGTATGTGATAGTAACAACTTGGAGTCAAACAGTGTTCCCTGGCTCCCAAAGGCATATTAAAATGAAAGTATACCAAGAGCACCTGAAAAGCAAATGTAAAACTACCTCAGAATGGCACCTATATTCTGAAGTCCCTCATAATCTACCTGTGACACCCAGCTATGTGTATGCTGTACACTCCATAGAATGGTGCAGCCTTGCTTTTTAGACGCTGTATGTTTTCTGCACAATAAATTTGTTTCAATACAAGTAGTGTGCTCATCTCATCTCACGAGATGTCAATAGGCTTTAATCCGGCCTTCACGGTCTCAACCCCAGCACGCTGTTGAGAAAGCCCCATCTTTGGGTGAAATGTGTCGGGCAGACCTTCTTTGTGATCACTGCTCTACCTCATCACCCACTTGGACCCCCCTAGTGCCTGTACTTTCCAACACTAACTGGCTGGGTACAGTATGTCTTTACCTTTGTGACTTACTTACACACCTTGACTTATACTGTGGGTTGACTGCACTTGCTTTGCATTTTGAGTTAGGGATCCATCTTGGTATTATGTATATATGTGTTTTTAAGTGATTTTAACTCTGTTGTTCTGGCGCTATGCCCCAGTGTATTGCTGTCTTACTTGAATAAAGGGCTTGCATATATATTCACTGCAACCAGTGTGTGCAGCATCCTTCCTTTTCTTTCTTCGTGCTATATACTGTTAACATTAGTTTGCATGCACCACTACCTACTTAGGATTCCATCGCAGTGTTTTTGTCCTGTGCCTCTTAGTATATGTTATTATACTCCTCTCATCTTTGCTTCTTCCTAGAAGTTGGCAGCCAATCAATTTAGAGCTTAAAGATCTTCATCTTGCAGTGTAACAAGCAATGTTAAAAGTCTTATCAAGGACATCAATATTGAAACTCTGAAGACTACATGAGCTGTAAATTGTACTGGAAACAACACAGAAACCTTCTTAGTTAGCATATACTGTACATGTACAATATGTAAATGCAACTTACTAGAGAAGTTTCTTATAATGTATATCTGTTGTATTCAATTAGATCAACTGGACTTGAAATGTAGTTCTTGAAGACGTTTCGCTAGTCATCCGACTGGCTTTCTCAATTCAGAATGACTTGTACAATCTGTGGCAATTATGTACCCTGGAAAATCCCAATTAGCATATCACAGCCAGGTGTTAAGGGTGTGATTAGAAGTGGCTAAGAGTGTTTATAGGAACGCCCAGAGTAAGGTGTTAAAACAGCATTGTACATGGCAGACAGTTGTGGTCGAACCCCCCCACCTCTATTTAGGCTTGGTTTCTTTATTTTCACATAAATGGCCTCCTTAACACCTCTCTTGAACCAGTCACGTTCCTTCGCCAGTATGTTAACATTACAATCTTCAAAGGTATGTCCTTTATCTTAAGATGCAATACACGGCTGAGTCCTGACCCGAGGAATTGCTCTTCTGTGCGGGGCCATACGTTGATGCAGTTGCTGTTTGGTCTCCCCCACATTTAACACCTTACCTGGGCGTTCCTATAACACCTCTTAGCCACTATATCACACACCCTACACCTGGCTGTGATATGCTAATTGGATTTTCCAGGGTACATAATTGCCACAGATTCTTGTACAAGTCATTCTGAATTGAGAAAGCCAGTCGGATGACTAGCGAAACGTCTTCAAGAACTACATTTCAAGTCCAGTTGATCTAATTGAATACAACAGATATACCATGACCTGGATGAATGAGAACCTTCACAAGCTTATAATGTATACTTTTTCTGAGGAGAAAGTTTAGTTCTCCTTTAAGTCCTTCAAGCTGTTACATAAAACACTTGGCATTAAGTATATAACTTATAGCCAACATATTTATCTGATCTTTAAGGTATATTTTCATTGTGTATTAGCTATACTAGTTTTACCTTTGTATCATGTAGTAACACTGTATTTGCTGGCTTCATCTTCCCATAACATTGCTATTGAAATGCTTGACAAGGTGGTAGGAAAAAAAATCATGTGAATAGTGTCACACTAAAAATTATTCTTAGTTTAAATTTCTCTGTCTCTCCACCAGCAATACAGCAGTCATGGCTCCTGTGGATGAAAAGAAACAATTTACTTACTCCCACGGATACCTCCGATTTCTTTGACCTGTAAAAAAAGTCAAACTATTTAGCTTGTGTTGTACATTCCTATGTTCTTCTTTTCTAATGATAGGTATTAAACTGCAAATCAATATTCCTTTTATTTTAACAGATCCCAATGAGCAACAGGCAGACCTTAATTATTCTGGTTAATAATCCATTAATATTCTTTAAAAAAACAAATACAGGAAAATACCATTGTCAAAGGAACAGACCGAAAACTGATTTGTGGAGAGAAAAAAATTAGAAAGTAAAGTTTAGATAGATTAAGATATATTATAATTTAGAAATTGTTTTCTTCCTTCACATTCACGCAGCAGCACATATAAAACCGGTTAAGCCGAGGATGAGGAGGAACATTAAAGGGACACTATACTGAAAAAATTACTTTGCCTCATCTTAATCTATAATTGAATACATGTAAGTAGCACTTACTCTGATTTACGTGTGTTGCTGCATGCCTTCAATCCAGCACACATTTTGTTTAGGAGCAGTATCCTCCCTCTTTTAACCACTCCCACTTCCACCCGACCTGACTTTTTTCCCACAAACCAACTGTCAAGCCTGCACACAGCATACAGCATTCCAACTGTCAAAACTCTGTCACCATTCCAGCTACAGTGAAACTACTCATAGAAGGATAGTTTTTGAGAGCAAGGAACTTGATTGACAGCTGAAATATAAGAAGTTTTAGATTGGATATCAAAAGAAATAGGGGGCAGATCAACAATAAAATGATACAGTGATGGTTGGGAAGAATGATAGTTTCCAGTTATGGTCAATTAAAATAACCTATTTTTCCAGTATAGATGCCCTTATTATTTAATAATAATTATTAAATGAATTTGCATCTTTAGGTTACATTTTTTTTAAAAATTGGTTGGTCCTGAAAACTAAGCAAGATATAATAATGAAGCAAGATCCCCCTTATCCTTATTCCCTATAAGGGAAAAGATAAAATCTTAGAAACTAGGTCCTTAAAATTGTCACCTGCCTTGGTGTTTTGTGAATAAACTAATTGCTCTTCTTAAATCTTCTGTTATATAAGTTTGATTGTAAACTTATTTAATAGAGATAGCCATTGGTTAAATCTTCTTTTACTTAAAAGTTACAAAATACAATTAAGAGTAGTTTAACTGTATTAAATTAAGTTAAAGGGCATGTCCACCCCCTAAATCAAGAAATGCCCACACTGTAGCCCCCCCAATCCTAAATGTCATGTTCAAATGTACTTAACCACCTTTGTTCTCCCAGCCTAAGCCTCTTTCTTCCTGGGAACAGAAGATCAGAAGAGGCATGACCGGCAGGCACATCTGTGATTGGCTAAAAGGAACTCCCACTAATATAAAAGCACATACAACAGTATTAAAGGGATTACCTTCAATACCTTTATTACCCAGAATCACCATCAATCAATAGAGCACATATATATAGTATTCACATATGAACAACCCTTATTGCAATATACATATATAAAGTTATACAACGTAATAATAAAAGGTGAAGCGGAGGGGCACGCGCACCAAGATGTAAAATCAGGATCATCACTTACACCCCTGGATTAACAGCAACAACAAAAACAACAACAATAGTTCTAAGTAGATACTACGTACATAGTATGGGATACATCCCCACATGTAGGGCAGCGGGGCTCTAATGCAGGGGCCTCGGGACTTACAAACACTGATTTACTTTCCACCATCTGTCTCATATCAGGCCCATGGAAGGATGCCACCATCTGTTGCTACAGCTTCGCCTGTCCTATTTCTAGTTATACTCAGATTGGTATCAGGTCTTACTTACCGTGCTTGCTGCCTCCCGACCAAATCAAACATAGAGTCAGATCTTCACCCGTCCCACCTCCGTGATGAAATGCCCCTGCCACAGTACAGATTATGTTCCAACCCCAGTTCACATGCTTATTCGGGTGTATCATACTCACAACCTCCATAGTCTAGTCCATAAGCCCCAACCGGTAGAGCATACAAAAAACACCAGGGTGATCTCCTCCACACGCTGCCCCTCCGCTCCACGTAACACCTACGTGCGTTTCACACCCTTCCCAGATGCTTCATCAGGGTATGACGTCACCAAACTAGACCCCGCTACATACTATATTGTTATAATAACATGTGAATGTTAATACACTTCATCATTACTTCTTCAATGGCTTACTCCTTTTGGTTCCAACTACTTATAGACAAAAGGATAAATGCTTATCTTCTTGCCTAAATAAGGAAAACTATATGGAGAATAAACACATATATTTACAAAAAGCATGAAAATTTAATCTCTTCATTTAACCCATTAGGACATAAAGACTTCAATTTAACAATCCATTTAGCCTCAATTTGCTGAACCTTTTTATTCAAATTGCCCCCTCTTTTGCCCATTCTCACAGTTTCCAGTCCCACAGAAGCAAGACCCTTAAATAAACCTTGGGCTTCAAACACATTTCGCAATCGAGCTTCTCATAATATGGTCCTTAGTACAAGCTCTTACATGTTCCCCCATACTTGTACTTATTTTCCTAATTGTTTTCCCTATGTAATGGGCTCCACAGTGGCAGTATGCCAAACATACCACTCCCCATGTCTGACACGTTATTTATGTCTTAAATGCCATTCCTCTCTATTGGGCAATTTAATTTTATCTGTGCTCGTCATATAAGAACACATACTGCAATTTCCACATTTTTTGTTCCCTCCTGTGGTACCCTTTGTATCAAAGGAACTCTTCCTACCCAACCAATTGTCCAAAGTATTCTCCACTTATACAAAATGACTAGGACTCAGCTTTCCATTAAGCTGCTCGCTCTTTTAGCTGTAACACTGTGGTGGATACCCACTTTCGATTTTAATACTCTGTCATTAGTCAACCAATGCCAATGCTTCTTAAGGATCCAGTGTATATCATGCCACGGTTGTATTTTGTTATCATTCTTGTTTTTCAAATCCCCATTTTACTTGGTCTATTTAGTAGGAGTTTTTCCCTTGGTGTGTACCAAGCTCTTTTAAATCCCCTCTTAATTGCTGTATTAGAGTAACCTCTTTCTTTGAACCTTAAAGACATATCCTCTGCTTGACACAAAAAATCCCTATCTGTGCTGCAATTTCTACATAGCCTTAAAAATTCACCTACTGGTATAGATTTTATCTGGTTATGTAAATGGTGGCTGTGTAGCTTTTAACACTGCATTAACTGATGTTTCTTTTCTGTATCCCTTCCTGCACTCTTGCAGCCTTCCTGCACTCTTGCAGATTTTAATACCTAAAAAGCTGATACACGTTCTACTCCAATCCATAGTCAGCCTGATATTCAGTAAATTGGAGTTAAGACTGTGGACAAAGAGACCTAGCTCATCGACAGTGCACCTCCATAGCAAAAGTATGTCATCTACATACCTAAGCCATAGAAGGACACTGTGTCCCCAGCCCCCCTTGTCCACTGTCTCGGGTACCACGCTTTGTTCCCAGTTACTATAAACATCATACTGGCTACCTCTGGTTTTTAAGAACTGTGCACAGGCCTCCAGACCCACTGCTTGTGGGATGGACAAATACAAGCTTTCAACATCTAAAGTTACGTCATTGTCTACCTCTATATTAGCTAACTGGTGTAAAATGTCACCTGTATCCTGAACATAAGCTGGAAGGTTAAATAAGAATAGTCTGAGCATTTGATCTACATATTGGCTTGTCAGAGCTTGTACTAAGGGCCATGTTATGAGCTGCTCAAAAGCAAAGTGTATTTTAGGGACTTGCTTTTGTGAGACTGGAAACAGTGAGAATGGGTGAAAGAAGGGGCAATTTGAATAAAAAGCTTCTGCAAATTGAGGCTAAATGGATTGTTAAATTGAAGTCTTTATGTCCTAATGGGTTAAATGAAGAGATTAAAGGGCATGTCCACCCTTAAAATAATCTTTTGCCCTATAATAGAATGCCTTCCCCCAGCCCCAACCGCTATAAAATAATTTTAAGAAAGTGCCCAGATCTTTACTTACCTTCCCTCTCTCCTCCAACGCCCGGCCCGGCCTTCTGCTTGCAAGACACTGCAAGCAGGGGGCGCGAACGGCAGCCACATCCGTGATTGGCTGAGAGGCATCTAGCATTTATGGCCACCATAAGTCTTAACTGAGCATGCCTCTCCTCTGGGACAAAGAGGCAGGACAGAGGTCACCAACTGGAAGCAGGAAATTTGAACATTTACCCCAATAAAATTTCTCACAGGGTGAAGCCATAGATGTGATGTCAGCTCATTTTAAAGTAAATACTACAGACACATTTAACCCTAACTTGTTTGTTGACCACAGTTGCCTTTTAACCTAAAAATGAACAATGTATTACAAATGAGAACTTTAGGGCATATACATCTTTTTAAAGAAAAAACTGTTAAAACAAATGTACCTGGGGACAGGAAGCTAGGATTGGTAATTATTACCTTCCATAGACATGTTCAAAACCGATGTGTTTTGTTTCATTTTCAAAGTTTTGAAAAATAATCTGAAAATCTGAAAAAGGACCCATAGAAGTAAAAGAGGAAAAAAATGTAAAGTTTTAAATTCATTTAAGGTAGAAATAGCAATAGTAAATTAGTGTGAATGACAAACGGACCAGAAAAATGGTCTGCAGAACACATACATATAACCAAGACGTAATAAAAACAAACCTCTTGTACATGCAAGCTATTTTTGAGGGTTAACAAATATGTGGGGCTACTTTTGAGGGTTGCCAAATGTAGCCTTCTATATTCAGTAACCGTGCTAACCCTTAAAAGTAACTTCATATTTTCAAGGGAAGACAAACTGGGGATGAGCCAGAGGGGGCTATGGACTACATGGGAATTAACTGCATTACCTAGACTTAGCACCAGACACACACTGCCCGCATGCCACACACTTCACAAATAGTTACAACTAAAAGGACAAAGACATCATGGCACTTTCAATTTGAATCAGAAAGTAACTTTATTGATTGGGATCTAATAGTCAATATAAAGTGGTCCTTGAGCAAGGATAAAGTGTTAAAGGGCATGTCCACCCCTTTTGAAAACTTTTGATATGCGGTAGGGAATGCTCCCCCAGCCCCAACTGCATTAATATTATTGTTAGAAAGTCCCCCGATCCTTTCTTACCTTCCCTCTTTCCTCCACCGCACTGTCCAGGCCCTCTGCTTGTATGGAATTGCAAGCAAGGGGAGGGACCTGCAGTTGCGTCCGTGATTGGCTGAGAGGCAGCCAATCACGGTCGCGGTTGCCGGGAGTTCTGAACAGAGGAGGAGAGAGGGAAGGTAAGTAAAGATTGGGGGACTTTTTTGCAATAATATGAATGCGGTTGGGGCAGGGGAACCTGCCCTACCACATACCCAAAGGTTTTAACGTTAGGGGGAGGGAGTGAAAAACGGGAGGGAGAGGAAGGGGGGAGGGCTGCACTGAGCATGCCTCAAACCTTGACTGGGTTGAGGCAGACTCAGGCTTCTACACAGCAGTTTCCTGGAGTTTGGAGGGGCACAGCAGGGGAACCATTTTGAGCAGAAATGTAAGGTAAGGCTTGTTTTAAACTTCTTAATGTGGCCAGTAAGGGGTTAAATTTTAGTTTTGGGGGTGGACATGCCCTTTAAAGTGCAAACAAAGTGACATACTGCTAACTAATGTGCAAAAAATAGAGCACGCTTAATAAAAACACATAGGGCTTGGACAGCACAACAGAATGAAGCCCGGCTTTAACAACACAGACAAAGAGCTAGCACGTCACATGCTTCAGAGACACTGACGTCTGTCAGTCACTCAAGTGCTTAGGTTTTCAGTTGCAATCAACATGTTTTCCCCACGGCAAATTCCATGTAGCAGGTTCACCACAACATTTGTATATTTACACTCCAAGTGGAAAAACTGATAACGTTGTATATATAAGGTTTTGCAATAAACATATGTACTATACTTCCCTCAAGCAATGTCACCTCCTCAACTCATAACTATTAAATAAATGACATACATTACCAACTGTGCACTTCTTATCCGCCTGTCTCTTCCATCTAAGCCAAACACAAACCTGCATGTAAAAAATACTATACCCACATGTGTACACCACATGTGTACACGGGCAACGCCGGGTACAACTGCTAGTAATATATATCAACCATGGGGGAGAAGCTCATATTTATGCATAAAGAAGCTTTACAGCTTGTTGTAAGGCGAGAAAAAAAGAGGCCCATCCATCAGGTATGGTAAACACATATTTTCTCCCTTAGTCAGTTCAGGAATTGCCTTTCCTAACTGTGCGTTTGTTATATCAGGCATAAGGTTTTCTCCATACAGTATATCTGATTTTAATTGGAAGACCTCCATCCAGTATTGCTTAGCTACATGGTGCATGTCAATTAGAGATGCTGCATTAGAAATTTTTGTCTCTAAAGAGAAATTAATTGTAAAGAAATATTTTAGTTTTTAGAAATCTGTATTTTAGTCTGAGCCCCTTCATGGCAGGAACATCTGTTCTGTTTAAACGGGTCTACACAGAATCTCATAAAAAAAGACAGAAACTAATTTTAAGGCTATTAAAATCTATGCTATGTGTATGGGAAATAGTAATTTGGAATGTTTGATTTGGTAAACAAAAGGAACAGAAAAAATAATTGAATATTCTTAAAAGATAACATAAAACATGTTTGCTTGTGAAGGTTCTCATTCATCCAGGGTACATAATTGCCAAAGATTCTTGTACAAGTCATTCTGAATTGAGAAAACCAGTCGGATGACTAGCGTAACGTTTTCAAGAACTAAACTTCAAGTCCAGTTGATCAAAATGAATACAACAGATATAAAACATGTTTATTCACAAACTTGGAGGTTGTTTAGAAAGCTTTCCTACAGTGTACATGTACAAAATACAACTCTGTAAGGACCCATTGATATCCATTACAGGCTACTCTAGTTTATTATGACAATGTTTTTCATTTTCTCAGTCTACTTGAAGCCCTCTTAGACTCTTGGAGATGTTTTTATTATATGGCTATATTGGAAGATGTCATTTTCGAGATTCACTTACAGTATGACTCAACTTAATATTCTGAAAACAACTTTAACCTTTAAGTTTTTGTTAAATGGTAGAAAGGTTAGCTAAGGACAGAAGTGTTGCTGTTTTGCACTGATCTCTTAGGAACAAAAATATTAGGAAATTAGATCTGTGCGAACATTTGTGGGCTGATCAGCAATGTATGAATCTTATGTTAGCATCAGGCCAAATTTTTAATTAGGTTCTAAATGCCCCTGTTTTGAGTTTACAAGGTGTTGCAATATGTTCGTGAAGGTTCTCATTCATCCAGGTCATGGTTAGGAATGGCCAGTTCGCGGATCCAAACGCGGATCCGCCGCGGATTTATACCATCCAGAAACGGCGGATTATTCCGTATTTTCCGCCTTCCGAACTTCCGAACCGTGGATTTCTCGTATTTTCGTAAATTTTCGAAATCACGAGGATCTCCGTATTTTCCATATACGGGAAAACGGAGATCCTTGTAATTTCTAAAAATCTCGTACTTTCGAAAATACAGGAAAATATGAGAAATTCTTGTAAATTCACGGAAATTCCGCATTTTGGGGATTATTTTCTAGACGGAGCAAGCCACATGTCCCAAATTATCCAATGGCAGCTAACATGATTATTGCCTGCCCCCTGGGTATAAAAGACTGCTTCACAGGCGCCATTTTGTCAGTGTGTTGCAGTGTGTTTAGTGGAGACCTGACAGTGTAGGAGTTGGAGAGAGTTTTTTGTGCTTTTTGAGCTTTTTTTGAGCTTTCTGTATGTGGATTTCAGTGTGGTGGTTTAGCACTTGTTGTTACCCACCCCTGTATTCACACATCTTGAGACCCAACAGTCCTTTTAAGGACTAACCTTCCTTGTGAGACCCAAAAGTCCTTTTAAGGACTAACCCCCCTATAAGTCCTTTGGACATATTTTGTGTTAGACCTTTTAGAGGTCTAGGTGTCCTGTTTTTTTGTTTGTCTCTCTGTATCTGTGTGTCAGTGTCTGTGTGTTTTGTGTAGCCGACAGTGCTGCCTTTAGCAGCAATCAGCAGCTTTTGCTGTCTGATCTGCTGTTTGCTGTCAGTTGTGTCTGTGTCCTATTTGTGCTTTTAGTGTAAAAAAAGCTTTGTGTTTATTTGTTTGCTTCTGTGTTGTTTTGTTGCTTTGTCTTTTGTGTTTGTGTGTGTGTATGTATACATATATATATATATATTTTTTTTTTTTTCTTTTGTTACAATTTGGGAGAGGGAAATGCCTGGCAGGGCAAGAGGGAGAGCCAGGAGCTGAGGTGCTTCTGCACGTGGAGGGAGAGGGAGAGGCAGAGGAGAGCCTACTGAAGGCTCTGGCCAGGAGCTACCTGGCCCTTCGCAGGGCAGCCGGGTAACCGTACCCGATATGTTTAGGGGTAGCCGTGCTAGGGCTATCCCTTCTGATCAAGGAAGGCGGGTAGTAGACTGGATTACCCAGCCTTCCTCATCCACCTCCTCACAGGCACAGAGCAGCCGAGCTGCCAATGTAGATACTGTGCCTACTCCTATCTCACCTGAGGCTCCTACTGTGGGCATGGACCCTGATCCTCTCTGTCAGGAGTTCATTGCCCACATGGCCCGTACCTTCGGGGATCCGGAGGAGGAGTCTCAGGATCTGTTTTCGCACACTATGTGTGGGGCTAGTGTGCTTGAGGAGGAGCTGTGAAATGATGCACAATCTTTCCTGTCGCCCGAGGCAGAGGAAAGTGCTCAGTGCACAGGGGGACAGGAGGCTGACAATGTCACGCAACAGTCTGTGAGCAGCCAGGGAACTAATGCAGGGGTGAGGTTCCAGATGCTGCTGCTGTTAGTGACGCAGCCTCCAGTATTGAGGAGGTGGAAGTGGACGATGAGGTCACCGATCGTCCATGGGTGCCCTCTGTGAGAGAGGAGGAGGATAGTGTCTCTGAGGGATGTCCCTCAGAGCATGAGCACGATCCTGAACCCAGAGGCAGGACTGGGGGCAGGGGCAGGGGCAGAGGCAGTGCACCTAGTGGTGCACGTGGAGGTACGGCACCAATGAGATCTGGTGCCAGTGCCCCACAGCAGCAAGTGACCTCTGCTCCGAGTCGTGCCGGTGGCTCAGCGGTGTGGGAGTTCTTCTCACTGGCTCCAGGTGACAGCATGATTGCAGTGTTTAAGTTGTGCCTGCAACGTGTTAGCTGTGGGAAGACCACATCACATTTGGGCACCTCCTCTATGAGGAGACATATGATACTGCACCACTTTGCCCAGTGGGAGCAGCGCACAGGGAACGTGCAGGCACCCACACGTTCCCTACCTCGTGCCCAGGTAGCCACCCCTCCGGCCCCATCAGCTGCTTTCTCGGTGGAAGTTAAGGAGGAGAGGCAGCCTTTGGCCCCAGTACGCCGTGTTAAGAGGCCTCTTGACACTGCTGCTGGAGCGTCAGCTAAAAGGCAGGTCTCTCTTCCCCAGTTGTTGGAGCGGAGGCAGAAACTGTCCCCCAGTCACCCCCAAGCCCAGTGTCTCACTGCCGGCTTAGCCAAACCTTTCAGCCTGGTAGACAGTGCAGCGTTCGGGGAGTTTGTGACCATTGGCACACCACAGTGGCAGGGCCTTGGCCATAGGTACTTTGCCCAGAAGGCAGTACCAGCCCTGCACGACCATCTGCAGGGCAATATATCTGTTTCGCTGGACCACAGTGTGGGCAAGTGCGTCCACATTACTATGGACGCGTGGTCCAGCAAGCATGGCCAGGGGCGGTATGTGTCATTTACCGCCCAATGGGTCACTCTGCTAGCCGGCAGAGATGCAGCACGGAGCGCAAGTGGGGAGATGGTGGTACCACCACGCATTGGTGATATGCCAGTCTCCACCCCCCCTCCTCATCTGATGAGCCCTCTTCCCGGACAGCTCCGTGCCCCCCCAGAGCCTATGCTTCGTGCCAGGCAAGACGGTGCCATGCAGTGTTGCAGCTTGTGTGCCTCTGTGATAGGAGCCACACCAGGGCAGAGTTGCTGGCAGCACTGCAAGGGCAGGTTGATAGGTGGCTGACCCCACACCACCTCTCAATAGGCAAGGTCGTGTGTGACAATGCCACCAAAATCCTGCCTGCCCTTCGCAGGGGCACACGTTCTCAACCTCGTCGCCCAGCGGTTCCTCACCAAGTACCCTGGTCTCCAGGAGGTACTGAGGATGGCTAGGAGGGTGTCCAGTCACTTCAGGCGGTCATACACGGCCACAGCTCATCTGGCCGAGTATCAGCAGCAGAATGGTCTGTCGCAGACACCCCCACCCACTAGAACTCTAGTCTTATGATGCTGCTGAGGCTGCTCCAGCAGAGGCGAGCCATCATAGACTACTTGTACGAGTACGAGGCAAGATCAGGCTCTGGGGACCTGGGTTTGCTGTTACCCAGGCAGTGGCTGCTGATTAGCGATGCCTGCCGTGTGCTCACGCCATTTGAGGAGTCCACCTGGATGGTAAGCCGCAATGATGCCACCATTGCAGATACCATCCCACTGGTGTTCCTCCTTGAGCACACTCTGCGCGGCATACTTGACAGGGCACTCGCTGTCGAGCAGCAGCTACTACAAGAGGAGGACGCCGACACCGTGATGCTTTCCGAGCCCGAACATCACGGTGCAGAGCAGCCGTCCGATGATGAGGAGGGGGATTTAGGTGACCTGGACCAAGGGGAATTCCTCTAGGGGGACATCTTAACGCTCCCAAGTACCACATGTCATTCGTGGTTGGGGAGAGGTTGAGCCCAACACTATTGTCCTCAGTGGCATTGAGGACATGGGGTCCTCTGCGGCAGGCAGTTTGCGGCGCATGGGTTCATTCATGCTGCAATGCCTGCGCAAGGACCCCAGAATTAAGGCCATCAAAGAGAAGGAGCAGTACTGGGTGGCCACCCTTATAGATACCCGCTATAAGGGTAAAGTGTCAGAGTTTATCCCCGCATCTCAGAGGGAAGGTAGAATGCAGCACTATGAGGCAACACTGCTACGTTGCCTCTGTTCTGCCTTCCCAGGTGCTGGCAGGCCTACAGCACCTGATGTTGGGGATCAACAGGGCTCATGTCCCCCTGTGCCTGACAGGAGGAGCAACAGTACTGGAGGCGGCCTCACAGCCAACTTCAGGCTGTTCTTCCAGCCACAGTTGCCAGCCCAATCTACTGGCAACTCCATCAGGCAACACCTCAGTCACCAGGTCACCGACTACATCGGATCCAGGGCCGGTGTAGCCATATCAGAGACTGAGGATCCACTGGACTACTGGGTGGCGAGGCTTGATATCTGGCCCGAGTAGGCACAGTATGCCATCGAGGTCCCGTCATCCAGTGTTCTTTCGCAGAGGACCTTCAGTGCGGCAGGGGGTGTTGTAACGGAGAGGACGACCCGTCTCTCCACTGAGAATGTGGACCGCCTTACATTCATCAAGATGAATGAGGCGTGAATCACATCTCAGTGCAGCACCCCTATTGCTGATGCCCGTGACTGAAGGCCTCCTGCCCCTGGCCACCCGTACTGCTCCTTCCGCCTCTTTTTCCACCTAGAGGCTTAGCTGATGCCAGCTTAGCTGGCAAATGGCAAATTTTTCTTATTGTCAGGGCCATATATGGTCCTACCTTGCTCTACTGCATTCAGGTTGTGAAATAACAAATGCTATGCGACAACAGCTAATCTGTGGCTAATTTTTCTAAGATTGGGTCGATCCTACTTGGCCCGAGAGCAATACTCCATATTTGTTCTTCCTTCTCTCTCCATGAGGCACCTTTGTGGTTTCACCTACTCTGACCATCTCATACAGCCGCAACAGCTACTCTGTGGCTATTATGTTTTCAGCTCTGGGTCAATCCTGCCTGGCCCGAGAGCAGTACTCCATTTTTGTTCTTCCTTCTCTCTCCATGAGGCACCTTTGTGGTGTCACCTACTCTGACCATCTCATACAGCCGCAACAGCTACTCTGTGGCTAATGTTTTCAGCTCTGGGTCAATCCTGCCTGGCCCGAGAGCAGTACTCCATATTACAAAGTGTGGGCCTGCTGTAACTCAATGGTGCTGTTCCTACCCATTCACCCACTTTCCCTTGCACGAAGCATACTCTGAGGGAGAGTAGCCAATGGGGTGAGGGGTATGTCCAGTTGGGGCCAAGACTGCCTGGCTCTTCAACAATGGTGGCAAACTGCAGTGGGCCTGCTGTAACTCAATGGTGCTATTCTTACGAAGCCTTACCCTTTCACCTGCTTTCCCTTGCACGAAGCATACTCTGAAGGAGAGTAGCCAATGGGGTGAGGGGTATGTCCAGTGGGGCCAAGCCTGCCTGGCTCTTCAACAATGGTGGCAAACTGCAGTGGGCCTGCTGTAACTCAATGGTGCTGTTCCTACGAAGCCTTACCCTTTCATCTGCTTTCCCTTGCTCGAAGCATACTCTGAGGGAGAGTAGCCAATGGGGTGAGGGGTATGTCCAGTGGGGCCAAGCCTGCCTGGCTCTTCCACAATGGTGGCAAACTGCAGTGGGCCTGCTGTAACTCAATGGTGCTGTTCCTACGAAGCCCTACCCTTTCACCTGCTTTCCCTTGCACGAAGCATACTCTGAGGGAGAGAAGCCAATGGGGTGAGGGGTATGTCCAGTGCGGCCAAGCCTGCCTGGCTCTTCATCAATGGTGGCAAACTGCAGTGGGCCTGCTGTAACTCAATGGTGCTGTTCCTACAAAGCCTTACCCTTTCACCTGTTTTCCCTTGCACGAAGCATACTCTGAGGGAGAGTAGCCAATGGGGTGAGGGGTATGTCCAGTGGGGCGAAGCCTGCCTGGCTCTTTAACAATGGTGGCAAACTGCAGTGGGCCTGCTGTAACTCAATGGTGCTGTTCCTACGAAGCCTTACCCTTTCACCTGCTTTCCCTTGCACAAAGCATACTCTGAGGGAGAGAAGCCAATGGGGTGAGGGGTATGTCCAGTACGGCCAAGCCTGCCTGGCTCTTCAACAATGGTGGCAAACTGCAGTGGGCCTGCTGTAACTAAATGGTGCTGTTCCTACGAAGCCTTACCCTTTCACCTGCTTTCCCTTGCACGAAACATACTCTGAGGGAGAGAAGCCAATGGGGTGAGGGGTATGTCCAGTGGGGTCAAGCCTGTCTGGCTCTTCAACAATGGTGGCAAACTGCAGTGGGCCTGCTGTAACTCAATGGTGCTGTTCCTACGAAGCCTTACGCTTTCACCCGCTTTCTCTTGCATGAAGCATACTCTGAGGGAGAGTAGCCAATAGGGTGAGGGGTATGTCCAGTGGGGCCAAGCCTGCCTGGCTCTTCAACAATGGTGGCAAACTGCAGTGGACATTATGTAACCCAGAACCCCCATCAGCTTCTTTCACTTGTTGTGTGCAAACTACTATATAGGGGAATCTGGCCAATGTGGTGTGTTTAATGGCATTAATGGTAAGGTATATACAATTATAGAGCTAGCTAAATAGATATGTGTATTGTCATTTTTCAAATAAAAATTAATTATGAATCTATCTGAATAATCTGTTATATCAAAAAATAAAGCCCAAAAACTATTTACAAAAACAAGCAAAAACAAATAAAAAAAAAATTTGGGGGGGGGGTTACGGGAACGGGATTCCCTCCTCTCCAGTCTGGTCAAGCGGCGGCCCATGCGGCGCATCTCCCGTCGCATGCTCTCAAATTCTGTGGCGGAAGATATTGAGAGAATTGTGTTGAAGATGTTCGAGCACATTTCCTAAAGCACCATGCAGGTGATGCAATTTTGCACCTGACAGCTACTTACACATACATGGTACTGCAATGCTATAATGTTGTGGTATGTCATAAAAAGGAAAGTCTGTATTTCTTTATACACAGACACAATGCTGATTTGACAGGTTAAGGTCATTCGGATGGAAAAATACTGCTCTTTTTTCTTAAAAGTTTATGTATTTTCACTGAACTTCCACTTAAAGCGATATTATTGCATCATGGGGGATCACTGATAAACAGCAGGAGGTAACGCTGGCATATTGCTAAATTGTATCAGAACATTCTTGGTTTTGTATCACTAGGACTGTGCTACATACAAAAATTTTTGGAAGTGGTGCAGCCCCCATAAAAGCATTGTCAAACCCACAGTACCCAATGTTGCATCATGTAGCGTGGATTTTACACTGGGAAAATACAGATATTAATAGTCTTGTATATAACATTTCATTAACGTTGCATATGATTTACTTACGATTTTGAATCATGGCCTCTAGAGGGACTGGAGAGGCTGGAGGGACTGGAGAGGCTGGAGGGGCTGGAGAGGGTGGAGGGGCTTGAGAGGGTGAAGGGCCTGGAGAGGGTGGAAGGCCTGGAGAGGCTGGTCCTGCTTCTAGAAAAAAAAAAGTTTTATTTCAACAATCACTGTCCAAGCCATTAGTAATATTACATGTATAAGAACATTTCATAAAAGGCTACGTAGTGAACATTTCTTGGATAATTTTTGAACCACAAAAATGCAATGAAAAACTGGTTTAATGAAAGATTTTAAAAAACATTAACTTCACTAGGATGCACTTACGTTGTTGGCTGCAGGAGGGACCCTCATCCTCCTACGCAGGCTTCTCATGCAGGGGTAGGGGGGTGGGGGTGGAAGAGTCATCATCTTCTGAAGGTTTAAATAAAAAAAGACAATGATATATCTGAAGGTATTTCTTCAGACCAAAAAAATGAAAGGGAATGTTGGGAGGGTTGGGTGTAGGAGGATATCAGTAGTTGTGTTGTGTTTACCTGTATCTGTTTAGGTTTAGTGGGTATAATTTACCATTTATAAAAAAATCAACATTTCATTTTCACTTTAGTTGCCCCAGTAGGTGTGAATAGCTGTGTGGGGTTCATGGGTATGTGTTTGTCGGACAATGTTGGAAAGGATACTTAAGATAACTGCACACTTGTACTGCACGTTTGGACCGAATTTCATGACTTAAGCTCAAAAACTGAGGGACAAGATACAGCCCAAACAATGGGGAGTCGGGGACAATAAATGGGAATGAGAAATGAGAAGAACTGTGATCTGTCTCTCAAGCCAAATTAATAGATTTGTTGCATTTTTTTTTACAAAAATTTTTATCAGTGAAATAATAAAATTCACTTAATTATCACTAATCACTAATTATTTGCTGACAATCAAGGTCAATAAAAAGATAAAAAAATTGGTTAGGATGCACTTACGTGTCTGGCTGATGCCAGGTGCCTCCATTTGGGGCGGTGGACTGCCCGGTGGGGGCGATGGAGTGCCCGGAGGGCTAGTTGGTGGTAGTGCTAAAAAAAAAGGAAATTTATTTTAACTCTCACTGTCGTTAAATGTTCGAATACATTTACTAAAACAATTCTCGGAGAAGTTGTCAAAAAATATGCAAACATTTGGATAAAGGGCTTGGACACATTAAAGTGTTAAAAAGCACACAATAGTGTGCCACAATTAATGTGATCCTCAATTTTTGCACAATTGTGCAATCGTACTGCACTCGCTCAGCAATACACATGAGCGCACCGGAAACACGCGCTTGTATGCTTGTTTCTGGAGCGCTCGTGTGTGCTGTAATGTGGCCTTGGACAAATGAAAAATTTAGAAATTTTTTTTTTTCAATAGGCTGCACTTACATTCTTCCTCTGGCGGGGACGGTGGTGGGGGTGGATGATTCAGCTGCAAATTAAAATAAAAAAATACATAATGAATGATATATCTAAAGGATATATTTAATTACATACTTTGAACTCTGCTTGAAAATACAGATTAAATAAGGCAATGATTTCATACCTTATTCTGGCTAAGTACTTATATTTTTATTGTGTGTATTGTAGCCATGGAAAGGGAAAAGTTGGTTGGGTGTAGGGGAGCATCAGTAACTGTGTTTACTTGTATCTGTATAGATTTTGTGGGTAACACAACATTTTTAATTTTGGAGTGTAAAAATCAATTTTTAATAATTGATCAACATTTTATTTTTGACTTTACTTTCCCTTCAAATAGGGCTGCCATGTAACTAAAAGGGTGGGTCAGTAAAGTGTGTTTAACTGTGTCTATGTGTGGGTATCAGTGTGCATTTATAAGGTAAAAAGAAATAAATTTTTAATGATCGTTTTCATTTTTAACTTTACTTAGCCTTTAAATAAGGCTGCCATGGAAATGGAAGGGTGGGCCACCAAGTGTGTTTACCTGTGTCTATGAGTGGGTATCATTTTGAATTTATAGGTGTTATGTTAAATAAAGTCACTTTTCAGTGATTTATTTTTTGACTTTACTTACCCTTTAAATAGGGCTGATATTGAATAATATAAGAATAATAATAATGTAATAATAACCAGTGAATGAGAAATACAAAGAACTTGGATCTCTCTCTCTCAAGCCAAATTTAAGGATTATTGATGTTTTTAAAAATATATATATAAATATGTGAATTAAAATATTTTACTACTTATTACAATACAGTAATATAATATATATATTATATAATATATATATTATATAATATAATATACTTGCCTTCCATCATTTGCCATATGGCTTCCACATAATGAGGCCTTTGCCTCTTAAGATCAGACCACTGTCTCTGGAGGGTAGAGACAGTGGTCTGGAAGTCAAAGCGGCGCACCAGCTGGCGCTGCAGACCCTCCATTATAGTGCGCTTCCTGCGCCGCACATGCCGGGTCCCTGGGGGAAAATCGTCGTACCCCCTAGCCAGGAGGTACTTGGTGGCATAGAGCTGCCTAACAGACCTGGAAATTGTGCAGGCAGGATGTAGTAAAAAGCAATGGATCATCGAAGTTCCGGTTCGTGTCCGTATTTCTGAAGAATCCACGTATTTACGGAAATCCTCATTTTTACGAAAATCCTCGTATTTACGGAAATCCTCGTATTTTCGAAAAATACAGTTTTTTTTAATTCACGCTAGCGGACTGTAATTTTTAGGTATTGTAGGCATTGATACGTTTTTCCAAGGTCATTACCCAGGTCCCTGAGTTATTTAGTGTACGTTACCAATGCTATTTAGACCAGTTTTAATGCGGATTTTGCCGAACTTTCATTTTAATACGTTTTAACGCTTTTTTTTTTTTTTTCAGATTTTTCCGAAAATCTGCTGATCCTCGAGCGGACCGGATTTTTCGAAGTTCGGACATCTCTAGTCATGGTATATCTGTTGTATTCAGTTAGATCACCTGGACTTAAAGTTTAGTTCTTGAAGACATTTCGATAGTCATCCGACTGGATTTCTCAATTCAGAATGACTTGTACAAGAATCTGTTGGCAATTAAGTACCCTGTAAATTCCAAATTAGCATTTAACAGCCAGGTGTTAGGGACCTTCTGAATGCAAGGTGGGATTGCATTGAGGCGTTATCGAAACTGCCCAGGATAAGGTGTCAGAACAACATTGTACATGGCAGACAGTTGGTGTCAAACCCCCCACACCTATTGAGGCTTGTTTTTTTTTTATTTTCACATAAATGGCCTCCTTGATACCTTTCTTGTTGAAGCAGCATTAAATTTCACTTTGAATTGCAAACTATGGTTAGCCTGTGTCTCGCTGCCGTTATTGTTGTTCCTCTCTTGAACCAGTCTAGTGTAATTTTAAAGGAGAACAAAATAAAAAAAATATAAATTTGAAGGAGACATGGGGCAACAATCTAGAACCTTGAATTGCTGTGTTAAGATTGTTTAGGGATCACAGAAGATACTAGCATATGCACAGTCTTACTCCCCTTTGGCTATTGCACCCCCTGTGAATGGGCAAAATATCTAGACAGAGCTGCATGATGTCACTCCTTGTTGATTACCTTCTCCAAAAACAAAGATTTCATTTTATTTTAAGATAACAATCCAGGGTTTATACTTTGGTAATATCCTATAGCAAATTTGCCTAAAAAGTTGTTCATAAAGCAATATTTTTGTTTTCATTGTAAAATTATTTAACCTAAATCCCCATTAAGGGAGTACGAAAAAAAAAAATCAGGTCCCGCAGATCTGATCAATTAAATAAAACATGAAACTGACAAAAACTCTGTGTGTATGTGTGTGTGTGTGTGGGGGGGGGGGTAATTTAAAAAGTTTGGGGGCTAATGGGTTATTTATTCTGCTCCCAAAGTGTTCATTATTCCTATTAACAGTGACAAAATAATTTATTTATTTTACTAAAACATTTTGCAGATTTGTAAATAGGAGAATTTCTTTTCAAATTAACATTTTTTACAAATAAACAAATCTTAAATGAATAGTTTACTCCAAAAGTGAACTATTCCTTTAATATATTGATTGAAGCCCGGGAGGTTAAGGAGCTATTACTTACCTTCGACCCTGACTCCTGCTCATTAGAGATGTAATGTGGGTTCAAATAAAACCCAGTTTCAAATTGATTATCGAAAAACTAGACGATTATCGAAAATTGAAAGTAGACGATTATCGAAAATCAAACCCTAGTAAGTAGCAGTCGATTTCGGTAACCCTTGAAAATGGAACGCGGAAGCTCGAAAACAGCCCGATTGTGAGGAAAGATAGTTTTAAAAAGTTTTGGTTATATTTACGGGTTCCCCAGACCATTCCCAGGTCTCTGTGTAATTTACAGTAACCTACTATTGCTATTTGTCCCTCAAAATGGACAGAAACTTTCGCATTTTTTTCTCCCATAGACTTCTATGGGTCCGTTTAAGAATTTTCATATTTTTTCGAATTTTCCAGAAAATTTAAAAATTCGTAAACAGAAAGAAACTCAACAGTTTCAAACATCTCTACTGCTCAATTGATTAAAGAACGGGAGGTAAGGCATAGCTACTTCAGGCTTTAATCAATACATTAAAGGAATTTATACTTTTTGAGTATAATACAATCGATAATTGAACTACTCTCTCCTTTGTCAATCTTTCCAAATAGTTTTTGAAGAATTGTTTAAAAATACAGACAAGGACAAGTATGGGTTAATAATTTGCCTTTTGTCTATATTTAGCATCCATAATCTTGTTCCATCGTATACCATTATACTTTGTGGTGTCCGATATTCTGCCTTTGGGAAAGTTGGACGAACCCTAGTGTGGATAGTCTAAGGGAGCTTGTCATACATTCACGCATTAATTAATTAGGAACAGCGATATATATTTGGGCAAATTTTACACACATGCTCTTACTTATGACTATATTTCTTAATCATAACTTCTCACACCAATCAGAGGATATGATCAGCAGGCTTCCTAGCGGTCATGTATTGTGGGAAATTCTTTGAGATGGAATGTTAAACATTTTTACTAGATATGCAAATCATTTGAACCTGATCGACCATATTTCATTTGAAATTTCAGAAACGCATACTAAAATGTTTCCAGTATTCCAGTAGGGATTCTGCCTTTTCTTCTTTTTCTGTTCTGCATCTTAAAACCACTGTACATATAAAGAACCTTTCTTTGGAAAGGATTGATTGAAGTTCACATTAACTAGAAACCAACCTGTGAAATGTAAATAGCTTGTCCGGTTTTGCTTAATCATATAAGCCAGGAAACACCACAACCAAAAGCAACCAGCTCAATACTAACAATCCCAGGTAGACTTTAAAGTGTGAACAATTTAATACAGTAAAAGGGTAGCACAACCATTTTAAAGGTGCTCAGATGACACACCCCTGAAAATCCTACATGGGTGGTGCTGCATGCAGTAACAATACCATAAAAAAAGATCTGATTAACCAATAGAAACTAGTATCCCCTTACTAAATGGATGCTCTATTACAGCGCAGTGTATTTTGAGCCCAATTACTATCACCACAATCATGGTGAACTGATATGGAATACAAGCAAAGATAGGGGCATATATAGTCATGCATACAGTTTTATACCTTCCTTTTTTAAAGTTGTTTTAAAGTTGGAAACAAAAGAATCGAAAAAGTCATTTTAAGGAGAATATACATTACACAAAAGCCACAATGTTCTAACAGTAATAATAATCATTTTGGAGCATATCTGGCAAGGGGAAATAGTGTAGGAAGTTTTTTTCAATAAATGTTCTCTACACAGTATATCAGAATGTCATATCTACTAAGACGTTTGGCTTTTATCACTAGTCAAATACATACAACCAAATAAAACAGGAGAAAAATCAGTCATATAAATGCATTGAAAAAACTCTGCACTCTGTGCCAAAAGTAAGTAAACACTATTATTATCCGTATCTAAAAGCTACAGGTAACTTTACTAAGAAATGTATAATAAAGCTCGAACTTTCACATGGATACTGGTTGTATTTTATATGTAATTATGTGCAGATGGATATGCCCATCAATGTCTGTACAGAATGTAAAATATGAAACACACCTTTTTTATCCATCCCTGTGCTTTCTTTTATTCTTTTTTTCATCTACAGTACAGTATTTCGTCCATTTTAATAGATATAAAATGTATCTGAAAAAGACTTGTTCTTGGCTTAGGTTGGCCATACACAGATCTGACAAGATCTGACTTCACAATATTTACTTTTGCACAAAATTATACCATATGACTGGATTTGTAGATTATTATTATTTCGTTATTATGACACTAAATAAGTGTCATATTTTTTCTCCTAAACCCTTAAAGGGGTTTAGGAGAAAAAACCTTTAAAGGTCAGGGAGACACCTTCCCAAGAAAATGCAACCAAGCAGGGAGTGTCAGCCCAGATAAATGACCCAATGTAATTTGTTAGGACCTTCCATACTGGGGTTACCTTGACGTGGTTGGAAGGCTTTTCACTTTTATGCATAAAATTGTAACTAAAACACCCCATATTTTTACTGTTTGCACTAGCATAGATATTATGATATATGGGGCACAGGAATGTGTATTGATCATCTCTTATCTTGAATGTTCTAAACCCTTAGAGGGGAAATTCTAATTTTTTGTTTTTATTATTTTAATTATTTATATATAGTTAAGGTTTTATACATAGGCCACAATATGTATATAATTATTGTGTAAGAAGGTCACGTACACAAATATTCATTATCCATTGATGTCTCCTTTTTTATATAACCAATGCATTTGAATCTTTATAATCATCAACATATCAGTGTATGACAAATATATATAGGCTGAAGCATTAGATGGTATAACAGGCAATAATAATGAGCCATCTTTCATTTTAATATTCTTTTGCTCTGGGAATAATGTAGAGCAAAGTTCTAAAGTAAATCAGGTCTTGTTAATGATTTTGTTAATGAAAGTTTTAATTTACTCAGTCCCAAGAGAAGAATCTAAGCAAGGCTTTAGTAAGGTAACTATTACATATTAGGGAAGTTCTTGTCTTCATATCTCTAACAGCTAAAATGTAAGACACAGATGGCAAGGGTATAGAGTAAAGTTGCTTAAGCTTTACTAGTCAATAAGGAATGCAAATATTTATACAGAGGGTGCAAGGGAATTGAAGGAATGTTTAGATCAGCAATTCTTGGCTTCAGTTTTTCAGGGTTGAACGCAGAATAATTTCTTCACAACATGCAAATCATATGCAGAATGTCTCAAATTAAAAGTAATTACAGCTTTGCATATGTAAATAGGCCTCAAGCAGGGACAGGCTGAATAGCTGACCTACTTGATACTTTGGGTATTTGAATAATAGTGAATGAGGTCATCTGAAGGAAAGAGAAATAAAATCGAATTCCAGACAAAGTCCAAATTCTGCGTTGATTAAAAAGGTCAAAAAATGATTTTCCTTTAATATAAAGGAAGGGGAAAAATATTTCCGCACCAGCCAGTAGCAATGCTATGCACTGCTGGTTTTATTAGTTCTACTGCAATAGATTAACCAGAAATTGATGTTCTGCACCAAATATTCCACACAAATATGTTTGCTTAGTTCATTTTCATGTAATATTTCTATCTGCACTTAATCCTATGCAAATCAAAATAAAATCCATTAACAACAACAAAGGTTTCACTCTTGTATTTCTTTTTAGAGAAATGACTGCAGGCACGAGAAGATGTGATAGAAATTAGTAACAATACCAGCAAAAAGCTACAGACTGTTTAATAGTGTCAATTATTTTGCTACAAAAAAATAACTGCTACTTAAATGTAAAAGGCATATTATAATATATCTTCTAAGGCGAAGGTCATATTGAGAGTAGTATGGCCTTTTTTTCATCCCGCATACATTTTGAGCATTGCACTGGACATTGCAATAAAATATGTACAAAGTACAGAGCTGGGTTCAGACAATGTGTATTTCATGTTCCATTGGCCATTTCCATTTTGTGGAATATTGTGTATGATCACAATTTATTGACAACTTCACATCCGTAGTATAAATGGAAAAATCCCGCTGCAGTTTTTGTTGTGTTGCAGTGGGACCTTAGCCTAGAGCCACTTATAGATACTTTGGTAATTCTGAAGTAATGATACACACTAGTCTTATGGTACAAAATTGTTTAAAATCATTTGTCCTTAAATGCTATCTGAATCTGAATCCTGTATACCTCAAATAATCTTATTTGGATTTATCCTTGAAATGTATACATGGCATTGCCACAATATTTAAAGGGCATGTCTACCCCCAAAACTAAAATTTAACCCACTATTGGTCCCACTGTGTAGTTAAAAAAAAAATCCTCTGCTCCTTATGGTTCACCTGCAGGGATGGCCGGATCGTGGATCCTAACCCGGATCCGCCGCAGATTTATCCCGTTCACGATCGGCAGATTTTTCCGGATTTTCCGAACTTCTGAACAGTGGATTTCTCGTATTTTCAAAAATTTTCAAAAATATGTATTTTTTGAAAATTTTCGAAATTACGAGGATTATTACGTATTTATGAAGATTATTACGTATTTTTGAGGATATTTTTCATTTTAATGGGTCCGCTTGCGGATTTTCGAATTTTCAAATTTTTTTGAAAATTCGCGGATCCTCGAGCGGACCGGATTTTGCGAAGTTCGGACATCTCTATTCCCCTGTAGTGCTTGTCCAAAGTTCAGAAAACTGAATAGTAGGAGCTGTCTGTGTGTCATCTGGTGGCTGCTTCTTCCTTGTCCTCTGAGAGGTTTCTGGCATGCACAGGGAGCCATTTATAGACAGTTTACCCTACCACGTATAAAGGGTTCCATATAATTATTAGAAATTCTGGGACTACTTCTTGCCTTGTGGGAATAGAAATAAAATAAAGTATAACATTTAAATAAATCTATTAGAGAATTCATTAATCACAAATAAACAAACTATATAAAACATGTACAATACATTTTATTATTACCAAATGAATACAGCATTAAAAGAAGAGATACTACAGAAATACCTCGCTTAGAGCTTATTATGTACAGTATGGATCATGCTTGTGAAGGTTCTCATTCATCCAGGTCATAATATATTTGTTGTATTCAATTAGATCAACTGGACTTGAAGTTTAGTTCTAGAAGATGTTTCGCTAGTTATCCGACTGGCTTTCTCAATTCAGAATGACAAGAATCTGTGGCAATTATGTACCCTGGAAAGTCCCAATTAGCATATTACAGCCAGGTGTTAAGGGCGTGAATGCATAGTGGGTAAGAAGTGTTAAAGGATCGCCCAGGGTAAGGTGTCAAAACAGCATTGTACATGGCAGACAGTTGGTGTCAAACCAGATCTCAACCCAGAACAGGTGTGTTCCTTATTGAACTTGTGCCTGAATGCCACCTATTTCAAATACTGTGATACGTTCTATAAGCAAAAACATGGATGTGCTATGGGATCTCCAGTTTCACCCATTGTGGCCAATCTCTACATGAAGGACGTAGAAAAACAGACGCTTAAAACCTTTAAGGGCATAGCACCCAGCCACTGGTTCAGATATGTGGATGACACCTGGGTTAAAATCCACCAGAAGAAAGTACAAGCTTTCACAGAACACATCAATGCGGTAGACCAATACATCAAACTAGCTTTCTTGAACTGCTTGGTAGAAGTCAGGGAGAATGGTAAACTGGAAGTAGAGGTTTACAGAAAACCAACACACACAGATCAGTATTTGATTTTTGACTCCCACCACCCTTTAGATCACAAGCTGGGAGTCATCAGAACCCTGCAACACAGAGCTGAGAACATCCCCACTAGCACAGAGGCGAAGGCTAAAGAAATGAAACATCTTAGAGGAGCCCTTAAAACTTGTGGATATCCAGACTGGGCCTTTGTCAAAAGAAGTAGAAGGAAAGAAAAGAACAGGTATACCAACAGTGAAGGAGAAAAGCAAGACAGGAGAAAGAACATGGTCATCCCATATGTAGCAGGGGTCTCTGAGAAATTAAGAAGAATTTTCAAAAAACACTGTATCCCTGTCTGCTTTAAACCAAACGACACACTGAGGCAGCAATTGGTACATCCGAAAGACCCAATACCAAAACACAAGATAAGTGACATCATATACACATTGCAGTACAGTGAAGAATGCTCTGATTTGTATGTGATGGGACCAAACAGCAACTGCATGAATGTATGGCCCAGCCCAGAAGAGCCAATTCCTCGGGTCAGGACTCAGACGTGTACCTGCATCTTAAGGATAAAGGACACACGTTTGAAGATTGTAATGTTAACATATTGGCAAAGGAATGTGGCTGGTTCAAGAAAGGTGTCAAGGAGGCCATTTATGTGAAAATAAAGAAACCAAGCCTAAATAGAGGTGGGGGGGGTTCGACACCAATGTATGTACAATGCTGTTTTGACACCTTACCCTGGGCATTCCTATAACACTTCTTAGCCACTACGCAATCACGCCCTTGACACCTGGCTTTGATATGCTAATTGGGACTTTCCAGCGTACATAATTGCCACAGATTCTTGTACAAGTCATTCTGAATTGAGAAAGCCAATCGGATGACTAGCGAAACGTCTTCAAGAACTAAACTTCAAGTCCAGTTGATCTAATTGAATACAACAGATATATAGTATGGATCATCATACCAATCAGAACATTTAAAGGGCAGATTGGCCATTGCCTTTTACAGCTCATTAAGTCAACCAATAAACAAAGTAACAGGGCACTGTTATACTGTATATTCCTAGTAGTTAGAGGTAAGTAGGTGCTTAGTTCAGATAAGTATAACATTTAGCAAAGAAAGAAAGAAAATATGAAAAACAACACTCTCAAGATTGGAAATAATAAGAAAAATCCTTTATTAGAGATGGGCACAGGGATAATAAGAACATTTAAAACCATATAAGGGCACTCTGCAGCATATATAAATAGCTATCACATAAAGTATTCAATTTATTTTTACCCACTGCAGACAATGGAGAACATCTTATGACTGGTACAGATGATGCTAGAAACCAGGAGCACAGACACCAATTATCGTCATCAGAGTGAAAGCAGAATGTGTTTCATTCCAATTCAAGTTAACAGGGAAATGTACTCAGCTCCCTGTTACCATGAACAGAAGCAAGAAATCCCAAAACACCACCAGGCTTTATTCTGTGCTTCACAAATAACTGCATTGCACAAAGGTGTATTCATAAAACCTCAAAAAATAAAAGTTCCCCCCTAAAACTTGTGTTTAACTAGAACCAGCCATTAGTAAAAGCTGGTGCTCTGGTTTTGCATTTATCTTGTGGAATGCTGTAAAAGTATTTTTAATGATATAGCTTTCATAAAAGCTGCCATGGAAATTACCCAGAAGTCTCTGTTCCTTAAATTCCTTAATATTTCAAGATAGAATGTATTTTAAACTCCATTCACCCCTGGTTTACTTTGGGTCTGCAAGGGCCTCTGAATCCATTTACTGCAAATATCCATTTAGCCATGAACAGGCAAAGACAACAAGCACACCACAGTTAATTTATTAACAGGTGATAATTTCAGTGTTTACCTTATTTGATAGATGACAGCAGGTTTCACACACAAAAACTTCCCAGTTATGTGTAAAAATAACCCACCAGTAGTTTATATAACATACATTTTTGCAAATGGCCACTCAGTCTAATCAGCATTACCACCCTCCACAGAGATAATGGCAGTTATGAGCGACCTGGGTAATGAGGTAACTGTTATAGGGCTGGGTGATGTCAGCACATTTGTAAGACAGTTTTATTACAAATGCTTTAAAAGGCATCTATACTGTCAAAAAAAAAATTTGAACCAAATTTATGAGTTAAGTTTTCTACTCCTAAGTATACTGGAAAACACTATGGGTGCTATATGATCACCGCTCTAAGATTGTAAACAAACACACCAGTTTTGGTTAACTAGCCAATTCCTCAATCTCAGCTTGACAACCACCAGTCTCCAATTCTCAGCCAGTTCAACAGTCTCATCTTGGCATTCCATTCACCAGTGTCTGCTTGTCAGACAGAAGAACAGGTGAACAGAGATGGGTGCAGTTAGATAATACAGTCAAATAATACATGGTTTTATCACAGTTTGCCTTTACACTTTTTGTTTTCTAGGGGTACTGAATGTGACAACTATTTACTAACTGATTAAAGGGCAATTATAGTGAGAAAATTGTTTTTTTTAAATTTCTTCTAATGTATCCTATAAGTCATCCCATCCACCAGGGTACCTTTAGTTTCTTTAAATTCTACATAGTCCCCGAGATATAAGCCTTTGAATATGCTGTGATTTGTAGGAGCTGCTACACCTCATCTGTCACTCAAAGGCATACACCCACACAATCCAAAGCTCCCCTGCAGTACTGTCACACACTCTCTCACCCACACTATATGTACCATGTGCAACATATAGTCAAATGCTGTAGTGCTAAACACAATCAATAAACCATTAACCCAGCAATATGAGCATAACACACTATAAAACAGCCCCTCCCCCCAAAAAAAATCTTATATACATACAAAACCAGTGACTCAAATGGAACACTAATACAGTATATATAATACAGTAATACCGACTATATACCAAACAAGACACACAGTGCAATCTATGAAATATATAGACTAAAGCAACTGAAATGTAACAGGACAACAAGCAGTGTCACTGTGTTTGTGAAGGTCTCACTACAAGCTGCTGTTACACTGACTCTCTCTTCAGTGATTATGATCTCAGCTAAGCAGGGAGAGAGATATGAACTTAAGGTAAAAAGTAAATAACAATTAGCAAAGTTAGAGAACAGGCAGAGTTCAGTAACTTACTTGTAAAGAATCTCAGCACCACTTGTCCTCCTCTCTCCCCCTCTGCCCCTCCCTTCAGCATATTGCTACTTTATTCCACACTTTGATTGCTTGCAGTCTAGCTCTGGAAGGGAGGGGTCAACAGGATGTCAGCACTTCATTTAAAGTCCTTTCAACTGACAATGCTCGGACTCTGTATACAGCCCGTCACTGCTTGAGGGGGAGTAGACAGAGAGGGGAGGGGGACTACACAGCTTGGTACAAACTTCTGCCAGTGTGAAGAAATGAACCCACACAGAAACATGAAAGTAAGGCAGCTTATACTAAGTGATCTATACATTGTATACAGACAAAGTTTTTTTTTCACTATAGTTGCCCTTTAATCTTTTGTGACAGTCTTATGGGTGCAGTTGATGTACCTAAAATTAAGATGGCAAGTTAGAGGGTATTTTTACTGTAAAAAACAGAAATTTTTTAAATTGTACAGCAGGATCCCAAATGTTTTTGGGGATTTTAAATCTGAGCTGTAGATCCCGAGAAATAATCATTTGAAATTATAGCATTTACAGGGAAAGACCTGTCACTCCAGAAGCAGAAATTATAATATGTTCTCCACCTCTTACTAGGATCTTTGTCTGTCTGGCAGCAGTTTCTGCGACAATTTAGAGTATCAGCAGATAAAAGAAGGCAGGGAGGGCAGAGTATATGGTGTGTAAGGGGTGGGGATTAGGAGCACTCAGTAAACATTAATAATTTTATCACAAAGCAGGCACAGATAAATATGTGAGTACCACCATTTTACTTTACTTAAATTGTAGTTTCAGATAATGTTAAGTTGTCTGAGTATAGTCACGTTAAACTGCATTTTTTTAACACCAGCAGATAAAAATCTTAAAGGACATTTCCATCCCCCCTCCAAACTAAAAATTTAACCTTAAACTACCCCCCCCCCCCCAAAAAAAAACACCTAGATCTAGCTACAGTAGGTTTTAAAGTTTCTCAGGGGCTCTTGCTCTGTGCTTTTTTTTTCTATGCACAGCAGCAGCAAAAGGGGATGGACCAGTGGTGGCGAAAGTAATTGGCCAAGGCGCAATGTCTTAGTGACCTAATATCTGTTGTATTCAATTAGATCAACTGGACTTGAAATGTAGTTTCAAGAACTACATTTCAAGTCCAGTTGATCTAATTGAATACAACAGATATACCATGACCTGGATGAATGAGAACCTTCACAAGCATAGTGACCTCATACATTATTGCATCCTACTGTAGCAGGAAGAACCTGAGGTTTTTACAGGTTTAAAGGGCAACTGTGGTCTCCAGACAAGTTAGGATTACGGTAAATGAAAGCCTGCAGCATTTCCTTTATAATGAGCCGACAATCACAACTTTGGCTTCAGCCTGTGAGAAATGATATTGGGGTGAATGTTCAAACTTCCTACTTCCAGTAGGTCGAGTGACATCACCTTACCCCTGCCCGCCCCTCTGCCATGGGGGAGAAGCATGCTCAGTAAAGACTTAATGCTGGGGAAATCAGGAAGTATCTGGGGGGGGGGAATTGACAGTTGAGAAGGGGAGCCTATTAATGCAGGCAGATTCTGGTCACATTACTAAAGCTCATCACATGGCTGAAAACAGGAAGTGTTTAAGCAGGAAGTAATATTGCTGAACTTCTCCAGCAATAACTTTTCACAAATTTTATCTAGAGATATGATTTAGGTTTTATTTTGAAGGTAAGATGGAAAGCTTTTTATTTAGTATAATTTGGAAGAATTGAAGACCACAGTTACCCTTTAAGCACTTAATAGCAATGGATTCAGGATATTTTCTCTGTGCAAAATCGTAAACAATTTTAAAAAATAACATATTTAGAAATAATAGTGCCTGGTTTTCAGCCCTTCATTAAGTGATGAAATTTATTAGAATTACACAGGAAGCTTCACTAAAATGTAAAAATGTCTCAAAAATCTGCAAAATAATAAAAGGAAAGCATGCAGTACTATTTTTGGCTAAGCTAAAACTGATACATGGTAATGAAATTCAATGTTTTTACAGCAAATGCAGAAATGTTTCTCAACACACAGAATGATAAATTCAGACTTTAAATTAAGATGTATTCCCTCTGCTCGATATTAGCCATACTGGTTAGAAGCAGCCATAATATTGTGCACAATTCACCCTCTTGTATAGATAAAATAAAGTGATATATATGACTGAAAGAAATACAATGCTGTTCTGTAAATATTAGATTCTATGTTACATTTGAAAGCTATAACCTTTTTTTTGTTTTTAAATGCTGTTTATAACTAGTATAATTGAATTATTAAGAGGGTTCTTGGGTATTTTTGGTTCATCAATATCATTCTCTTAATGTAAATGCAATTTAGAAATAGGGTAGAGTTTGTCTTAAGGTGCATACACATGTGCGATCCCGGGGGCCGACCCATGTGTATGCAAGGCCATTTCGGACAATAATCATGCTGTGTGTGTGGTCACTTTGTCGGCTAAAACGGCCAGTCGGTTGGGGGTCATTGCCCGATCCGTCAGGCAGATCATACACGGCACAATTATCACCTGGCCGTGCATACACATTGTGCGTCACAGGTTGCCGCCAAGATCACACGTGAATGAGGCTTTAAACAGCAACTGATTGGTTGTTAAGATGATGAAAGACAAATAGTGGTAGAGCGATATGTGGAGGGCAGAAAATTCAACATCCCTGCTATAGAGAGTGCTTTCAAAACATTTTTTTCAGACATTTTAACATTGGTACACATTTCCCATGTCATTTCCCAGCTACCATGTGTAACTTAGTGCTGACATTTTGCTTTCCTTAGACTTATACAGACAATATATTTTGCTAGCAAAACAAAATCTGTAAAATGAAGGTAACTTCATCTAAACAGATTGACCTTCTGGTAAATTTCGTTCCATTATAACACACAGGAAATAAAATCCAGAGTGTATTTAAAAGAACTTAGACATTTAAAATGCCACAGATTTGGGATTCCGATTAAATACAGTAAACTTGGACCCATTATTGTGGCAAATCAATCATCCATCATTAACAGTTGACTTAGCTAAAGATTTCACTAATAACTGGGAAATATTAAAAATGTTGGATTCATCTCTAAAATAACTTCTTTAGCCTTTGTGATGATTCCATATTTTTAGGCTAGTTTCATCTTCTTTTCTGCAAATAAGAACTGGGCAATTATTTTTCCCAGTTGTCCAAGATTTGCTTTCAAATGTGATACTTGCATAGTCTGAAAATTAAGTAGCCAAAGTTCCCAACATAGAACAATTACATGACTGCAACAATCTGTATAAAAGTTGTCTTTATTTCCTTTGCTTTTCATTTCTTATTTTACACTACATTTCACTATCTAGTAATAAAGCGTGCTTGTGAAGGTTCTCATTCATCCAGGTCATGGTATATCTGTTGTATTCAATTAGATCAACTGGACTTTAAGTTTAGTTCTTGAAGACGTTTTTCTAGTCATCCGGCTGGCTTTCTCAATTCAGAATGACTTGTGGCAATTATGTACTATGGAAAATCCCAATTACCATATCACAGCCAGGTGTTTAGGGCGTGATTGGATAGTGGCTAAGAGGTGTTATAGGAACGCCTAGGGTAAGGTGTCAAAACAGCATTGTAAATGGCAGACAGTTGGTGTCGAATTGCTAATTGGGATTTTCCAGGGTACATAATTGCCACAGATTCTTGTACAAGTCATTCTGAATTGAGAAAGCCAGTCGGATGACTAGCGAAACGTCTTCAAGAACTAAACTTCAAGTCCAGTTGATCTAATTGAATACAACAGATATTTTTAAAGGGTAACTGTGGTCCAAAAATAACTTAAGGTAAATTAACAGGGATTGCTTTCCTGAGGATTTTTGCAATTTACTTTCATTATTTATTTTACATAGTTTTGAAGATATTAACATTCATATGTGTGATATGAGAGCAGCATCACCAGATCCCCTGCACTTCCTGCTTCCTGCTCTGAAACCATGTGACAGTCCCACTTCCCTGTGTCTCCTCCTCCTTGTAGGCCCCCTTGGCCCCTCCCCTTGCAGACCCACCCTGGCCCCTTCCCTTGCAGCCCCCTTGAGCCTTTCCCTTGCAGCCTTCTGTGGCCCCTCCCACTCTTGGGCTCTGTGGACCCTCCCACTCATGGGCCCCTCCCACTCATGAGCCCCATGGCCCCTCTAACTCATGGACCCTTAGGCCCCTCCCACTCAAGGCACTCGTGGGCCCCTCTCACTCGCAGGCCCCTCAAACTCGCAGGCCCCATGGCCCCTCACACTCATGGGCCCTGTGGTCCCTCCCATTTGCAGGTCCCATTGCCCTTCCCGCCCACGGACCTGGTGGCCCCTCTCCTGGCAGACCCATCCTGGCTCCTTCCCTTGCAGCCTCCTTTGGCCCCTCCCACTCACAGGCCCCAATGACCCCTCCCTCTTGTGGGTTTCCCATTGCCCCTCCCCCACTTGCACCCCAGACCAATACCCCACCTTACAGAAAACTGTAAAAGCCACCTTTTTAGCAGAGAAAGAATCAGCAGTTTTAAACTTTGTTTGATTCTTTCTCTGCTGAAAAGGCTGCTTTTACACTGTCTTCCGTAAGGGGTAGGAGGGTATTGTTCTGAGGTGCAAGTGGGGGACGGGCCACAGGACCCGCAAGTGGGAAGGGCCATCAAGTGGAAAACATAAAAAAAAAGCAGTGCTGTGGGCTGTGCTGTTCTCCCCATCCCCCCTTCAGTCATCCACTGAGCATGTGCCAACTGCAGATTATAGGAGGAAGTAGTATTTCTGACCGCAGATTCAGAACCTCCCACCCCCTAACTTTCTGATCAGTGATTTCTTCATATTTTGGGCTGTGCAGCACATAGAGAGGTGGTTGATGGCTCGTTTTAAAGGTAGGAACCTGGCCTTTTGTTTAAGATAAAATTGTTTGGAGACCACAGTTCCCCTTTAAAAACTCCTGTAAAAATGTCTATTTTCCACAAGTCAGTAGAAAACTTTTCTCCATTAGCTTTTTGTGAGTTTCCCTTTTAAAAGGAAACTAAACTCATGCAGTAACTGGCTGATCTCTAGCTCCTCCTATAGTCAGTGTCCCTGACACTAATCATATTGCTGTTAAAGGCTTGCATATGTTAATAAAGGAGAAGGCAGACTGTGGGAGGAGCTCCTGGGGGTATATAGATATTATATGTAAACTAAAGCCTCAGAGCAACACTGAATCAGAAGACAAAGCACATTGACTTAAAAGCAGTAATCTATGTATCGCCTCTAATTGTGATGTTGGTGCAGGATATTATTACATTAATAACATGGAGCTTGAGCACTTTCCCAGCATTCCAATTGCATAAAGTTCAGTGACTGATCTGTTTCAGATCACATAGTATAAAACTTTGGGTTTAGTTTTCCTTTAAGGCTTTTTGAAGGGAATTTTTGATGTATTTTATTCTAGAAAAAAATGTTCTGAAAACAGTGCAGTCCCATTTTACTTATTACTTATTGTAAATGGCTTTAAATAATGAACTGTAATATTTTTGTCACAAAAAATGAAAGAGGGCCCAACACCCAAAAGATATTGGGTGCAGCTTGGCAATAAACATCATTTAGCATTTAAGTTCTTGCTTTTCAATGTTTTGCATAGATTTTTACATTCGATCGGAGCAACCCTAAGGATGTTTAATGTATTTAATGTGCTGTGTGTGCCCCGTACAGTAGAGGTACTGTATTTGCTAGATAACTCTGGTGGAGAAGATCTAAACATCATAATGTATGTGAACCTGTAAAGAGCCCTTTATTATAGTCATACTACTGCAGATTGGCATTTAGTCATCGTCACATACCCCTATATATCCCCACAGTAACTGCTCAATCGTGGGTTGTATGCATTTCAAAATTGTTAAGTCTCAACATCACCGGTAAGATCGCCGCACATCACCGGTAATATCGCCGCACATCACCAATAGTATCGCCGCAAAGGGCATGTCAACCCTCAAAACTAGAATTTAACCCACTACTGGCCCCACTGTGTAGTGTAGAAAAATCCTTACCATACATGTCCTTCCAAAGTCCAAAAAAGTGAACACCAGGAGCCTGGCCGAGTCCATATAGGACTCTGCCTCATGTCTCACCTCCAAGAGAATTCTGATATGCTCAGTGCAGCCCCCCTCCCTCTCCCTCCCATTTCTCTCTCCCTCCCCCTAGTTCAAATCCCCTTTTCTGTAGTGTAGGGCTCCCACCCCCAACCCCAAATGCTATAGTAATTTGAACCAAAACTCCCCCAATCATTACTTACATTGCCTCTTTCCCCCGACGTTCAGTACAGCCGGAAGCCGCGTCTGTGATTGGCTGCCTCTCAGCCAATCACGGACGGGGCTGCCGGTCCGGCCCCCTGCTTGCAGTTTCATGCAAGCAGAGAGCCGGGACTGAACATCGGAGGAGAGAGGCATTGTAAGTAATGATCGGGGGAGTTTTGCTTCAAATTACTATAGCGGTTGGGGTTTGGGGAGGGAGCCCTACACTACAGAAAAAGTTGTAAAAATGGGTGGACATGCCCTTTAAATATTCAAGAATAGATATAGGCTAAGTCTAACCTGATTGCTAACAATTGGGCTGATTAGTTTCGCTGAGTGCTAAAAAATATATAAAAAAACAAAGCATCTGAAGCAAGAAAGAATGTTAAATTCTGTATTTTATAGATGTTTGTGAGAATTTGCAAGACTGGAACAAGCTGTTACAGTTAATATTCTATACATTTGACCATTCAATGTTGAAGAAATGCCTGCAAATTTTTAAAAACAAATTAGCTGTTGTATTTAATTAGGCTTTTCTTAAAAGTGGCATAAAAATCAAAACAAAATTCTCTACTGTCATCCTTAGTTAAAGGGCATGTACACCCCTCAATCCATAATGTAGTCAAATATTCTCCTCCTACTGCCCCTTAAAATGTTTCATCCTTCTCTTCAAATGCTCCAAGCTTTATTATAAGCTTTAACATTCTCAGAGGAGGCAGCTAGGGGAATAGAATTCAGTCATTGGCAGTGATGTCATCTGTTATCTTTACAACTGACAGCTGCTAACTGGAAGAACCACGCACCCGGCAGACCCTCTTTGCGATTTCTGCTCTACCTCATCACCCACATGGACCCCCCCCTAGTGCCTGTACATTCTGACACTAACTGGCTGGGTACAGTATGTCTTTACCTTTGTGACTTACTTACACACCTTGGCTTATACTGTGGGTTGACTTGAGTTAGGGATCCATCTTGGTATTATGTATATATGTGTTTTTAAGTGATTTTAAAGTTGTTCTGGCACTATGCCCCAGTGTATTGCTGTCTTACTTGAATAAAGGGCTTGTATATATATTCACTGCAACCAGTGTGTGCAGCATCCTTCCTTTTCTTTCTTCGTGCTATATGCTGTTTACATTAATTTGCATGCACCACTACCTACTTAGGATTCTATAGCAGTGTTTTTGTCCTGTGCCTCTTGTATATGTTATTATACAGTAACTGTAACAGAAGCGGTAACAGAACATCAGGCAGTACTTCAGGTTAGACATTCATTTCTCAGCTTTCTAACTATAGCAGTTTTGGGGAAATTTGCCTATTTAAACTTTTTTATTTGAGGTCTGAACTTGCCCTTTAAATTTTATTGGTGATAAAACAGATATTTGCAAGCTTACTGGCCTCAATGCAAAGCAAGATTCCTCAATCTTTTACTGAGTACATAAGGACAGATTATTACATATATATACATACATATATACTTCAGATTTTTCCATTACAAGTCTTAAGTGTAAACGATAGCCAATTTATATGTTAAGTTTGCAGATGTACTCATGGTTATACAGAATTATCAAGTATATAGACTAAGATATTTTTCAAAGAAATATGACAGGCCATCAAAGATTATCTCCTTACTTCAAGATTCATGCATAATAAGTCCCTCTCATAAATTATAATATCCTCGCTATGACATTCTAATAAATCAGTGGATAGCTGTGATCCCAGCTGTACATTCTCTGTTAATGTGCAGTAAAGCCTTTAGGGCAACGTGGCAGTTTGCACATTTCTCTTTCTCAGAAATATTGTTACAACAAAATTGCCTAGAATGTACTCTATTTGTATAACTTTATTATTGTGATGGGTTTCTGTCATAGTTGCTATCATCTTGAAAATGAAGAACTTCGTACATAAACACCATTTTTAGCATTAGCCATAATAAGATTATTTGTAGAGTTTTGTCACCACATAATTGGCTGTTGTGGAAAAAGACATTTGTACTTTAAATGTATCGTACTTTGAGTATGAGCAAAACAAGTATTGGATTGAAGTCATGCAGCAATTCAAATACATCAGAGTAAGTGCTGCTTACATGCATTCATTTATAGATTTCAATGTACCTTTCCTTTAATTTCATGGAAATTCCCCTATTCTGTACTATAAAATAAGACATACATTATATGAGAACTTACTTTAGTAAAATGTAGGATGATCATACAGAAGAAAGACATGACAAAATTGAATCAACAAGGCATATTATTTCTTATATTATAAAAAAGAAAATATCTCTCTTGACAATTAATATGATGCTTTTGTGCAGTAGGGCAGGTTTATAGTGGTTTAATAACAGTAGAAAAGGGCCCTTGGATAAAGCTCATGTGATGCTACATGAGACACTTCTCACTAATACCAAGAGTAGTTGACTTGCTGCATGCTGCCTAAATTATTTCATCCTTGTGAAGTCCCATATAATTGTCATTGCTTTATAGAATGATCACATTAAAAAAAAAGAAGTGAGCTTTCCAAAAGATATATTCTGTAGAATCACTTGACTATTTACAGTGTACATAAAAATACTTTAAAAAATTTGTCTGCTTTTAACCTCCTCTGTAAATGTGTATTTTACTTAAAATATAAGGGATTCCTTTTGCTTTTTCTGGTCTTGTGAGAAGTACAGAGAAAATCAGATTTGATAGAGGAATCCAGTTCTGTCTTGTTTATACATTGAACATGTAAATGCCTTTTAAAATTTATAAAGAGAATTTCTTTCTTTCAGTGTGCATTAAAATATACAGTATATGAAAAAAAGGTCCTTCATATGTTCATAAGCAGTACTTGAAAAACAATACTACAATCACAGTGATATGGTGAAATTAGAAATCTACTGGAACTCAGTCATCATTCATATAATTACAGTAATATTAAAAATATGCTGCAATATGCAGTATGTAGTGCAGTAATGTGTGCCTGTCTGTGCCAATCTTTAATAATCTTTATCTTTGTAAAAAAAAAAAAAAAAAGATAACTGGAGTTTAGTTTCCATGAAGATGTAATATTTTTGTAATATTTTATAAGAAATGTCTTGTAACATCAATGTTATGAAGAATATTTATTCAACAATCCTTCCATTGGTGGAAGCACAATGTTACTTTAAAACATTGTGATTACAGTAAACCCAAGGGTTGTAGATGTGTAGAAATTATAAGTGGAAGTAGGTAACTATTTGAAATTAAACCCTATTGGACTTATATGATATAGAAGAAATTAAAGGTGCATTTAAATAAAAAGATTATTATTCAAAATATTCCTCTGCCTCATATCAAGAAACTCTTCTAGCCAACTGAATGCTCTGTAATTAGACAGTTGTTTAGTAAGCAATGAATATAGACACCTGCTTTACATTGTTTTACACTCTACTTGGTTGTATAGTTAACATACTTTACAGTACAGCATAAGGGCCTTTCTATCCAGGTGATAGATTTTTTTCACTTTTCATAAATATGATTATTTGAAAAAAAAAATGTTTTCTCTATCTTTGTTTTCAAATAAACCCTTTAAAATAGTAATTTTATCCAATTTATGTAAGGTTTTCCTATGTGTACATGAGGCTGGCACAAGGTGAAAATAGCTCCAAAATGGTATTTAAAAATGTGCCAGGTAAATGCACAAATCTTATTGTCCGCCTCTGCAATGCAGTATTTAAGAAATGCTAGAGAAATGTAAAGCTGTAAAAAAAAAACACTTGAACGCTCACTTTTTTGGGAACACAGTGCTTCCTTAGACTCCAAATGGGCAGACGTTGGGAAGATGTTAAATAACTGCTGTTAAAGCAATTACCTTATGGCAGAAAAAGTTCTACAAATAAAGATAAAATAAATTAAATCAATGTAGCTGAGCAAGAACATGATGTTTGAAGCTACTGTAAAATGAAACATGACTGTTTCCTATGTTGCATTACTTGCCCCAAAAAAGTGTTCCCCCCTTTTAGAACAAGACAGTCAAATATCCAGCTAGTTATATCAAGACCTAACTATGTAAGATACATGTGATAGAACATTTCAACCTCCCAAACAGGAATGTGTTTTCCCTCTAAAGTGGAAAAACTCAGAAGTCCTGTGGTAACAAGAACATTTAAAGATGCATATTTTCACATAAAACATGTGTACCAGCATAAAGAAGTTTAAAATATATTACAGCTGCAAATAATCCCACAACACCAAGTGCAGCTTAATCTTTGTACCACTTCCGATACCATGGATTAGTGTAAAAGTACGTCCGGGATTATACACACAGTATATAACCATGCAGCCATACAATATCATGTGCTATTTCTGGGTCACATAAAAGTTTTCTCAGTTGCGCCTTATAATCCTCAAAGGGGTGGCGCTTCACAGTAGATCCTGCATTATTACTGCACAGTAGATATTGCATCTAATTTATTTATTTATGTAATTGTTTAAACCTGTAGTTTCTTAAGACTTTATATTCTCCCTGAGTGGCGAACCATACATCTAAGGGTCACTTACTGTATTTCCAGCTCTTTTTTCAAATGACAGATTGCTGTGAACAATTTGAATGCCTGTGCACTGTTTTATGCTGTCTCATATTGATTCATGTGATGTGTTATCCCAGTCAATAAAGCCTGAAACAAGTGTAATCAACATTCTAGCGTGAACTGAGGAAAGACCTTATCTTACTCCCAAACCATATATCTATTTGTCTTTGTATATAGAGAATTATATTTCTATTCACTGTATACGGTAAGAAAAACAATTTTATCTATTCATCTGCTTTTTTATTTCATACTGGGTTTGTCATGTGAAAATGTGGGTATTGCTGAGTAGATTGGACTGGATGGACCTATGCCTTTATTCAACCTCAAATACTATACTTTACTACCTTTGAATAGAATCTGTCAGATTGACTCTTCCAATCCACATATACAAATACAAACTAATGATCCAACATCCCATTACACTGAATCTGGGCTCCTTCCACATTTCAGAAAAAATATGTTTGTTCTTAGTGAGTTCTCATCATCAATGACATTCTTTTATGTACTGTAGTGCATTAGAATGTTTTTTATCTGTTGAATCATTGTAGCTATATATTCCATGCTATATAGTCATGCAAACTGTAGTTTGTAAAGCCTTACATCTTATGAATTTAGATTATTATGGGTGAGAATTGTATCAGACAAGTGTGCTTTAATGTTTCATAAAAATCCACATCTATTTCCCAACCATTTAGGGTTTGTACCCATATGCAGCAATAGGCACTTTCAAACCTGTGTCATCTAAAATAATAGGTTTTGTTGAAAAGTTATACTGTAAACCTTTTGGTTTCTATGTGTTTCTTCTGCCTGTGCTTATAGTAACTAAGGTTGAATAAAGACATAAGTCCACCTAGTTCAAGCTTTATACCCTCCTCTTTTACCTTACATAACAGTTGATTCAGAAGAAGGCAAGAAAACCCCAGCTAAAAGGGCAGGGGGGATTCCTTCCCAACTCCAAATAGCTATATATAATGTAAGGGATAATACACTACCTACAATGTAATATAAGTATATGCCACTGAGGTGTTCCAGGACCATAAGGCCTTGTGCTTTTATATAGGGTATGGAACTCTGAGGTAAAGTAATTCCATATATATCACTGTAGGTAGCGTATTATTTTATATAATACATAAGGCTGGCCAAAAAAAAAAAACAGCAAATACACACCCTCCCTCCCCATTCCTCTGTCTCTCCCACTCCCTGTATAAAGTCAATACCACAGGAATCCCACTTTAGTGTAAAAATATTTAATTACTGTTCCTATTGTAAAGTAACTGAAGGACCGAACATCGTCTCTCTCCCCCTCTCTTCCCATTTAATTTACTGACTGAATTAGGATGTAGATAGGGAGGATTGGACGCATTCCAGTAAAACTTAAAGAATTGACTCAGACCTGTCCACTCCTCCTTATCTACATCGTAATTCAGATAGTGAGGGGAACTAACGGGGAGAGAGGGCGTGAGGGGCAATGTTTGGTCCTTCCTTTACAATAGGAATAAGGGCTTCCTATGTTATGGACTATTACAGGAAGGAGGAGAGAGGGATGGGGAGGGAGAGTGTGTCTCTGCTGTTTTTTTGTTTTTATGGACAGCCTTATGTATTATATGAAATATTATTCTAACTACAGTGATATATACGGAATTACTTTACCTCGGAATTCCATACCCTATATAAAAGCACAAGGCCTTATGGTCCTGGAACTCCTCAGTGGCATAATATCTTTATAAAGACATGAGTTCTTTATTTGTTAATAAAACCCCATATGAATCAATTATGTTAGAAGAAAACTAAATAGCAAAGCGAACGATCACATAAATCATTTTATTTACTTTACTGTACACATAAAAATCCCCGACCCCTTTGTAAATTACTTTAATTGTAAATGAGTTTTATGAGAGTTAAAAACATTTTGCATCCAAATCAGTAAAATTAGTAAATAGCAACATTTTATAAATGGGATCCACTGTCCTTATTATTAAATACTGAATGGAAAGCCCAGAAAACTATTTTTTTTTAAATTTCATTTTTCCAATGTAAATTTTAAGATATCTTAAGCTGCCCCCAATCCCCATTATAAATATTTCATAGATGCTCCTGAAAAGAATTACAAACTGTGATCTCTCGTTGGCACTTCTCCTTTAGCCCTGGATATTGTCCATCAGTCAAATCTACAATGATAATGTCTCAGCCAATAATAATGTCTCATGACCGTTCTAAAAAGCTGTGTCTTCTGCTCCTGTGCGCACTTCATAACCAGTAATGGAGTCTGACTGTTTCGTTTTAGGAACGTTTTACGAATAGGTAGGTAAGAATGAAGCAGGTAATGAAACTGGAGTTAGGGGGGCTGATAAACACACACACACATTATATATAAATGTATATAATTACCGATTTGAGGGTAGACATGCCATTTAATAACTGCTCTGCTCTGATGTGGCTGAATAAAGCCTTTTGATGTTATGGAAGTGCGGCCTTTTTGCTTCTGTTTGCTTGTAATAACACCCGGCATCTGCCGCATGGAACGACCATCTTCTGGTCTTAAAGGACAACAATATGAAAAAAAAAAAAACATCACCCTTATTACATGTCCACACTTCCAGCAGCTGAAATCACTTACTCACATTTACAGCCATAATGCCCTCCCTTAGATATCACACAGCAAAGATGAGTGCTAAAATCCCGCCTCCTAGATGGCCCAGGGCCATGGTTAACATATCACTTGTCATTGGCTGGTGGAAATGTCTGTTACAACCTCTCTCCTCCTCCTCTGTTGGTTAAACAAACTTGAAATGTCCTGTTGCTAGGATACAGCCTACATAATCAAGCTGATCAAGGATGGGTGGAGGAGTGTTTTTTTTGCATTGGAGTGATAGTTAGTAGCAGACAGAATTGTTACGCCCCCTTCACAGTATGGATAATTGAAGGCTAATTGAAGGCAGAGAGAGGCTCGAAATCATGAAAAAAAATTATGGTGAGGGCTGCATACCATTACTCTCTTTAAAGCAATTTAAAAAATACCTTGAGGCAATACAGTTATCCTTTAATAAAAATTTTCACTCTGAAATTTCTTTCAGGATTTCCAATCATGCAAGTTATGAAAGCATTGCTTTATTTGGGATACGGTTTTGTTTTCGTATAAACGTGATAAAATAAAATACATGCTTTGAATCTAGGGCAGCAGAATGTACAGAGATTTTCCAAAGCTATGCATGCAGATTTCCTCCTAGTGCTAAGCACAGTGGAAGTTCTGTATAGAACATTCATGTAAATTTATTAAAAGCTCCTCTAGCCTGCAGTGATATAAATGTAAATTACCAAACAAGATTATTTTATATATATATATATATATATATATATATATATATGTATATATATATATATATATATATATAGGTCCCCTATTAAGGAAGCACTTGTGGGCCTTGTACCGATGCAAGACCCACAAGTGTTTCCTTAAAGGAGAACTGTGGTCTCCAAACAAGTTGAGTTGCTTGCTCCACAGCCCAAGATATAAAGAAATGACTGACCAGAAAGTTAAATGCGTGGGAGGCTAAGATGTGACATTCCTAAGGCTTCTCCTTCACAATGCCGCCAGCGAGCACAGCCTCAGACTCCCTCAGTGTGTGAGGGAGACAGGAAGTCCCTCCTCCTCCTCTCTGCTGTGTGAAGGACCTGCAGCTGCAGAGAAGATAAGGGAATTTACAGCCCTTCTCTCTCACTATGTGAAAACAGCCTTTTCAGGCAGAGTTCTCACTCAACGCACTCGCGAGTGGGCGGGGCCACAACACCTGCAAGTGGGCAGGGCCACAGCACCCTGTGAGTGGGCTGGGCCACATGGGGCTGTAAGGGAATGGGCCATGGGGGGCCTGCAACTGGAGGGACAATGGGGTCCATGAGTGGCAGGGACCAGGGGGGCTGCAAAGGGGAGGAGACACAGGGCAGATTGACTGCAGGAAGCAGGAAGTGCAGGGGACCTGGTGATGCTGCTGCCATATCACACACAAAAATGTAAATATCTTCAAAACTATGTAAAATAAACAATGGGAATAAATTGCAAAAACTCCCAGGAGAGCAATTCCTAGCAATTTACTTAAAGTCATTTTTAGACCACAGTTCCTCTTTAATAGGGGACTTTATATGATATGTTAGTGAAGCACCGGGGCATTTGATTGTTACAGCACGTGTGCGGGACCTACAGTTTAGATATATATATATATATATATATATTTATATCTAGAATGCTATTCATACAAAGCAAACAGACCTTAAGTATAATGTAATATTGCAAGATGAATCCCCTCCATATGAACTGCCAAAATCAAATAGGAAAAAGACTTTTACTTCACTGTAATCCACTGTTTGATCACTGCTTAGTGCCTGGGTAACATGTTCCAGTTAGATGCGCATATTGCCGGATGAGCATAACATAACATGGGAAAAATGGATTGCATCCCTGAAAGCATTTTAAATTAAAGGAAGCTTCATGGTAAAAACACTTTTCCCCCAGAAACTGCTGATTAAAGTTATGTATGACTTGCCTTTCCAAGTAATTCTTAGCCAATGTTATGCCTGTGTGAAATTCATAAAATTTCTAAATGAAAAAAACCTTCTTCCCCGCTTGTTAGACAAAGTTATTCCAGCTATACATTAGGCTGTGTGTAGGATTAGCACTTTAAAGGGCAACTCCACCCTCATAAGAACATCTTTTAGAAAGAATAACCTCGTTAAAATATGTTGATATATCATAGTTTGTCCTATGAATTCATTACTGTATGCCTGCTATGCTTCTGGATGCCTCATAGAAACTGAGCAATTTAGAAACCTGTACTGAGCCTGTACTGAGCCTGAGCATGCTCAGAAGAGGCAGACAGGAGATTAACATTCAGTCATTGGCTGTGATGTCAACTGTCAAATCCATAACTGACAGTCGCTAATTGGAAGAACCAAGCAGAAACAGGGAAACAGGACATTGTGCAGGATTTCAGGTTAGATTTATATATTTCAGGTTTCAAACTATTACAGTTTAGGGTTTTGGGGGGTGATTTTTCCTGTATATAAGTTTTCATTTCAGGGCTGGACTTGCCCTTTAAGGTTGTATAGTGTATACTGTGCACAAAACCAATAGGGTAATGTGTTACGTTAAAAGTGCTAGTGCAAGATATAAACAGGGAGATTCAATAAAAGTTACTATCGTTTAAAATGGTGCTACTTTTACCCTAACCAATCAGATCTTATTTAAGATTTGAAAGCTAACATCTCATTGGTTGGGGCAAAATTAGCACCATTTTAAATGATAAGAAGTTGTATTGAATAACCCTGTAAATCAGTGCAATACCATAATACATCAATCATTGATTAAAAGAAAGGGACATCCGACTGGACCATGGGATACAGTTATTGAAAGTGCTATTTTTTCTATGTAGTGATCATATAAAAAAAAAGCGTCCATTCTGGCAAAGGTATCTGCCTCCTCTCTTTGCTCAATGAGCTTTTAATAAGCTTGAGCATGTGCAGAGGAGGCAGCAGGTGAAACAGCAGTCAGTCATTAGTAGGGATGGCCGGTTCGCGGATCCGAACCCGGATCCGCCGCGGATTTATCCCGTTCGCGAACGGCGGATTTTTCCGGATTTTCCGCCTTCCGAACTTCCGATTCGCGGATTTTCCATATTTTCGAAAATTTTCGAAATTAAGAGTTTTCACGTATTTTCGAAAATAAGGGAAAACACGTATTTTCTAAAATTTTCGAAAATACAAGGATTTCTCTTAATTCCATACATATACGTATTTTCGAAAATTTTTGAAATTACGAGGATTACTTGTATTTTCGAAAATCTCGTAATTTCGAAAATTTTCGAAAATACGAAAAATCTCGTTATTTCAAGGGTATTTTTAATTTTAATGGGTCCGCTCGCGGATTTTCGAATTTTCGAATTTTTTCGAAAATTTGCGGATCCTCAAGCGGACCGGATTTTGCGAAGTTCGGACATCTCTAGTCATTAGTTGTGATGTCAGCAGTCACAGCCTTGATTTACTCCATGGAGAGAGGAGTCAGCTTATGCTGCCAGAATGGGGACAATAATTACCCATAAATATCTGGTTAGTAATGCAAGTAACACAGTGCAAAATATATATTTGGGTTTGGGGGCACATAACTGACAATAAACCAGTTTTTTTGTTTTAAGGGACATGCCCTTAATTATATTATGCCCTTATATATTATATTCACCAAAAGGTATCACTGGAGACAAAATGAACAAAAAAGAATTTTATGTTATTAGAAAAAAAAATAAGATATTTTCCTCTTATCTGCTATTTCCTTTGCCCTTCGTAAGCTGTTGTGATTGTAATCCTTTTCTAAGAATCTTTTTTTCCTATATTTATTGATGGAGCCGTTGATGTTTTCCCTAGGTGAGAACTACTTCAGATTTAAGGATCAATCCTTCCAACAAATATCAGTGACAGCAATGGGGATAATTAGCCTTCATTAATTAAACAATTTCTTTTTATGCTTAAATTTGCCCCAATGGGACATTTTGTAGTCGCACTTTTATGGCAACTAGATATATATGAATATATAAATTTGCATTTGTTTTTTTTAAATCCAAGTTACTGTACTGTAACACCTGAGGGTGCACTCCTCTAGACTCTTAAAAAGAAGCAAATGAAGTCCCTACATTCATCCCCATTGCAGTTCCTGATATTTGTTGGAAGCATTGACTCCATGGGACTGGGGGATTACTGCATATAGATTACTAACATCACATGTTAATTGAGTTAACAGTTTGGAATGTTAATAAACCATTGCTCCCCTGTATGCAGGATGTATGGTGATATCAGAATCATCCTGTATTGATTTAAGTGCTTTATTTCGTTTGCTTGAGTGTTCACCATTTTGAAAAGACCAAAACAATCAGATTTTGCACCAATAAATTGGCTTAACTAAATCCCAGGAGTGTTTCTTTTCTTCTTCTTTCTTCCTTTTATGAATAAGTTTAAAAATGATACGTTTGTAAAAGTGGAACAGGACTACCAAGAAACTGTATATACCAAGAAAAAGAGTATATCTCTGGCTGGGACACACTGATAGAGGGCCTTGTAGGCGAATGAGGAGGACCTGTTTGGTTTCACAGTAGACTCCTCTGGTGAATCCCAGAAAATGAAAATCAGGGACGCTAAATGTTGTCCCCCAAGATAGGGTAACCCCTTTTCAGAGGGTGGTCAACATGTCAGAAGGGTTAAGAGGGGTGGGGGGTATATAAATTGAAACTCCAGACCTCCTAGAAGGAAACAGTAATATTTAACTTAAGCAAACATATAGTGACACCTGGGTAAAAGAGTTTGTTGAATAAAGTAAGCCCTGGACGAAAGCAATAGAGGGAGGGGCTACATGATTTGGCGGGATGAGATGAGAGGCTATTGGGTGGGGGGAAAAGCACTGTGGGAAGAAGAAGGGAGTGGCCATAAAGTTTTAGCAGAGGAGCTATATTCTCCACAAGCAGGAGAGCGGGAACAAAAAAGGTAATGCAGAGTAGCATAGAGGACTTACTGTACACCCTGAGAATGGAAGCGGAGCAAAGGGGAATTACTTGGGTGTGGGACATTATCGGTAACCCCCGTCTGCCAAAGTTCCGTCCACGTTGAGAGAAGCCCCGGCCGTATCTGAGGCGCCATCAGCAAGGAGGACCATCCGCACCAAACCACCATGTCGGCTGAGCCCATCACCCCCAACAAAGTTGCGGCGCAGACAGAGGAGTGAAAGTCCGGGAGCAGCAGTGGTCATGACCTCGGATGCAGCACAAGTTACAGGGAGGAGGAGTTTGGCCGCCATTTCAAGATGCAAGGAGGGAGTGAGAAGGAGCCGGAGCTCAAATGGAAGTCGGGTAAGTGTGGCCGGGAGGGGCAGGACACACACAGAAGGGGAGCTAAAAATGGCCCAGGCAGCAACTAGGAGGGAGAGAGAGGCAGAAAGCGGTGCATTAACGGCCAGCAGAGAGACTGAGATCCTAATGCAGGGCCAGGACGCCAGACAGTAGCAAACCAAAGCCGACAGGCAGTCACAGACTGGGGCGCGATTTTAATGGCAGCACATGAGGAGCGGACTGGAGAGGGTTTGCCATATAACAACAATAGGCCTATGCCCCAAACAGGTTCATATGCGTTTGGGAGGTGTAGGGGCACAACGGTTAATGCCAGAGAGGAGCGAGAGGAGGCCACACATGCAGCAGTTAGAGATAGCACACCTGCTAACATCCCTTATACATTACAGCAAAGTGTTTTGGACACCCCAACAAAGAACATAAATTTGTACGAAGCTTCAACATCTAGTAGACGATAGCGCGGTGGTCGAGTTCAGGAATGCAGCAGAGGTTCGAACGCAGGCGGCCCATCAAAGCAAAATGTGCCTCTATCAAGATGGCTTCAGGACAAAAGCGATCAAGGGAGATCCAATAGAGAACCCAATCAGGAAAGGAACAGCAATTCAGCGGGCCTTGAGCCTTCAGGTACAGTAAGCAATTTACCAATTATGCTGTTTAATTTGCTTAGCGTTAGCAATGTAGACACGCAAGTCAGGGAAATTCAATCAAGGGCGGTAGTTGAGAAAGAAGGTTTAGCATATTTAATGGAAGGGTTGAGAGCCTTAGTGGGCAGATTGGAAGTTAACCAGAGCCTAGGAGAACGGACTGAGATGTTAAGCGACAGACATAATGGACAAGAAGCTAGTATTAATATACCGAACAGCGGCCCCCCACAAAGTATAACAGGGCCAGCTCAAGAAAAAAGTAAGGAAGATACGACCCAGGTGACAGTCGTACCAGACAATATAAAAATATCAGACCAGGCAAGAGGTAACATATACATATGCTTTGAGGGGCCTTTGGGAGTGCACCTTAAGCACAAAGTAAAAGAGAATATATGGAAGAAAGAATGCATAGACATATTTTCCCTGTTACCCCTTGATCGCTTTAATTTTGACAAATGGGAAAGATTTAACGAGCCAAAAAAGGAAGATGAGGAAAGAAGGAAGATAAGATTGATCCCCAAAACATTTGGAAATTGGCTCCAAGCGTTCGTTATATTAGGTAGTGTAGTTGGGGAGCGTTACCCAGAGCAATGCTCCCCATTGTTATGCTATTTGGACACAATTTGGGAAGCACACCGAGTGTATGGGGGCCAGGCATGGTTCCGATACGAGGAAGCTTTTAGGCAAAAAGTGGAGGCAAGTACAGAGCTTTCATGGGATCACAGGTATATAGGGCTCTGGATGAGGATCATGAATAATAAAATCATTTCATAACATCCAGTCCTTTCCAGGGAGTCAGACAGTAGGTAATGGGGGGGTGGCCAAAAAAGAGGAGTATGCTGGCAGTACAACGAGGGAAGTGGGGATACTCATGCAGATTTTGCCATGAGTGCTCCCAATGCTCGGGCCAGCACCCTTTATCCAGATGCTTCAGAAGAGGCAAACAAGCCTTTAATAGACCAAGGGAAGGTACTGCAAGGGACCCCCCTTTCCCTAATTTAATTGTTTCTCCATTGGGAATTGTACCAAAAAAGGAGCCAGGTAGTTTCAGACTTATCCAACACTTGTATTTTCCAGAAGGGCAATCGGTAAACGACCAGATTGACAGGTCCTTAATATCAGTAGAATACAACATCTTTTGATAAAGCACTAACAATGAGACGACTAGCAGGACAGGGGCCCTCATGGTCAAGACGGATGGGGAGGTAGTCTCCAGACCTACCAGTGCATCCTCAGCCATGCATATGTTAGGCTGTAAAATAGATGGGCATTATTACGCAGACCGTTCGCTCCTATGGGATGCTCAATATCGTGTGCACTGTTTAAAAATTTTAGGATTTATCGAGTGGGTGTAAGACGGCAATCAGGGCTTCAGTCCATCTCCCACACTTAGATGATACTTATGGTAGGCCCAAAAGGCTCAGGAGAATGTAGGCTATTGTTATACATTACAAAAAATAGCGGAGGAATTTGGCGTCCCATTGGCACCGGACCAAAACTATAGAGCCTACAACAAAAACTGTCATTTTTAGGGATTGAAATAGATTCTGTGAGTCCCTGTATTGGGCGCCGGCTGACGTCACTGCCCGTGCGCCGGACAGTGACGTCAGCCGGCGCGCCAATACAGGGACTCAGCGCGCGGCTGCCGAATTGTTAAGTACGGTACCGTAATGAACAGGATTCTATTTGCAGGATGGCACTTACTGACAGGAAGCCCGGATGCACACAGGATTCAACTTGGAGGCTGCACTTACAGACAGGAATTGTGAATAAAGGGTTCTGCCCAAATATCCTGAAGATCTCCAGATTCTTTGGAAGTTAGAGACTTTATCCCAAATGAACATTACAATATGGGCCTGCACTTACAGACAGGAATCCTTGGAGACTGGATGACAATGGAGAGAAGGTACCCTTTGAATTAGGTGGGAGGGTGAGGGTGTAGATGTTTGGAAAAACAACTCCCAGCTAATAAAGCATGTGGGGTTGTAGTTTCCAAACATCTGGAGTGCCAGGAATGAGAATTTAGAATGTCAATTTCTACCCTCGGTTTATACTCGAGTCAATCACTTTTATTGGTTTTTTCAGGTACAGTTGGGTACCTCGGTTTATACTCGGGTCAGTTTATACTCGAGTATATACGGTAACATTGCTGGAGATATTCCCAGTCTTAGTGGCAGTAGTAGTTTGGGGAGACAAGATAAGAAACAAGACAGTAATATTCAGGTCTGACAATATGTCAGTTGTCCATGCCATAAACATATTACCTCCAGTTCTGTAGTGACAATTCTGACAGTTTGTTTTGTGCTGCATGCAGTTAAATGTATATTCAGAGCAAAACATATTCCAGGCTTAGAAAATGAAATAGCAGTCTCTCTATCTCTGAGGATGGCTGTGGGTACTAATATGAATAATATCAATAAATGGCTCAAAAAATCTTTAGCACCAGCAACGTGGTCAGGTTATGTACAGACGTGGAAGGGATGGAACCAGCTGGAAGAGGAAGTAGGTGGAATCAAGGAAGTTTCTGACAGACTTCATTTGCTTATTTGGAAGCTACTGCAATGGTTTGAAAAAAACATAGCGCCTAGTACTTTGGACAGGCACCTAGCAGCTCTTAGTTTTATGTTTAAAGGTAGATGATGGGAAGTCCTATCAAAACATTTCATAGTTAGGCAAGCATGCAAATGATTTAAAAGAGGAAATATGACTTTAGATATTAGATGTCCAATAACAAGTGACATTTTAGAAGGACTTTTTGAGCAATTAAAAAGTATTACAACGTCCAATTACGAATGCAGTTTGTTCCTGTTGGCCTTTTCGTGGGCTTTTTACGGGGCATTTAGAATATCTGAACTGGTCAGAAAAAACAAAGCAGGCATGGGAGGAGTGTTATTAGGAGGATGTCACTTGTGAACGAGAATCATTAAAAGTAATATCAGTAATCAGGGAGCCCAAGACAAAAAAACACAGCAAGTTGGTGGTCCCTTTATATCCACTAGGTCAAAAAGCGACTTGCCCAGTAAAATGTTTTCAAAAATGTTTGGCACTAAGGCCCAACAGAGGAGGAGTATTACTGATGCATGCATCAGGAACAGCACTATCCCAGTACCAGTTTAGGACACTCTGAAAGAAAGGAATTAAAAATCTTCATTTGACAGAGGCAGATTACGGCACCCATTCATTTAGAATAGGGGCAGCCACAGAAGCGGCACGATTAGGGCTACAGGAGGAGGTGATCAAAAAAATCGGCAGATGGGAGTCTAATAGATTTAAAAAATATGTTAGACCATTGAGAACAGAAGAATTGAAAAATACCATGTGATGGTCAATTTGATGGTTAACTGCGAGTTATTATTTACATACAGGATTTCAAGGTGGTGAGGTGTGGTTAGTAGGTCATTTGTTTATTCACTGGGCGAAAAGGAGGGCAGCTGTTCGACCAAACGGAGAAAAATTGGGTTTGAACAAATGTAATATTGTTATAAGATGGTTCAGAGTTAGAGGGATGTGTTGGGCAGAGATAGTTCCAACCTAGGATCATTTTATTGCACGCCAGTGGCAACGATATGGCAGTCAGGCCAATGAAATATCTAATTAAAGGGACAGTTCAGTGGAAACGATTAATATTTGTTAAATTGTTAGTTAGTGTAATGCCTTGTTAGTTATTCTACATATTCTCTCCCATTTTGAAAAATCAGTTGATTTCATACCCTTTGCTGTTCCCTGCTGTTGACATTAGTGAGCTGACATTTCAGGATCTAACGGTCCTTCTTCTTCCCAGGATGCACCACATCCTTGGAATGTTTCTAACAGTAATTTCTACTGATTGGCTGTTGGATGGGTCAAAGATGCTCAGATCTCTACTGAGCAACTGAATCAACCAAGGCGCTGGGTCAAGGGCAAGACCATAACGGTCTCTACTAGGGGTCCTGCAAACAGGAAGTCAGTCAGTATTTCAGTTTGCATTTATTTATACACAGACAAAATGCTGAATTGGCAGATTAAGGTCATTGGGATGAAAAAACACTGCTCTTTTTTCTGAAAAGCATATGTATTTGCACTGAACTTCCCCTTTAAAGACGCCCGACGGGATTTTTTACGACTTCCAAGCACCCAATTAATTTGGTCAGAGATCATCCCTAGATTCTACTGGAGAGGAGCAGGATCTTTGGATGCAATAGAGAAGGCTAAAATAAAAACCAACAAGGCAATTTCAAAATTCGGTTTGAAAAAAAATAGAGGTTTAGTAGTGTGTCATCAGCTCCCCCTTTTTTGCCCAGATGGGGTCCACCTGAATGAGGTGGGCCTTGATATTTTTAACCTATCCTGTCAAGACGTTTTAGAGAAGGCATTGTCGGCTAGGAACACCCCCAGGTCATGAGGTAACACAACCTGGGGGTTGGTGGTGGGTCCCCTAGCAAAAATGTGGTATGGAGAAAAGAAAAAAACATATAGACCTGGTCTAATCCAAGAGGACGGGTGGCCAGGGATGGGAATGGATATATACTAAATGGTAAACTGTGTTACGGAATTTATTGGAGGAGCGAATAAAAAGGATAAGTTATCCTTGACTAATTGTAAGACCGGGAGAGGAGGGCAAAAGGACAGACATAGGAGATGCCAGGAGGCAGACTGGCAGGGATCCTACGCCGACAATTGTCTTTACTTGTTCAGTTGATGTGTTAAATGAAACCAGTTATTATTATACAGTTATATTGTTTCAACTTGTTACAAAATATAACCACAAAAGAAGTTATAAACTATGGAAACATTGTAACAAAATAAAGCTGTGGCCACGAATATCCAGCGAAAAAGTTTTTGTGTGCAATTATTTGGTAAAGGGGTTGGGGGGGGCAGCAAGGTAAGGGAAGGTTAGGTAAAAGGGGTAGTTGGTAAGCGAGGTATAGGAAATGCATAAATCAAGACTTATCATTTGTCCCCACCTCCAAATTTTACAATGTGTAGTTTGAAATAGATCTATACAAGTTTCAGGCAAATATAAAACTGAGAGACATGTTTAAAAATACAACTGCACAAACGGTGGATAATTTTAGACTACATAGTGTAATAAACGGCTGGACGGCCGGGGTACTTACAAGTACGCTTTCAGGAGGAGGCGGATAGTCCGGAAAATGAAGGACACAGAGGCTGCTGGGAACAGAAGGCTGAATTCTGGAACAAGGTGCTGCTGGGAACTGTAGGCAGGTTACTGGAACAAGGTGCTGCTGGGAACTGTAGGCTGGGAACTGGAACAAGGTGCTGCTGGGAACTGTAGGCTGAATACTGGAACAAGGAGCTGCTGGGAACTGTAGGCTGGATGCTGGAACAAGGTGCTACTGGGAACTGTAGGCTGAATACTGGAACAAGGAGTTGCTGGTAACTGTAGGCTGGATGCTGGAACAAGGTGCTGCTGGGAACTGTAGGCCGAATGCTGGAACAAGGTGCTGCTGGGAACTGTAGGCTGGAAACAGGAACAAGGTTCTGCTGGGAACTGTAGGCTAAATGCTGGAACAAGCAAGGTAAGGCACAGGAACAGGCTAGGTAAGGGGACACAGGAGCAGGCAAGGTAGGTAGTCACTGGAGCGGGAAAGGTAAGTAGTTGGAGCAGGAGAGGAGGAGGATCCAAGGCAGGTGAGTACAAGGAACCAGGGGTAGCTAACGCTACTATCGGGCACCGGCTTTTCAATTTTCCAGCTTCCCGGTGTGTCGGCTTCGTGACGTCATGACGTCTACGATGCTGCCCACCCGGAAGTGCAGAGCGGCGCAGGACCGGAGCGGCAGGTAAGTTTGTGACACATAGTATGTTTGGACCCATAAATACTCCAGCATCCATTAAGGTTTTCACTAACATGGTACATACAGAGGTATATAATCAGACCACGAAGAAGCATTCCCATTATGGCAATTTGAGTAAGGCTGAGTTTGCAGCTATACGCACCTGTGGGTTTGACAATAAACTAATCATTTGTTCTGCAGACAAGGGTGCTGTAATAGATTTTTTGGATCAGCAGTATTACAGGGAGGAACTATGGGCGCAACTTAATTACCTTAATTGCCATATTTGAAGGCCAAGGGGGACCCGTCTAATAACTTTAAAAAGGAATTAGATATGATTATCCATAATGCAGTCACAGCAGGCTGGATAACAGAGAACACCGGCAAGTTCCCTAGTCATCCAAAATGTCCCATTTTTTATACTCTCCCGAAGGTACAGAAATCCCTGGAAGCACCACTGGGTAGACCAATCATGACATCACATGGGTCACTATTAAAAAATTTTGGACTACTTTCTTCAACCAGTGGTTAAAAGGATGGACTCATACCTGAGAGATAGTAATCAACTTAGAGAAATACTGGTAAATATATGGCCTCTTCCCTCATTTTAAAAAGCCAATGGGCTGGGGGAAGTGAGAAGCCTGTTATATTGATCCAAGTATGAGTAATGCAAAAGTTTGCTAATCACAATTGTAAAGTAAAGTAAAAAAGGTTAGAAGTTAGGACCTTCCAGACTGGTGTTACCTTGACATGGTTGGAAGGCTTTTCATTCATGTGATCACAGTAATGTATACTAAAACCCCTTTATTTATAATGTATGTCAGTGTGCAGACAATATATTGTATGGGGCCAAGGAATGTGCATTGATTATCTTCTCTTTGTTTGACCAGATCAGTAGCACTTCTACAGTCCTTCTACTGTAAATATATATACCAAGGACTGCCCATTGAGGGTTGAAACACATCGATATGACACGCATTTAATTTGTATCTTAATAAATGACTTTGTTTAAAAGAAGTAAAGACCCGTGAGTGTGATTGATTACTTATGTGACCTGTTATCTTTCTTATACAATCTCAGTGCATAGTGCATAATAAGAGGAAAAAATAGAATAAGGCTTGTAACAATACACACAGAGTTTGTGGTTTTTATTAATTTGTTTCATTTAGAATTGTAGAATTGATGTTGGAAAGCTGAGCTGAACACTTGCCCCATATTACAGTATGAAAGATGTCTTCAATGCATGTAGACACATGTAATAATGTTTTCTACAAGACTTCTACAAGTCTTTCCCGTGGTTGTTTTTTTCTAAATAAATGTATATATGTATTTTACTATATATACTGCACTCTATCCTATCTGCATCAAAAATAATAAAAGTACACTTCTGTCTAAAATTCAATGTTAAAATAATACAAAAAAAAAAATGTACAACTAACAATACCAGTCTGTGCAAAACCAGTGTTGAGAGGAATGTAAATAGCTTTACTATGACATAAAGATAATGGACCCCAAGGTGACATTTCAGCTGTTCAGCAGATGTTTCTCAATCAGAAGGTGGAGTTACACAACGTACAGTGAACATAAAGCATTCTGCAGCTGGAGCATTTCTACTGTTTAGTAGTTAAGCACTATGTATATTTGTGTGCTAATGAATTACTGAAAAAACAGAGAAAGATTACAGACAATATAATAAACTGTCAAGGCTGTTGGAAAGCACTAAAGGAACCAAAGGACATTCAAAAGGCACCTCTATGATAAATGTATTTAATGCTCCTAATGCCCTGTGTTATGTATTGTCTATTCCTGTATCTCATTTACCAAACAGCAGGTTCTGGAGATATCATAATAATAAATCTAAGTCCCTGCAAAACATCACTTTTACTGTCATTATGAATGTATAAGGTTAATTGTAGCTATGACTAGTGCAGAATAAAATATGTATCCCATTCCCTCATTCACATACAGATTATTTGTCCTTCCCTGTTTCTATAATCCCACACTTAAGCGTTGTCATGTTTATATCCACATTAATAGAAGTCCATTCACACCAAGAAGTAGAATGTATGTATGTATGATAATTTTGATTTTCTTAAACATCTTAACAATGTGGGGGAGTGGAAATCTGAATGGCTGTTGATTACACTAGACATTTCGTTCCTTTATACGAATATTTGTCACGAGAAGGGATTGGAAGCCATTAGATACTATTTAACTTCATTGCATATGGAGTTACCCCCAGATGAGTTCCTTGTAGAATGTATGACATTGATTTTAAACAATAATTATTTTAAGCTTGAGAATCAATATTATTTACAATGCATTGGAACGGCTATGGGCAGCCTGGCAGATCCCTCATACGCTAACCTCTATGTAGGATATTTGGAACAGCACTTTATATATACTAGTGAACTTTTTAAGAAACACTGTATAAAATATTTGAGATACATTGATGATCTGTTTGTGATCTGGGAGGAGACTGAGGCACAAGCCCTAGATTTTGTTTCACTGCTAAACAGTTAGGATGATGCTTTCATCCTCAACATACCTTTAAAGGCCTGCCTAAGCCTTAGTTTTTACGAGTATGTAACGTGTAGTGATAAGGCTGAAAAATGCTTGTGAAGGTTCTCATTCATCCAGGTCATGGTATATCTGTTGTATTCAATTAGATCAACTGGACTTGAAGTTTAATTCTTCGACACCAACTGTCTGCCATGTACAATGCTGTTTTGACACCTTACTCTATAACACCTCTTAGCCACTATCCAATCACGCCCTTAACACTTGGCTGTGATATGCTAATTGGGATTTTCCAGGGTATATAATTGCCACAGATTCTTGTACAAGTCATTCTGAATTGAGAAAGCCAGTCGGATGACTAGCGAAACGTCTTCAAAAACTAAACTTCAAGTCCAGTTGATCTAATTGAATACAACATATATAAGGCTGAAAAGGAAAAGCAACTGAATCTTATGGAACAAAAGTTTTCTGCAAGAGGTTATAGTCCCCATACCTTAAACAAATTAGGACAGGACAGAACTGGAGAAACCCATTACAGTATCAAAGAGAGAGAGAAATAACTTACCTTTTATACATAAATACACTACTCAAGCTGGAAAAATAAAACAGTCCTTTGATAAGATTTTACAAGGAGATCATGAACTATGTGAAACGGTTAGGAACAAACCAACAATGGTTTATAAGAAAGGCCAAAACTATTTTTCCAAACTTATACAAGCAGATTCAGTGGGTAAATATAAAAAGCAAGGACATATATTTTCCCCAAAAAAATGGTTGTTTTCGTTGCTTTAACTGTAACACATGTAACTCTCTGATCACAGGTGCAACTTTTCCCCACCCTTGGACTGGGAAACCATATAAGATACATAACTACTACACATGTAATACAGACTTTTGTATATATCTACTTAAATGCCCATGTGCAAAGGTGTACATTGGGAAAACAACAGGCCCTTTTTAAAAAAAATCCAGTTTTTACCACATTCTCATCCTTTTATAACCTTTTTATCACCCATGATAAACCATGATAAACCTTACACCTATTTAAACATTTTATCACTGTATTTGGCAACAGTATCCATGTAGTTTTTACAATGTATCACTTATTTTAATGTGTTTTGAAACTTTGTATTTAATGTGTTTTGACTGCATTGGTCACTAGATGGCAGTCTGTTTTTTACTCCACCTATAAATAGCACTTTTGCACTGAGCACTTTTGATGTCTGATGAAGGTGCCACATAGCACCGAACGTTACACACTTTGTGTTGAATAAACATGTTTCTTTGTTCACCTTCAAGACTGGTGTGCGCTACTTTCTTCATAGTAACATAGTAATTATGGTTGAATAAAGACATACGTCCATCAAGTCCAACCTATTCACCCCTTTTTTTTAACCCTACCTAACAGTTGATCCAGAGGAAGGCAAAAAAAACAGCTAAAAAGGGGGAAATACCAGTAATTCTTAAAATTTTTTAGTTTTAGAAACGTATCCAGACCTTTTTAAAAGCTATTCAATGAACTTTCCATTACCACTTCTGCTGGAAGACAGTTCCACAGTTTCACCGTTCTCACTGGAAAGAAACCTTTCCTAACCTGAAGATGAAACTTCTTTTCTTCCAACTTTAAAGGATGTCCACGAGTCCTCTGATATGACCTATTAGTAAACAATGCACCAGAGAGTTCATTGTATGGCCCATTAATATATTTGTATAAGGTTATCATGTCCCCACGCAAACGTCGCGTCTCCAATGTAAACAGCTCTAACTTGTCTAATCTGCCTGCATATTCAAGCCCCTCCATTCCCCTTATTAATTTAGTTGCCCTTCTCTGAACTGCCTCAATTCCAAGATTTCCCTTTGTATATGGGATTCCAAAACTGCACCGCATATTCCAAATGAGGCCTTACCAGTGCCTTGTAAAGAGGGAGAATAAGTTTTTCTCTCTTGAATCTATTCCCCTCTTTATACAAGACAATATCTTTTCTAGCTTAGCCGTTGCTACCTGGCATTGTTTGCTATAGCTAAGTCTGTTATCTACCAGAACCCCCAAATCTTTTTTTGGGAGGTGTAGGTGTCACAGGGATTATTAAATCCTAATGCATCACCTTACATTTATCAACATTGAATCTCATCTGCCATTCTGCTGCCCATTTTGATAATCTATCTAGGTGCTTGCAGCACTTGCACATCTTGAAGTTACAAAGCTCTGCATAGTTTAGTGTCATCCGCAAAACCTGAGACCTTGCTCTCAATGCCCCTTCTAAGTCCTTTATAAACAGATTAAACAGAAGCGGCCCAGTACAGAACCCTGAGGCACTCCGCTTAGAACTTTAGCCCACATAGATGTAGCTCCATTAACCACCACTCTCTGTTTGCGATCAATAACCAGTTCTCTATCCATGAACAAATGTTTTTCTTCAAGGCCAACAGTCCTCAGTTTATACATGATCGCCTATGTGGCACAGTATCAAAAGCTTTCGCAAAATCCAAATATACCACATCCACTGCTGTGCCTGAATCTAACTCTTACTTGTGCTGTGAGGTGCTCACCTCACAGCTAAACCCCTGAATGCATCCACATAAGGGTGACTCCCTTTGAAAGGGCAGATGCCCATGAAGTCCAATTTGAACAACAAAAAGTCTGCCACATCCCTTTCAGAGTGTGATTCCCCAATTCAGCAATCAGATGAAGAGCCTGGGCTCTGTGCACTGACCGACATCAACAACACAGACAAACATTCTGTACATCACGCGCTTCAAAGACACAACAACAGCGTACGGCTACAGAAACTCAGAGACCTGCAGAAACAGAACAACAGCTTCTACACCATAGAGAACATGGCATTTCCTTAAACGGTCACTATACTCACTCAAACAACTTTACATTTTGTGAAACTACAATTTAAAAGAAGTAAAATGGTGGTACTCACATAGTACTTTGTTTGTTAATTTATTAATACCTTTGTAGTGTCTGTGACACTTATAAGTTCTGCACAGCCTCACATGGACACTTCTCTGCTTACACATCTCCCCTCCCTCCCCCTGCCTTCTTCTTTTCTCTGCAGATTATATTAAATGTTGCAGAAGTGGGCTGGCCGGCAGCAAAAGATCCTAGTCAACGATCAGGCACATTATAATTTATTCTTTGAAATAGAAGGTCTTATCCTATAAATGCTGTGATTTACAATAATGCTTTCTACAGTCAGATTTAAAATCCAAAAAAAAGTTTTGGATTTGCTGTATCTAAAAAATGATTTTAGAGGAAAGATACCCTTTAAAGGGGAAGTTCAGTGCAAATACATATGCTTTTCAGAAAAAAGAGCAGAATTTTTTTTATCCCAATGTCCTTAAAAAAAAATTCCCACCAAAGGTTCCCCCTGCCCCCCTGCCCCAACCGCTATGTTAGTATTATTAGAAAATGCCCCAAGCATTACTACCTTCCCTCTTGCCTCCGCCGCGCTGCCAGGCCCTCTGCTTGCGAGTAATGCAAGCAGAGGGGCGGGAACGGCAGTGCGTCTGTGATTGGCTGAGCGGCAGCCGATCACGGACGCGGCTGCCGGGAGTCAGTGCGGCGGAGGCAATAGGGACGGTAAGTAATGTTTCGGGCATTTTCTAATAATACTAACATAGCAGTGGGGCTGGGGGGACAGGGGGAATCTTTGGTAAAAAGGGTTTTACACTAGGGGGAGGGAATCCTAATCGGGAGGGAGAGGGAGGGGGAGGGAGGGAGGGGGAGAAGAGATGCAGTACGCATGCCAAACTTCTCCCGGAGGCCAGGTAGGTGGCAGAGTCCTATATGGACTCCGCTATCTCCTGGTGGGCAGTTTTTGGGACTTTGGGGGGGGACTACAGGAGAACCTTATGGAGCGGGATGTGAGGTAAGGATTAAACTACACTACATGATGGGGCAGTAGTGGGGGGATTATAGTTTTGGGGGTGGACATGCCCTTTAAATGCCAATTTAGCATTCTGTCTGTGTATAAATAAATGCTTCTGAAATACTGACTTCCTGTTTGCTGGACCCCTAATGAGACCGTTAGGGTCTTGCCCTTGACCCAGTGCAGGGTTAATTCAGATGCTCAGTAGAGATCTGAGCATTTTGACCCATCCAACAGTCAATCAGTAGAAAATTACTCTAGGAACATTCCAAGCATGTGGTGTATCCTGGGAAGAAGAAGGACCATTAGAACCTGAAATGTCAGCTCACTAATGTCAACAGCAGGGAACAGCAAAGGGTATGAAATCAACTGACTTTTCAAAATTGGAGAGAATATGTAGAATAACTAAGAAGGCATTACACAAACTAACAATTTAAAAATTGATCATTTTCACTGAACTATCCCATTAAGGTCTGTAAGACTTTCTAATTTGCTCCTGGAAGGTTTTAAATATGAACCCTAAAAAGACTATGTTGCTAATGGTGATAGAACCCCCTTTGCGGTTATTGTCAAGCTAAGAAATTTAAGCAGAGTCTCCAGGAATGTGCTGTAGCAATGGAAAACAACATCAGACCATGCCCCCAGAGATCACGGCACACATCAAAATGTCATGACCACGGCCCAAAATATCACAGTCTCAGCCATACTCCAACAGTCAAGGCCACACCTTTAAGAAAAACGCCACTCCCCAAACATCGTAACCATGCCCCCAAATGGTATGACCACACCCCCAGAATTGCTGCCACGGTCACAACCCCAAACATCATGGTCACGCTCATACCCCAACCATCAAGGCCATGCCCCAAAAGATAACTGCTATGCCCCCCAAAGTATATTGTGGTTACAACCCCCCCAAAAAAATTGGTCCGCCCATACATATGGTCATACCCCCAAACATCACGGTGTACCCTGAATCACACCCACATCCACAATGTCATGTCAATGCAAAAATCACAGACATATCCCAAACACCACACACACCCCCAAACTTGGCTACCACATCCCAAAACATTATACCCACAACACCAAATGTCATGTTCCATCAGTTACTCAAGTGCTGCAGTATTCAGTTGCAATAAACATGTTTCCCCACAGCAAATTACAAGAGCATTTCAAATATAGTTTCACGACAACATTTTTATATTATGCTCCAAGTGGAAAAACCAATAATGTTGGATATTTTGTATAGCATATGTGCTTTACATCCCTCAATCAATGTCACACTCCTTGACTCATAACTAAATACATGACGTACATTACCAACTGTTTGTAGCAGCAAACCTTTAGGAGAGGGGGCAATATGCAATTAAAATTGTCTTAGCTACAGGACATTAAGAAACTTACTGCAAACAGAAAACTCTGTGAATTGTAGTTTTCAAACATGTGAAACAGGGGTGTACCTGCTGGGGCCCGGGTCCCCTCAGATGGAGGCTGGCCCTGATCCCCCTCTTCCCGACAAGCCTGCCAAGATCTCCTAAGCCGTGAAAGCCATTTAGCCATTTTAAACAGGAAACACGCGCGAACAGCGTTTAAAAGACTGGACCCGAACTTCTGGAACTGAGCCGGAAGTTCGGGTCTGGTCTTTTAAACAGCTGATCTCGCGTCGTTTGCGCGTTTTCCTGTTAAAACGGCTAAAGGCTATAGACAGCTTAGGAGATCTTGCAGGCTTGGGCTTGTGGGGGGCCCTACCACGTCTGGGCCCCCCGCAGTCGGGGGGTGGTTGGGGCGGTGTTTACGCCACTGATGTGAAAGTCCCAAGTTTAACACCCGCGCTCATACAAATTAGGCTGTATCAAATCTTGCACATGCCTTAGCTACAGGACATTAAGAAAAACAGTTGATCCAGAGGAAGGCAAAAAAAACAGCTAAAAAGGGGGAAATACCAGTAATTCTTAAAATTTTTTAGTTTTAGAAACGTATCCAGACCTTTTTAAAAGCTATTCAATGAACTTTCCATTACCACTTCTGCTGGAAGACAGTTCCACAGTTTCACCGTTCTCACTGGAAAGAAACCTTTCCTAACCTGAAGATGAAACTTCTTTTCTTCCAACTTTAAAGGATGTCCACGAGTCCTCTGATATGACCTATTAGTAAACAATGCACCAGAGAGTTCATTGTATGGCCCATTAATATATTTGTATAAGGTTATCATGTCCCCACGCAAACGTCGCGTCTCCAATGTAAACAGCTCTAACTTGTCTAATCTGCCTGCATATTCAAGCCCCTCCATTCCCCTTATTAATTTAGTTGCCCTTCTCTGAACTGCCTCAATTTCCAAGATTTCCCTTTTGTATATGGGATTCCAAAACTGCACCGCATATTCCAAATGAGGCCTTACCAGTGCCTTGTAAAGAGGGAGAATAATGTTTTTCTCTCTTGAATCTATTCCCCTCTTTATACAAGACAATATCTTTCTAGCTCTAGCCGTTGCTACCTGGCATTGTTTGCTATAGCTAAGTCTGTTATCTACCAGAACCCCCAAATCTTTTTTTGGGAGGTGTAGGTGTCACAGGGATTATTAAATCCTAAATGCATCACCTTACATTTATCAACATTGAATCTCATCTGCCATTCTGCTGCCCATTTTGATAATCTATCTAGGTCTGCTTGCAGCACTTGCACATCATTTGAAGTTACCAAAGCTCTGCATAGTTTAGTGTCATCAGCAAACACTGAGACCTTGCTCTCAATGCCCCCTTCTAAGTCCTTTATAAACAGATTAAACAGAAGCGGCCCAGTACAGAACCCTGAGGCACTCCGCTTAGAACTTTAGCCCACATAGATGTAGCTCCATTAACCACCACTCTCTGTTTGCGATCCAATAACCAGTTCTCTATCCATGAACAAATGTTTTCTTCAAGGCCAACAGTCCTCAGTTTATACATTAGTCGCCTATGTGGCACAGTATCAAAAGCTTTCGCAAAATCCAAATATACCACATCCACTGCTGTGCCTGAATCTAACTTCTTACTTGTGCTGTGAGGTGCTCACCTCACAGCTAAACCCCTGAATGCATCCACATAAGGGTGACTCCCTTTGAAAGGGCAGATGCCCATGAAGTCCAATTTGAACAACAAAAAGTCTGCACATCCCTTTCAGAGTGTGATTCCCCAATTCAGCAAATCAGATGAAGAGCCTGGGCTCTGTGCACTGACCGACATCAACAACACAGACAAACATTCTGTACATCACGCGCTTCAAAGACACAACAACAGCGTACGGCTACAGAAACTCAGAGACCTGCAGACACAGAACAACAGCTTCTACACCATAGAGAACATGGCATTTCCCTTAAACGGTCACTATACTCACTCAAACAACTTTACATTTTGTGAAACTACAATTTAAAAGAAGTAAAATGGTGGTACTCACATAGTTTACTTTGTTTGTTATTAATTTATTAATCACCTTCTTGTAGTGTCTGTGACACTTATAAGTTCTGCACAGCCTCACCATGGACACTTCTCTGCTTACACATCTCCCCCTCCCTCCCCCTGCCTTCTTTCTTTTCTCTGCAGATTATATTAAATGTTGCAGAAAGTGGGCTGGCAGGCAGCAAAAGATCCTAGTCAACGATCAGGCACATTATAATTTATTCTTTTGAAATAGAAGGTCTTATCCTATAAATGCTGTGATTTACAATAATGCTTTCTACAGTTCAGATTTAAAATCCAAAAAAAAGTTTTGGATTTTGCTGTATCTAAAAAAATTGATTTTAGAGGAAAGATACCCTTTAAAGGGGAAGTTCAGTGCAAATACATATGCTTTTCAGAAAAAAGAGCAGAATTTTTTTTATCCCAATGTCCTTAAAAAAAAATTCCCACCAAAGGTTCCCCCTGTCCCCCCTGCCCCAACCGCTATGTTAGTATTATTAGAAAATGCCCCAAGCATTACTTACCTTCCCTCTTGCCTCCGCCGCGCTGCCAGGCCCTCTGCTTGCGAGTAAATGCAAGCAGAGGGGCGGGACCGGCAGTCGCGTCTGTGATTGGCTGAGCGGCAGCCGATCACGGACGCGGCTGCCGGGAGCTCAGTGCGGCGGAGGCAATAGGGACGGTAAGTAATGTTTCGGGCATTTTCTAATAATACTAACATAGCAGTTGGGGCTGGGGGGACAGGGGGAATCTTTGGTAAAAAGGGTTTTACACTAGGGGGAGGGAATCCTAATCGGGAGGGAGAGGGGGGGGGAGGGAGGGAGGGGGAGAAGAGATGCAGTACGCATGCCAAACTTCTCCCGGAGGCCAGGTAGGTGGCAGAGTCCTATATGGACTCCGCTATCCTCCTGGTGGGCAGTTTTTGGGACTTTGGGGGGGGACTACAGGAGAACCTTATGGAGCTGGGATGTGAGGTAAGGATTAAACTACACTACATGATGGGGCCAGTAGTGGGGGGATTATAGTTTTGGGGGTGGACATGCCCTTTAATATGCCAATTTAGCATTCTGTCTGTGTATAAATAAATGCTTCTGAAATACTGACTTCCTGTTTGCTGGACCCCTAATAGAGACCGTTAGGGTCTTGCCCTTGACCCAGTGCATGGGTTAATTCAGATGCTCAGTAGAGATCTGAGCATCTTTGACCCATCCAACAGTCAATCAGTAGAAATTACTCTTAGGAACATTCCAAGCATGTGGTGTATCCTGGGAAGAAGAAGGACCATTAGAACCTGAAATGTCAGCTCACTAATGTCAACAGCAGGGAACAGCAAAGGGTATGAAATCAACTGACTTTTCAAAATTGGAGAGAATATGTAGAATAACTAAGAAGGCATTACACAAACTAACAATTTAACAAATATTGATCATTTTCACTGAACTATCCCATTAAGGTCTGTAAGACTTTCTAATTTGCTCCTGGAAGGTTTTAAATATGAACCCTAAAAAGACTATGTTGCTAATGGTGATATGAACCCCATTTGCGGTTATTGTCAAGCTAAGAAATTTAAGCAGAGTCTCCAGGAATGTGCTGTAGCAATGGAAAACAACATCATGACCATGCCCCCAGAGATCACGGGCACACATCAAAATGTCATGACCACGGCCCAAAATATCACAGTCTCAGCCATACTCCAACAGTCAAGGCCACACCTTTAAGAAAACTGCCACTCCCCAAACATCGTAACCATGCCCCCAAATGGTATGACCACACCCCCAGATATTGCTGCCACGGTCACAACCCCAAACATCATGGTCACGCTCATACCCCAACCATCAAGGCCATGCCCCAAAAGATAACTGCTATGCCCCCCAAAGTATATTGTGGTTACAACCCCCCCCAAAAAAATTGGTCCGCCCCATACATCATGGTCATACCCCCAAACATCACAGGTGTACCCCTGAATCACACCCACATCCACAAATGTCATGTCAATGCAAACATCACAGACATATCCCCAAACACCACACCCACACCCCCAAACTTGGCTACCACATCCCAAAACATTATACCCACAACACCAAATGTCATGTTCCATCAGTTACTCAAGTGCTGCAGTATTCAGTTGCAATAAACATGTTTCCCCACAGCAAATTACAAGTAGCATGTTCACATATAGTTTCACGACAACATTTTTATATTTATGCTCCAAGTGGAAAAACCAATAATGTTGGATATTTTGTATAAGCATATGTGCTTTACATCCCTCAATCAATGTCACCTCCTTGACTCATAACTAAATACATGACGTACATTACCAACTGTTTGTAGCAGCAACCTTATGGAGAGGTGGGCAATATGCAATTAAAATTGTCTTAGCTACAGGACATTAAGAAACTTACTGCAAACAGAAAACTCTGTGAATTGTAGTTTTCAAACATGTGAAACAGGGGTGTACCTGCTGGGGCCCGGGTCCCCCTCCAGATTGGAGGCCTGGCCCCTGATCCCCCTCTTCCCGACAAGCCTGCCAAGATCTCCTAAGCCGTGAATAGCCATTTAGCCATTTTAAACAGGAAACACGCGCGAACAGCTGTTTAAAAGACTGGACCCGAACTTCTGGAACTGAGCCGGAAGTTCGGGTCTGGTCTTTTAAACAGCTGATCGCGCGTTTCCTGTTTAAAACGGCTAAATGGCTATAGACAGCTTAGGAGATCTTGGCAGGCTTGGGCTTGTGGGGGGCCCTACTACTGTCTGGGCCCCCCGCAGTCGGGGGGGTGGTTGGGGCGGTAGTTACGCCACTGATGTGAAAGGTCCCAAGTTTAACACCCCTGCTCTATACAATTAGGCTGTATCAAATCTTGACACATGCCTTAGCTACAGGACATTAAGAAAAAGCTTACTGCAAACAGAATTCTGGAATTTGTAGCTTTCAAACATGTGAAACAGGGCCGTTTTAAGCCATTATAGTGCCCTAGGCGCCCTCCCACCTACGTGCACCCCCCCCAAAAAAAAACAAAAAAAACCTTGGCCTATCAAACTACAGCTGGGTTTCTTTCTTGCTATTAACCCTTCAGTGCCAGTAGACTTCCCCATAGTATTGTCATTAACACTTTCAGTGCCAGAAGAGTATTACCATGAACCATTCAATGCTAACAAGACTTTCCTATTAACACTTTCAGTGCCAGCAGAGTATTATCTTTAACCCTTTCAGCTGCCATGATATACAGTATGTACCTGCTTTCCATGTCTCCTCCGTTGAATTGTTCATTCCTCACCCACTCTAAGTTCTAATTGGAGAGTTGGATGGAAGGAAGAAAGAGGCAGGGATAGGGATCTCATGGCTGCTAGTCACAGGGGCCACTGTTATAAAGTCTGAAGCAGCTTTTACCTGGCATTTTAGTACTGTTCTCCCCAGCACTATTAGCTGAGCTCATCCTCCCCCCTCCTTCCTTCCCCTTCAGTTAATTTGCAAATTGCAACATTTGTTGCTATGTAGTGTGTGTGGAGTTCAGGCTCTATACTAGATACAATTTTGCAGATTACAGCTGAACAAGGAGAGCAGTTCTAACACAGCAAGTAAAAGCTTACAGGGAGATGCTAGGGAGAAGAATAGGCGCCCTGGATCAACATAGGCGCCCTAGTTCTTTGCCTAGGTGGCCTATGCCTTAAAACGGTCCTGATGTGAAAGGTTACAAGTGTAACACCCCTGCTCTATACCATTAGGCTGTATTGTATCTCCACGCATGCCTTAGCTACAGGACATGAAGAAGAAACTTACTGAAAACAGAGAATCCTGGGAATTGTAGTTTCCAAACATGTGAAAGGTCCCAAGTTTAACACCCCTGCTCTATACCATTAGGCTGTATCACATCTAGACACATGCCTTAGCTATATGACATTTAGAAAAAACTTACTGCAAACAGAGAATCCTGGGAATTGTAGGTTTTCAAACACGTGAAAGGTCCCAAGTTTAACGCCCCTGCTCTAAACCATTAGGCTGTATTACAGCTAGACACATACCCTTAAGGTGGTCATAGACGCTTAGATCCCGGTCGTATGATATCGGGATATCCCAATATCGTACGACCGTCGCGTCATGTATGGAAGATCGTTGAAAGATCTTTCAACGATCTTTCAATAATTTCCACATTGGACCAGTTGAAAAAATTTTGGCCGACCAGCAATCCAATGGTACGACCTGCGGATTGTACAATCGGATTGTAGCGTCTATGGTCACCATTAGCTACAGGCTATAAATGAGATACTTTGCATGTCCCCATCCATTTCTAAGTGAGAAATATGTGTTTATGTTATATTATTAGGGCAATACTATTATAATAACATGAGGCTGTAAGGTACCTTCTGTTATAAGAGGCTCTATTTCATTTTATACTCTGTGGGGAGAGTTTAGCTCCCTTACTCCTTTATCCACACCTCTCCCTAACCTATATAGCCAATCAGTATTTTGTGCTACCTAATCCTATAGTGACTGTAAGTTTGGACCTTGCTGTGGTATGAACCTAGCATGTAAATCTAGATACTGTATAGGGGTTTAGACTGCCCAAAGGCGCTGTTTAGGTTGAACTCCACTTTGTGACAGGATTGCCTGGGTCTTTTCTCAGACATGAAGGTTTATTCCACTTAAACCCTATAGATTTTAGCCGGTAGGTGAAATAGGTAAGGCATAAGGTATATGTGTGTGTTTGTTCAAGTAATGTGGTGGGTTTCCTTGGGTCTTTTTTAGAATATTCTGGCTAATCTTATTTGACCCCCCCTGGATGCTTCCTGCTAGTTCCTGATAGCAGAAAGGGAGGACATGTTTGGAAAGGTTCCTGATGCCTGCTGGCTGAAGGGACCTAACTAGCCTCTCTTTAGCCCTACAGCTTCAAAGCATAAGAGAGGCAAACTGATCCCGAACCACTTGCATATTTCTGCACTTGGTGTTGATATCACAGAAAGCTGAGCTTTCAAAAAAAAATTGTGCAGTTTAGGTTGAACTGCACATTGTGGTAGGATTGTATGGGTCTATTCTTGGTTTCCCTGGAAGTTCCCTTGGAAGCTGATGACTCTTTGAATAACAGTTTTCTGTATCTGTATCTACACATAGCAAAACATACACACATAATTTCTACTGTTCACTAGAGATGTCCGAACAAAATCCGGTCCGCTCGAGGATCCGCAAATTTTTGAAAAAATTAGAAAATTCGAAAATCCACGAGCGGACCCATTAAAACCCATTAAAATGAAAAAATCCTTGAAAATACGAGAAATCCTCGTAATTTCAAAAATTTTCGAAAATACAGGTTTTCATGCATTTTCGAAAATATGTGAAATCCTCGTAATTTCGAAAATCCGGGTTTTTATGCATTTTAGAAAAATACGAGAAATCCTCGTAATTGCAAAAATTTTCGATAACGCGGTTCGGAAAGGTTCGGGAGGCAGAAAACCGGAAAATCTGTGATATCCGCCGTTCACGAACGAGGTAAATCCGCCATGGATTCGGATTCGGATCTGCGAAATGGGCCATCACTACTGTTCACCAACCATGCTTTTAAGACTGGTGCTAGTTAGAGATATATATCTTAGTTAATATTAGATGATATATATAATATATATATATATATATTGCCCAGAATATTAATACTTTCAAAGAGGAAAGGAAATATGGTGTTTTTTAACATTTAATTTACAACTTTTATTACATTGATTATATTACCTAAATAAAGTGATCATTTTAAATGTCAGTCATTCCTTAATGGGTGTCTATCTTGATAAATTAATACTAAACTCCAGAAAAACAATTCTAGCAAAAATTATGTGATTTACGATCAAGATTTTTGGCAGTGAAAAAGCCTGACAAAAGCTTTATCAGAACATTATTAATTGTGGAATGCATTCAGGCTAATGATTAGGGCTGTTCCATTTTACTTTTTCAGCTACAAATACATGATCGATAATTATAAAGGTTTTCGGGAAATCAGCAAAATTACCTCAGTGTCCTTATTGATTTACAAGTAAAAGGTTCATAGTGACCTAAAAGGGCATGGCCATTTGTAAAACGAAATTCGCCATTTTGCCAGAAAAGATTTTAATGTGCTATGCATGGTAATTAATGTGCATTAAAATTGCAGCATGGAATCAAATAACTTTTAGACATTTATGTTTATTTTAGTATTTTAACTGTATTAAAGAACATTCCCCTTTTACCAAATGGCACAATACAGATGCCAAAAATATTTCTGTCCAGTATAAAATGTAGTGTTATATATTATTGAATCAAGTTTCTATCATTTTCATTGTCATAAAGTAAAATCATGTTGCTACATTAAAGCCATTAAGGGGCCCATATATGCACCAAAACAGGTCATCCGATTGTGGCTTTGTGAAATCTGTATTGGTCAGATAAAAATTGTACACGTATGACCAGGACTGGTGGGTGTATGGGTATGTATTTCTTCTTTATCATACACATTAGGACATTCTTATCTGACCAGCCAATCGCAATGCCGCAATTGTATGATCAGAATTAAAGAATCAGAGCACTTTTTCCAACATGTTTGCAGTCCCAAAATATGAGCATGGTAGAAAATTTAGTTAGTCCTCAGAGGGTTATTAAAACTGGAACTCATTAGCATTATATATTCTGTTTTTTTAATAAGATTAATTCAATACTACAGAAGAAATAAATACAATAAATAAAGGGAGAGGGGTGAATCACTGAATTATTAATGTTCCTAGAATTAAAGTGTGGGGTGTATTTGATAATTGCAAAAAAATCTCAAGTTTGTTAAGAGCCTTTAACTCTTCTTCTGTGTTTATGTGCAATTAAATTGCACTTGTTAGCAATCCTTTGGTTACGTGGATCTCTATTTCATATATGTCTGATTATATACATACTAGACATTAAGCCCGTTTATGTAAACATACATAATGTGTAGAAACATTTATTTTTCATATAAATATGAATATTAATATTTCCATACACTTTGGAGGGACGTTTTCCCCTCAGCCCCTGTCCATACACTTTGGAGAGACCTTTTCCCCTCAGCCCCTGTCCATACACTTTGAAGGGACTTTTTTTCCCTCAGCCCCTGTCCATACACTTTGGAGGGACCTTTTCCCTCAGCCCCTGTCCATACACTTTGAAGGGACTTTTTTTCCCCTCAGCCCCTGTCCATACACTTTGGAGGGACCTTTTCCCCTCAGCCCCTGTCCATACACTTTGAAGGAACCTTTTCCCCTCAGCCCGTCCATACACTTTGGAGGGACCTTTTCCCCTCAGCCCCTGTCCATACACTTTGGAGGGACCTTTTCCCCTCAGCCCTCATAAAAGGAGAGATAGATAGATAGATAGATAGATAGTATAGATATATAGATAGATAGATAAGATAGATAGATGAGATAGATAGATAGCAGAGATAGACTAAGATAGCAGAGATAGAAGATAGACTATCTATCTATCTATCTATCTATCTATCTATCTATCTATCTCTGCTATCTATCTATCTATCTATCTATCTATCTATCTATCTATCTATCTATCTATCTATCTATAATCTAATGTGATTTTTGGTACAGCATTGGTACCTGCTGTGCAGTCACAGGTCAGGGATAGAAAACCAAGTTGGATTCCCAAGGCATGCCCATTGCCTGCTGTTAAACAGAAGCGAGTTGGAAATTCCTCAGTCCCTCCTCCTTCCTGCACAGCACTCTGCATCGGCTACAATTCATGTGACCCGCCCACAATGTGATCATGGAGGGACCCTGCCATGGAGGGATTGTAAATCAGCCAGGGAGGGATTGTAAATCGTGAGTAGAATTAGCTGTGTTGGGGATGTCCTGAAGGGAGGATTCAGTATGTTCTCTCTCTCCCTCTGTCTGCCACACTCTCCACTGGCAGGAGTTTAAATCTCCCGCTCTCCCTGCTGTGCACTGGTAGGAGGGCGGGAAGGAGGGCAGTCAGCGCACATTAGCAGGTTCGGGGCACTTGCGCTGAATGGAGGATTCAGTATGTTCTCTCTCTCCCTCTGTCTGCCACACTCTCCACTTGCAGGAGTTTAAATCTCCCGCTCTTCCTGCTGTACACGCTGTGCACTGGTAGGAGGGCGGGAAGGAGGGCAGTCAGCGCACATTAGCAGGTTCGGGGCACTTGCGCTATCAAAGCGCTAGCAGGACATTCGGGACACTTAGCAAAAGATCCGGGGCACATGCCCCGGATCTTTTAACATAGATAAGCCACTGCCTGGAGGGAAACTGCAGCAGCCTAAAGAATAGAATGCACACCAAGTGGCAAAAAGAGGTAACTGCAGGGCAAACACACAGAGACACAGGGACGCACACTTGCATTTTATTATATAGGATAAGGCAACCGGGGTTTTATTTTGCTACAGCATTATAGTTTGGAGTAGAAAGAGTAATTAGAGTAGAAAGGTAGAAACAGAGTTACAGTAGAAACATCATTAGTCTTCAGAAACATGAAGATAAAATGTTGGTTTCATCTTTCCAATTCTTAAATGGCATGTCCACCCCCAAAACGATAATTTAACCCACTACTGGCCCCAGTAGTGTTATAAAATCCTTACCTTACATCCCTGCTCCAAATGGCTGCTCTGCAATGTCCCTTCAAATTCCCCAAAACTGGCCACCAGGAGCCTAGCAGAGTCCATATAGGACCCCAGCCTAGTCCCAACCTCCAAATTAGATTAGTAAAAAAGCCCCAGAAACATACTTACACTCCTTCGTTCTCACGGCTGTCTGCTCCCAGACCTTTGCTTGCCAGAAGTTACAAACAGGGGATGGATCAGCGGCTGCGGCTGTGATTGGCTGAGATTCAGACTATGCAGGCTATGCAGACAGCCGCAGGAAAGAAGGAACGTATGTATGTTTCTGGGGCTTGTTTTACAAATCTAACTTGGCGGTTTGGGGTGGGCTAGGGTTTTCAGTGAAAATAATTTTTTTCTGCGTTGTGCTTGTGAAGGTTCTCATTCATCCAGGTCATGGTATATCTGTTGTATTCAATTAGATCAACTGGACTTGAAATGTAGTTCTTGAAGACGTTTCGCTAGTCATCCGACTGGCTTTCTCAATTCAGAATGACTTGTACAAGAATCTGTGGCAATTATGTACCCTGGAAAATCCCAATTAGCATATCACAGCCAGGTGTTAAGGGTGTGATTAGATAGTGGCTAAGAGGTGTTATAGGAACGCCCAGAGTAAGGTGTTAAAACAGCATTGTACATGGCAGACAGTTGGTGTCGAACCCCCCCACCTCTATTTAGGCTTGGTTTCTTTATTTTCACATAAATGGCCTCCTTAACACCTCTCTTGAACCAGTCACGTTCCTTCGCCAGTATGTTAACATTACAATCTTCAAAGGTATGTCCTTTATCCTTAAGATGCAGATACACGGCTGAGTCCTGACCCGAGGAATTGGCTCTTCTGTGCTGGGCCATACGTTGATGCAGTTGCTGTTTGGTCTCCCCCACATACAAATCAGAGCATTCTTCACTGCACTGCACTGCATATATGATGTCGCTTTTCTTGTGTTTTGGTATTGGGTCTTTCGGATGTACCAATTGCTGCCTCAGTGTGTTGTTCGGTTTAAAGCAGACAGGGATACGATGTTTTTTGAAAATTCTTCTTAATTTCTCGGAGACCCCTGCTACATATGGGATGACCATGTTCTTCCTCCTGTCTTGCTTTTCCCCTTCACTGTTGGTATTCGTGTTCTTTTCTTTCCTTCTACTTCTTTTGACAAAGGCCCAGTCTGGATATCCACAAGTTTTAAGGGCTCCTCTGAGATGTTTCATTTCTTTAGCCTTCGCCTCTGTGCTAGTGGGGATGTTCTCGGCTCTGTGTTGCAGGGTTCTGATGACCCCCAGCTTGTGATCTAAAGGGTGGTGGGAGTCAAACATCAAATACTCAAGGGAAGAGGTACAAAACAACAAACTGGCTTTCTTGGACTGCTTGGTAGAAGTTAAGGAAAATGGTAAACTGGAAGTAGAGGTTTACAGAAAACCAACACACACAGATCAGTATTTAATGTTTGACTCCCACCACCCTTTAGATCACAAGCTGGGTGTCATCAGAAACCTGCAACACAGAGCCGAGAACATCCCCACTAGCACAGAGGCGAAGGCTAAAGAAATGAAACACTCAGAGGAGCCCTTAAAACTTGTGGATATCCAGACTGGGCCTTTGTCAAAAGAAGTAGAAGGAAGAAAAGAACACGAATAACCAACAGAGAAGGGGAAAAGCAAGACAGGAGGAAGAACATGGTCATCCCATATGTAGCAGGGGTCTCCGAGAATAAGAAGATTTTCAAAAAACATCATATCCCTGTCTGCTTTAAACCGAACAACACACTGAGGCAGCAATTGGTACATCCGAAAGACCCAATACCAAAACACAAGAAAAGCGACATCATATATGCCTGCAGTGCAGTGAAGAATGCTCTGATTTGTATGTGGGGGAGACCAAAAAAGCTGCATCAACGTATGGCCCAGCACAGAAGAGCCAATTCCTCGGGTCAGGATCAGCCGTGTATCTGCATCTTAAGGATAAAGGACATCCTTTGAGATTGTAATGTTAACATACTGGCGAAGGAAAGTGACTGGTTCAAGAGAGGTGTTAAGGAGGCCATTTATGTGAAAATAAAGAACCAAGCCTAATAGAGGTAAATATGATCTGTGTGTGTTGGTTTTCTGTAAACCTCTACTTCAGTTTACCATTTTCCTTAATTTACCAAGCAGTCCAAGGAAAGCCAGTTGTTGTTTTTGTACCTCTTCCCTTGTGAAATTAAAGGAGAACTAAATCCATTTTTTACTCCAGAATCTGAAAACAAATCCCTAAAAACACCAATAAGCTATATAATATGACTTCAGTAAATTGCATTAAATTAAATGTAAGTGTTAAGAACTGAATTAGAATCTGTGTGTATGTGCAGGGTGTCGGCCACACCTCACTGACCCTCAGTCACCTGCTTCCTGCTTTATATGCCCCATAAAAGATTGTAGAGATTATTTAATGGGCGTGTGACCAACTGATAAGAATTTCTGCCATAGCTAAGGAATGAGCATGGGCAGAACATAATGGTCGTTGACCAGAAGGTGACATTAGAATGCTGTGATGTAAGCAAAACCATATATATTACGGGAAATTCCCACACCCATATCAAAAATGAGAGGTAAGACATGATTACTGGCTTTATATCAAGGTGTTCTGTCTAGGTTCATGGGTTTGTGGCTTAGTTGCCCTTTAATGTGTTGGAGTCAACGATTAATGTGTTCTGTGGAAAGCTTTGTACTTCCTTCTGGTGGATTTTAACCCAGAGGTGTCATCAACTATATCATGAACCAGTGCGCTGGGGTGCTATGCCTTAAAAGGTATTAAGGGCACTGTGTTTTACCTCCTCATGTAAAGGTTGGCACAATAGGTGAAAACTGGAGATTCCCAAGCACATCCATGTTTTTGCTATAGACTTATCCCTGTATTTGAAATAGGTGGTATCAGGCACAAGTCAACAAGGAACAAACTGTTCTGGGTGAGATCAGTTCTGTGGTAAGAGTGCTGTCTTGGCCCAGCCGTTTTATCACCATGTCAACAGCTCCTTGGGTGGATACAAGTGAAGAAGAGAGTCACATCATAGAGCACCATGTTCTTCTACACCGAGTAAAAGACTTTTCCAGGGTAATATTGCACAGATTCTTGTACAAGTCATTCTGAATTGAGAAAGGAAAGCAGTCGGATGACTAGCGAAACGTCTTCAAGAACTACATTTCAAGTCCCGTTGATCTAATGAATACAAACGAGTATATGCTATATATCTATCTCTGCTATCTATCTATCATCTATCGATCTATCTATCCTGCTATTATTTTATCCTATGTATATATCTATATATCTATCTAGCTATCTATTATATAGCTATCAATAAATCAAATCAAAAAGAGCTTTACTGGCAGGATCAAACATTGGACATTGCCCGAAGCAAACATAAAATAATAAAATAATAAAACATGTTAGTATTAGCGGTTTCACGGTTAGGGAGGACATGGGTATCAATGGAAATTAATATTAGGACAGTACTATAAGGGTAATATGGGGTTTTAGTCTTTAAGTCGATGGGCAGGTAAAGGGATAATATTATCGATCTCTCTTCTATCTATCTATCTCTATCTATCTATCTATCATCTAATGTGATTTTTGTACAGCATGGTTACCTGCTGTGCAGTCACAGGTCAGGGATAGAAAACCAAGTTGGATTCCCAAGGCATGCCCATTGCCTGCTGTTAAACAGAAGCGAGTTGAAATTCCTCAGTCCCTCCTCCTTCCTGCACGCACTCTGCATTGGCTACAATTATGTGACCCGCCCACAATGTGATCTGGAGGGACCCTGCCAGGAGGGATGTAAATCAGCAGGGAGGGATTGTAAATCGTGAGTAGAATAGCTGTGTGGGGATGTCCTGAAGGGAGGATTCATATGTTCTCTCTCTCCCTCTGTCTGCCACACTCTCCCTGGCAGGAGTTTAAATCTCCCGCTCTCCCTGCTGTGCACTGGTAGGAGGGCGGGAAGGAGGGCAGTCAGCGCACATTAGAGGTTCGGGGCACTTGCGTGAAGGAGGATTCAGTATGTTCTCTCTCTCCCTCGTCTGCCACACTTCCACTTGCAGGAGTTTAAATCTTCCGCTTCTGCTGTACACGCTGTGCACTGGTAGGAGGGCGGGAAGGAGGGCAGTCAGCGCACATTAGCAGGTTCGGGGCACTTGCGTATCAAAGCGCTAGAGGGACATCGGGGCACTAGCAAAAGATCCGGGGCACATGCCCGGATCTTTTAACATAGATAAGCCACGTGGAGGGAAACTGCAGCAGCCAAGAATAGAATGCACACCAAGTGGCAAAAAGAGGTAACTGCAGGGCAACACACAGAGACACAGGGACGCACACTTGCATTTTATTATATATGATAATGCAAAACGTAGTTTGTAATAATTTCTACAGCATACCATTTTTTGTATCTTTAGATATCCAGTTGAAGCACACAGTGCCTGTCTGGGTGAAACTGTAACCTGAAAAATGATCATACTGAGGGTCTAATGAGGCAAAACACGGTACATGCAGCCAAAAAAACACACAACTCAGAGTAAGTAGTGGGCTAACATGTACAAGGTAAAAAGGAAAAGTAATTTTTTTTAGAAATATCTTTTAACAGGTAATTTACCAATTGCCTGAAACTTGGCCAATAGTCAGCTAGTTAGTGAGCGCAGAAAAAGACTAACAATAAGTACAAACGGTGCAATTTACATTTTACATTATAATTTGTTCTATTACTAGCAGTTAAGGCATGCCTTTAAGGGACTGCAACAGTGTGTGGTGTCTTGATATCACTTTGCACACTTTAAGTGGGGACCCATTCTGGTCAGGATTTACTATGTGAAAAAGTAAATACTAAAAAAAAATTCGGTATATTGGTTAAGAACACCTCCCCCCAACCTTTTCAGTATATATGAAAAAGCTCTTTGGGGAAAAGGAAAGATAACAAAAAATTAGGTTGGGTCTTAAGGGTCACTATACTCACGAAACAACTTTACATTTTCTGAAACTACCAATTGAGGAAAAGGAAAATGGTGGTAGGGGGTTACTCACATGTTTATTGTGCTGGCTTTGTCATTAAATTATTAATGTTTAGTGAGTAGTTTTAGTGAGTAATTCTAATTCCCACCACCCACCCTTACTGCACTGCCTTCTTTGTGTCGGCGAATTATGTGTTTGAAAGCCTCACCATGGACATGACTCTGAGTAAACATTCCCCCTACCCCCTGCTTGTATATTTAGCTGATTCTCTTAAAATGTTGCGAGGTGTGATGGAGGCAGGCCAAAGAGGCCACGCACAGGTAAATTATTAATGTGTTTCTGGAGAGTAGTGACAGGTCTGGCCCTGAAATGCTGGTAGGTGTGATAAATGATTATTTCTCAGAAATCTACGTGTCAGATTTAAAAATCTTGAAAAAAGTTTTTATACCCCTTTAATTAATATACCATTGTGTGAGAGGGTGGATATTGCCCCTTAAAGGTAACTGTGGTCTCCTACAAGTGCCCTATATTTGAAGAACTGATTATTATTTTTAAACAAGCCCATTGATGATTGTCTTCTACGCATCTCTAAATCTGTGACAATCAAATCAGGTGCTTGAACGAACCTCCACGCTCCAGGCGTGTCGATCGCTTTAAAAAAAATTATTAGAAGTTCTGGGGTGGGGCTATGATACCGCTGATGTAGATATGTCCCAGCAGGGTCAGGCTGGGAAATAGGAGTGGAAGCATGGCTGCTGTAACTTTGATAGACGCACGATAGAAGATGATCCAGGATAGTAATTTTAAAGGTATGAGTCTGCTCTTTTTAATCAAAGGCCACGTGTATGGAAGACGACAGTTCCTTCTTTGTGAAGAAAATGAAGAGAAATACAGAACAGGAAGAAAGAAGGCGATAAATTTCCATGTAAAAAAAGAATTCGTGATTTAAAACGGAAGCATTTCTCATTACAATGCATTGTTTGTAGCTTAACCCAGTACATTACGAATGTAAAATGAAAAAATGGAAATGGTAAAAAAAAAACTTACTCCAAGACAACTTGCCACATATAATTTTTGTTTCAACATTTAATGGCAAAATGGATGGGTAAGATGGGGAAATCCAAAATGTCTGGGAGATAAACTGCCAGGGTTTTTAGACACTTTATGATTCAACAATATAGGTGTTGAATCTATACATGTGTAAAATTGAATAGATATATGCATGTATAAGATGATCCCTCAATTCTTGCAGACAGACTATTATTCTTTAATCGTAGGACGTCTGATGCCGTAGTATATGTAGGCACTAGCTAGGATGCAACATTGGCCATTGCAGGATTCACAAAGCCAATAGTCCATTTGTTTAGAAGGGAGGATGTGTGGACATAATCAAGACCTTTTTAAAGATGTAGGGTTCACGCCATTAGCGAAGAGAGAGGAAAATAGTTACGCCTGCAAATTTTCTCTGTGTTACACCATGAGGTGATGGTGCAGTTGTAGTAGGGGCACTGCTATATATAAAAGCCATTATACTACTGGGGAAAAAACTGCAAAGTCCATTTTCTACAAATTATTGTTATGAAATAATAAAGACAATGAGTTTGAGCAGAAAAAATAATTAATCAACCATGTTGTGAATCTACGTATTTACAGGTCCAATTCTTTGGCCTTATTGTTTATATGATTTTTTTCTTGATGAAATGAATAAATGCTTAGTTCTCCAGAACTGTACGATTTTTCATGTAATAATACAGGTGAAAGCGCACACTGCTCAGCGTATTTTGCATAGATGCAGTATAATCTCAGCACACACATCTTGTGTTCATCATCATGTAAAAAATGGTCTCTGAATGAAATCGCAGGACGCTGCAGACAGAATATTCAATGCTGGTTGTTAGCAGCAGAAGAACTTTAGCAAGTACATAAAAGAAAAAGTTATGTTACAAAATGTGCTGCAGGCATCCTTAAGCTCTATCAGGAAATTAATGATAACTAAAAAACCGACTATTTAAAACCAAGTAAACACTGTGTAAAAATGGACTGATATCCCAGTCTGCCCACTCCAATGTAAAAAAAAACGGCTGCGTTTTTCTTACAGAGAGTATATAGTATGGAAGTTTGAATAAGACATGCGCCCATCTAGTCAACTTTATACCCTACTCATTAAACCCCACCAAACAGGTGATTCAGAGGAAGGGCAAAAACATACAAGAAACACTAACATCTTCACTTCCCGGACCTCCTTGTACGACGAGTTTCTTGTGTACGGGGATATTGGAGGAAGCACACTAACATGTGATTGGAAGAGTGCCAGTATATAAAATATAGACACTCTCACACAGACTGCTAAATTCAACATACAGAACTTTTTACAAAACGCACTGCTACATGCACAATATATGAATGCTATGCAGGATCTACACAAATGCAGACCTACAACTTAAAGTACCACCTATAACAGTATATATTGACTGCATAATACATATACACTTTTACACAAATACACACACAAGATAATATTACGCAACACCAAAACTGAGGGCACTCATGGACTTTCACAAAACACAACGTGTGTGGATACAGTGATTCAATGGCATTCGGGCCACGATACAGGACCGTGCATCAGAATCGTCATATCCGGTTATCTAACCATCTTAAAGGGTCGTTGGGGACACACACCCTCGACCCAAACCCTGACGTGCCTTAAAAATTTTAGATAAAAACTCCAAAGACCGGATATAAAAGTATAGTAAAACGATGTGAACTGACAAAACTGCACAGACATTAATTATCAAAATATTAGGAGAAGCCTGCACGTAAGCAACAATATACTTATATGCACATGATTAACTATGGCCCTATAAAGCCCTAAGATGGAGACAGTCAACGGCATACTTAAAGGGAAACATGATTAGAGACACCATTTGGGAGCCCCCTGGTGCGATCGTGTCAAATCTCTTTATCCATTGTACTCCACTTGCAGAAGTATTTGTCTCTTACCAAGCTTACACTGTGTAGGTACGTGGCCATCGGCATCCATTTAAACATGGAGAGGTTATGCCCGAGTTCTGAATGCCTTGCAACGATTGCTACCATACTAGGATCCTTCAGTGATCCTTGTTCAGAAAGAGCAGATCGAATACTGCTCTGTGATCTTCTCTGCTTCGCTCACTTGGTACTAGTCTCTGTCTATATAATAGAGCCACTCAGCAGGACCAGCATATAAATCACAAAAGGATTGACGGTGCACCTCAGTCTAAAAGAAGTCAGATTCTTTTCCCACTATTGAACATCCAGACATTTCACACACCCTCTGTCTTAAGTAGCAACCAGCTGGGACAGTTGCATTCTATCTAGAGGATTAAGGTCCCCCCCCCCCCCCCCCCCCCATTTTTAAATAGCCAATTGCGGGAGGTTTGGTTTTGGGACCTTCTGTAAGCAAAATCTAACCCCCGTGTGGCAGGGAGTGACGGTCAGACCTGATCATAGTCCCGTGGGGGTTTTTGTTGTGTATATGCTTTGTCTTATGTGGGGGCTGGCAGAGTGTAGGTTATAGTGAGGTTGACACATCACTGAAGTTTCATAGTTTTTGGCTCCCAGTAAACGAAGTTGAAAATGACAGTAGAAGAGTAACAGTTGTAAAATGACAGTTTGGTAAAATGACAGTTGGACGTGACAGTTGGAAAATGGAAGTTTAAGTTGAAAATTACAGTTGTTTGAAAATGGCAGTTGGAAAATGAAGGGAAAGTGGACAGTTGGAAAATGACCGTTGGGAAAAATGCAGAGTGGAAAATGATAGTTCGGAGTGACAGTTGACGAAAATGACAGTTGGAAGGAAAATTGACAGTGGAAGTGACAGTTGGAAGTGACTGTGGAAGTGACGCTGGAAAAGTGACAGTTGGAAAATGACAGAAAGGACAGTTTTGAAAAGGACAGTTGGAAATCACAGCTTGGAAATGACAGTTGGAAATGAAGTGGAAAATGACAGTTGGGAAAATACATTTGGAAATGAACAGTTGGAAAATGCAGTCAGAAAATGACAGTGGAAAATGACAGTTGAAAATGACAGTTGGAAAAAGACAGTGGAAAGACAGTTGTGAAGTGAAAGTTGGAAAATGACAGTGGAAATAAAGAGTTGGAAGAGACAGTTCGAAAAAAATGGCAGTTGGAAAATGACAGTTGGAAAAAGACCGTTGGAAATAAACAGTGGAAAAATGACAGGTATGAAGTGACAGTTGGAAAATTGACAGTTGGAAGTGAAAGTTGGAAGAGCCAGTTGGAAAAGACATTTGGACAATGAAGTTGAATGAAAAGGACAGTTGGAAACTGAAAGTTGTGAGAGTGAAGTTGGAAATGAAGTTGGAAAATAACAGTTGTTTAAATTGGGCAGTTGGAAGAAAAAGACAGTAGTGAAGAGAAGTTGGGAAAAATGGACATTTGGAAAAAAACAGTTGGAATAGGTACCAGTTGGACATGACAGTTGGAAAATGACCGTTGTGAAGTGACAGTTGGAAAATAACAGTTGTGAAGGGACAGTTTGTAAAATGACAGTTGGAAATAACAGTGGAAAAAGACAGTGGAAATGGGACAGGTGGAAAATGAAGGTCATGAAGTTGACAGTTGGAAATGGCCAGTTGGGAAAATAAAGTTTGTAAATTGACAGTTGGAAAATGACAGTGTGAAGATACAGTGGAAAATGGACATTGGAAAATAAACAAGTTGGGAATATGACAGTTGGATATGACAGTGGAAAATGACATTGTGAGTGACAGTGGACGAAAATAACAGTTGGAAGGGACAGGGTAACATGACAGTTGGAAAAGAAACAGTTGGCAAAAAAGACAGTTGGGAAATGAACAGTTGGGAAAATGACAGTTGGAATGAACCGTGGGAAGGACAGTTGGAAGAAGTGACAGTGAACGTTGACAGGTGAGAAAAGACAGTGGGAAAATGACAGTTGGAAGGGAAATGACATTGGAAAAGACAGTTGAAAATGACAGTTGGAAATGACAGTTGGAAAATTACCGATGGAAGTGGACAGTTGGAAAATGACAGTTTGAAGTGACAGTTGGAAAATGACAGTGGAAGTGACAGTTGGAAAAGGAAAATGGACAGTGGAAGTGACAGTTGGAAAATGAAGTTTTGGAAAGGAACAGTTGGAAAATTAAGTGGAGTGACAGTTAGGGAAGTGACAGTTGGAAAATGCAGTTGGAAAGGACAGTTGGAAAGTGACAGTTTGGAAATGACAGTGGAAAGACAGTTGGAAACTGAACAGTTGGAAGTGACCACGTTGGACGATGGCCGTTGTGAAGTGACAGTTGGAGAAAGGGACAGTGGAAAATGACCCGTGGAAAACGACAGTTGGAAGTGACAGTTGGAGATGCAGTTGTGAAGTGACGTTGGAAAATGACAGTTGGAAAGTGACAGTGGAAAAGTGACAGTTGGAAAAATGACAGTTGGAGGTGACAGTTGGAAAATGGACAGTGGAAAGAAAGGGAAAATACAGTTTGGAAGTGACAGTAGGACAGTGAAGTGGAAAAATGACAGTTGGAAAGTGGACCGTTGGAAAGTGACAGTGGAAAACTGACAGTTGAGAAATGACAGTTGGAAAAATGACAGTGGAAGTGACAGTTGGAGCTGGCAGTTGTGAAGTGACAGTTGGACAATTGACAGTTGGAAATGACATTGGGAAATGACAGTTGAAGGGAGTGGAAATGACAGGTTGGAGGAAAGTGGAGATGGCAGTTGTGATGAGGTGCAGTTGCAAAAAAATGCCAGTTGGAAACAATGACAGTTGGAAATGAAGATGGAAAGAACGTTGGAAAGTGTACGACAGTTGGAAAGTGACAGTGGAGGAAATGACAGTTGAAGTGACAGTTGGGAAATGACAGTGGAAAATGACAGTTGGAAAATGACCAGTTGGAAGTGACAGTGGGAAAATCACAGTTGTGAAAGTGGACAGTTGGAAATGACAGTTGAACGTTAGTGACAGGGGAAAGTGCCAGTTGGAAAATGACAGGTTGGAGGTGGGACAGTTGGAGGATGGCAGTTGTGAAGTGACAGTTTGGAACAAAGACAGGTGGAAAGTGACAGTTGGAAGTGACAGTGGGAAAATGACAGTTGGACAATGGACAGTTGAAATGACAGTTGAAGCGTGGACAGTTGAGATGGCAGAGTTGTCGTGAAGTGACAGTTGAAAAAATGACACAGTGGAAAATGACAGTTGAAATGACAGATGGGGAAATGGACAGTTGGAACGTGACAGTGGAAGTGCCAGTTGGGAAATGACAGTTGGAAGTGACAGTTGGGAAATGACAGTTGGGAAAATGACAGTGGAATGACAGTGGAAGGCCAGTTGGAAAGAAAGTTTGAAATTGTCAGTTGGCGAAAATGACAGTTGGAAGTGACCGTTGGAAAGTGACAGTTCAGTTAGAAAAGTGACAGTGGAAAGTGGACAGTGGAAAACGGACAGTTGGGAGTGACAGTTGGAAAATGACAGTTGGAAAGTGGGACAGTGGAAATGACAGTTGATGAAAGGACAGTTGGAAAATGACAGTTGTAAGTGACAGTTGGAAAAGACAGTTGAAAGGATGACCAGTTGGAATGACAGTGAAACGGAAGTGGAAGTGGACAGTTGGAAATGACAGTGGGAAATGGACAGTGGATAAGTGGACAGTTGGAAAATGACCGTGTTGAATGACAGTTGTTGTGAAGTGGACAGTTGGAAAATGACAGTTGGAAGGACAGTTGGAAAATGACAGTTGGAAGTGAACAACGTTGCAAATGACAGTTGGAAAGGACAGTGGAAAATACGTTGGAAGTGACAGTGGAGGGAATGACAGTTGGAAAATGACAGTTGGAAAGTGGACCGTTGGAAAGTACAGTTGGAATGACAGTTGGAAAACTGACAGTTGGAAGTGACAGGTGGAAATGGCCTCAGTTGGAAGTGTGACAGTTGGGAAATGACCAGTTGGAAGTGTGGGACAGTTGGGAGAATACAGCCGTTGGAAAAATTGACAGTGGGACAAATGACAGTGGAAGTGACAGTGGAAAAAACAGTTGAAAGTGACATGGGAAAATGGACAGTTGGAAGTGACAGTTGGAAAAAGACATGGAACCGACAGTTGGAAGTGACAGTTGGAGATGGCCAGTGTGAAGTGCACAGTTGGAAAATGGACAGTTGGAAATGACGTTGGAAAGTGACGTGGAAACTGACAGTTGGAAAATGGACAGTGGAAAATGACAGTTTGGACAATGACCAGTTGGAAGTGACAGTTGATGAGATGGAGTTGTGAAGTGTGAAAGTGACAGTGGAAAATGACAGTTGGAAATGACAGTTGGAAATGACAGTTGGAAGTGGACAGTGGAAGTGACAGTTGGAAAATTTACAGTTGGAAGTGAAGTAGGATCGTGACAGTTGGAAAGTGACAGTGGAAAGGACAAGTTGGAAATGACAGTTGGAAAGTGGACAGTTGGAAAATGACAGTTGAAAATGACAGTTGAAATGACAGTTGGAAGTGACAGTTGGAATGGAGTTGTGAGTGACAGTTGGAATGACAGTTGGAAATTTACAGTTGGAAATGAAGTTGGAAGGACAGTGGGAAAATGAAAGTTGGAAGTGACAGTGGGAAATCGACAGTTGAAGTGACAGTGGGGAAAATGACAGTGGAAAGACAGTTGAAAAATGACGTGGAAGGACAGTGGAACAGCACAGTTGAAAGTGACAGTTGGAAATGATAAGGTTGGAGTGACCAGTTGGAAAGTGACAGTTGGAAAAGACAGTTGGGAAAAGGACAGTTGGAAAGTGAATTGAGCGGATGGCGGCAGTTGTGAAGTGACAGTGGAAAAATGACAGTGGAAAGTGGACAGTTGAAGTGACAGTTGGAAATGACGTTGGATAAATGACAGTTGGAAGAGTGCCAGTGGAGATGCCGTTGTGAAGTGCAGTTGGAAAAATGACAGTGGAACTGCAGTTGGAAATGACAGTGGAAGTCGACAGTTGGAAAAATGACGTTGGAAGGGACAGTGGGAAATGACAGGGGTTGAAGGGAAGTGGGAAATGACAGTTGGGAAAGACCGTTGAACAGACGTTGGAAATGACAGTTGGAAGTGACAGTTGGAAAATGACACCCCGTTGTAAGGTGACAGTTGGGAAATGACAGTTGGAAGTGACCAGTTGGGAACGTGAACAGTTAGACCGTGACAGTTGAAAAAGACAGTGGAAAACGAAAGGGGAAAGTAGTGAGCAGTTGGGGAAAATGAAGTTGATAAGTGAAAGTTGGAAAGGACAGTTGAAATGACAGTGGGAAAAATGACAGTTGAAAAGTGACAAGTTGGAAAATGAACAGTTGAAAAATGAAGTGGACGTGACAGTGAAAATGAAGTGGAAAATGACGTTGGAAAGTGGACCGTGGAAAATGACAGTGTGAAGTGAAGGTTGTGAAGTGACAGTTGTGTAAGTGACAGTTGGAAAATGACGTTGGAAAACTGCGTTGGAAAAATGACAATTGGCAGTGACAGTGGAAGTGACAGTTGAAAATGCAGTTGGACAATGACAGGTGGAAGTGACCAGTTGGAAATGAAAGCTTATTAGTCAGCTTGGTTAAGTACATGTTCTCCAAACCATTTCCCAGGTTACGAGCCATTTACACATTAAATTACTATTATACCTTAAATTTCATCTGAACTTTCGGATTTATTCTCCTATTCTATAGGTCTGATCTCAAACGGAAATCAGCAGTTCCGTCATATTTTCCTGTAAAGTAAATGCTGCCACAGTTTCTATCTATTTTGAATGTTCTCACTATAAGGATCAGAACAGATTGTCTTATAGAACGCTGTTAACAATACAGGAAATGAGATTGACTATGAGAAGAATTTTTTTTTTTTTTGTACAAATTGGTATGAAGAGCATTGCGCCAATGCTCCAGTTTCTATGTGCTTTGTACATTCCGTAAAGGAATATATGCCTGTTCCATAAAGCTTTATAATGGTTTTACTTAAAGGGCTAGTACCACCCCTAAAATAAAAAAATTTAGTAGAATGATCCCCCAATGCGTCCCCAGCCCCAAACACGCATATTTTTGTTTTTAAGAAAGCCCCCAAACTCTACTTACCTCCCTTCTTCTCCTGCCGCAGCTCCCGGCCCTCTGTGGAGGAAATGCAAGCAGAGGGGGGACGCTCGTCTGTGATTACGGAAGCGCTCCGGACCGGCTGCCGTCACTTCCGCGTAGGAAGCGGAGAGGTAAGTAAAACATTGGGGGCTTTTAAAAAAAAAATATGCGGTTGGGCTGGGGGACATAGGGGAAGGGATAGCAGAAGGGGTTTAACGCTAGGGGGAGGGATAGCAGAACGGGGGAGGGAGGGAGGAGGGAGAGGGGGGAGAAGGACTGCAGCACCATGGCAGGAATCTCCGGGAGGCCAGGTCAGCAGGCAGTGTCCATATGGACCTGCTAGCCTCCTGGTGGTCAGTGTTTGGAACTTTGGGGGGGGACTACGGAGAACCAGATGGAGTTGGGATGTGAGGTAAGGATTAAACTACACTACATGGTGGGCCAGTAGTTGGGGGGATTATAGTTTTGGGGGTGACATGCCCTTTAACCTGTGATTCTATTAATTAGTATGTTTATCTAGGCAGTTATTAATGATTTTGTTGTCAGATGCTATTTTTATTTTTAATGGAACTAGCAAACCTTGCCACAGGCTGCATGCCCTATCAATTAAGGGTGAGAGATTACTTACTACCCGAATTAGAAACTTCACATAAGTCTGTCTTCCTGAATATACCAGTTGTGAGAACACCAAATCGTGTTGTAGCAGGTATTGACCAGACTTATTTCATGTGTATATGTAATGTTGTTCTTACACCATGGGCCACCTTGACCAACCCAAATCTATAAAAACCCCTGTTCTTAATGACACTGAACATTTCCCCATCCTTTGAGGATTGTATTTAGTTCATTTTGCCTCCAAAAATGTGTATTCAATGTGAAAAACTGACTGTAATTGAATGTATAGATCAGCATCTTGGGGACATTTTATCTTCCAGTCGTTTGTGGTAAACAAACTTATTTACACGCCAACTATACTGTAAAAATTAACTTTTTAAAAATGAGAAGTAGCCAGGAGGGAGTTAGGATTGATTATTACACCTCCCAATAGTTGTTCAATTTCAGAGTTAGAAGCACATACAGTTTTTCATTGCCAGGTTAGTGCCAACGGGCATTCCTTTGGTTATGATCGCACTGACGCACTCAGGAAGCCTGGCAGAAGCAGTTTCTTCGGTGATTGCGCTCCTATAGACAACTTCTATTTGGAGGGTAGAAAGTACAACCCAACCCTCCCTGCCCCAGCGTACTTTTGATTTTAATGCTTTGAAACATGAAAAACATATATAAACGCCTTATAGTTCTCCTTAAGTAAAAATACTCTGGTTAAAACAACGGTCTAAGTTCTTATTTCTTCCCATAAATTAACCAGAATAAATAAACATACAACATCAAAACCATTGTACCTTAGTGCTTACTATTACTGTTGCTCGTCAGATGATTGGCTCTATATGGCTGATTGCATGTAATAGGACACAAAGAATTTTTTTTTTGCATATCTCCGACTCTTACTCGGGAAACCTAAGCGTGAGAAAATTACTCTTGTTTCTGAGGTGTGTGGGGCAATGCTATTCCCTATAGCATGGACTGCACGATACCCTCGTGTTATAAAAGAGGCTCTTGCTCCATTTTTATGGTCTGAGGCCCACCTCACTTAAACATATTGATGCCCCGGTATAATGTTTTCCCAAGTCCTATTCCCATAGAGCCAACAAATCTGGATCTTGCAGATACAAACTCTTGTTGATGAGATTTAACAAGATTGAAACATGTCCCATGTAGCAGGGTAAGAGATTGATGACTATCCATATAGCATGAGATACAAGTACCTCTGTTATAAGAAGCTTGCTCCAGTGTTATGTTCGTTGAGGCTTTTGGTTCCATTGAACCCACTCACCTTTAAGCGAGATAGCCGGTTGGTATCTATATATCCATGATTGCCAGACTGGTAGGAGTCTAGTATGTCTACTTTAGTAGCTATTGCTTTTATGAATTGTATCGTGGTTTTGTATTTATTTATAAGCCACTGGGCTTCTTACATGTAGAAAACTTTGTAACCTCTATCAAAGTATGCCCAACCAGCTAACTATAACAGACAGTCTAAGTATATACATCCCCTCCTACGTTAATTAGTCTCCACATAACTCTCTAAGGAACCACCCGTCCAATATTTAGGACTTAAAAATATTAAAACCAGTTTTGTCTTTCCATTATTGGCCAGTCATCTACAAATATTTTATTCAGGACCAGGAAACATCATGTTGAGATTGTGTCGCTTAAAACTGTTTTGTCATGTTACAAAAAAACTTAATCCAAGGTATGAAGTACTCTTAACACTTAAGCACACACGTATAATGCCAAGCCATTTGTTTTAAAAAATGCTTTTTTGAGTATACAGTCGATAAACTGTGATTATCTAATTTAACACAGGAAACAAAGCCAAGTCTGCTCTAACAAACCAGCTCAAAACAACCCAGTCTAAGCTTTATGGTTAGCATAAATTAAACACTTGGCACTCATTTAACAAATAAAAAATCCTATGCATTCATGGCCACCAGGCACTCCTGGTAGGTAAAATTTCATGTGGATTCCAGGTTCTGGAATGTAAATGCCTATCGGGAAGATGGGCTTTATTTCTGAGGTGGACCACCTACCACAGCTCAACCAAACAGAAGCGGCATTACAATAAAAAATTTCTTATATATACTTCCAGAGGTCAGTCCATTAGTATTTTAGTCATTACTCGGGTACCGCAAATGAGGGTAGTTAACCTTTAGTTACCCTTAATATTGTTTTGTTTGAAATCATAGTAGGGCAGAGCGCTTATCTGTATAGAGTTTTGAACCTTCTGGGGTGGCTCTGGTATCCACTGCCATTTGCAATGGTATCTTTTTAGAAGTAAGCGTTCTACACACCCCTATAGTTCTTTATCTCAAAACGTATTTAGATGGTTTCTATGATGTGGTATGTATGAGTGAGTAAACACCTAAGAAACACTATATAATTTGATACAAGCAGGCAGGACTGGGGGATAAAGCCTACTCCGTAGGAGCTATTTGGTTCTGAAGAAAGAGATTCTGGGTTCTATCCCACCCGATCAGACACGGAGACCATCGCTCCTCCAAATCGAAATTTCGCCGAAACTGGACAGATCGTTCGGATTTCAGAAGACTTCAGAGTTGTTGTGGATTTTATTGAACGTTCAGGCTAGGTTGGGAACAACGCCAAAAAACAGGCATTGGAACGTGCGAGACAAATCGCCAAACACGCTCGACTTCCGTATCAAGTTCAGTTTCAGTTCTTCAGGATTTTCAGAGATCTGCAAACCTGACACAATTTCCAGGCCCAGCGGAGGGGAAGGGGAAACGAAGGAAATGGAAGAAGCAAGGGAAGGAAATTAGGGAAGGACTCAGGGGGAAGGAGGAAAAGGAAGGAAGGAAGGGAAGGAGAGGAGGAAGCGGAAAGGAACAGGAAGGAGGACGGAAATGAGGAAAAGGAGGGGAGGGAGGGAGGGAAGGAAAGTGAGGAGGAGGAGGAGGGAGGAAATAGGCAGTTCGGCCCATCCTAATTAGGTCACACATTTTACAATGGCATGAACATTAAAATAAAAACGGTATAACTAAACAATATCATCTTCTATCGTTATCTGCAACTCTTAGAGACATTGTAACAACAAAATACTCTTTTAGGGTATTAGTAATAGTATGTATATAGTAATGTACTTAGTAAACAACTAAATAATCGGGGTGGGGTGAGTTTTTCTTGTTTTCTTTAAAATTAATCCTGACGTGAGATTTTTCCAAACCTCTATTCAGGGGGCTGAGTCACAGTCATTTAATCTATTTGTCCTAATCATCGGACAATATAGGCTAAATATCAGAGAAATAGGTAATGATGATTAAATTCTTTTGATGGCTTCTGAAATCATTCACAGGCCCAAGATAAACCCATTAATCCTGGTTTTTTAGCTTTTTGCCCAAAATCCCCCCTGAGCTCGAATGGCTAATTAAAAAAAAAGTCCCATTAGGCAATGGAGTGTAGGATATTGAAAAGTTATTTCAAATACCAACTTAAGGGATGATTAAAAAAATAGTGTCCTGTGTATATGGTTCTATGGCAAGAAGTAGGATATTGTATGACATCAATAAAATGACTCATTTGGCTTATTGGTAAATAGATCTTGGTGATCTCTTTTTAGGGGTGGTGGTTCATATATTGTACTGTTGTTTTTTTCTTCGCCTAACAATAATTGCCTATACTCAGTATGCAAGTTAGATTGTAACTTCTTGGTGCTTATGCTTGTAATATATCAATGGCAACCAATGATGGCGGAGGTAACATAACATGTTTAATGATATTGTTGTTCCAGGATTTCCAATGTACTTAAACTCTTCATGTGAATTTGAATTATCATGTTGCGTATGAAATATATTTTAGATCGAGTACTAAAAAGGGGGGAGGGGAAACTGTTATCCTTGAATCTGGCGCTTTGTGGTCTGTATATTTCACCATGCATAAACCCATCAACTGGTTACAACCCCAAAAAAAGAAAAACATCAACAGATCTTAAATGTCACTTAGAAAATAAAAAAAAAAATGAGCAAAAAAACCTGGCATGGATAAAAGCCTTTGATGCAGGTAGAAGGCTTAGGTCACAGATGGGCTCTACATCATGTCAGCTTTAACATGTGAAGTTCTAAGGCTTTGAGATTAATAAGCAGGGGGCGGAGTCTCATTCCTATTCAACGACAGCTTTTGCATTAGACAAGGGGGCTGCAAGAATGGAACAACAAAAAGGAGAAGATAGATATAAGTCTAGGATGAGTAGATTATCATAGCATGTTCTGATATTCCTTGTTCCCCCTGCCCCATCACTCTTATTCGCATTCGTGCAGCATCCTCTAATGAGAATTTCATGTTCCTAGACAAGTACTTGAAAATTTAACCATCCCTCTTAAGGTGATTTACACTCAAAGAAAATGATCACTGAAGAAATTTCCGATGTAACAAAAAAAAAAGATAATGAAAAAGATTGAAGTTACTGTACCAAACACGTATGATGAAAAAGACTGGACAGATTCCATACACATAATCATTGCATGTGTGAGAATAATGTATATATATAGTATACACAGCCTGGCAAGAAAAAAGCATTGGCACTCCAATTCCAATACGGTGCGATTCCACGGGGATTCGATTTCCCCAAATTCTAAATGAATAAGAATGGAGCCGCCAACACTAGGGATGAAGATAGAAAGTTAATTTTATTGGACATGCTTACAAATGTATCAGCAATGTTAAGGGAGTTTTTTTTTACCATCTCCCTTATCAAGTTTGTAAGCAGGTATTATAGCAGTATAGTAGATATATATATATATATATATATATATATAATATATATAATATATTAGTAATATTGTACAAGGAGCCACTCCATGGGCTGTAATCAGAAAACAGTTTATTGTACCATTCTAGAATTCAACCACGACGTGGTGTCATCAGGGTCAGATCCTCGAGGACGAACCACGTGCGTGTGAAACGCGTTTTAACCGATTAGAATAGCTACAAGTAAGTGCTTTGTGTTTTACAAGCCATGGAAGTGCTCCATTAAATATTACTATATGATCCGTGGGATTGCACCTGGCCACCAGTGTAGTGAACAACAAGTGGAAGTGCCGCGCTCTCTAACATAAGATACCTATATATATATAAATATATAATCTAGCAAAAGGTCGCCTTGGTTGCGATGCACATTGGAAGTTCTAGTGCTTATAGAAATACATGTTAAATCTAGAGTTGGGTGGCACTCAGACCCTCTATGTGGGCCTCATGCACCAGAAAGAATTCAAAACCAGAGTCTTTACCAGGGGAAAGGCAGCCACGCAAGCATGGCCTTTTGGACCAAGGGGGATATCAAACAAGTAAGGATTTCACTCTATCACACCAAGGCTGGCAGATTGCCAAAGTCAGTAGGGCAATCCTTCAAACACCCTCTTACCTGGTGTTGACCAACCTCGAATTCAACTGAGGGAGAACACTAATCAGAACACAACAAATCAAAATGGTTGTTGTTACTCTATAATCAAGTCTAATTTTACTGTATCTTCTCGGTCTATCTGTTTGAGTTGTTTTCTTTCTAAAGTAAAAACCTAATTATTCAGGTTAAACTATCTTTTTGGCACTATGCAATAAGTGGGCTTTTGAGCTGCAAGTTGGGCACTCAGGTCCCTAAAAAGGTTGTCACCATCACCTAAATATGGACAGATATATCTATCTTATATTGTGTTGCATTAACACTATCACATTTTTCTGCTTCTTTATCTATTGTTGTGATGACTTGTGTCATCAGAGGTGTTATATCAAGCTACTACAGAAATTACAGCTGCTGTGGGAGAGTTTAATTCAACTCATCCGCAAACTTTGCAACCAAAATAAAGAAATAATATATAGAGAATAGATGAGTAGAAGATTAGATATCTAGACGATATCTATATCGTCTTATATTACCTTTGAAAAAAGGAATTACCACGTCCTAAAGCCCTGTTCCAGTACTTTTTTATTTAACAGTTAAAAAAAAAACTTAAAGGACCATAGTTCTGTCGTTAATAAATAAAGGCAAGACCACCTACTAGGCATTGGCCACTCCTCAACTAAATAATTTTAGGAATTGGAATCAATCGTACCTCCCTTGCCATAGGTACATAAAATAGCGTCGCAATAGTATTTGAAATGATTCTGTGTAAAAAGAATCTCTTTGTTTTAAAGAATTGTTTTATCAATGGTAAAGAGTAACCATCAAACAAATGTGTAGGTGAAGCTTTATCCACAAGCAAAATTCATGTGAGGGCACACTTTCATTCAAAAACTATTGATTTAAATCACAACAGAACGTGTCATGGGTAGTATGTCCCCTTCATCAGTGAAGGGGGGACATAAGCAATCCCCCTGAAAACGTTCTTGATATAGATTTTAAAGGCCAGTCCACCCCTTTAAAAAGTTTTTAGATATAATATAGTGCAGTTCCACCTAGCCCCAACCGCTATACAGTATATAATAGAAAGTCCCCCGATCATTACGGACACGCTACCTTCCCTTCGCCACACTTCCGACCTTGCTGACGGAACTGCAAGCAATAGTGGGGAGGGACCAGCAGACCGCACGTATACTGTGACTGGCGAGAAAATCAGGCCCAGAAGGTAATATTAGGCCATGGATGGAGGGGAATAGAACCTCTATTGGTGGAGGGTAGAGGAGGGATCCGGACTTGGTAATAACAGGCTGTCAAATGACCTTTTCTTTGCTTCGCTCAACTGGCAGGCTTTTAAACCAGTGGGTCCAAGCGTACATTGATGGAGGAAAGGCAACGCATGAAATCGGTCGGGGCTAATCAGGAATCAAGGAGGGTGGGCAACAGCAGCCGCCCGCCCGGAGCCCCCCAGCCTGGACGATAGGAGAGGGAGGCCCCCTGGGACTCCAGTGAAGGTTTGCACCTAGCTGGGGGGCATGTAACTGCCCCGGGACATTAAAGACCAATAGCTGGAGGGGAGTAAGAACTCTTTGGTGGAGGGTGAGGGGAGCCACAATGCAACTGCTAGTTGGGGAAGCGCGGAAGGTCCCCTCCTGAACTCACGGTGTTCTTGCAGCTAACTGCGGACGCAGGGTGCCCGACACGGCCTTAAGCACAGGCAAGCACGGCTCACGGACGTCAGGCCCCATGGCTAGAGGGGGAGGTTAGAGCTCTTTGGCTGGAGGGTAGAGCAGCGGGACCGAAGCCCTTGAACTAGAGAGTCCCTGGAGAGGGTGATGCGAGGGAGGCCAGGGCTTCATGGGCCTTGGACGGTGTCCAGCGTCAGATTAGGGGGACTGGCACTCCCAGCCAGCCACAGGCAACGGAGGTTCCGGGCTTGCCGTGATGGATGCCATAGCGTCCCCAGGGTGACAAGCAGGCGTGCGGCGAGGGAGCGCCCACAAGAGATCCAGGAGGGTTGGGCATAACAAGGGGTCAGAGTGCTCCAGAGCGAGGGCAGCCTGGGACTGTCCGGGTGGTTGGTGACGGGCTGGCGAGGACCGGGGAGGGGGTGAAAGTTATTTTGGCTGCTTGAAATCAGCCAGAGGTAAGATCAGGACCAAGTGGTGGGGGGAATGTAAGCATCGATTCCACTTGGCGGCGTGTCGCGCGGTTCTTCGAGTAGACCCTGCTGGTGGTCTCCGGTCATTTATGTCCGCGGGATAGGGTGGGTTGCGGCGCGACGCTGTCAGTAAGGAGGGGGGGTTCGACACCATCTGTCTGCCATGTACAATGCTGTTTTAACATCTTACTCTGGGCGTTCCTATAACACCTCTTAGCCACTATCTAATCACACCCTTAACACCTGGCTGTGATATGCTAATTGGGATTTTCCAGGGTACATAATTGCCACAGATTCTTGTACAAGTCATTCTGAATTGAGAAAGCCAGTCGGATGACTAGCGAAACGTCTTCAAGAACTACATTTCAAGTCCAGTTGATCTAATTGAATACAACAGATATTTTTTCTGCGTTATACAAAAACAGTTATTTTTGTACATGTTGAACTTCGAAGCAACCATGAAAACATGGCAAAAAAGTCAGCAAGTTATTCATAACATAATTTTACCTCAAAAACCCTGGTAATAATATCTACTTTTTACATGGAAGGTGCCATTAAAATAACTATTGATTAAAGGGCATGTCCACCTGCCACATAACATAACATAATTAAAGGCTATGTCCACCCTAAAATAAAAAATTTAGTATGTGATCCCCCCTGGGCTCCCAGCCCCAACCGCATAAATTTTTTTTTTAGAAAGCCCCCCAAACTCTACTTACCTTCCCTTCTTTCCTGCGCCGCGCTCCCGGCCCTCTGCTTGTGAGGAAATGCAAGCAGAGGGGCGGGACCGTCTGTGATCACGGACGCGGCTGCCGGCAGCTCACTTCCGCGTAGGAAAGCGGAGAGGTAAGTAAAACATTGGGGAGCTTTTTAAAAATACAAAGTATGCGGTTGGGGCTGGGGGACATAGGGGAAGGGATAGCAGAAGGGGTTTAACGCTAGGGGGAGGGATAGCAGAACGGGAGGGAGAGGGAGGGGGGAGAAGTGCTGCAGCACACATGGCAGGAATCTCCGGGAGGCCAGGTAGCAGGCAGTGTCCTATATGGACCTGCTAGCCTCCTGGTGGTCAGTTTTTGGAACTTTGGGGGGGGACTACAGGAGAACCAGATGGAGTTGGGATGTGAGGTAAGGATTAAACTACACTACATGGTGGGGCCAGTAGTTGGGGGGATTATAGTTTTGGGGGTGGACATGCCCTTTAAAGTAAATGACTATTGTAGTCTGGGGATTTTTGGGGTGTGTGGAAAGTAAGTATACATTTTAAGTGGGGAGTGGACATGCCCTTAAAAAATTGCCATGGTGTGTAACCCTAATACTGTAACTAGACTGAAAATAATCCATCCAGAAAACTAACAATATTTAAAATTAGTCATGGTGTGCTACCATTTTAACAAAACAGAAAAAAATATGAGATTTAAACTGTTTAACACATATCACTTGCTGAATGTATATCCATTGCAGAAAGAGATGCCAGCTATGTAGGCTGTTTTTACAAAACAAATATGTGTTCTGATAAAAAAATACAACAATAACATAAAAATCGTGGTGTCCATGTCTCAACATGCACATGCTTGTTTGATCTGTTTTCACACCCACGCACAGTGGGGTGCAGTGCAGTGAAACCATACTGCTTTTGATGTACATCAATTGCCATGGAGTGTAACACTATTATTATAAATGAAAATTAGCCATGCTGAAAATTGTGAAAAGAGGAAAAACTTGCGTGGGAAAGGTTAAGATATCATATGTTGAAAAAACAGATGTTTTAAGCTATTTTACCTAAATAAGTTTTCTGTGTGTATTAGTCATTTTTACCAGGTTATGTCCTGAAGTTACTGAGTTAACCTGACTTTTTAGCAAATTTTTACCTCTGCTGAAAATCTGCCTCTTCATAAATATGACGGAAAATAAAACAATTGAATATGGTCAAAGTTCTAGTTTTTTGTATTCCCTATTAGTCCAAATTTTACCGATAGATAACTTCAAAACTTTTGGAGAAAACTCTATTTAAGGAAAGAATAAATAAAGATTAGAAGTAAAAGTTCTGCCACACTAGGTTTTATCATTCAGACTAAATCTTAGCTAAAAATCAGACAGGATCATCAGATACGCTGGAAATTATGTCCGATATTTAAAACTATTGACCGTGTTTATAAGCTTGTTTAAAAAAAGTGTCACTTCACAAAAGAGAGCAACCCAAGCATTGTATATTTATAAGTGTGATGCACTGAAATGGGTCCAGCTCTACTGCAGGATAAAGATGTTATAAGAACTAAATCCCTTTCATGTTAGTTTTCATAGTTAATCACTTTTTATGGAAGAAAATCCCAGCTTGCCATATACATAGGCCAATTAACAGGCAGTTATAAAAAAAATAATAAAAAAATTTAAAAAAAAAGGTTGTTTTATCTGAGTTTTGAGCTTCTTTAACACAGGGATTGAATTCCTAACATTTTTTCCTTTGTTACCCCCCCCCCCCACCACCACCCTTAAAAAATAAAAAAAAAATGATAACTAGGTGGGGGTGAGACATTTCTGATATTCGATTTCACTTGCACATACATTTTCTTATAGGACCTTGAATGGCTTTAAATTCTTTTTATTGTTTCCCCAGTGGATCTCTGAAAAGAAAAATCTGAAAAGAAAAATTAGAAGGAAAAAATACTTATGGGACCTACACATGGATACATAAAAAATGACATATATTATCAATTTACTTCTGTAGAATATTTTCTATTGATGATTTAATAGAAGGTGAATAGGGAATTATCCATGACATAATAAATTAGTCTAGAAAGCAGTGAGTGCAAAGAATTCTGCCCTGTTCTCTCAGTATCCCAAATGATTCATGTACTTCATTTTACTGGCGAATGAGATATATTTCAAAATTTTAATGTTTCATCTTCCATTTTCCTGTGAAATTAATCTTGGCTTCGGCAAACTTGATCTATTGTAATTAGGCTTCTTCGTATGGTTTTATACAATTAAGATTGTTTTGGCTGAGAATAAGAGATTCTATTACCACACACATCATTCATTCCTGAAAATAGCCTTACAGATTTAAATTTTGATGTCACGTCAATCTTTCATAGATTGGTTACGCTCTTGTGTAAAAAAAAATGTTCATACCTCTTTCAGATTTCTAATGCATGAAACTACTTGAAGTTTTTGCCAAATAAGTGTTCTAATTCAATATGGGCACAAAAGCAGAAACAGATTTCTATAGCATAAACATGTATTTGAAGTACCGTATATACTCGAGTATAAACCGAGTTTTTCAGACTGAAAAATCAGCCTGAAAACTTGGACTCGGTTTATACTCGAGTCAGTAGCTTACCTGAGCATTCCGGCAGCCGCACGATCTTTCTGTGTACTGGCGTGCCGGCCTGACGTCAATGCCTGGCGCCTGGCAGTGACGTCAGCCGGCGCACCAGTACTGGAATGAGCGCGCGGCTGCCGGAATGCTCAGGATACCGCTAAGGATACCGTACCTGCCAGGAAGCCCCTTGGATAGAGGAAGCCCTTGAATGGAGGAGAGCCCACAGGGAAAAGAGCCCACAGGTACAAACTGAACTGGGTGGAGGGTGAGGGGGGCATTCAAGAAGTTTGGGAACTACAACTCCCAGCATGCTTTATTAGCTGGGAGTTGTAGTTTCCAAACATCTTGAATGCCACCCTCACTTGGCATTGAAATATTAAAGGATAAGTACACTGTAAAAGCAAGTTAAGTTTAATTGTAAAAAAGATTTTTTTTAAAGCTGCAGCTTACAATTAAACATTTTACAGTGTACTTATCCTTTAACCAATTAAGTTGGATTTGGTCCTTTAGCAAACGCCCGTGGAACAAATGGAGTGATGGCAGAAGATAGAACACTTCAGTATCAAGAGGTTGGCAACACTGGTGGTGTTGATGTCACCAGCATCGGTGGTGTCCCTGGCAGCCGCAGTGACATCGGCCGACGTCTGTGACATTGGTGTAGTTGGTGTTGCCAGCAATCTCAGCAAAGACGCAAGAAGATGCCAGAGACCTGGAAAGAAACAGGTCCCAGTTTCGAGCTGTGGTATCCCCTTGTCAGAGCCAATGGGGGTCCTGGTTTCGAGCTGCAGGGCCCCCAACAAATGCACTTGTCAGTGCCGTAAGGGCACTTATAATTCCCGGGGAGGGGGGTCTCGGTTTTGAGCTGCAGGACCTCTTAAGCCCTAAAAGGCACTTGTCAGTGCCACAATGGTGCTTCTAAGGACCCGGGAGGGTGTCCCGGGTTGAGCCGTGGGACACCTGAAAATATGGGCGTGTTAATCCTCGAAAGGCTGAATTCGACAATTTGAGTATTAACAAAAACTGGCCGCGGAAAACTTAAAGGATTGCGCATGTGCGTTACCTCCGTTTTTTTGCTGTCCTTCTTGCAGGAACATGTTCCCCAAACCATTTCCTGGGTCCCAGAGGCATTTACAGTAAGTAACCATTGGTATATGTACTGTATTCCCCCCATTTACATTAATGGGTGCGTTTTCAAACTTCCAAACTTTTACTGAATTTTGGAAGTTTGAAAATGAACCGAACTTTAGTAAGTTCTGTCATCTAAATATATAGTTTGAATACCACTATATTATAGAGGATGCCTGCCACAGGCCGCACATTTCTTTAATATACTGAGTAAAGGCTAAAAATGTATGATCTACAGATGGTGTTTTTGACACGGTTTTACTAAAGGTCTTTCTGCCACCTGATCCCTAATGTTGCTATGCGACAAAAGATAGTCCAAAAGTGCATAAATAGATTCGCATCTGAAAACCAGAAAATGGAGTTTACTGTCAGGGTACAATAAAAAAGAAATGGCTTACTCATCAACATTATAGGCATTAGCAGACTTAAAAAGGACTAGGATACTTTTAAATGAAAAAATACTCTGTTATATCATAATCAGCAAAGAAAGACAACATGGTTATTGGAGGGGAGTCAAAGGATATACTATTGAGAGCAATTTACTGAACAGCCTATCAGCGTTACAGTTTTGTGGGTTTATGTGCATGTGATTGGAAACTGAAATATTGTGCAAAATCATAAGCAAAGAAATAAGAAGAGAACATCTGATCTTTCTTTCTGAGTACAATAACCTTTTATATTACACATACTTTGATCAAGAAACTAAAGCAGAATTTTTACACTTGGACATCCTTCCTGGACTTTAAATACATTACATTTAAGGTTCCAAGAAATGAAAGAGCACAACTGTATCAGAAAACGTATGACCCGAACAAGATTGTAGAACAATCTTTCAATAATATGGACAGGAGTACAGGTGAACTGCTTTTAACATAGACATCTGTCTATGTTGCATGTAAAGTGATAAAGAGCCAGATAAATTGCCAATGACATTTAGAGAACTTGTATAAAAAAAAAATATATGAAAAATCACAGATTAAAAAAATCAAAGCAGGTGGCAGAATACACTGGGGAAATAACAAAAAAAGTAATGAATAGAAATGCCAGTACAAGAATGAAAACATACATAGGAAATAAACAGTGAATTCCACAAAGTAAAAAAATGCAAATACAAAGTAGATGGAAACAAATACAGAGTAAAACAAGGATTTTCTTCCAATGAACATGCAGATGAAAAAGAAATTATGTATACATTATATATCTTATTATATATATATATGTATGAAGAAAGTAAATAAATTAACAAATGTATCCAGTTTTTTACTTTTTATGATTCTCTGTTCAATACTGTATTCCTTATAATATGTATTCTTTAAATAAAATCAGTTTTCAAAAAAGTCAAGTCTGTTTAAGTACTTTAATTGAGCATGCTTTGCCCCCAGACATGGAGGAGGAGCAGATGGTCAAGTGATGTCACTCAAGCTACTGGAAGATGGTCGTTTCAACATTACCCGCAATACAATTATTTACATGCTCCTGTCAGAGATGTGATTAAGAACTCATTTTAAAGGAAAGACTGCAGGCATTTATTTAACCTTAAAGGGCATGTCCACCCTTTAAGGGTATGTATACTGAAAAATTACTTTGCCTCATCTTAATCTATAATTAAAGGATAAGTATGTTGTTAAAAAAAAAGTTAATGTTAGTGGGAAACTGCAGCTTTAAAAACAATTTTGGCAATTTTTTTCCTATCCCCCCGCAAGATGTGCGAGCGAGTGTGTGTAACCAACAGAAATTACCTGTTGAGGCCCAGGAAGCTGGAAAAGCCAGGTGATCTTGGCGGGGAAGATCTACAAATTCCAATATACAGGATAATGAAGCCAGCAACTTTGAAGCAGTAAAGGTAGGCTCTGGGGGGGAGCCAAAATTGTTTCTAAAGCTGCAGCTTTCCACAAACATTAACTTTTTTTTACTGCATAGTTATAATTTAAATACAGGTAAGTAACAATTTGTTGTACTTGATTTTATTAGGTTCAGTATCCCCCCTTCCTCCCTTAACCAACTCATCATCTAGCACTAAGAGAGTGAATTCCCCAACTGTCACCCATTCAGTTACAGTTGCATCCTTCCAGTTACAGCAAAATCCATTACTTGCACACAGTAGATAAGCTACTTGATTGACATCTGAAGCAACTTATGCTTCAGATTAGATATCTAAAGAAATAGTTGGCAGATCGGCTTTTAATAAGCTTTAGCATGTGCAGATGAGGATGCAGGGGAATTAGCAGTCAGCAGATGCCAGCAGTCATAGCCTTGATTAACTGCATGGAGTAAGGAGCCATCTTAAAGAGTATCTCCACTCATATTTTCAAGGTTTGGTAATCCAGTTCTATTGAAGAACAGGAGGTAAAGGAGCTGTGCCTTACCTTCCGTTCTTCAATAGAACAAACAGGAGACTAGTGAGAAGTTAAGAAACTTACCGGCTCGCTCGCTCCCCCGGTGCTTAGTCTGACAGGTCCCGATGGACCTTGTCTTCTATGCGCATAGATCGTGCATGCGCATAGAAGACAAGGTCCGTCGGGGCCTGTCAGACTACACGCAGAGGGAGCGAGCGAGCCGGTAAGTTTCTTAACTTCTCACCAGTCTCCTGTTTGTTCTATTGAAGAACGGAAGGTAAGGCACAGCTCCTTTCAATAGAACTGGATTACCAAACCTTGAAAATATGGGTGGGGATACCCTTTAATCTTCTAGAATGGAGGCAAAAATCATCCTTAAATATCTGGTTAATAAAACATCTTATAATGTGCTGAATATATCAGTTGAGGTTGGAGCAGATAACGAACATTGTTTTATGGGTGGACATGCAGTTTAACTTTTTCAGAGACCCCAGTTGCCCTTTAAGTAAGGAACATCATGACCATATAAAAGTATGAGGGTGCAAACTTTTATATACTGCAGGGCAGGGAACAATTAAGTCATGGACTTGAATTCTGCCTGCAAGAAGTTTGTTTTTTCTCCCTCTACTTGTTTGCATTACCTCCAGGCACTTTAGTTTCCCCCACATCATAAAGACTTACAGTGTTATTCAATTAAAGTTCTTATCATTAAAAATGGTGCTAATTTTGTCCCAACCAATCAGATGTTACCTTTCAAATGTTAAATATCTGATTGGTTGGGGCAAAATTAGCACCATTTTAAGCGATAAGTAGGGGAATTCACCAAGGAGCACTGCAGCCGTGCATCGCTCCTTTCTCTCCTTAAAGTCCCGATAACCGATTTCCGATCAGTTAGCGTGACGTTAAGTCTCGCATTGCAGCAGCTGCATGAGTCCCGGAAGAGGCACTCGCGCAGCCGGTGCCAAGTGATTTACCAGAGGCTGCGCGGGTCTTAGCGCGTAAGTATCACGCCAGCTATAGCTGGTGTTACCCAGAACCGCTCAGCCTCTGGTAAATCCTGTACGGGAGATTTGCCCAGAGCATTTGCAGCTCTGGGTGAATCTCCCTGATACTGTTGTATGTGAGATAAATGGGGAGATTCAAAAAAAGTTCTTATCGTTTAAAATGGTGCTAATTTTGCCCCAATCAATCAGATTTTAGCTTTTAAATGTTAAATAAGATCTGATTGGTTGTGGCAAAATTAACACCATTTTTAACAATAAGAACTTTTATTGAATCTCAATGAAAAAGTGTTTAGACTTTGGGCCATAGAATGGTGTTTAGCACTATATAAGAAACCCAGTACATACATGCAATAGTGATACCGTGCCTTGTCAAGTAATATTCAATGATCAAGGCCGCAACAACCCCCAACACCACTATTAGTGCTAAAGGGCCCTTAGCCTATTTATTAGGAACTCACACAATATAAAGTTTTGCAGGATTTCTGTTGAGAGAGTTGAGAGTCAGAGAGGGTGGGGACTGGAGAGGCTAAGCGGCCAATAAAGGGCAACTGATCTGCCCTTACTCAACAAACACAAAAAACATACTCAGTACAGAATGACATAATCAAAATATTGTATATTTATGATGTTAGATGATAAAGCAGGACAAGAAAACTACTAATGCTTTTTAAGTTTGAAGACAAACTGCCCTATGTACCAAGAGTTGCAGCTCACCTATTCTGTTATTAAAATGACACTAACCTATTTACTGTGGGTTATCATGACTTATGGACCGCACTTCAAGATGGTGGTTGTGGCCTTATTGTGTGACCTTTCAATGCCAACTCATTATAAAGTCAAACAGAGGGTTAAGTCACTTTAGGGATTTACCAAGAGTGATTGCATAAAAATGGCCCTAGAAAGACTTTATTCGAACTAGGCTATTGCCCTAGGTCAGTTCAGATCTGCCTTAACCCTACCTGCACCTAACTTTACCCACATGTGGGTTGGAATTCATAAACTCGCGGTATTGTTAGTTTCTGATACTGCAGGTTTTCATAAAAGTATATCCAAGCTCAAATGTATAGCTGTATTGTATCAGCAATCACAGAATTACATAGAATTTTTTCGTATGCTGAATTTAAAGGCAGCAGACTTCCATGAAAAAAATGTGTATGTATGTTAAAGGACGTCAACAAAAGCAAAAGAACCAAAACTACTTGTCAGCACACATTGAAAAAAATTTACACAAAACTTAAATTTTACACTCGTATCAAAAACAAATAATTGTTACCAGTGTACCAGTATATCATGACAAAACCAAATGGATTCCTAGGTTTGAAGCAATATACTGTTCTATGTCTCTTTCCAATTAAATGAAATAATTTTACAACTAAGTTGATCTTTGTCAAGAAAGGATTTCAGAAATAATTACGAATAAATGACAAAGAAGGAACATTTACATTTGGCAATTTAGTTTTTGTAGTAACTGTATTTCTGTGCATGTAGCTGTCATTCTCCCTGATCTCTTTAACATCATTTGGATATTAGCTTTGAAACCTCTCATTTTGTAAATGAATTAGAAAGTCTAATATTATTCAATTTATGTTAAAAGCGCAAACATAATCGCCTGCATAACTTATACTAGAAAAATTGCAATTATATGTAATTATTTTTTTATTGGTCCATTTAACATTGGTATGCCCATTTTTCTGGTTGACAAATTAGATGACCTAATTTAAATGTACAATATATTAATTAAGTAGTTTTCCTCTATCAAAAAATGGCTAATTTAAAAGTTCAGTTGTCCACTGCTAAGTCCAGCAGTAGTCTGAAGTATAAGTTGTAATTATTGATAATGATTTGTGGTTTCTGCTTGGGAACACTGTAATATTGCTCTAGTGAAATATCAAACTAATCTATATACCTTAAATAAATAACTATATAAGTTTCAAAGAAAAATAATTTAAGGTAAATTGAATTTAATTTTAGAGATGGGCGAACTCCATGAATGTGGCAATATTAAGTAGGACTTAATATATTTACACAGCTAGTTCAATTAATACTTACATGTGAAACTATGTTTTAAGCTATTGCTTTAAATGTGATAATTGATAAAAGATTTTTCTCTCCCTGAGGAGTCCATAGGTAGAGGAAGGACAGAAAATGGTTGCAAGTCTTTAACTAGCTTCAAAAAAGATTGATTTTTTGAGGGGGTGGGGTTAGGATTCTTACTCAGTACATGATGTACTTGTCACAGACTCGGACACACAGAACAGACAAGGAACAGGAACTTTAGAAGCCTATAACTTAAGAAGAAAAGAAACTAAACACATCATTCTAGGCTTGTTTGGAATGTATGAAAGAGATATTTTAAGTTGGCACTTTTTACAATTACCCTAGAATGAGATCTCATTGAAATTTAGTGATTTCAGTGAATCCAGAAATGGACGGGTGGGTGAAGTCATTTAAATTCTTAAAAATGCGTCTCTAAATTCTCTTCTTTGCCAAGTCTCAGAAATACTGTTTTTCTCAAATAGATATTATCTTAAAGGAGAACTATGGGGCACAAACATTTTTTTCAAAAAAGTTAAAATGGAAAGTACCTGGATTAGGGAGTTAGGATTGGTACTTTATTTTCCAATATAATTTCTATGAGGAGTGGCAGCACAAAGAAAACTGCTTCTGACAGCCTTCCTGGGTGCTTCAGCACTGACAGATGAAAATTGTACATGCTATTGTTTCTCAACGAAACAATATTGACAAGTAGGAATAATCCATCCTACCTCCCTGACCCAGGTAATTTTTAGTACACTTATTACATTTTTACAGTATAATTGTTCTTTTACATTTACAGATATCTCAAATATCTAAAAATGAATGTGGCAATATTAAGCAGGACTGAATATAACACAGCTAGTTAAATTAATACCTACACATGAAACTATGTTTTAAGCTATTGATGAAAATATGATGACTCACCAAGCAATCAACAGGTAGTTAAGTGTGGCTTCAAACTTTCAGTAGTATCAATCCCCAAGGTGTGTCCGCTCACACACCAAACAATCCAATAGGAACAAATTCGCAGCAGGGAGACACAGGCAGACTAAAGCTTGCAATTCAAAAGTGAAATTTCTTTAATGCTGCTTCAACAGGATCACAACATGTTTCGAACGTTCATGCGTTCTTTCTCAAGTGTATTGATTAAAATATGATAACTGGCTAAGATTAAAAAAATACCCCGTGCTAATAATATCACAAGTACAATAGTTATGGTTTCATCTTAACATTGATATTAGTGGAAAATGGCCACTGATTAAATGTATTGTAGTATCCGTTGAATTTTACAAGGCGTTTAAATTTTTTTCTCTGTGTCCATAGCTAGAGGAAGGACAGAAAATTGTTGCTAGTCTATAACTAGCTTCAAAAAAGATTCATTTTCTTCTTACACTGTACATCATGTGCTTGTCACAGACTCGGACAGACAAAGAACTGTAACTTTAGAAGCCTATAACTTAAGATCCAGAGAAACTGAACACATGATTCTAGGCTCGTTTGGAATGTATGAGAGAGTTATTTTAAGAGAGATCCAGTGTGGAGATTTTTGAGATCCAGTGTGGAGAGACTGCTTACTATATGATGAATTTAGACTGAATTAAGTGCTAAAATCTAATATTTACAAATGCCTGGGGGGGGATGAACAAGGGAAATAAAAACTCTTAAGTTAGAGAAAGGTGGATGAAAAAAAGGGTGTACATGTTAACAGATAATAGATAATAGAAGAACAATGCATTTCTGTCAATGCAACTGGAAGTGCATATTTTATTTTAAAAATGATTTACAGTAACTAGATTGTCTTAGTATAAGTTAATAAAACTTACAATATTTTAAAGTGATTTAACTATATAACGTCTGAGGACCCGCTGCTAGAAAAGCAGAATATGTCCTCTTTTAAGCACATATTCATTTTAAAAATGCCAATAATTTGTGATTCGCAGTGGGCAGTACATCTGGATAAAAGATTTCAGCTGATGTTCTACACTGCAGTTCATATGTTGTGTCTCTTTTGTGAAATGAATTCAAAATACTTCATTTAATTAGATCAGAATATGAATGCAGCTGTGCATTCCTATATAATTAAAAACATCAGAATTTCAACAGAGAATTTCAGAGACTGCAATAATACCCATCTGTCAGAAAATATTATTAGTGCAATGTATATGATGAGTAATAGCAGTAGTGATAAGTTCCCATTGCAAACTAATCTGGTTTCAATTCAGAACTGCTGGTTTAGAAAATCTGCATATCTGTAAAATTATTTGAAATTTCTGAACTTGAAAAATTAAAAATTCCTTTTTTAAATTCCAATTGAAAATTCCAATTCAATTAGATCTGAACTTAATTTTTGTAACTTCAAAATGTGGGCAGAAGGAAACTCACCAGTTTTGTTCATCTCTAAACGAAGCTACCAAAGTTTGTTCAGCTAGGAGTTCAATTTACATCCCAGGAGAACAGAAAGCCTGGTGCCCTCCAGTCAACATAAGCTAACCCCCCAAACCATGCCCACTTTTACATTTAGAAAGAGGAAAACAGACAACATAATGCTGAAATTTGTGGACTGCAAGATAAACTGTTTAAAATGTAAAGGAGAACTCTCCAGACAACATTGTTCCGATAGACAGAGCACATTCACAAACATACAATAAGCTGCGTCTCACCTCTTCATTTGCTGTTGCCATTGGGTGATTTATTAAAATAACCTGTGAGTACTAGGGGCCAGCTCCCACAATCCACCTTAACTGGGTAAACCCCCAGCTAAGTGTCTGCGTACAGGTACATGCTCTGTAGTGCTCAAAATATGGAAGTGGCAGCCTTGCTTCCTAGAAGCTGACAGCCAATCACATTACAGCACTGAGAAAATGGAATACTAACATTTCACAACTTTTTTTTAAAAAGTAAGTCTGGGGAATAGAACCTGCAACTCGTATATTTACTCTGTCAGGGGATTTGAACTTGCAACCTTCCGAACTATGGGCCCTATTTATAAAAGATCGATATCGTTATCGAAAAAATAACGATCACTATCGTAAAATAACGACCGGTATTTTACGATAACGACTGGTAATTTCCGATAACGACCGGTATTTTCCGATAATGACCGGTAATTTCCGATATCGGAAAATAACGGTCATTATTGGAAAATACTGGTCGTTATCGGAAATTACCGGTCGTTATGGGAAAATACCGGTCGTTATGGGAAAATACCGGTCGTTATCGGAAATTACCGGTCGTTATCGGAAAATACCGGTCATTATTTTACGATAGCGATCGTTATTTTTCCGATAACGATCTTTTATAAATAGGGCCCTATGTGTTTCTAATACTGGTGTCTTACCATGTGCACCACCACTAAACAAGCTGAAGATATAGGTACATTTAGAGGCAGATAATAGAAATAAAAAAAGGTATGTCTGGGGTATTGAACTTGTGACCTTCTGAACTGTGTATTTTTAAACCTGGTGCTATCCTAACTTCCTGTGAATTATAGATATTTCTTACAGCAATGTAAATGACTGAATGAACCTATTCTTTGTTCGTGACTCCTGTGCATATATATAATTATTATACCATTTATCTTGAGTGTCACCTAATTTTATAGAAAAGGCAATTCTGTTTTTTCTTTAAAATCCAGTTTACTACTGCCATTACATGGACATCATGAATCTCCCATTTGCTGCTAAACAAAAAGTATCCCAAAATATTTTCAGAAAATATATTTTAAAAGCAGCTTCCAGTAAAATCAAACAATATTCTGCCGGGACAAAAAGCAAAGCTTATTGAAGTTTACATCAGCTCTTTTCACAGTTCATTGATCTTTGCTCACTCTTACAGTCTCAGCTTATTATACTGCACTTCTTATTTTCTATTGACTAAATATAAACAGTCATTTTCCCTTCCCTTTTTTTCTTAAAAGTATCTTGAGATGGCTGTTAGGTCATAACCATTGTTTTTGCTGGGGAATATAAGTAACAAGTTAAGTATTTTCTTTAGAGAATTTACTGTGTACTGAACTTATTTGAAATCATTGGCTTCATTACAAAATAATGAAAACACCCCCACAAAAACTTCCTGAGGTTAACCATTATGATATATGTCTTAACACCTTTAGATAATATTACATTGACTGACTACCTGCATATACTGTACCAATAACACATTTATAAAATTAGACATCCATGTATTACAGTAAATCAATTTAGACATGTAAAAGTCCTAAGTTATATCCAAATGCTGCAATTGCGGATAGTAATCAGTAGCGTGTTAAAAAATCCTTCACCTGCATAGAAAGTTACAGGAGCTGATCTGCCTTTACACTCCTTCCTGCTTCCTGTAGTCTGGCTGCTGAACTCACCCAGCACTGTCACTGCTCATCTGGATACTGTAAATCTGATGTGTCTTCTCAGTTTGGGCCAAAAACAGCTGCTAGTTCAATGCAAGCGACAGCTTGAAACTACAACTCTCAGGTGACACTTTTAACTATTGGGGTCAGAGTGCCCTTTACTATATGGGGGTCAGAATGCCCTTTACTATATGGGGGTCAGAGTGCCCTTTACTATATGGGGGTCAGAGTGCCCTTTACTATATGGGGGTCAGAGTGCCCTTTACTATATGGGGGCCAGAGTGCCCTTTACTATATGGGGGTCAGAGTGCTCTTTACTATAAGGGGGTCAGGAGAATTGTAAATGATGGTAAGCTTAATTAAAAGTTTATTGGACCTTGCCACTCCACATGTTTAGAAACAACCAAAGCATGCTGGGAATTGTAGTTTCCAAACATCTGGAGTGCCAAGGAATTGGGGGTTACTGGTACTGGATTTGGCTATTACTGTATGGGACTACTGTATGGGAATTCTGCTGTCCATTTAAAGGGCAACTTAAGCCACAAAACAATACTAAATCAGAAGGCAGTAGTGGTCATAATTTCTACCCTTGGCTTATACTCAAGTCAATCAGTTTTCACGAATTTTTCAGATAAAAATAGGTACCTCAACTTATACTCAGAATGACTTATACTCGAGTATATAATAATAATTTTGTATGATGATTTGTAATTTTGCAGTACTGTGGCTCAGTTCTTGTCCTGCATAAATAAACTCAATTGTAATTACAGAACTTGGCATGCGATCTACGTGACATGTGGTTCATGTTACATTAAAGACACACTACATAGTCAGAAGAAATATGAAGTAAAGTTCAACAAAGATTAAGCCTGTGGTGTCCAGGCAAAACCACTTCTTACACCCAAACCAGACTCGCTTTGCTGGTGGGTTTCATACCCACACAGGTAGGAGATTCCTGGCATAGAGCACAGTATACAGCAGACAGGGTGCTCTCCTTCCCATCAACACTAACAAGAAAAATGGCAGAAATAAACTTAACTATGGGCCTCTGCTCCATTAATAGCTCATTTTAAATCTTTATCTGCAACTCAATCATTGTTGATCTATAACAAGGATAGACAACCAGTAGTGGAGATCTAAACGCTAAATCTACAGAGACACAGACACAAAAACCTACTGATACACCCACAACTCACCCACCCTTCCGTTTCCATATCAACCATAACTAAATCATCAAAAAAGTTTGTTTATGGTCACAATCACAAAACCACACCCACTAACACAACACAGACACAGGTATACACACATACTGATGCACCCCAACACCCACTCCATCTTTCCATTCATATGGCAACCATATGCAAAAAAAAAAATATTTGTATTTATTTAGGATAAATTGTGAAATTTAAATGCTCTCTTCCATTTCCATAGCAATATTATTGCATTTAAAATATGCAGCACACACAAATTCTCTTCCGAAATGCAGCCTTTCAACCCCAATTCAAAGTTTATACTTACACTAACACTTTCTTTTTGTATATTACAATGTCATCCCCATTCACTGCCCAACATCCCATTCAGGTCTGAATCTTTACTATTTAATTAGCATTTATCTTTTATTTATCATTTTTTAGTTTAATTGCAAAAGGAAGGTAAATGGGCTATGTCTTAGCTCCAGTTCTTCCATTTAACAGCCAGGAGACAGAAGCGAATGCACATGCGCATGCATTGGAAGGGCCCGTTGGGACCTCTCAGAGAAACATCAGAGGAGCGTGATCGTGGATAATTTCTATCAGTTTGTTCCTGGCTGTTTAATTGAGGAATGGGAGGTAAGACATAGCTCATTTACCTCTCATTTTTCAATTAAACTGAAAAAAGTTAAGTATAAATTTTGAGTAAAGATACAAAATAAAGGCAGCAGTAGAAAGTTCTAGAAAAGATTAAACTCCTCACCTTTATATGGGTATAAACATGTTTCGGACATTCTGATCGTTCCTGAGGCTGACCGCGAATGATTGTCTACCTTGGCACTGCTCATTTTCACAGTACACACTTTAGCTATAAGGGGGCAATTTAATTGTCCCTTTATTGTTAATATGTGTACACAGCTTTAAGCAATGTTCCCTCTTATATAAGCTGTGGGTTCAGAAATATATTATCTGTGCGCATACAAAATAAAATTTAGTGTGTGGCAGTGCTAATATTCTAGAAGGTTATTGTGTGCACACTACCACAACCTGTTTTAAAGTGCACAGCTTATAGGGAACAATGGTCTTAAGGATGTATTCATTGCTGTCCCTAAAGGGTCAGATTTTAATAAGTGGTTAAAAGGATGACCTGGCCAGTTTAAAGAATGTTGCAGTTAAAAGAATGTTTTATCTGCCTTAGGGCTTCCATAAAATGTAACTATAAAATAATAATATACAGTATGTCAGCATTCCTCTAAGTATGAGGCTTTTGTAAAATGTATAATGCATAGCGCAGTATATTCTTAGCCTTTGCTTTTAAATTGAATGTTGGCATATGAAATGTCATTCCTCTTTCTATTATGACATTGTTAGTGTGTCTGCTGCATTTTTTACTTGCTCTGGTTAAATGTGGGAAATTATTAAAACCACAAAAGGAATAACTATTTTTAACCTCACTATGCTACTAAGTGCTAAAAAACAAGATTTTCTTTTATTTAATGTGTTGTATAAATACTAACTGCAGACCTTGCAATTTGCTCCCAAAGTGCAGCCTAAACTGGACTATGTTCTGTACAAAGAATTTTGTTAATGGAGATTGGTAGGGGAGCGATTTATAAGTTTTGTCTAGGGAGCAGTAAATGGTAAAAAGTGTCAGAAGACATCTTAAAGCAACTGAAATAGTTCAAAGCCTACACATATATAAGAGTGCTGGTATAATATATCTTTAGTGGAACATACATTTCGCTTTCTTTATATATTATTCTGTGCAATGGGGTATGAACAGGTGGGCCATAGTACACAAAAATCACTATGTATCATGATAATATGATACAACACAGCAATGTAGTATACATTGTTTTACCTTGCTGCTGTTAAAATAGGAATTGAATATGATAGCTGTGTTAAATCTTTGAGGGGCAGTGAAGTTTTGTTGTAAGTATTATTATTTTAAAATTGTCCACAGCCTACCAAACCTTAAAGGAGAACTAAACCTTTCTCCCCAGAACACCTATGCATTGTAAGATTATTCTCTAGTAAGTTGCATTTAGTACATGTAAGTAATAGATTCTGTAACTAAGAAGGCTTTCATATTGTTGCCAGTACAACCCAGTGCCAATGTAGGCTTCAAATGGCCACGCCCCCTGACCCCAGTATTCACTGTCTCTATGCCCAGAGTTTCTAATTACTGTTTCTATTGAGAGATACATTTTCTAAGTTGCTGGTAGCACAGCATATAGCTGTTATGTTTTTAGGAACACACATCCCAAGAAGTCACAGGTTCAAATCCCCTGGTTTACGTTTTATAAAATAGTTTACTGACTAAGTTTATTGGGTTTTTTTTGTTTGTTTATTTTCATCACATTTCTATAAAATATAAGTGCAAACTTTATATATAACAGCTCTGCTTTTTTATTTACCAACCAGCATGAATTGCTGACATCCCTCCTCGAGCAATACAAAAAAGTCAACTCATTTTACTGATATTTCCTAGAAAAAGATAAATTACCTACTTCTTCTGTATGTTCACTGATTTTGAAAAAAAACAGACCATTGGGACACAGGTTCAATCCCCAGGCTTACTTTTTTTGTCTCCAATATGTTCCTAGCAGAAGATAAAGATTCTACATATACTCATATCCCACCTAGTAGCCCTTCTGGGATAGAGGTAGAAAGCTTTCTTTTTAGCAAGACGAAGTATAGAAGGTTGCAGGTCAAATTCCTCAGATTTTCTATTGAGGCAATGTTGTCTGGAGACTTTAGTTCCCCTTTAGCATTGTCTAACTCATACTCTCATTCCCCTTGTGAATTTTAAGCACATGCTGTAAGCACTTGTTATGCAGTTTGTTATTTTACAAGTGAGAGGTGCAAAAACATTGCACCAACAAAAAGAGGTGAATATACTTAAACATACAATACGATATGTCAGTCCAGAGATTATCCTCAGAGTAACCAAACATAAACTATTTAATGGAGATGGGGTTATGCACTGGAGGGACAAGCACAGGATTTTCAAGGGAGGGATTCTTGAAATGGCTATTATGAGCGGCGATGAGTGCATTGCACCACCATTTTACCCACACATCCACTTTTTTAAAGGCCACACCAATGTTAAAGTATACCATCTTTACAATATCCTTCCAAATAGATTATTGCTTCTTGGCTTCTTGAATAATTCCTTTCATTTTATTATAAAATATAAGGATATTGAAGTTACCAAGGAGTCCCATGAGCAAACAACAATGTGAGGTATAGCTAAATATATACAGAGAGATGCAATATCCCGCGCTAATGAGAAAATAAGCACTAAAATCACGCTAACCTATGTACTAACATGCCCACTTGAAAAGGAAAGGCAGGGAGGCACACTCAAAATAGAATTTAACAGCAAACTTTCATTTATTGAGTGCTAAACATGCAAGTCAGGTACACAACGTTTCGGGGGGTCCAACCCCCTTCCTCAGGTGCCCACTTGAAAAGGACCCTTTGTCTGAAACACGTCGTGTGTTCTGCACTAATACATTTTTTGCAATTACCTTTGGTGTTGCGGATGAAGTCCTTTCATGAAGCATCTGCACTCTTTTTCTTTTTGAAGCTATTTGTTGCATGGACAGGGCAATCAGTGCAATTGAAGGCATCCTACTTACATTAGAACTCACAGCCCGACCAATCCTACGACATTCAATCAATTCTTCAGGAACTGGCTATATATATAATATTATTAAAAAAAAGTCAATGTAGGGTAACTTTACACTTCCTTAATTTGAATACAATTTACATTGTAAAGTGCATAAAATCTGTGTTATTACAACATTAGGAACACAGGTGTCCCTCTAAAAAATTGACATTGCCACGTGCGCCACATTCTGAAATAGTTTGTAGAACCATTGGTCTACTCAATCTAATACCTAAGTAGTGTATGGGCACTTTAAGTTTACATTGAGTCCTTTTGGAATCCCCCAGTGAGCCCACATCCCATTTACCTGCTAAAATTTAAATACAAATATTTGTTAGTGCAAAATGTAACTTTTTTTTATATGTAACTTTTTTTTTTGTTTCCAAAACGTTTTGGAAATGGCGATGCCACCGCATAATTAGTGTAAAGCCTGTACTAATCCAATATTACATTGAGTAGCATGTGTTTTACACAAATTTGTCCAAATAGCGGCCAATATAGCATCGACCCCAATGTACCAATAAGGCGACATAACTGTAATTACAGTATATGCAAGACTCTATCAATTGACCATCAGAGGGCTGCACTGTATGTTATTTCCACATCTTATCCTCCTATATAAGGATCACGTTTTTCACTTTATGGTTTATGTCTGATGAAGTTGCCATCTGGACACCAAAACGTCACATGTAAAGCACGGTAATGTGCCAATAAAAAAATAGTATTCCTCACGCTTTCTGATTTTATCATGGTGCCAGAACTGTAGATAACTTTAAACCAGTAGAAAGGGGGGATTCTAGGAACCTGTAATCTCCCCCTAAAATGCCTATGGCACTGTAACACTGGTGCATTGTAATCTAAAGACCAAAACATCAATGAGTTTCAAAATTCCCAGTTATATACCGCCTTGATGTCCTATAAAATTTAGAAAATTTAAAGTAACATCAGTGTAACAGATATGAAATGAAAAATAAATGCTAGTTATATTTAAATAGTTATTTGACTATATCCATTGCAAACTAGAATCTAAAACAGGATTATTATAATGGAGTTTTTTTTTAAGAAAGTAAATCCGTCTAGGTAGAAGAATATCTCCCAGTGACATTAGAATATGTGAATTTGCCTAAATGCATCTGCAGCAACTTTAATCAGCACTAAATTCTAAGTAGACCAAATCCTGGCAGGGGACATTTCCTCTCCCATCAGCCTTTATTCATGCACTAGGGAAGGGGGGGAAAAAAATTAGTGAACGTAATCAACTCTTTAATGTTCTGTTCAGTAATCAACATAAATTGCCAGTAAGCAGACTCTATCACTATCAGTATGTGTTTCTTTTCTACTCTGTATGCAGCCCCGATAAAACGAACATTGCAAAATTCCCCATTTTTAAAAAAAGTAACCTCCCTCTTGTGACAGCTACAACCATGGCAATGCAGCATTAAAGTAAGTAAGTACATTAAGCATATTTTGAAAATCTGCACAGATTACAGGTTGAGACCCCATTTATTTAATACAATGCTTAAGGACTTAATTAATTTTTACATTTTTGTCAATCACAGTTTTAATGCGCAAAAAGGAAAAGTTCCCTGCCAGGATTTAGTCTAGTTAGAACTTAGTATTAAACTAGGATGGGAAAGTTTAAGAATAAACATTTAGATTTGGCTTGAAAGATCATAATTTAGAAGAACGTGTGTGTCTATGCTGCAGGATTAAACTTCATAACTCATTCTAATTAAAGGGACACTAAACCGAATAAATCATGTACCTTGCATTTTTATCGATTATTCACAGGGAGGTAACGTTGTTTATTCTCACCTCTCTGTGAATTATAGATCCCCTGGGTTCGAGTGTTAAACTTACCAGTCAGCACTGTAATCACAGCTGCACTCCAGCTGATCAACGGAATGTCCTGATGGCGCTGCTATGTTTGATATAGGTGCGCATGTGCAAAATATAGCCCTATTGGGACGGCAGGCCATCTGCTGGTGAGAATATGCAAATGAAGCGCCAGCAGGATAAGTTTATCTCCTAAGTTCAGGGGTTCTATTATTCACAGGGAGTGGTTTAGTGTCCCATTAAATACATATATTTTGTGTATGGTTGCCATGGAAAAAGGATGGGGTGGGTATAGGAGTGTATCAACGAGTGTGTGTACTTGTGTCTATATGGGGTTAGGTGTATTTGTGTTTATGAACGTAAAAATACCCTTTTTGATGAGTTAAGTATGGTTGCCGTGAAAATGAATGTGGGGGGTTTAATTAACTAAGTGTATGTGTGTCTGAGTAGTGTAATAACTGTAATACAACTTTTTTGAGGATTTAAATATGGTTGCCATGGAAAAGGAAGGGTAGGTTGGGTGTAGGGTGTATCAGTAGATGTGTGCACCTGTATCTGTGTGGTGTGAGGGGGTAATTTAATGTGAGTATTTGTAAAGTAGTACACGCAAATACCTATATCAGAGAGAGAGAGAGAATGTTACCAGCAATTCAACTGCCTGGGTGTTTAAACAAATTTATATATACATATATATGTATATTTATATAGTGTCTCCTAGCTATACTCACACTTGTCTGCTTTCAGATAATATATAAATGTATATTTGTTGTACATTGTAAACAAATTCATTACCACATAAATTGAACACATTAGAGATATCTTGCAAGATTATTATAAAACATATAAAAGATAATAGAAAACCATTCCCAATAATAAAGGGGTTTAAGATGTATGTAATACATTTCATTTTTCATCCTGATCCTTATTCCTTTTCTTCTGTGGCTATCACTGATATAGAGCATTAGTAATAATAAATCTGATGCTCAATTAGTTTCTAACTCAGTCATTTCTGTTTTCTCTTATCCTTAGGGAGGGCTTTATTTCATACACCATGAAACCTACAATCAGATTTTTGCTACTTGTTAAAGATGAACAAATTGTTATATCCTCAACATTTTTAAGGTTAAGGGCTGGTGGCAAATTACATAGTAAGGGTATAGACAAAGTTTGAAAACAGGAGGTGCATCTGAGAGAGGCAGGGAAAAGGTATGGGGTTTGGAGCTGGATACTGGATATGGAGATGTGAGCAGGATACTGGACACTGGATATAGAGATTAGAGCTGGATACTGGAACAGGAGACTTGAGAAGAATACTGAAACAGAATATGGATTTAGAAGCTGGATACTGGAACTGGATAAGGGAACTTGAGCTGGATACTGAAGCTGAAAATAGATATATAAGCTGGATACTGGAACTGGATAAGGAGATTTGAGCTGGATAATGGATACTGAAGCTGAAAATAGATATATAAGCTGGATATTGGAACTGGATAAGGAGATTTGAGCTGGATAATGGATACTGAAGCTGAAAATAGATATATAAGCTGGATATTGGAACTGGATAAGGAGACTTGAGCTTGATGCTAGAGCTATAAATGACTAATAGAAAAGAGAGAAAGATCCCTAGTAAATGCTCCTGCACACTCCAATAGTAAATAAGTAAAAATCCTTTATTCTGAACAGGGATACATAGGTAAATGACTCCATTTGAACATTAAAAACATTTAAAATATATATATATTCCTCTGAACTATATACACTACCATCAGTACATATAGTAATCCTAATGGTAAGGTATGTATATAAGAGCTTAGAATACCTTATGTAATACCAATATACTGTCTACACCATCAGTATATGGTCTACGGACAGGCAGGTGCGAGTGTGCAGGACACGAGGAGGGACGGACGCACTCGCCGATGACGTCGGGTTATTCAATAAAAGTTCTTATCGTTTAAAATGGTGCTAATTTTAGCCCAACAAATTAGATTTTAGCTTTCAAATGTTAAATAAGATCTGATTGGTTGAGGCAAAAGTAGCACCATTTTAAACGATGAGAACTTTTATTGAATCTCCCTGATAGAGTCATTTAAATAGAGTAAGTTCAAGTGAGACGTTACTGTCCAACACCACTAGATGGCGCTCCAAACATAAACCACATATATAATAGTGAAGGCTACTACTATATCGAGCTGTCTATTTCAATGCCAGTTACAGTGGCAAAAAACAGCCTATTTATAGTGCAAATCTGATACTGGGAGTGAATAAACCAAACACTCACTGAAGATTATGCTTGTCTAGCAAAAGGACAAGTCCTGGGTATACGATCACATTTAAAAAAAAAATTAATATACAGGTACCTGGACATAGACTAAAGTCTATTAAATATAACCCAATTGATAGGTACAAAGCGATATCTAATGGATCTGATTAGTAAAGCTAGACATCCAAATATCTCCCTTGTATTCAATTTATGTCACAGGGACTATCTGCACTATAGCTTTCAAAGTAGGTCTAGAATGAGACTCGATACCAATAGGGGTATAAGGGGTTATTATAACAGTAATAGAACAGATCAAACCACTAAATGAGACTGTAAAAGAATTAAAATCTGATCAACCTACTTGTTAATATCCATGGGATAAGGTTCTACTTCAAACAAACTGTAACAGAGATCTGTAGACCCGGTCATTTATATGTCTGTCTGGTTAAATTTTTAGCTCCTTTGAGTTTTGTTTTTTTACAAATGAAGGGCTAATTTTATACCCTAATATCTGTAGATAGAAACACAGTTTAAATACTTAGCAATGTATATAAGTATTAATTAAATAGCACAGATACTTATAACTAACACCAAATAGGTAAAATAAAGAACAATCTATCACAGATGTAATACATGATAACTATCCACAATTGTGGGTGCTCAACTCAATAATATAGTACAAAAGGATACAAAAGAGTTAGTTCAAAGAGCCATAGATGTATATTAACTGAACTTGGCTATAAAAGCTTAATCAAAGGTTTGTCAGTTTTATAGTACAAAGGTTTGTCAGCTCCATAGTGCAAACCTGTAAGGTTGCACCACTGAGGCATAGACAAACTCAAAGTCTGGGTCCCCCAGAGGGCGAACTACAATTTTTTGGACATGAAATATTAAATATATGCTGTAAAATCAAGTTTCTCATTGAGACCCGGAGGTCTGTAGATTTGAAGTGCATAAATCCAATAGGTTTCTCGTTGTAGAAACTTAAGGTTTTTGTCACCGCCTCTGATGTTGGGTGTCAGTTTCTCAATAGCACAACATTTTAGGGTTGTAGTAGATGAACACTGTTTCTCCAGGAAATGTCTCGCCACTGATGAGATGGCTTGTCTGTTATTTAAATGTTGTCGTGCCAGACGTATGTTAGATAGATGTTGGCTCATTCTTTCCTTTAGTTTCCATGTAGTTTTTCCTACATAGTATGTAGGACAGCTGCAAGTCAGTAAGTAGATAACGTTAGTAGAGTTACAGTTTGTATAGGTCTTAATCTTGTGCTTGGTACTTTGATGTATATCAGTAAAGTGATAAGTCTTTTAAATATGTTGACAGAATTTACAGCCGCCACAAGGGAAGTAGCCCCACATTTTAGAGCCTCTGCCTGTCCGAGACACTGGTCTAGAGAAGTGACTTTTTGTCAAATGGCCACCTAATGTAGCCCTAATGTAGCCCCCTTCTAGCTGTAAATTGGTTTATGGTAGTGTCTGAGGTAAGTATACCCCAATAACGTGTCAAAGTATGTTTAAAAATCTCCCACTGTTTGCCATATGTGGTGATGAATCTGATCTTATCATCTGGTCTATGTTTTTTGGGAGTCAGGAGCTCTAATTGCGTTTTAGCTCTCGCTTGACGATTACATTTTTTAAGTAATGGTCTGGGGTATCCCCTGTCTAGAAATCTTTTAGTCAGGTTGTCAGCCTCTTGTAGATAGTCATTGTCGCTGCTGCAATTTCTTCTAATATGTAGAAATTGCCCCTTTGGTATAACATCTTTCAAATTTTGTGGGTGACCGCTTGTATAGTGTAGGAGGGCATTAGTTGCAGTATCTTTCCTATATAGGTTAGTCTCAAGACGTCTCTGTTCACCTACATAGAGCTAAATATGGATATAGAACATTTTAACACACACGCGGTATTGCAATTTAGCAATACCATGCATTCCGGTAATGTACAACAGCGTTCGTTCGCAGAATACCATGCGGTGGTAAACTAATACTCTTTGTACAGAACCCAACAATCTGGCTATCAGACATAATCCCATAAGAAAGTTTCCAGTATCTTCCCTACCACTGATGTAAGACTTACAGGTCTATATATACCTGTCTCTTAACGACTACCTTTTTTTAATATTGGTATTACATTGGCTTTTTTCCAATGCAGAGGAACATCCCAAGAAACTGGATACTGGAACTGAATAAGGATTTAGAAGCTGGATCCTGGAAATGGATAAGGGGACTGAAGCTGGAAGATATAGTAGCTGGATACTTGTAGGGAACAGGTACAGGTTCAGGACTAGGCAAAAAAGAATAAGGGAGCCAGGGGTAGCGGTGCTACAAGCAGGCACAGGAAAGTGGCAGAAAACATAGTTTAAATGGTGCAAATGTTTGACTGTGCTAATCATTTACAGCAACCTATCAGAGTTTAATGCATCGTACACACCATGCAAAATTTCGCCCAATCAAACGACAGTTTAGTGTATCAAAATAATTGCATTTTTTTTCGGACTCAACCAACCATTCGTTAATCTGAATCAGACGAACGAAACCAGGGGCTCGGATGCGGCAAACTGTCCACCGCGGCCACTATTGCAGTGACCGACAGTCCTCCTGACTGACTAGTCGGAAGAGCCGAACAGTCGGTCAGGAGGAAATGTTGCATGGTGTGTGCCATGCTTTAACTTTTTACTGGGCTATTGGAGTTAGATAACATCTGATTGGTAGCTGTAGATTAATAGCATGGGAAAACTTGTGTATCTTTCATTGCATCAGCACCAAAGTGCTTAGACTGTAAGCCTTTTGGGTCAGGGCCTAATGTGAATGGATAAAAAAATTGTAAAGCACTGCAAATGTTCATGCAAATACAAACATATATACATGAGCCACGGTTGAATTATTAACATGTCTCAACAGCCAGAGCCAATAAAAGACCATGGGCCATATTTATAGTTAATTTAGTTTTAATTAGTTAATTTACGATCGTGGTTGTAAATGTACGATCGCGATCCTACATTTACAACTGAACGTTCTTTAATTAACGAGGGTTCGATTGTAGAATACCATGCGGTAGTAAACTACCGCAATGGTATTCTATGGGGATCGTAAATCTACAATTTCGTTATCTCCGATCGGTTTAACAATCATAAATTTACGATACCGATCGTTTAAGGCACGGTATCGTTAAAAAGCGATATCGCGGCTTTAGAAATATGGCCCCATATACTGGTGGACTGCCTTTCACCTAGACGTTTTTGCTTTTTAGACTGTGGCATACACGTATCAATAGTATTGAAAAATCAGGGCCAATTATATTGATCAATTATATCTAGTCAACACAAACGGGACAATTGGCTTCATTTTGTCTATGGACAGCTTACACGGGGAGATTAGGTAATACTAGCAAACCCTGTAAAACCCATGCACACACCTCCTCCATCCCTCCCACAATGTGACGTGGAGCTCAAGGAAATGCGTCCGGCGTCTGTGCATATTTACAGCCCTAGGTTAGTATATAAGATTGCAACGCGTATGGCCACCTTTAGTCTGTATGTATTTCTGTTTTTCTTGCTGTGTTTTTTTCTGCGGGTATACATAAATGCATGGCAAAGTTAACAGTATATTTTGTCGGATATAAAAGTTTTTATTCCATAAATGTCTACTCTGTGCCATAAAATAAACTCAACAACCAGTAACGTGGGCAAAAAGCAATTCTTATAGCACTGTAAAACCCTAATGAAGAGCACCAGTGATAGCAAAGTACTGCAAAGAACTGTAGCCTTCTTTAACATGACAATGCAATGTGTTTCCCTGTTGTATAAGAAGAGAAAAAAAAGAAAAATCAGAACTCTTCAACAGTCTGCAGCTGTGCTCTCATTAGCGCTCATCTGTGCAGGATAACATTACTGTTATGCTTATATGTCAGTGGTACACTGTTTCCTATTTAAATATATGCCCAAATTTGATTTAATACTTTCATCTCTGTATTTATTTTAATGCACCTGCTGCTATGAATATTTACAGATGCATCTGTTCACTGCAAATCTACTTTCTCAGCATATGCAAGGGGAGACAACATATGCAGGGGGGTGAAACAGGCCATAATCTGTGGTAATTATTATTATAACAGCACTAGAACCGCTCAAGTAGGTTGCAGTGTTTAGATTTAGAAGTTTGGGGTTAGTGATTAAAAGTGGATAATGTACAAACAGCTCCAATTGAACAGAAAATGTGTTTGAAGACTTATAATGTGGGATGGACAGCCAGAAATATTTACAACTGTAGCTAGACTTCCAAATCAGATTTGAAAACAGAGATCTCAAATGCTGACAGATATGATAGGGAAAGGAAATACTTCTCTGTTCCTCAGGTTCCCTGTATTGAAGGGAAAATCTGTACCATTGATAGCAAATTCGACAGGATTTAGGAATTTTTGACAGGATTCGACAGGATTTTAGTAGAGAACCCTTCTGCATAACCAAATGTCAATCAAGTGTCACCCGAGTGCCAGAGGACATACAAAATAATGTTTTCTCTCAAACACTGCAATAGAATGGAAATTTAAAATTCTTGTCTCTTTTCTTTACAGAACACTGGTTGTCATCCTTGTGTGTGCAATGATTTAAGGATGGCGATATTGGCATCTTTCATCATTTATGTAATTATCAGCTTGCGACAAGAATAGGTGCATGATAGTTAAAAACATGAAAACACTGACTGGGAAATGGTCCTTTTGCTAAATGAGTTATTTGTCCACTGCCATTATACTTAACTCATCATAGGTTATTTGGATATAGTGCTTGCAGTATAGCAAATGACTCAGATCATTTTTCATTTTATCAGCCCATTATGTGTAATGAAAAAAACTACTTTAACTCTGAAAATAGCTCCTATGCAATTTACATCATGCAGTCTAAAGCTTTAGAATTCAGTGATGTCTTTTTCTTTATTGGAAGGACAAGACGTACAGTATTTCTATATTATAATGTTTCCTAAATCTGGAAAGAACATTCAGCAGAAAAATAGGGAATAAGGGTAATAAGGGTAATATAACATAGCCATGCGTAGATGAGGTATAATAAAAAGAAAAACAATAAACTGATTTCCTTTTGCAAGTTATTTTCTTATTATTATATACTTATAATACATAATGCTATGGACTTTGAATGGGGAGGTGCAGTGGAATAAATTCCTATAAAAACCTCTCAGCTACATAGTTAAGAGGTTTTTGTAAGAATATATCCCACTGCACCTCCCCATTTCCTTTGCATACAACCTGTCACCCTTAACAACACATACATTGCATAATTTCAATGTATATAAGCATATGGCACAGACCTGGTTAACGGCATTGTTTAAACTGAAGCAGCACCGGAGTTAATTCTCCTCCCCTAAGTGTCAGTTTCAGTTCCTGCAATGACTCTACGTAGAGTGCAGACCGGGAAACCCAGATATCTTTCCTATACAAAGAGTAACTGTAGGAACAATATGGGAGAAGAATCTCCCACTTATGGGAGAAGAATCAACTCTGATACTGCTTTATTATATAGAATGCCGTTAACCAGGTCTGAGCCTTATGCTTATCTACACTGCAATTACGGAATGTATTTGTTGTTAAGTAACAGGCTGTGTGTAAAGGGAATGGAGAGCTGCAGGGAAAAAGAAATCGGTTTTTAAAGGCTGTACACAGTCCAAAGAGATTTTTTTTTTTTTTTAAATTCCCCTTATGTATTATAAGACTGTGACTTTATATCCCTACCGGCTTTGCCCAGTTTCTTCCAATCAACATTTTGCTGGGTTTAGTCATTTATTACAGATGGCAGCACAAAGGTCAGATTAGAGTCCTGCGGGCAACCACAAAACCATCTGAAATTAAACAGAAACACCCAACACGCAAAACTGTAACATGCACAAAACCCGCACCCACTTGCTGGTGGGTTGCATAACTGCACTCGACCCAACCTGCAAGTAGGCAGACCTGTAATCCAACCCGCAACCAAAATTAAACAGACCTGCAATTCAAACTCACTTTGGTTTACCCATATCCGACCTGCAAAATTGGTAAACCGTGGCTACCCAACCTGATGCAGAACACTAGGTCAGACCTGATCCTCAATAAACTTAGACCAGGGGCCCTCAACCCATTTGATCTCAAGAGCCTCATGTGTGGCCCTGACCCCCTTTGAGGGCCACCCAATAGATTTATAAGACAATATATGTATAATTAAAACGTGCAGCAGACTGAGTTGCAAATTGTCACTTATTACAAACAGACAAGTTAATTTCAATTAGATTGCAATCAATGCAGCCCTAAAAATACATTACTAATGGAGGGCTGGCTGAAATGCTGATTACTGTACAGCTCAGACCTCCCCAGAGCTTCTCTAGAGATATGAATCTCAGAGGTGGTGTCCCATTATCAAATCTGATAGGGAGGGATGTCTGTATAAAGCAGGTAAATAAATTACAATCATGGGAGCTTGCCTCTGTCCTGAGTTAATTGTGGTTTTTAACCTGTGTCTCTTTTGAAGTTCATTACTCACCGACTGTGCAGCTCAGACCACCACAGACTCAGAGCTCTTTTAAAGATATGACTCTGTGCCTCTGTAGGTTTGTCACTCTATCCTATGCAATTGGCTAGTAAAATTGGGGCATCTGATTTGCCATTTGCACTGCCCTTCAATGCAATCTGGTTTGTAAAATTAGTAACCTATGTTTTTTTTCAGGGTCATGAAACGCATGAGTAGCAGCAATGTTGGCTCAGTGGCTAGCACCTATGTCACAAAATTACAGCATTGCAATGCTACAGAAGACTTAACTGTTTTTAAAGCTGTACACAGCTTTAAGCCAAAACCTAACAAACAATCTTGTACTGGACGACACAGGTAGGACTCCCAGGGGTGCCTCTCTAATGAGGCAATATGAGCAAATTGCTCAGGGCGGCGGCCCTGCTTAATATCAGAGAGGCGGCAGGCAGAGCTCACTTTTTTTTTAGGAAAGTGGCAGGCAGAGCAGAAGGAAAATAAACATAGCGCCTAGCAGTACATAGGGGCGGCATTCAAAAGTTTGGCTCAGGTGGCAAAAACCCCAAACACACCCCTGAGGACTCCTAAGTACCTCTTTACAATTAAATAGGTTTTTCTATTCTGTCATCACTCACATGGTTTGCATGTTTTTTCTGCTAAAGGTATTTTGTGTGAATGACTCACTTGTAGTAGGCTGTCAGTAACATATTTTACTGCAGAAATGAAATTTACTAAGAATTCATCTTTGGAGTATTGTAAAATTCACTACATTTAGATTTTCTGCATCATATTTCTTCTTTGAATATGGAATGGGGAATATTGTAAAGCGCCTTTCTAATAAGATCAAATCCACTCAATGTGGATAAATTGCAGGAAATGTTATCATCATGAAACATATCAATGAGAAAATAACAGAGTAGATTGAAGGCTTTAAGTAAATGAGACTACTGGAAATACTCAAAGGGGCTAGAAAAATTTAACCGAGGAATTACTGGAGCAAAAAGTTGAAATTGCTGCAATTCAAGCTTCTCTTTGCTATACGGACAATAAATCCATGTTCCTGGAGTTTTTTTTAAAGAATAATGTCACATTTAACGTTTTTTCAATTCCAAAGCATAATGTAAAGCAGTTCTTTTTTTTGTAGCCAAGGTTACTAGGAATACGAATAGCATTCAATGGGGCTGATGCAGCAAAGGATACAGAAGTTTGCCCCAGCTAGTCATTTGAAGCAACCAATCAGATGCTAACATTTTACAGGGTTACTATGGATAGCTAACATCTGATTGGTTGGCACATATTAATAGCATGGGCAAACTTCTGCCCCAATGTGTAATTTCACAAGCAAAAAAAAAGTTTAAGTGATTAATTTGGGGGTTTAACAATCCTCGAGATACTAAGGCTGGCCATAATCTATAAACTTGCCTCTCCAACTTCTTGTGACATTTCAACAACTGCCTGGCCTGTTCATTTTTCAATTAATATTACAATTTTTTATATTGATTGAAAACAATGATATGGCCACAAAACATCTCAGGAACATCGGCAGGTAAAACTGATGCCTCACACAATGTTACGATAAACATGATGTTCATGTTGAATCGATGATCGATCGATGTACAGTTAGTTACACATTAATTGTACCATTGTATGTTATTGCCTGTTAGAAAATGAGCACTTACAAATGACAGCAACAACTGTCTGGAGCAGCAAAGGCAACCAATCTCTTGTTTTTTATCAAGGGATGTAGATTTAAAAAAGGCACTACACTCATTGCTAATTGCTAAAAAAGAAATGAGACTGTACAATTATTTTTTTATACTTCAGTCATACTATAGTCAGACTATCTTACTAATTCTGTATATATATATTTTCTTTTGTCTGCATGTAGCTTTTCTTCTTCCCACCGCTACTGACCTCAGCTAGCAATTTTTAAACTCTCAATAGGGAAGTAAATACTATAATTTCTAATCAGTATAAATGCCTAGCTCTATTATTTCACACAGGCTGAAGCTGATTAACTGTTTGACAGAATAAAAATTACTTGATTTATTTTCAGGTGCTACCTTCTTGCTATTCAGTATAATAAATGGGTGTAAATTATTCATTACTGGGGTCCACAGGTAATTTGATTACACTGTATTTATTCTCTTAGATCTCTAACCTTTTCTGGATATTGTTAAAACCAAGAGAAAGGCATTTATTTGTTGTTACACCTATAGGTTTGAGCTGTTTATATTCTCTCTCTGTTACTATGCAATAATCATGTTAGGATGACAAAATGCATCAAAAAAGCATTGGGAAACCTAGGGTTAACACAGCTAGTGTCATTTCCAGAAATGTTGCAATCATAATGAAGTTTATGTTTGCCCTTGTAATATAAGATTGTGAGTTTAGACTATATATTAGATATATAGAACAAAGGGGCCAAACTTTCTGCATAGACATTGATAAGTAAAGCACCTTATAGCTCAGCTGACTGAATAACATTTGAACCAATTGGAAAAGATTACATTGGAAGACCCTTGAATTAAGGTGGGTGTAAACAGGCCAATAGAAAGCAAATCCCACTGGATATGTGCAACAGGGTTTGTTGAATATTTAGCATGTTTGACTATTTGGTATGTGTATGGCCAAAGTGTCAGATTCCACGGCTAAGCACCCATCAATGTCAGCCATGGGATTGGTCATTTTTGTGATAAATTATCATTGGTCATTATCTGGCTTGCAAATATAAAGTAGTTATGCAGCTTAATCTGTTAAAATGCAGAGGGTGTGGAGCGCCCCAAACATTGTTAAGAGAGCCAGTAGCACACCGATAAGAACCCATATACAGGGGTGCCCTGGGGTTTTTGGCACCTGAAACAAATTTGGAATGGCGCCTCTAGACAGATGTGTAGTGCCGCCGTGGCGAAGTAGGCATGGTTATGTGTGTGGGTGTGGTTTTTCGGTGGACGTGGCTTTGCTTTTTACCATAGTACAGTGAACCCACCACCAACCCCAACACAGTATAACCCCCAATCCCAGTACAGTAAACCCCCAATGTCCCCCCAGTACAGAGCCCCCTGTAGAGTATTACCCCCGTTCCAGTACATTTAACCCCCATACAGTAAAACCCCCGCTCCCCCATAGTACAGTAAAACCAATACCCAGTACAGTATAACCCCCAACACCAGTACAGTAAATCCCCCATTTCCCCCAGTACAGTATTGCCCCCATCCCAGTACATTAACCCCCCCATACAGTAAACCCCCCATTCTCCCACAGTACAATAAAACCACCACCTACCTCAGTACAACCCCCAACCCCAGTACAGTAAATTCCCCATTTCCCCCAGTACAGAGGCCCCCTTGCACAGTATTACCCCCAACCCCAGTCCATTATCCACCCAGTACAGTAAAACCCCTCGCTTTATATTCAGATCTGTTTACTAGAGTATATATGGTACATGTTAGAGTGTCATCTGAAGCAGTCTTTCATTTGCTGCTTAAGATAAAGCTTAACTAATGTGTGTATGGGCAACTAAAAATGAAATAAAAAAAGTACAGGTATTGGTATATAAAAGACTTGCATAAACGTGCACTTTTGCACTTGATGCACTCTTAATTACTTTGCTGTATAACGTTTTTATCATTATGAATAAAAATACAGGGACATTTGCAATATTTATCCTGACTGTAATTTAAAAAAAAATCATTAATCAAAGGTGGTATATTAATTTTCAAATAAATCTTATTTATTTGCTATGAAAATAAAACAGTTATATCTATATAAAAGGAGCATATCATTTTCCTCAAAGCTAATTGGAATCCTGTAAAAGAGCAAAGTAGATAAGATTTCCATTATACCCAGTAGACTGTACACCAAATTTCCCTTTATCTTTTCTAGCTTAGTGTGCTACATTATTTAAAATGAATTAAATTAAAACTAGACAGAATTCTTGAAAGATAGTTTAGAATTGTTACAGAACAAAGATTATTATTCTGGAAAATTAAGTTTTGCTTGAAATGTTCATTATGTTCATCTAGTATTTATTAAAAAGACATATTACGACCTCTCATTTTAGATACAGCTTTTGATTTGCATTGCTGTGAATGATTGCTTAGCAAACTTTGGGCATCAAAAGTGAAACTGATTGATGTAAATAATATTCCTACCACTAGCTGTGTCACTGCATTAGATTTTTCTGGTCTTCTGGTTGATTGAAATATGTTATATACTTTGCAATTGCTAACACAAAAGTAAATGGCTTCATGTGTTCTATTTACAAGATAATTACTTTGCTGGCAAACTGAAATTTAATTACCTTGCATTAGAAAACATTTTAATAATACTTACAGTATGTGTAATGCTGTTTGTAAAGCTTTTTGTACTGCTGCCTTATTCTATGTAAATTTTTATATTTTATTAGATAAGGCCTGGGGAGTTGACATCAATCAGCCCCATTTGCAGTTTGGTCATGCACACATGCTATTCATGTTGCCAGCAGCAGGGAGAGAGTTGCTGCTGAGGTAGCCTTCTGCCAAGATGAAAAGCAGAGGAGCACACTACTCGAAGTGATGAATTCAATTTATTAGTGCAAAAAAACATACATGTATCACTTCAAGTAGTGTGCTCCTCTGCTTCTTATCTTGATTGAATCGTGTGGCCCTGGGAGTAGGGGTTTGAGAGGATTGCACCTACCTATTTGTCTGGCTAGTAGCCAGCAGCGTTGTGCTGGAGTGTATTCTTGAACAGAGGTAGCCTTCTAGCATCAACTTCCAGACCCTTTTTTTCAAAGGATATGTTTTGGAAATTCAAACTCTAAGAAGAATACTGCAGAAATTTACAAGGAGGTGTAATAAAAGTCCTTAGTGCTAATTTTGCCCCAACCAATCAGATGTTAGCTTTCAAATGGTAAATAACATCTGATTGTATCTGTTGTATTCAAGTAGATCAACTGGACTAGAAGTTTAGTTCTTGAAGACGTTTCTCAAGTCATCCGACTGGCTTTCTCAATTCAGAATTACTTGTACAAGAATCTGTGGCAATTATGTACCCTGGAAAATCCCAATTAGCATATCACCGACAGGTGTTAAGGACGTGATTGGATAGTGGAAGAGGTGTTATAGGAACACCCAGGGTAAGGTGTCAAAACAGCATTGTACATGGCAGACAGTTGATGTCGAACCCCCCCACCTCTATTTAGGCTTAGTCACGTTCCTTTGCCAATATGTTAAAATTACAATCTTCAAAGGTATGTCCTTTATCCTTAAGATGCAGGTACATGGCTGAGTCCTGACCCGAGGAATTGGCTCTTCTGTGCTGGGCCATACATTGATGCAGTTGCTGTTTGGTCTCTTCCACATACAAATCAGAGCATTCTCCACTGCACTGCACTGCGTATATGATGTCGCTTATCTTGTGTTTCGGCATTGGGTCTTTCAGATGTACCAATTGCTGCCTCAGTGTGTTGTTTGGTTTAAAGCATACAGGGATACTGTGTTATTTGAAAATTCTTCTTAATTTCTCAGAGACCCCTGCTACATATGGGTTGACCATGTTCTTTCTCCTGTATTGCTTTTCCCCTTCACTGTTGGTATACCTGTTCTTTTCTTTCCTTCTACTTCTTTTGACAAAGGCCCAGTCTGGATATCCACAGGTTTTAAGGGCTCCTAAATAGAGGTGGGGGGGTTTAACAGCAACTGTCTGCCATGTACAGTGCTGTTTTGACACCTTACATCGTTCGTATAACACCTCTTAGCCACTGTCCAATGATGCCCTTAACACCTGGCTGTGATATGCTAATTGGGATTTTCCAGGGTACATAATTGCCACAGATTCTTGTACAAGTCATTTTGAATTGAGAAAGCCAGTCAGATGACTAACAAAACATCTTCAAGAACTAAATTTCAAGTCCAGTTGATCTAATTGAATACAACAGATATACCATGACCTGGATGAATGAGAACCTTCACAAACAACATCTGATTGGTTAGGGCAAAATGAGTACCATTTTTAATGATAAGAATTCTTATTACATCTCCCTGTTAGTGTATTATTTAATGCTAATCTTCTTTAAGGGTAACTGCGGTATCTGAACAAATTAGGGTTGAATAAAAGCATTTCCGTTGTGCCTGGATCACATCTCTATGTAAATTTTGTGATAAGTTAAATTGCTGCAAAGGTTTAGCAATATAACTTCGAATACATCCTGCTTTTTACAGCTTGTAATCATGTGACCAGCCTCTCTCTGCATTACTAAGCCTCCATCTTAACTATCAATTTTTTTTGTCTGTGCAGGTACTTCATTTTATTCCCAGTATAAAGTTCTACGTCAGCTAGCTCTGCACCTTGGGCGGAGGGGAAGAGCAAAGTGTTGTGTGATGTCATTCAGCCTTCTGAAAGCAGGAAATATGAACATCACAATATAATTTCTCACAAGCTACAGGCAGAGATTTAATCCAAGGCTCATTTTAAAGGAAAGACTGCAGGGCTTTATTTAACCCTAACTAGTTTGGGGACCATATTTGCCTTTTAAACTTTAAAGTAATAATCTTACATTATTTGAACCCAAATGTAAAAGCTTTTCTACAGAAAACACCTTTATATTGTAAGCTCCTTCTCTAGTAAATTGCATTTCCATACATGTAAAAAGTAGATTCTGTAACTAAAAGGGCTTCCATATTGTTGTAAGTACAACTTACATCCCATCCCCATGGGGCCTTAAAAAGCATTTTCAGCTTGTGCACCTATTGGCCACATCCCCTGATCCCACCATTCACTGCACATATTTTCTATACAGATATCTCTACACAAATATATCCCTGATGATTTGAAGGATGATTTTTAGTTTATTTTCCAGCTGGTGTGAATTGCAGGCAGCCTCAGAACAGCCTCTCCCATGAGGCAGAGTGTGCCTTTTAGCTCAGGCAGTGCTCTGCCTTTAAGAAGAGCGGTGGCGGGAAAGATCAAATTTTTATATATGTAACAGTCACACTCACTGTAGGCAAACTTGTATGTACTAGTCACTGTGGGCAAACTTTTATGTATCAGTCACTGTGGGCAAACTTGTATGCACCAGTCACACTGACTAAAACTCAAAAATATTGAGAATTACTGGTATTAATGCATATCGATCTGGTTGATCAAGGGATACTTTCTGATGGCCGTTTGGAGTCAGGAAGGAATTTTTCCCCCCTTTTTAGCTGTTTTTTTTGCCTTCCTCTGGATCAACTGTTAGGTAGGGTTAAAAAAAAAAAGAGGATGAATAGGTTGGACTTGATGGACGTATGTCTTTATTGAACCTTAATTACTATGTTACGCAAAACTTGTGTTGCGCAACCGCCAGATAGCTGGTGTTAAAGATTTGCAAAAGGCAAACTCCAGTGCATTGCCTAAAGGGGGCAAAGAGAGCGATAGCGACTCTCGGTACATAGCCCTGAAAGCGCCCTGTTCCTTCCCTTTTAACCATAATAGCGGTTATATGGGCAGCAAGATAACATCAATATCGAGTGGCAGATGCGTGCAGACTGTGGGCAAGCTTGTATATACCAGTCACAATGGGCAAGCTTATATGTAACAGTCTCATTCACTGTGGGTAAACTTGTATGTACCAATCACTGTGGGAACTTTTATGTACCAGTCACACTCACTGTGGGCAAACTTGTATGTACCAATAACTGTGGGCAAATTTATATGTACCAGTCACTGTGGGCAAACATGTATGTACCAGTCACACTCATTGTAGGCAAGCTTGTATGTACCAGTTATTGTGGGCAAACTTGCATCTGCTAGTTTCACTCACAATGGGCAAGCTTGTATGTACCAATCACTGTGGGCAAGCTGGTATGTACCAGTCACTGTATGTTCCAGTCTTTGTGGGAAAACTTGTATGTACTAAACACACTCACTGTGGGCAAGCTTGTATGTACCAGTGACTGTGGGCACACTTTTATGTTCCAGTCACACTCACTGTGGGCAAGCTTGAATTTGCCAGTTACTGAGACAAAACTTGTATGTAACAGTCACACTCACTGTGGGCAAGCTTGTATGTACCAGTTATTGTGCAAACTTGTATGTACTGTACCAGTCACTTAGGGACAACTTATATGTACCAGCCAATGTGGGCAACTTATATTTGTCAGTCTTTGTTGGGGGGAATCCTTTTAGCACATATAATACCACTTTCCATGTGTCATATATGTCAGCCCTCCAGATCACCAGCAAGTATTAAGTCAGCCCTCCAGGCCACCAGCCACTGTTAAGTCAACACTGGCTGGTAAACTGAAGGAATGACCTTACTGAGGCTGGTGAACTGGAGGGCTGACTTAACAGTGGCTGGAAAACTAGAGGGATGACCTAACAGTGTCTGATGAACTAGGGGCTGACCTAAGAGTGTCTGTCAAACTGAAGGGCTGACCTAACAGGGTCTGTTGGACTGGAGGGCTAACCTTATAATGTCTAGTGAACTGGAGGTCTGACCTTACAGTGTCTAGTAAACTGGAGGACTGACCTAACAGTGTCTGATGAACTGGAAAGGTAACCAAAGTTCGGAAAAGTAAAGAGTCAGAGCTGTCAGTGTGTCATCCAGTGTCTGCTACTTCCTTGTCCTCCTGGAGGACTCTGGCATGTGCAAGGTAGATCAACGAGTCCTGGTCAGTTTGGCTGACAAATTGCTCATACAATTTGTGTATGCACGAAACGGCGTGCATACACATCGCACATGTGTATGAGACTTAAGGCTTGCTCTCTGGTTCCACACATTTTTCAGCACTTAATAATTGTAGATATTATAGAAGGAGGTATTTTGCAATGCTTAAAGGGGAACTGTGGTCTCCAAACAAGTTGAGTTTAAATGAAAGGCCAGTTTCCTACCTTTAAAATGAGCAATCAACCACCTCTCTACATGCTCCACAGCCCAATATATAAAGAAATTACTGACCAGAAAGTTAATGGGTGGAAGGCTGACATGTAACATCCCTAAAGGGCTGCTCCTTCACTTAGCCACCAGTGAGCACAGCCTCAGACTTCAGTGACAGGACAGGAGACAGGAAGTCCCTCCCCCTCCCCGCTGTGTGAAGATCCCTACAGTGAAGGGAAGGGAATCTACAGCTCTACTCCCCCACACAGTTTTCTGTGTGGGGGAGTACCTGTGAGTGGGTGGGGTCACAGCACCTGTGAGTATGTGGGTCCACATGGGGCTGTAAGGGAAGGGGCCAAGGGAGCCTGCAAATGGAGGGGCCATGGGGTCCGTGAGTGGAAGGGACCAGGGGGGCTTGCAAGAGGAGGGGGGCTGCAAAGGGAGGAGGAGACACGGCATCCACTGACATGGTTTCAGAGCAGGAAGCAGGAAGTGCAGGGGCCTGGTGATGCTGCTACCATATCACACACAAAAATGTAAATATCTAACTATGCAAAATAAACAATGAAAATAAATTGCTAAAATTCTCAGGTGAGCAATTCCTATCAATTTTCCTAAAGTAATTTTTGGACCACAGTTCCCCTTTAACTAGCTAGCTTTTCTTAAAGGGTAACTGTGGTCTCCAATTATTCCAAACTAGTAAAGATTATATAAAAAGCCTTCCATCATACCTTCAAAATTAAACCTAAAAAACATCTCTAGAAAAAAATTGTGAGGAAAGGTTCAGCAATATTACTTCCTGCTTGAACACTTCCTGTTTCCAGCCATGTGACCAGCTTGAAGTCATGTGATCATCCTGTCTGCATTAATAGGCTCCCCTTCTCAACTGTCAATTTTCCCCCCAGGTTCTTCTTGTTTTCCCCAGCATTAAGTCTTCACTGAGCATGCTTCTCCCCCGGGGCAGAGCGGCTAGCAGAGGTAAGGTTCCTGCTTTGCTACTGGAAGCAGGAAGTTTGAACATTCACCTTGATATCATTTCTCACAGGGCGAAGCCAGAGATGTGATTGTCAGCTCATTATAAAGAAAATACTGCAGGCTTTCATTTAACCTTCACTTGTTTGGAGACCACAGTTGCCCTTTAATTACAATGCAGGGACAATGATCATGTGTAGTAGAGGGTTACACTTAGACATATAATACAGGGAGATTAAATAAAAGTTCTTAACGCTAAAAATGGTGCTAATTTTGGCCCAACCAATCAGATATTATTTAACATTTAAAAGCTAACATCTGATTGGTTGGGGCGAAATTAGCACCATTTTTAATAACAAGAACTTTTATTGAACAACCCTGATAATATTTGGGGAGAATTAAGTAGCATTTTAAAAATATCTTCAATTAATTTTGTTATGATGAGAGTAATGATATTTTAGAATTGCTATGAAAGGACCTGGTGTAGTCTTGCTACTTATTACTTTTGCTCTGCACTTTAGACTATTGTTTATAATGTATGAATTCTAGTAACAATCCAACCTACTTCTATTTATCAATGTCAATACATTATTAGATATTTATCTCTTTTGTACAGAGCAGCAGCATATAATTTTTTTAAAGGCAACATAATAAATAATAATGTATTGTTTGTCTTCACTTATTGTATTTATTTGAAACAGAAACTTACAAAATACCCACTGTTGCTATAGTAAAAAAAAGTCTATAGAGAATCACTCTGCTGAGGAAAGCATAAAGTAGAGTTTATGTATAAAAATATAGGTCATAGACCTGCCACCCAATGTTTGGATTACTGTTTCTGTTTGTTAAAATGATTATTAGTCCTGGAAATTTGTAGTATTTTTATTAATTTCATATCCTTAAATCATAGTAACAATAAGATTTATATCCAAAAAAACCTTAAGATTATAAAAAAATGTCATTAGAAATAAATTATTTTTATATTGAGCTACAGCATAAAATAAATACAATGTGAAACAACAGGTAACAAGCAGGTAAAGATAAATTAATGCAGATATAATGTTGAATTGGTGTAAATTAAGTAATGGAAAAAAAACCCAAAAAAAGTAATGAATTCACATTTTTGACTTATTAGCTACAAAAACATGCGGTTTCGTTTCCCGATAGGTGATGTCCTGCGTGGGTCTAATTTTCCCGACCAAAACCGCAACCCGCACCAGACTAAAACCAGCTTTTCTACCTGTCTTCATACCCGCGACCCGATTCCCAAGTTTCAGACCTGAAACATGACCTACTTTTAATCTTTGTTCCTAAAATTTGTACAGGGAAGTTAAATAAAGTTTTAACACTTTAACAAATGTAGGCCCACAGGTAGGAAATTCCTGGTATAGAGTGCAATGTACAGTACAGAGCAGACAAGGTGATCCCTCTGCCATGAAACTTTTATACAGGGCAGGAAACTTAATTAAACTTAAACTACACTGTAACGGACCATACTATTTCTTATACTGATGATGGGGCTTGTACCCTTGAAACGTATGTGTTAATGATTGGTTTCAAATAAATCCACCATTCACTTTGGAGTGCGACTCTACATTGTATATTTACGTTTGTTCCTTTGGAAGTAGGGAAACTAGACGTCTGCACCCGTGGGGGAAGTGTGCATATGGACTTTGCTACTATTTCTTATACTACATAAGGTTTAATTGTTTTAATTAAAAAATGGTTTTAATTGTTTAATTAAAAAATTGTGTACAGCTTTAACTAATAGTTGTGTTTTTTTTTTTAAAGCTTTGTACACATAATAAAAGATTTCAGTCATTTCTGTGTAAAATTCTATGCATGACCTGATCGGTAAAAATCTCTTCAAGCAGCCCAGTGCTTTGTCTCCCTCCAGTCAGTGTAAATCCCGGTGTCCGTGATGACTTAAGTGTTCAGTGCAGCTCAGGAGACCCAGATGTTTTTCCTATGAGTCATCAGAAGGGGTTCGGTCTTCCAGGCAGCAATGAACTTAAGAGTCTTCACCAAAACCGGCACTTACACTGACTGGAGGGAGACAAAACGTTTTCACACCTGAGGAAGGGGGCTTAGACTCCCCGAAATGTTGTATGTTTTTTTAGCACTTGAATAAAAATTATTGATCTAATGTATTTTTGAGTGCCTCCCTCTAACCTAATTTATTGAAACAAAACAATGGTCTGCTTGAAGAGATTTTTGCACAGAAATTAGTAGAGTCATTCATTGTTAAGGTGTCAGGATTTCAATGGGGAGGTACAGTGGTATGTATTCTTATAAAAAAAACTCTTAGCTACATAGCGAAGAGGCTTTAATAAGGATATATTCCACTGCACCTCCCCACTGATAGTACAGATCCTTATGTATTGTATCTATATAATATATCCCTATTGTCCCCAACTACTTACCAATGTGCCTCTGCTGTCCACAACTTCTACCAACCCATGGGCCTCTGCTCTGGTATCAGCTCATTTTAAATCTTTATCTGAAACTATTTTCTTGTTGATCTGTGACATGGATAGGTAACAAGTAGTTATTCAGATGCATACATCCCATCCTAAAAAATGTGGCCTTTGGGCATGGTGAGGAGATGGGTGCAGGGCTGGCCGGTGTGACATATAAAACCTCATCAAAGGGTTAGGGGTGGTTTGTGACTTGTAAAACACCACAAAAGAGGTGGAGTTATGGGCGTGTTGGAGCCTCCAGGAAACAGCGGGTCGCGGGAGTTTGAGACTCTTCTGCGACTCCCGGGAGGGGTGGGTTACCTACAGATCGTTTAAAAACTACAACTCTCAGCATCCCCCCTCTGCACTCTGCTGTATAATGCTTGGGAGTTTTAAGTGTCAATCATCTGGAGTTCCACATACCTGCTGTAGTTATAGCTGAACCTCATCAAGTGGTAGATTGTTATTATCATCACTAGAATCATCCACATCCCATAGATCATTATTGCAAGAAAGATTTACACAGACCAATGAAATCACATGTCATCTGTTTCCATGAAGACACTCTGGTCCGCTTATCCATATGTGCAGGTGCATATAGAAGTTTGTTACTTTGTTCTATGGGGATTGTTACTTTGCTGGCTCTGACCTCTGCTATTAAAACAGAGTTCAGAGAAGTTTAAGGGCTAGGCACCACTAAGCAGCGCAAGAATCGCGGGATGCAGCGAAATTGCAACGTTGCACGATTCATGTGCACTAACCTGCGTCTGTGCTGCAATTGCTTTGATGTTACCCTATCGCAGCACGTGATGCGTACCAAAAATGGTGATCGCATGCACTGCAAAAAGGGTCGGCAGCGCTGCACAGGGCAGCAGAGGTAAAAGGGACCACCCCTATCCTCTTCTATTGGTGTATACTGAGCGCTGCACTAACGGAGTGCACAGCACACACCAAAATAGCCTAGTGGGGCCTAGCCCTAATCTCTGCCTTTCCAGTCACTCCAGCATTAACTGTTTTTTTACACAGTGATGCCTGACCAATCATAGTCGGAACTCCGGTCAATAGGGAAAGAAGGAAAATTTCCGTTGGTCGGCATTGGCTTCCTTTTCTTTTGATAGGGAGCCGATACCGATCATGCTCCCGCAACCCATTAAATCCCAATGCGGGTTACCCAAGCCCGTCCCCCCACAAATCAGGTAATCCATGGGTACCCGACCCCATGCAGGTCATTCATTCTTAATCCAAAATTTAGAAGACCCCAAGGTCCTCAAAGTACACTAAACGGGGCACAGGCACTGTTAAACAGCAAATTGAAAATATTTTATTACACCTTACACAATACACCGTATACCATAAATATACATAATATAAATACAATAAACAATTATAAAAAACCAATACACTGTGTGGGGCGTCCCCGAACCAACAATAAGATACAGTAACCCGGAATCCTCCTCCCGACCCTCCCAAAAGTATAGACTTGTGGGGTTCAATTGTCCCGGACTAAAAGTACAGATGGAGCCAAGCTATCACACTGCAAATCGATATAAGTGCTATTATACTCACTACCCCAGGGTTTGCGGCTGTGTAGGACGGGACTGGACTACCATGTGTCTCCAAGCTCTCTGTACTCGCTCCTCTCCTCTAGCGTGATATATCGTCGCCGCCCCCTCACTGTGTGTCTCTCCGATCTTCACCCAGCCACACAGCCTGTCCCGCACAGGGGTTCTGCTCGAATGCAGTGCTGCTCCAATTCAATGTCCGATTCCACACCGTATGGACACAATCGTAATGGAGGAATTCCACCTGCACCTACGCGCGTTTCTCCCTCACAGGGTTTCCTTACAGGGCTTCCTCAGGGTGCTACGTCACTGATACCTTAGCCTCCTTTTGACCCTACCTCTTAAAGCAACAATGTTATTAATTGTCACTATCAATTGCTACACATTAAACAGAGTTTCAACAGTGTATCCAGGTTCCCTAATATACTTAGTATCGACTGGGACCTGAATGAAAACAGAGGTATCCACAAAATGCATTTCTTTTATATAGAACCTAGCCAATGAAACAAATTTTACAGATAACAAGCATATGAGATCTCCTCATTCATACCGAACGGGGTTACAGTATTTAAGTTAAACATCCACTTAGTTTCCGCTTGCAACAATTTCCTATCAAGGTTGCCCCCTCTAATATCCAAACTTATCCTTTGTATTCCCATAAATTTTACATTTGGGGTTCTGCTATTGTGGACCTCCACCATATGTTTGGCAACACTACTGCGCTGAATATCATCTTTCTTAATTGCTCGGATATGTTCTCCTATACGTACACAGTTTTCTATGTGTCTTCCCTATGTACTTGGACCCACACTCACAGGTCACCAGATATATCACCTGCGAGGTCTGGCATGTAATCAGCTCATTGATGTTATACACACTGCCACTGGGGTATGTCACGCTATCCCTTCTATCATCCATAAAGTCACAGCATATGCACTTCCCGCATCTCCTATTAACTCTAATAGGAGTGCGGTTTAACCAGGACTGTCTGGTTTTGGATGTTTCCACATAGTGACTCTTTGATACCTTATCCCTAAGATTGTGTGACCTTTTAGCTGTTAATAAGGGGTACTTACCCACCTTGTCCCCTATTTCCGTGTCCTCTGCCAGCAAGTACCAATGTTTGTGCAGGGTCTTTTTAAGTGTTGCCCACTCCTGGTTATAGGGGGAAATCAGCCTGTGTTTCAAAATTGCCATCATCCGAACAATTCCTCCTAATGCGGAGGAACTGCCCTACTGGGACACCCCTAATGGTACTTGCTGGGTGATGGCTACTTGCATGTAGCAGTGAATTTATTGCTGTGGACTTACGGTAGGTGGACGTCACCAGCCTGTCACCCACTTTTTGTATTTTCAGATCCAGAAAGGTAATTTCCTGTTCGCTCGCCTCATATGTTAGTTTGATATTATGGTTATTCTCATTAAGTTTTTTGACAAAAGACTCCAGTACCTTCTGTGGACCATTCCATAGCAACAGTACGTCATCTATGTACCGTATCCACACCAGGATGTGGTCATCCACACCCATACTGGAGACTATGTCCGGTACATCTAAATGTTCCCACAGCCCTAGGTGGAGGCAGGCATATGAGGGTGAGCAAGCCGCCCCCATAGCCATGCCTCTCACCTGCCTGTAGTACCTGTTATTAAAGACAAACACATTATCGTCTAATAACCCCAAAACAAATTCATTTTGGTGAGTATACTACTGCCCTCTGGATTCTAGGAAGTGTTGGCAGGCCATTCATTCTTGCACTAACCAATTTCATAAAAATTTGTGTGACTTTCCAGGATGCACCACATTCTTGGAATGTTCCTAACAGTAATTTCTACTGATTGGCTGGGTCAAAGATGCTCAGATCTCTACTGAGCAACTGAATCAACCCAGGCACTGGGTCAAGGGCAAAACCATAACAGTCTCTACTAGCAGACATCCACCCTGTCTCTTCGTCCTTCCGAGCAGGGTGGATGAGGGTGTGTGACGAGGGGGCGTGGCTACGCTGTGTGAAGTCACTGACGTCACACAGCGGGCGGGGTATACGCACTAGGTGGGGGGGAGGCGGGGTTAGGGGTGTGGTAGGGGTGTGGCATGGGCTGTCCGGGGGCATGGCACACAAGGGGGCATAACGGAGGAGATTCAGGACTCCTCTCCGTTGCAGGAGATCGGGGTGGGAGCACGGTAGACCACCCCAATTTGCTGGAGACTCCCCGAAGATCCGGGAGTAGTGGGATACCTGGACTAGGGATTCTGCAAACAGGAAGTCAGTATTTGAGTTGCATTTATTTATACACAGAATAAAATGCTGAATGGGCAGGTTAAGGTCATTGGGATGAAACAATACTGCTCTTTTCTCTGAAAAGTACATGTATTTGCACTGAACTTCCCCTTTAAATGAGCAAGTAGCTCTGATGGCTGTGATTGTATGAGGTTGATGGTCTCTTGCCTGTTATATGCTTATGTCAAATAATTAGTTGCTATAGTAACCTCACTCCTGAAGGACCTGTTTAATTATCCAGCAATTTAAAAGGCATCTACAGTATATTGACTTTTTTGGAAAAGGGTAGAATACAAGTATAATAGTATGGGAGGGAAAAGTCAGTATTCCTACCACCCTACCACTAGCGCGTTTTTCGCCCATTTGCGCATGCATTTTCACTCGCAATTGCTCCCATGATTTTTCGCTAACATGGAAGTCGCGGAAACGCAAACATTCCTGTGATTTCCTATGCACATGCGATTGCGCGTCCGTTCGCAATCGCATGCGTTTTCTCTTTGTAAATAGTGAAAACCCATGCACAAACGCAAAACAACGCACACGAACACACAGAAATTGAGCACGCAATTGCAATAACGCTCGCAATTGTGTGTTCGATTTGGTGCGTTGTAGTGTGTCCTCAGCCTTAGCGCTTGTTATATATATACAAGATCCTAAATAAGATTTAGTTAGTTCAAATAGTCCTTGAATATAAAAATAAGCACTGCTGTAGGTAGTTAGGTATGCTCGCAAACAGTAGGATGCATAGGGCCTTGATCTTCCATCTGCTAGGTCACAAGATACATCAGAGGGATAAAGAAACAAACAAGTATATGGAAATACCAGATACTCCTAGTCACATCAAAATTTACATCAAATAAAATGTTCTCAGTAATTATTTTCTAATAAATAATTATAAATAATAAACATGGTCCAAACAACAAAAGCGCAATATTTTAAAATAATAATTTTAAAAATACATTTTACTAATGTAAAAATATGTGTATAATAATAATATACACCTATCTACTTCTTAAATTATGTGTGTAAGTTATCTTATGGTAAATAATACCACTCACCAAGGCGATATATCGGATAGGATTTATTGTATGGAGTAGTTACAAATTATGCAAAGCAAAAAGCCAGTCAAGTATATTAGAGACAGCCTACAAATAATAAAAATATACTTTTATATAAGCATAATTAGTCTCTTAGGGTGTGTGCGTGTGTAGAGTGTGGGGAAATATATGTGTCTGTCTGCCTGCCCTCCACCTACCAAAGTGTGTGTGTATCATGACAAATTATTTACCTCTATGATGTCTAAGGTTACACTCTAAAATTCCATGAATGGTCACAACTTATGTTACTGATGACTTTCATTTTCCAAAATAGCTTCTACTACTTTGTGAGTAAGCAAGACAGTTGTGCATACATAACAAGCTTTGGTTAACTCTTTGCAATAATGAGTAAATCTTTTTACACCGCTTTCAACAATAATATCCATTTTCAGGTTCTCCTTAGGTGGGTGTAGCTGCTTCAAATGGGCAAGTGTATTATAAGGGGTGATTGTGTCCGTGCCTCCAGAATAAAGTAAAGTCTGACAAATATACATCATGGGTAGCTCACTATAGAGGCAATACTGTATTTACAGAATAAAGTAGAAATAAAGGATAATTCCTATGAGGCAGAATTGGGAGAGGAAATTTCCCACCACTGTCACCATTCCAGTTACAGCAAAACTACATACACAGAAGAGTTTATGATAATACGGCATTTGATTGACAGCTGAAATGTAAGACGTGTGGCTTCTAGTTAATGTAAAATAAATACCTTTGATCAGCAATCAGCCATACACAGAAGACCTTTTCAAATTTGTGCAACTCCTTGGTATTGGTATACAATAGGAATTTATTTTTATCTATCATGTTTCTTTGCAATCAAATGATTGGAAACACACAGTCCCGAGTGTTAGGGAGAACTGTGTGTTTTCCCTCGGCCGCAGCCGACTCCCTCTATAGGGAGACTACCGCGGCTGAGGAAAAATTTTCTGTCTTTCCTGAACGAGCGCTCAGCAAAAAAATTCGGCGCCCGCATAAAGGCCCAATAAAGCCCTGATACCAGCTTAAGACTGCATGTTGCATTTTAATTTGTATATGCTCCATTTATTTTTATTCTCCTAACTAGGTGCTTATAGCGGTAGAAAGAAAATGTAAGCACATTATTTTCATCCAACATATGCAACATGTTCCTGCTACCACTGTATTTATTCACCTTTGCCTTTATGCTTTATTACAGAGAAACCACTAGAGCATGGCTGGTATTTCATTCTATAGCAAATGGTTTCAGTGCCTTGAGAATTATTAAAAGCTTATGAATACAAAATCTTTAAAAAAATGAAACTTTTGGTATAAAGGAGATCTACGTTCACAGGACGTTCACAGAGATTCAAAATGGTTTATTACAAATCATTGCTTCAATTTGCACATATGCTCCAAGCCGCAGACAAGGGCCTAACCAACGAGAAGGCATGCTTCTTGTATAGCACATCTTCCTATTGGTCTGGCTCCAGATTTAGAGAGGGGGCAGGGCTTGACCCAGAGAAGAAGCGAAAGCCACCAGTCAGGGACATCAGAAAAGAAACATGGATGGGAGCCATGTGGTTTAGGTTCTCACCCTGTGTACTTTTAAAGGGAGGTTGGATTCAGTGTGACTGACCTTTTATACAGTTCCATATACCTAACCAAACCGATATTATCAGATCATTTACAGACATTTTCAGATCATTAAGCACTAGAATATCACAACTTAATGTACGGACTCTTTTTTGAAAGTTTCACCTTAGAATGCACAAGCTTTTATTTCATTGAACAGAAACATACTTATATGGTAATTAAATTTATTCTTGTTTATAGGAGTAATTTAAAGGCAGGGCTATTTTACAAGCAGGAAGCATCCCCAAGACACAAAGCAACGCTGTACCAGGATATGAAGTACTATATGCATTGAGATAAGTGGTCTAGTAATGGAATTTCAGGCAGCCTTGAGCTAAAATGAATTATGTTTATAACAAAAAGAGTTGAATTATGCACAGGCTTCAAGTTTCCTTCATATCAGCAGGGATAATAATACCAGTAAGCAACTACAGTACATTGATGAAAACCTCTACTAATGTAACAAACCCAAAGAAAAGTAATATTACACAATCATTTGTAGGAACAATAGAGTACAGAACAAATGTGGGCAAAATAAAATGTAATATTAGAAGAGTGTATTTTGATTCAAATAGAGTTACCTGGCGTAACCCAATTAAGCATAAATCTTGCTGTATCTCTGCTTGTTGGATTAAATACAATTGCTGTCTCAATATTATTTTTTCTTGTTTCACACTGACAGAATCATTTTTCATATGACAAAGCGTAACTTAAAAACCTCCATTGTGGTTATATTTTGTAATAAAGGCATATTTCTTTTTAACCTTTAACAGCTATTGGTGCTCCAGTTTTCTCCCATGGTTCAAAAGCCTAGTAGTAGATTAAAGTGGGAACTGTGGCCTTTTTCTTTCCCTTCAATTGATCCCTAGGCAACTGCTCTCCCAGCAGCAGTAAAAAAGATGTGAAGGTCCCAACTTCTATGAAACAGACAGTACTTTAGGACACTGATGTTTTAAGAAAAGCGACAGCGCACCAAGGAGTAACTTGTACGAAGCTTCGAAAATAGCACTATGAGAGTGTGTGCCAACATCCCCGCTCCTGTGCCTGAGGCACTATTCTCTATTCTAATGTGAGCTTAACTGGCGTTTTAGGAACAGTGAGGAGAGAGATGGTCTTCTGTCATGTCGCAACTTTCTGAGCTTTATACAAGTTAACTATGTAAGCACTGGAGGTAGGAGTAGCGTCTCCCACCTCCCTTTAAATTATTAAAATAACCAGGTGGGAAGTTAAATATAAAGATAGAGTAAATATACACATATAAATTTAAAACCAAAGAGAATTCATTTAGGATACTATAATGGGTAAAATGTGTATTTTCTACCCCAAGTATGTCTAAGTGCCTTGCCCGGTCCCTTCTCCCAATAAGTGGTTGTAATCAATATCAAACAGGTAAAAGGAGGCAATACTGTAGTATGCTCACCAGACGATCCCAGTGTTCCAGGTGCTGCTGCCACAGACCCATTGCTCCATCTAGCACACAAATAGAAATACCAACAAAAGAAAAAAAGCTTTGGCAAACTCTTTCAAGCTGCACACAAAACTTGTTTCTGGCCATGCGCCCTTAAGTCATAGGGATATCATAGTAACGTAGTAATTGAGGTTGAATAAAGACATGTTCATCAGTTTAATTGCCTTCTTGCACTCCTTATTACAGCTTTTATACTCCATGTAAGTCTGTTCTGTTCCCTCTGATTTCAAAAATTTTAAAGCCTTTTTTACCAGAGCATTAAGCCATGCAGGAGTGGACCTAATTTTTTATACTTGTTCCCTAAAGGTATAAATTTAGAAATGTAATAGTTTAGTATCCCTTTAAAAGTGGTCCACTTCTGCTCAATATCTTTACCTAGGAACAAATCCCCCCAGTCTTTGAGCAGTAGTGATTCCTTTAACAAACATAAAGTTAGCTTTCCTAAAGTTAAAAGGTTTGTTAACCCAGTGCACTTTTGTATTTTGCTACCTATAGTAAATGACACTGTGTTGATCACTATTCCCTAAGCCTCCCCTTAACTTCATCTCCAAAATTAGCTCAGGGTTCTTAGATACTGTATCACCAGATCCAACAACGCATTCTGTCTAGTAGATGCTGGCAGTTCCCTTACTCCAACCTATGTCAGGGTAATTGAAATCCCCCATAACCAAAACATGTCCCATACCAGCATACTTTGCCAACTGCACATGGAGATTAATTTCCACCTCCACGCTGGCATTTGGCAGCTTATAACATACACCAACAATTAATTTACCCACCTTCTTGCTTCCTCTCTGTCATCTGTAAATAAAGAGTATCCTTCAATATTTACTGCTCAGTCATGTGAATCATTTAGCCAAGTTTCTGCTATACCTATCACACCATACCTTTCCTTTAAATCTATTAGTTCTAGTTTCTCAGTTTTTCCAGCCAGGCTTCTTGCATTTGTAAACATACATTTTAGATTATCAATTAATGTACTTCCATACTTAGATGTACATGCCTCCTTATCCTCTATGCTCCCCCTCCCCCATCTCGACCCTCCATTATCTTATTAGCCCCTGATCCCTAACTCCTCTATCTACCCCTATGCAGTCCAACATACCCTTCCCCCATACCTAGTTTAAAATCTCCTTCAACCCCATAGCCATCTTCTCCCCCAAAACAACGGCACCATCATCATTGAGGTGCAGTCCATTTCTACTAAAAGGCCTGTAGCCAACTGAAAAGTCAGCCCAGTTCTTTAAAACCCAAACCCTCTTAGCCACACATTAATACTCCTAAGCTCCCATTGCCTCCCTAGCGTAGCACCTGGCTGCAGTAGTATTTCTGAAAACGCTACCCTAGAGGTCCTTACTTTTAACATGGCCCCTAACTCTCGGAAATTATTTTTAAGGACCTCACCTCCACCTCTAACTTTTTCATTGGCACTAATGTAAACCAAGACCACCAGGCGAATCCCAGCCCCACTCAATAATCTGTCTACTCGATCCACCACATGTCAAACCCTAGCACCAGGCAGGCAACACATTGTTCGGCATGGAGGGTCTTGGCGGCAGATTACCCTATCTATCTTTCTAATAATTGAGTCACCCTACCACTATCACCTGCCTATCCTTCCTAGCCCCCAGTTCTTCCTCCCTTGTATTAGAGATGGTGGTCCCCTGGGTGCTCCTGGGAATGGCCTGCTCCATACATGCTACTTTTGACCCGTCATCTTCCACATCTTCACCTAAAATGGCAAATCTGTTGGGATCAACTAGCTGGGAAGAAGTGACCCTACATTTCTGTCCCCTACATCCCCTGATGACCCTTACTAATGTATCTTCCTTCACCACTTTACCTGCCCTATTTCCACCCTCCAGTTTACTGGCCCCTGCAGTACCTGCATTTCCCCCAGGTTTACCAAGCCCCGCAATGCTGCAAGTTCCCGCTTTATATTCTGGACCTCAGATTCCAAACGGGCAACCCAATCACATCTGACACATACAAAGGCCGCTTGATGCGGTTCCTCCAAGATCCCATACATGCGGCAGGATGCCCATTGCGTGGCCCCAACAAAACTGTCCATACTAAACAGCAATACACTACAGAAACAGCAATACACAACAACAAAACAGCAATCTTCTTCTTAAACCCTTTTTTGTTCTAAACGCTTTTGTTTCTTAACACATCCCTTAAAAACAGACAAGCCCCTTTAAAACAAAATAACCCGTTTAAAAGGAAATCGCTCAGAACTGAATCGCTCTGCAGGCAGGACTCTGATGTAAGATTCAAAACTAAATACACTACAGTGCTCAGACAATTTAAACTAATTAGCTACACCCCCATCCAATCAGTAAGGAAAGAAACAAAAAGCATTTATTTTATCTCTTACCAGCCCCCACTCTATAGGTAACAATGCATGGGCATGTAGCCTAAAATGCGTCAGGGACTTTCAGAATTGTTCATATAATAAAGAAAATGTTCACATTTATGGAGTGTTAAAGGGCATGTCTACACCCAAAACTAAAATTTTGGTACCAATTTCATCAAATGGATCTCTATCTTATATGCTCACCCCCAAGGCAGCTATTCCGATTAATGGTATATATATGTTCAGCTTTAATTTGCAACATTGTATTTAGTAGAGAGCCTGAACTCCATACACTCTACTTGGAAACAATGTTGCAAATGAAATGAAGGTCAAGGAAGGAGAGGGGAGGATGAGCCCAGCTAAAATAACTGAGGAGCGCCTAGGGCACTAAGATGTTTAGAACAGCCCAGGTTACGCATCCACTGAATAGACATCCAGGGAGATGTAATAATAGTTTTCTTTGTTTAAAAAAGTGCTCATTTTGCTAATCAAATGTTATCTTTCAAGTAGAAGCTAACATCTGATTGGTTGGGGCAAAATTAGCACCATTTTCAATGATAAAAACTTTTATTACATCTCCCTAATTAAGTTTCAAGCTATTGTAGTGTAAAACTTAAAGGAGAACTAAACTCAATTATTTACCCTCTAAAAACAACAGTAAACTGTGAAATAGCAATAAAGTAAATAGCATTAAAGTATATGTTACCACTTGAAGAACTGGATGAAATAACTGTATGTATGTAAAGTGACTGGCCACACCCCTAATCTCAGTTACATGCTCTCTTACCTATTCTATCATGTAAAAGGATTGGCTAAAGGCTACTAGTGGGTGTGACCAACTTTACCAACTGTAACAAGTTCCTGCAGTATATAAGGACTGAGCATGTGTAAAGAACATAATGGTCAGTGACCACACTGTGTGATACCGAAAAATGATGCACAAACCTCATGTTAGAAAGTTACATTTCTCAACAACCATTTCAAAATGAGAGACTGCCTTCTAATTCAATGTTGTTCTGAGGCTTTAGTTGTCCTTTAACTTAAAATTGCATCAGGTAGTACGCCATACTATGTGCAAAAAGTTTAAGAAAACATGCAGGCCTGCATAGGAAGCCTGAAGGCACATTTTCCAGAGTGAGATGTCTGTGAATTACCACGCATTACTCCTTTAACCCATTTTGTCCCAGCTTTCAATGAACCAGCACAGTAGATGGAGTGTGTTCAGTTTAAAGGGCAATATAAAAAAACATCACCCTGATTACATGTCCACACTTTCAGCAGCTGAAATCACTTACTCACATTTACAGCTGTGCTGCCCTCCCTTAGATATCACACAGCAAAGATGAGTGCTAAAAGGCCGCCTCCTAGATGGCCAAGGGCCATAATTAACATGTCACTTGTCATTGGCTGGTGGGAATGTATGTTACAACCTCTCTCCTCCTCCTCTTCTGGTTAAACAAACTTGAAATGTCCTGTTGCTAGGATACAGCCTACATAATCAAGCTGATCAAGGATGGGTGGAGGTGTTTTCTCGCATGCTAGCTCTGAGTGACAGTTAGTGGCAGACAGAATTGTTACGCCCCCTTCACAGCAGGGCTAATTGAAGGCTAATTAAAGGCAGAAAGAGGCTCGAAATCAGGAAAAAAATGTACGGGGAGGGCTGCATACCTTTACTCTTTTTAAAGCAATTTTTAAAAAAAAAACTGCATTGAGGCAATACAGTTATCCTTTAAAGGGAATGTCCAGCCTATAAATAAGTTGCCTTTAAAATGCTTATTACCCCCCCCCCAAACCTCACTTTCGCAAGGTTCATATATTTTAAAGATCTCCCAGAACTTACCAGACCCGGTCCCTCACCGCTTCTACTCCACGGCTGGTGCTGACAGCCGCTGCACTTCCTGGGTGCGGCTGTCAGTTAAGGCGCAATGTGATGTCACGCCCAATCGCCTGACAGCCGCGAACAAGAAGTGAAGCGGCTGTCAGCGCAGAAGTCCCCTACTCCTGTTTTTGCTCGCAATGAGCTTGAAACAGGAGCAGGGGGCGGCACCTAGACAGTGAGGGTATGGGTCAGTTAAGTCCTGGGGGAACTATGAAATATATGAACCTTGCGAAAGTGAGGTTTGGGAAGGGGGGGGTAATAAGCATTTTATAGGCAACTTATTTTTGCCCTTTAAAGGAATGAAGCGTCAACCCTAGCACATTTATTTTATAAACATATAAAATTAATCATATATATTAACAGCAGAGCCCTTTCTTTCCTATAATACCCGTTTTTTACTGGAACAGATTCCATATGGTTGATCGCCCAGCTTTATCGCTCGCTGGGCATGTTCGAGTGCTAAGAAGGCGTGGTCGGGCTTTCAGAGGGCGGGGCTTACGTATCCAGACTCTTCCCACCCTCCGGCGTAGGGCGATAGAATCTCTATTGCTGATAAGAAGCGTCCGTCTCCTGGCAACATCTCGTCAGCGATTGATTATTCTGGCCTGCTCAGTTCGATCATTCTGAACTCCAATCAGTCTTTCCTGACTCTCCATTAAGACGCGTGGGGAAGGCCGTGTGTGTCCTAGTGTTCCTCTCATTTGTCGTTGCATCTCCTGTGTTAAAAATAATACAATGGCTGCCGAGGTTGGGAGGCTATCAAAGAATCTGTTGCGGATGAAGGTAATTATTTGATGGAATCACAAGGGTATATGAAATACCCAGTAACCGCTCGCCATCTTGGCTGTTGGCGTTTGCCAGCAATCCGCTGTGATATCCAGGGCTGTCACTTAGAGGCGTGCTAATTTGGGGTAAACAGAGTTCACTCAGTGTTGCTACCTGTAGAGTTCACTCAGTGTTGCTACCTGTAGAGTTCACTCAGTGTTGCTACCTGTAGGTGTTTGTGTGATGTGTCAGATGGAAATAAGGATTAGTAATACAACTATGGCACCAGCCTGGCCCCAGACCAAATCCCACAAAGGCCTATTCTGTCTGTCAGTGGCGTAACTGGGAATCACTGGGCCTCCCAGCAAATCAATGATGGGGCCCCTATCCGTGCTTCATCCACAGTGGTTTTCTGGGAGGAAACTATATCTGTCATAGGAAAAATAAGAAGATGGGGCTCCCATGCTATTGTATTGTATCAACCATTGTCCTCAACTATGTAACCCTCCCCTCTTTCCAACTAGTTTGCACCGTATTTACCTTTTCCAAAGGTTTCTCACATTACTTAAAAAGCATCTTTAGAAAAGGTAAGTAACTCAAAGTTTGGTAACTCAATTTATAATAGATGCTGGGTTTCTCTATAATTTATCAGGAGGTAGGATAGCTTATTACTGCCTCCCTGTGAATAATAGGACTCACCCGATGCAGAGGTTAACTTGGCCTCTCTGGCTGCCATAGAGGGGGAATTTGACAGAAATCTGCTTCCTACCAATGGAAAAATAAGAATTTAGGCCAAATAGCCTAGCTACACAGATACAATTAAAAAAAAAAACTTCATAAGATATTCTCAGTGCTGCCTATTTCCAATAAAATAATAAAGTTATTTTAAAATACTGGTAAATAGTTTTCAGTTCTTTATTTCTATTGTGAGGTTTTGGCTATATGTTTTTAAAGGATAACTCTACCCTAAAAATTTGCTTTTTAAAAATGGCAAGTACCTGGGGCAGGGCCGTTGAATTGACTATCCCCACCTCACAATATAATTTCGTTGAGGAGCTACAGCACATGCAGTTTTCATTTGCCAGGTTAGTCCTGGACTAGTCCTATATTAAAGATAGTGCTGAAGCCCGGAGGAAGACTGTCAAAATTAGTTTTCTTTGGACTGGTGCTCCTCGCAGAAACCATATTGGAAGGTAGGAATCACCTCTTATATTCCTGTCCCATGTAATTTTTATTTTAACTGTTTTTGAAAAAAACAAAACAAAAACTTTATACACACAATAGTTAACCTTTAGTATTTCTATATTTATCAGTGTCTTGTTTGGGTTTTAATCACACAATTTAAGTAATTTTAAGGCTGGTACACACAGCCAGAATGCAGCCATGGCCGACATTTCATACAACCGATGGTTGCGTGCAGCTGAAAAACATTTGCAGATATCTGTTTCTCCGGAATTTGTGTGTACTTTGCTTTTTTCACTCATATACAATAGAGTACAGGTAAACTTGTAGATGTAACAAAGGGTGACCCGCACTCCACAAACCATTCAATACGGCAACCTTATAATAAAAACCTTCATCTTTATTGTAACATAATGTAACCCTTTGTTGCATCTACGAGTTTACCTGTATGTTACAATAAAGATGGAGGTTTTTATTAGAAGACTGCTGTATTGAATGGTTTTCGGAGTGTGGGTCACCCTTCGCTGCATGTGCAAGTTTCCCAGTTCTTATGGGCTAGGCGAAGGGTCCAGAGCTTACTACCCGGGCCATTATCAAGGAATGGTGAGTCCAATTTCAAGTGTATCTATACAATTGATGTTACTAGGAGATCCAAACCCCAGACCTGGCACTTAGGTCACGTGGAGATCTCCTAGTAACATCAATTTTATAGATACACTTGAAAATGTACTCGCCATTCCTTGATGGTGATCTGGGTGGTAAGCACTGGAACCTTCACTTCGCCGTAAAGCAACGAAGGGTGACCGCACTCCAAAAAACATTCAATACGGCAGTCTTCTAATAAAAACCTCCATCATTATTATAAAATACAGGGAAACTCATAGATTCAACAATGGGTTACATTATATTACAATAAAGGTGAAGGTTTTTATTAGAAGGCCGCCATATTGAATGGTTTTTGGAGTGTGAGTAACCCTTTGTTGTGTCTACGAGTTTCCCAGTACTTATGGGCCAGCGAAGGGTCCAGAGATTACCACCTGGACCACCAACAAGGAATGGTGAGTCCATTTTCTAGATTACCTGTACAATTGATGTTATTAGGATATCTCCACGCGACCTAAGTGCCAGGTCCGTGGTTTGGAACACCCGGACCTCCCTGAGTGAGGGACGGATAATCTCACTGAAGCGGGTTTATTATGGTACAATAGAGTACATGCTCAAACTGGTCAGCTAATAACAAACAGTGCTGGTCCCAGAAACGCACTTTTTTTTTTTTCTTTTCTTCTTATTTTTAAAGTTTATGCAGAGGAGCCTTGATGCAGAGACCAAAAAGCAGCTTGAAGAAGATGAGAAGAAAATAATCAGCGATGAGCACTGGTATTTGGATTTGCCTGAACTTAAAGAGAAAGTGTAAGAAACTTGTCATTAATGGTACCTGTGTGTTTTATTCTCACCATAAAATGTTAGTAGGACTAGTACAAAAAAAAAAAATACTGTTTTCCTGCATGATGCCTGATAGATAAGTTGCTATGTACCAAGTCTCAAACATGTCATTCAATGCATTGATGTTTTGACTGATTCTTCGAATTTGAACAAGTCTAAATATCGATGGCGGTTTACTGATTTTTCAAAAATATAAAGCAGTTGATTCCTTTTACCATGATATTCTGCTTAAAGCTTGCTCACTCTTCTCTGTGGCTTTCTGTCCTCTTGGTTTCCTGTCTTTTCAGACCATTCCTTTCTTGAAATGTAAAATTTCTCAGGCTGGTAGTTTGAGTGATAACCAGAACACATACCGTATATACTCGAGTATAAGCCGAGTTTTTTAGGTTTAAAAATAAACCTAAAAACCTTGACTCGGCTTATACTCGAGTCAGATCGCAAATGTGCTGAGAAGTTTTACACTTACCGGTACCAGTCGCCTACACAGCCGCACAGACACCGGGAGGGAGCTTAAACATCCAGGGGGGAAGAAAACCGCTGCACAGAGCAGGGAATGTGCACGCGGGCACGTTAGGCACCGGCGCGCCATTACAGCCGCACAGACACCGGGAGGGAGCTTAAACATCCGGGAGGGAGAACAACCGCTGCACAGAGCAGGGAATGTGCACGCGGGCACGTTAGGCACAGGCGCGCCATTAAGAATTGCACTGTCGGAATGGAGTAGCAGGGAAGGAGCGAGCTGTCCGATGCTCCTGTCGGTCCTGTGGGACCGGTAAGATAAATTCCTTTTCTAATTTTTGACTTACCGGTAGTGACTTTTATTGGGGGTACAGAGTTGCCCATACAAATGTTAGGAAACTACAACTCCCAGCATGCTTTGATTGCTGGGAGTTGTAGTTTCCAAACATCTGGAGTGCCTCAAAAGAATACTGTACAATGATGGGTTACAAAGTTGGGCAAGGGGATTTTTTTTGCAGTTGAACTTGCCAGTAGAATTGGTCCAGTACTGGATTTGGTTATAACAGGCATTGTGTGGGACTACTGGATGGGATTACCGTACACTACGGTACGTACTTTATGGGAATTCTGCTATCCATTTAAAGGGCAACTATCTACCCTCGGCTTATACTCGAGTCAATCATGGTTTTCTGATTTTGGAGGCAAAAATGGGTACCTCGGCTTATACTCGAGTCGGCTTATACTCGAGTATATACGGTATTCATTTTGAGTTGTTTTTTTTTTGTTATTATCATCCTGTGCAGTCCCTACACCTACATTTATTTAAATGGCTGCTTTGAAACATTTCAAGAACTATGACACGTAGTATTTAAAAAAAAAAATAAATAAAAAATAAAAAGTTCACAGTTGAGGGCCTATTAATGCTGGTCACATGGCTGCAAACTGGTAGTGTGGCTTTTATTTAACCTTAACTTGTTCAGAAATCATAGTTGCCTTTTACAAAAAGAGAAAATAAATGTAGTAAACATAGCATTATTCTACTAACTTTTGGACACAATAAGTGACCCTTTCATGATAGGACCAGCATACCATGTGACTACATTGAGCCAAATAGAGAGGGGTTTTTTTTAAGCTTATTGCTTTATTTGCTATGGTCGGTAGTAAGCTGCCATTACAGTTTCTGTAACAGATGCACCCTTCCTTGTAATCTTCTAACATTTAATTTCTACTGATTGGCTGTTGGAAAGGTTAATCGTGCTTGTATCTCTACTGGGCAACCAAATCAACTTGGGATGAGCTGAGGGCATAACAAACACTATTAGGGGGTCTTGCAAACAGGAAAGCCAGTATTTTGAAAGCATTAATTTATTTACAGACAAAATGCTAGGTGGGCTGATTAAGGTAATTGGAATGGGAAAATACTGCTTTTTCCCCCATTAAAATTCGAATCTGCGCTGAACATCCCCTTTGATTTAGTGTGATCCTACTAATTATTTAGTTGTACTTGCACAGCTGTATGGCATCGGTTTGTAGGAAGCAAATTAATGACCCAGAACAGTATTGAATGTAAGAGGCTTCCTCTACTCTATACTCATACTATAATGATACAGGCCAGTGTCAGTCAAACCCCTGTATATAATACTGACCACCAAAATACCTCCTTTATAATTTAGGTCCCCCCACATAACCCCCATTCATAATTCACAAACTATAGGAACCATGGGCACACGTTTGCTCAGCGGTTAGCACTGATCCCTTTCAGCGCTGAGGTCCTGAGTTTGATGATACCACCCTTGGAATCTGCAATGAGTTTGTATGTTCTCCCCGTGCTTGCGTAGGTTTCCTCCGGGCACTCCGGTTTCCCCCACAATCATAAAGACATACTGATAGGTTGTATGTGTCAAATAAATGTGCCTAGATTGTAAGCTCTTCAGGGCAGGGCCTGATGTGAATTGAGTAAATGATTGTAAAGCACTGCTGGGTATGTAGTGCTATATAAACTATAAAATACATACATACTATTCATAATGCAGACCATGTGAATAAAGCCTTTATAATGTAGAAAATTCAAAATTCCAGACAATAAGGTGTGTTCCTTATGTTTTCTTGTTACACTTGGAGAAGGGTGCTTGTACCTGAAACTCCACACACTACATAGCAACAAAAGTTAGAGGGGGGAGGATGAGCTCAGCTAATAGTACTGAGGAGAGCAGTTCTAAAATGCCAGGTAAAAGCTGCTGCAGACTTTATAACAGTGGCCCCTGTGACTAGCAGCCATGAGATCCCTATCCCTGCCTCTTTCTTCCTTCCACCCAACTCTCCAATTCGAACTTCTGGCACTGAAAGTGTTAATTTTAATACTATGGGGAAGTCTGCTAGCACCGAAGGGTTAATAGCAACTCCCTGGAAAGGTGCTGGCACTGAAAGTATTAATAGTAAAGTCTGCTGGCACTAAAGGGTTAATGGTAATGTTCTGCTGGCACTGAAATTATTAATGCCAATATTCTTGGAAAAGCACTGAAAGAGTAAAACATCTTAGCGCTCACCAAATCCTATCCTGTCCTTCCAATCAGTATTTCATTGGTGGCCAGTGTCTGCATTCATACAAAAAGTATGCCCGCCTCACCTGGTACAGCGTGTGCCTCTTACCAACTAGTAAAGCGGTTCCACTCTAAAGAACAGTCGCAGTAGATGGTGTTAGAAGCAGAAGGAGGAAACCCAGCTGTAGTTTGACAGGCCAAGGTTTTTTGTTTTTTTTGGGGTGGGAGGGCACCTAGGGAACTAAAATGGCTAAAAACGGCCCTGACAAATGCATATGGGTATTTGTTATAAATGATCCTGTGTGTTTTATTTTATTTTTTTCATTTTCCTCTTTAAATTGTTAGGAGTCTTATTATTGAAGAAAGAAGTTTTCTTCCATGTGAAGATTTTCTTTTTGGCAGGATGTCCTTCAAAGGATTTAACCCAGAGATTGAGGTTTGTAAAATTTGTTATTAATCATGGAATTACTTAAACTCCTGACCCATGTTCTTCCATGCATATCAATAATTTGTTCTTGTCTTAAATGATTGTTCTTTTTCTGTCCTTTTAATTAACTTACCACATTTGATTAATCTGCAAGCTTACAATGATTGTAAGATTTTCTTTTTTAAATCTAGTAGGAAAATTGTCAAAAAAATAATAAATGTGGTTTAATTTTCTTTGTTTAGAAACTGATGACTCAGATGAATCCGAAGTCAGAAAAAGTAGAGGTTGTTGAAGAAGGGAAAATGGATGTTGATGTGTCTGATCAAGAAATGGCACGGAGGTGAGAAATTTTAAATGGCATTGCTCGCTATAAAGTTGCAGAATTAAAAAAAGGCTTATTTTCTTTTGCAGTAAATACTCTACTCTGTTGATTAAGAATTATTTTGTAGTACTCTGAAATATATACTTATATATTATTAATATACTGAATAACTAATATATATATTCAATTAAACTTAACTATATTGGAAAATCAGAATATACTGTGTAATACAATGTTTTGGATATTGGTTTGATTTAAGAGATAATTTCTCCAAGTAAAGGACTTGTTGAGAGAAGATTTCTAGACTGAACATCTGGTTGGTAGTCTAAATTAACAGATGGGAAGATAAGTCTTGCATATGTGGCCTGCTATGTGATCAAGCAGACGTCAAATATCATAGATGCCTTCATTTCTAAACTACATTAATGTTGTACTATCGGATAAAAAAAAAAAAAGGCATGCTGGGAGACTTTCATTAAAACTGTATTGTCTGTGTATGTTACAAACCAGACCCCAATAAAATGCCTTTTATTAACAGTAGTAAGGTTAAAGGGCATGTCCACCCCTTTTTTACACTTTTGCCGTAGTTATTTGAAGGAAAACTCCCCCGATCATTACTTACTTCCTCTCTCCTCCGACATTTAGTCCCGGCCCTCTGCTTGCATGAAACTGCAAGCAGGGGGCCGGACCGGCGGCCAAGTCCGTGATTGGCTGAGAGTCAGCCAATCACAGACGCAGCTTCCGGCTGTTCCGAACTTAGGGGCAAAGAGGCAATGTAAGTAATGATCGAGGGAGTTTTCCTTCAAATAGGGGTTGGGGGGGGGGGGGAGCCCTACACTACAGAAAAGGGGTTTTGAGCTAGGAGGAGGGAGAAACAGGAGGGGGAGGGGCTGCAGTGCGCATGTCATTTTTCTCCCGGAGGAGAGACAGGAGGCAGAGTCCTATATGGACTTGGCCAGGCTCCTCGTTACAGGAGAACTAATTGGAGCAGGGATGTAACGTAAGGATTTTACCATACTACACAGTGGGGCCAGTAGTGGGTTATATACTTTTGGGGGTGGACATGCCCTTTAACACTTCCTGCTTCCAGTAGCTTGAATGATATCACCTGCACCATTTTTTCCTCCCCTGTCACCGGGGTCTGAGCATTCTTACTGAAGACTTGATGCTGGGAAAGACATGTTATCAGTGCCTGACACTCAAAGCTACTGGATGCAGGAAATCGGCAACATAAATTAAAAATATGGTCCAGGACTCACTTAAAGGCAAGACAAGACTTTTATTTAACTATAATTAGTTTGGAGAACACAGTTACCTTTACCCCAAGTATTGTATGGCAAAAAAATAGACTAAAGTTTGGCCGAACACGCAACTATCATCGGCCAATGAATGGCAAGTTGAGAAAAATATTGTTGTCCAATACGATCGTGCAACCACATTGTTGCGTCTTTGGCCACCAACATCAACATTTTCTCTGAAGAATAGAATTTAGAAAGACGAATTTGTTCTTATTGATATATTTATAAAGCAGTCCACACATAAAGCAATTTGTATTTTTTTGCAAACATGCATTATTACATCATCTTCAGTTGCATCTTGCAGAGTTTTAGAGTATACACATCTTCTTTTAAGAAAAAATCCAGTAAACATCCACTATAACCTTTGTATACTTCACACAATGCTCCACTTACCAGTGCTTGGCTTTAATTATTTCCAACTGTGCTTTCATCCGACATGTTTTGGGTCACATGGACCCTTTTCTCAGGTTGTTCTGTTGGTTTTGCTGTCTTCACATGGGAGGGATAATTATGATAGCGTCTGATTCTTGTATGTACTCTTTTTATACAACTCTGCTTTAATGAGGTATTGTGACAATGTATCAAAACTTTAAAAAAAAGTTGGTGGGTATGCAAGTTGGTATTCTTGTCCCCTATAGAGCTTGAACAGGGATTAAAATTCCTTTAATGTGGGGTATATTTAATAAACAAATGTCATCCTTTTTTTTTTTTCATGGTATGTGATATATATTATGTATTAATGTTGTTACTAATGTTTTTGAGATGATGTAACTTCCTGTTTAGTGATATAAAAAGGTTACAGTAGATTTATCAGTTTACTGTATTTCCTTATGAAGGAAATGGATATATGCAGTATTGTTTCACAGTCTACTTATAGTTTGCATTTGGTCACGTGTAATGCAATAGAAGCATGACAAAAAGGGGGGGGGGAATAGCTTTGAAGCTACAATAAATGCATATTGTTCACGAGTTTTCTTAACGACTGTTGGTAATTCTACTTTTTTTTTATTCTTGCAGATACGAGTCACTAGTGGGCACCATCAAAAAGAAATTTACTAAAAAGAGAGACCAGAAAGCTTTAACTGATGAAAAAGATGAAAACAGTAACATCAGAAGCAGCAAAATACAAAAAATGTTTCTGAAACCACATGATTAGTTACAGATTTATTTGCTATGAACTGTCCTTGATGTAAAAAAAATTTTATACTATTTATATATATATATTTTTCGTGTGCCTATTTTACCTCTGCAAACAAATGTGGATACATTGGTATTATCACATTTTTAATTTAATATTAACGGGCATCTCCACCCAGCACTTTATTAGATGTATTACTAACCAGATGGTTATGGATAATTATTGCCTTTATTCTGGCAGAGTTAACTGGCTCCATGTAGTCAATCAAGGAGGAGTTATTTTCCTAAACAGAAAAGAACTCTGGTTCTGGTTACAAGTGCATGTAATAAAATGATATAAACCGCAGTTGGGGGTCACCAGTTTTTTTTTATTTACTGGAGGACATGACCTTTAACTGTAGTACTGGAGAAAACACTTTTCACATTATATTATAGGAGCATCATATGGGCTTTTTCAGTTTGTATAATTGTTAGAATCATGATTTTTTTTTTTTTTGGTTTACTTTTAACCCTTTGATTATTTTATTTCCTGTTATGATTGGCTAAGTGGTAACATACTTTCTAAATTTTCATGTAAAGGTACAGTAAATGCTTGACATTACAACTGCTATAACCAAAGATTAAGCATCCTACATCTTTTGCTTTTATTGGATATGAATCATTTCGGATGTTGCTGTTTAGATCTAAACACTTGTTAAGGTAAGCATGTCTATCAAAAAAGATATGCAGAACATTAAAAAGCTTTGACTGCTGATACATGAACATTGAAGAGTGAGTTCTCCTTCATTTCTAGAGTAATATTTTACTTTGGGTTCTCTAGCTATGGTATGGTTACTAAGCAAATGGGAACATGTATATTCATAAGATATGAGCTACATAAATCTCAATTGCAAATGTTTACATTGTAAGATTAACCATTGCTTTGTTGTGCTATTATATTTCTGTGGTTAAAGGGAAACTTGAGTCATGTTTTACATTCATGTGGAAGACCACTGCATCCAGGGTTTCTTCTTGAAGATTGCAATTAGGTCTCCAATAGAGGAAACAAAGCACACTAGTCCAAAAGAGAGATGGCAATTCATAAACAATTGTGTGGTGGCGGGAGGGGGTCTGTAAAATGAGAGGGCAAGTCCAGCCCCAAAATGAAAACTCTCATACAGGTAAATCATCCCCCAAAACCCTAAACAGTAATAGTTTGAAATCTGAAATCCTGCACAATGTCCTGTTGCCCCTGGTTTTTCCAGTTAGCAACTGTCCGGTATGGAAATGACAGTTGACATCACAGCCAATGACTGAATGTTAATCCCCTGTCTGCCTCTTCAGAACATGCCCAGGCTCAGTACAGGTTTCTAAAGTGCTCAGTTTCCATGAGGCATCCAGAAGCATAGCAGGCATACAGTAATGAATTCATATGACAAACTGATATATCATCATATTTTAAAGAGGCCATTTTTTCTAAAAGATGTTCTTATGAGGGTAGAGTTGTCCTTTAATCTGGGTACACACATGCCAGACCTTTGAAAGATGACAGACAAGATCTGCAAGATCCTGTCCCGATTTTTCAAAGATCGGGATACACATAGTCCTGAGCGTTTATGTACAGCATAGGAAGAATGTTCGGGACTGCATGTTTCCCGAGGCCAACTCTCCTACAGGGAGACTACCACAGGCAAAGGAATTTTTTGGGTTCATTCCCGAACAGCCACAAGGCCGATGGGAAAGTTTGGCGACCATGCGCCTGTTCTGGAAAGACGCTACATACACTGACGATAAAGCCCTGATACTAACGGTATCGGGGCTTTATTGTCACAGTTAAATGCGAGTATAATCCTTAATGAATATGCAAATATAGCTCTCTTTATAAAGAAAAGATTTTTATGGATTTCTATTTGTAATTATCTTGACAGTTTCATAAATTTGTGATCAACAAAACATAGTGATTTATGTGTGTTTTTAGACCTGTTAAGGTTTAAAAATTGTTGACATGGTGAACCGTTCATTTCAGCAGTCACTACCATAAATTGACTAGTTTATATGAGACATTCCTCGTATTTTGCGTAAGAACGAGATTGTTTGTTTAAATGTAGCCCTGACCAAATTTAGTGCATCACATTTCCTCACTGTGTGTAAAATTTATTTTTGCACAATAAATTATGGCATGCTTAGCAAACAGTGGGGCCTGTCGCATTTGAATGCACTGGCATGCGATTCTCAATAGCGATTGGATTGCAAAATGCGATCAGAAGCACATAAAAACCTTAGAGCAATTTCCAAAAACTGCCCCTATATAATAACTGCAAAACCATCATTAGCCAGATATTAACTTAAGTTGTGTGGGTTTTGCATTGAATCAACCTATACCTATAAAACTTTTGATATAGAACGTGGCAAGTTTTTGTTAGTGAATGTTTGGAGGTACATCCAGTTACCTACGTTCTCGTGTAACTAAGCAACTGAGTCTATTATATTCCATTGGAATATGGGCAGGAACAGGGGCTGCCGACCTCTTTATCAGAAGGTAATTTCCAATATTGTTGCCCTTTGGCCATGATATTTTGGTCTATATCGGTAGAAATTTCTTCCATGAAGAACAGATGCTGATTATTAGTTTTCTTAAATGGTAGGCTTTCTTTATGAAAAGATAGGTACAACATTGTACCAGGCCATATCCTTCTTCACGTGGTTCTCTGTGGCTGGAAACCCTTGTATTACCTATTTACAGGTAAATATGGTAATACAGTAAAAATACAGTCTTCTGCCTCTAACCGCTACTTTCCATTATGCAGAAGTGGACGATGTCTACTATTTTTTTTTAAGAATTTTGGGAGAGTCCATTTATGTGTTTCCATTTTTTTTAATATACTAACTATAAAACGCTGATTATAATTGCAGAGTTAAAAAAAAAGACCTAACACAAAAATCCCCTTTTCCTATAATACTGAAGTAAATCATAAATAATATGCATGCAGAAAAATAACATCAAGTTTGCCAATTCTTCCTCTTACAAAGAGGAAACAATGATGTTTAGAAGGTGGTATCTGATCAGATAATTTGAAAGCTACAACTCCCAGCATTCTTTGACTATAGAAGGAAGTCGGGGAATGCTGGAAGTTGTAGTTTTCAAACCTGTGGAGGTACATAGTTTGAGGACCCCTGGCCTAGATCATCTTAGAAAAAGATAAAACATCATTTCTATCAAAGTGTTAAAAAGGAATGTATTTAACTTTGTTAAATGATGAACAAGGTAGAGCAGGGGTTCTTAAAGAACAATTGCTCGTTATAATTTCTCTTTGTGGGAACATTACACACAAATTATGTACAAAGTATTATGCCATTTTCTCCATAGTCCAGTAGACTTGGGGTCTGCAACGTGTAAAAATGGTTTATGCAAGTTTTGGGACATAGGGCTTTTATATGGTCCAACTGGATTGGAGGTGCTCATGGTATAATAAGGCAATTGTATTTATCAAGATGAAAAAGAACCTAGCACTCTTCCACAATGTGTTAAATAATTAAACAATCCATTATACATGGGGAAACATTGAACAACACAAATGCCAAAAATTAAAACTGAACATTTTTTTAAAAGAACATCACAAATGAGATACATTACTATACATATACTATGTGAATTCATCTTATCACACGATGTACGCCTCATTATGCTCCGGGTATTGCTCGTGAGAGTTATACATCAATGCATATGTACCACAGAGTTTACAACATAACTGGGGAGGAGTATATCATGCGTATCATTAAGTTAACCCTTGTGGAACCAGATCTGCCTATCTCTGCATATGGGATATGATCTGATCTCAAAGCCGCCTTGCACAACCGCATAATTGGTACAATGTGTTACATAAAATAAACAATAAGTAGAGGAAAGTGATGCTCCATAATATACAGTATAAAGTGCATATTAAGCACTCCCATTTGACAGTTGATATACTGTATGCAGACATGTGAAGCCAATCAACGCTGAAATAGTTCATACAGTCTCTGGCAAAAAAAAGTATCATAGTGAAGAGTATCCATGTATTTCAAAATATACTATAGCTGAGAGTCAAGGTAAGTGAATGTCTAGAGCATTCCTCTACAAGCATGCTGTAATTAGGGAATTCTGGGAGTTGTAGTTTTCAAACATCTGGAGATCTACTGGTCTAGATTATCCCTAGAGTATCCCTGGTCTAGAGTATCAATCCAGATGATACCCACATCCCAGTAGTAGTCTCAAACTGCAGGTAAGTAGTAATTTAGGAAGCTGAAATCATAACATCACCTGAAGAACCAGGGATGTATGAATATACTCCTTATGGCAAGATATAATCCCACCAGACAGACCAAAATATTCACATATCCAGTCTCTAGTAACATCTCAGGATGGGCAGGAGTCCATAGTATGAGGGACACATTTTTGGTTTCAACATCCAATTATCTAGTATACTTTTGTGATACCTATGAAGATAAAAATTAGCTCATTTTTTCTGACAAAAGTCTTGTCGCTTGTGTACAAATAGACCTGAAACACCTTTTGTAATAATGTTTCAATGTAGAACAAAACTAACAAAAAGTATTCTAATATTCACAGCTTGGTAAAGCCCATTGAGTCAATTTTTGCAAAGACATAAGTGTTGTCGCCTTGTCATATGGGCTTCACCTGTGACTAATAATGGATCAATTAGGTGTCAGGTGTGTATAAAAAGAACCCCAGTACACTAGACCTTCACATCAACTGCAAATAGACCTCTGCAAACATGCCTAAGATTCACCCTGAGACTAAAGTGTTGATTGTCAAGAGGCTGAAAACCAAATCCACTGCTGATGTGGCGCACACCTTCAATGTCTCTCAGCGTCAAGTTCAGAGGATAAAGAAAAGATTTGAAGAGACTGGAGAAGTTTTTGACAAGCCCAGGTCAGGCAGACCCTGCAAGACAACTGCTTGAGAAGACAGTTTGTTGGCTCTAAATTCCAAGGCGAGCCCATTTTCAACTGCAGCAGAGCTCCAGGAGACCTGGTCACCTGAAATCCCTGTGTCAACCAGAACAGTTTGTCGGATTCTGTCTCTAAATTGCCTCTGTGGTTGAATCAGTGCTCATAAGCCAGCACTAAACAAAAGATAATGGAAAACCGGGTGGCATTTGCCAAGTCCCACAGCCTGCTAAAAGGATGGACGCTGGAAAAGGGGCAAAAGGTGGATTTTTCAGATGAATCTTCTGTTGAATTACACCACAGTTGCTGTAAATATTGCAGGAGACCTACTGGAACCCGCATGGACCGAGATTTACCCAGAAAACAGTGTTTGGTGGAGGCAAAATCATGGTCTGGGGTTACATCCAGTATGGGTGTTTGCGAGGGATCTGCAGGGTAGAAGGCAACATCAATAGTGTGAAATACTACCTCATATATTCCCAACCATAAAAAAGCCAAATTCTGCAGCAGGATGGTGCTCCATCGCATACTTCCATCTCCAAATCAAAGTTCCTTAAAGGGGAACTGTGGCCTCCAAACAAGTTGAGTTTAAATTAGAGGCCTGTTTCCTATTTTTAAAACAAGCTATTAACCACCTCTCCACGTGCTCCACTGCCCAAGATATAAATGACTGACCAGAAAGTTTATGGGTGGGAGGCTGACATGGATTCTCCTGCACATTGCCGCCAACGAGCACAGCCTCAGACTCCCTCAGTGTGTGAGGAAGACAGAAAGTCCCTCCTCCTCTCTGCTGTGTGAAGTCCTGATAGAGAAGGTAAGGTAATCTACAGCCCTTCTTTTTTGAAAACAGCCTTTTCAGGCAGAGTTCTCACACTGTTTCCACAGAGTTTTCTGTAGGGGGGGTTGGAGTGGCCCACGGCACCTGTAAGTGGGTGGGGCTTATGCACCCATGAGTGGGTGTGGCACCCGCATAAGCCACGGGGCCACATGGGACTGTAAGAGAATGGGCCAAGGGGGGCCTGCAACTGGAGGGACCATGGAGTCCATAAGTGGGAGGAACCAGGGGGGCTGCAAAGGGGAGCAGGAGACACAGGACAGATTGACTGACATGGTTTCAGAGAAGGAAGCAGGAAGTGCAGGGGACTTTATGATGCTGCTGCCATATCACACACAAAAATGTAAATATCTTCAAAACTATGCAAAATAAACAATGAAAATAAATTGCAAAAATTCTCAGGAGAGCAATTCCTATCAATTTTTGGACCACAGTTCCCCTTTAAGGTGAAGAAGATCAAGATGCTCCAGGATTGGCCAGCCCAGTTACCTGACATGAACATCATTGAGCATATGTGAGGTAGGTTAAAAGAGGAAGCATGGAAGATAAAACCAAAGAATATTAATGAACTCTGGCATGCAAGACTGTTTTCTTGGCTATTCCTTATGATTTCATCAATAAATTGTATGAATCCTTGCCAAACCGCATGGATGCTGTCCTTCAAGCTCATGGAAGTCATACAAGATATTAAATTTGGATCTCACAGCACCACTACTTAATTTGCTGACATATTTTTGGATTGGCTGTTAAGTAGATCATTTTCTGTATAGGCGACTACACTTTTGTCTTGCAACATTTTGACCTTTCTGTCTTGATTAAATGATAACACTTTTTTCAGTGAAACTATCTTTTACCAGTACATTTGATATTATTTGGGAGGGCTGTAGCTTTTGATATGAGCTATTTGTAACACCAATTGATCAATTAAAAATCAGGTTAATAGCAGGAGTTACAGCAAAATACAAAGATGACAAGACTTTTGTCAGAAACTGTATATGGAGTGAAGTCTAGTTCCTCATTAAAGCCACCAGGGTATAAAGTCTTAAATTGGAAAATCTGCTGACTCAAGTCTCAGCAGAGTCACCACCTCTTACAGAGATTACCCTCTCCAGGCCAAAGCATTTAATGCCCTTGTACGATTCTCCGTGCTTCTTTAAAAAATGTCTGGCAATAGTCGTTAATGTCTTTCTCTAACCAGTCAACCCGCTTACCTAACGTCAGATGGTTTGCCAACCTTTGTTTTCATTTCTGGATGTTTTTTCTAACATATAAGGTTACATGGGCATTGTATTGTATACACCATGTAATTGGTCTTACAATTAAAGTATTGTTTAAGGGGAAATGTGTGCATTATCACAGCGCTAGTATTTAACACAATGTACTGTTGGGAACTGGATAAACTAGAATTTTGAATTTGGTCTGTGCATGTGACACAGACAATCAAGACAGCTAATCAGCAATGGTAAGGTCTGCTCACACCTGAACACAATTAAGATTGTGCCTGCGACCATGGCCATTAAAGTCTGCAGAATTTAGTTTCTAGTTTGAAAACTGGGAGGAGATCCAGCCCAAAAATAGAAAGAAGAAAAGGGAAGAAGAAAAAAGAAATAGAACAGTAACTTGGATCATTCAAGACAAATTAATTAATGTCTCATTAACTCATAGCATATTCATTGCATAGGCACAAAAACAAGCAGTGTGAACAAGCCCTTAACCAACAATCTTGATAACAATGTGATGTATTACACACTGTCAGCCATACAGTATCAACACACATCATTCAGAAACACCATGCAGCAGGAGCTGGATGTGTTGCCTTTTGTATAAAATCATTATTTTTATATATCATAGATATTAAAGAGAGGATTATCCAGCTTCTCCAATAACATACCTCAATAAAAGGATTTTGGTTCGAGAAGGACCCTGGAATGGGACAATGTGCTTTTATCTCATCTGTTGTCCCTACGCTTTACCTTCACCATGTCTGACGTCTTTTTCAAATATAGGATGGTTAAAAGCACTAAAAAAGGTCAAAAAACAAGAAGTACTAGAGAGAGCCATACATGGTATTAATCTAACTGTCATACTGTATATATTTATTAAAAAGTCATACAACATGTTTCAGACCTGCAAGTGGTCCTTCCTCAGGTGCATCAATAGACAATGTGATCTCCACAACCCTTATAAACACATCTTAAAATAAAGATCATAAGTTTACACCAGCTCCATCTGGTGGCCAGGTGTGTAAATTCCAGCCTGAATTGCTGACAGCCTACAACAACAGGAACAATAAAAAGATGATTTCACTGCTGTTTATTTAATAAACAATTTTACACTGTTAAATCTGTGTCTGAGTGTCTGAATCTGCTGTATGTTCTGTTATGGTAGGTACACATTAACGAGAAAGGGCCGATACTGTCAGATTCAACAGTATTGGCCCTTTCTTGTTGCAATGTGTAGCACATTTTCTGAACAATCGTGAGGCCAACAAACGTTCACAATTGGCCTAACGGTCGTTTGGAAAAGCCTGAAAATTTCCTTCGGCTTTACATAGGGAGAACACCCAGGACTGTGTATAATGCTATCGGAAGAAAATGACAGACAGAATCTGATCGTGTGTACTCAGCTTTACTAACAGGGGGTGGTCTCTGTGCAGTCATCTGCTGTGAGAAAAGGTGAAGTGTACCGCATACACTTAGACTCCCAGCAAACCCAGAGAAATGAATTATGGGAGCTAACCTCTAAACCCATAGGTTTATTTCATAAAACAGCCACAGCAGAGAGGAGACATAGCTTGTTGTCTATTGTGACAACAATGTTTGGTGATTTTAGTTCCTTTAATGCAAGGGGTGATAATAGAAAAAGTCTATATAGATCTGACTCTTTATAGAGTTAATCAAGACCTTTTAATAAAGGGTTTGGACATTTTAAAAATAGAATAGATTAGTTAGATATAAACAAGCAAATTATATTGTAATGTCACTCCTGCTTAGTATGTGTTGTTGAATATTTCATGAATTATTGTTGGTTTGCTTCAAATTCATGGCAATTGTTTTATATCCTGCCTAAGTGAATACACCATCCAGCTAATTTTGCAAGGTATAGATCCTTAAATGAGACCCTGGTTTTATACGTATAATCTCGTTAAAGTAAACTGTCTTCCTAGTTTTGGGATTAGTGTGCCCAGCAGTGATAATCCTTTCTTATTCCATTTGTGTGACAATCCGATTATCTTTCTGTTGACCCTGTGTTTATCGTTTCCAGTTCTTTGCAGTTTACCTGGGAAGTTGCACTATTGGGCTTTTTTAGCAAAATGAACATTAGTAAATATGCAGGTTATCAAACTGTGTAACAACATAATCATGCCTGTAAAGTCTGAAAGGTTTATATAATGGAAATCAGCATGCTTAGAAATTGTATGATTACCTCAAGTTAGAAGAGAAAATCTATAAACTGTTTATTTTTTTTTAAAAAATGACTGCCGGCAGTTCAGAACGCCAGAGGAGAGAGGGAAGGTAAGTAAAGATCGGGGGAGTTTCTTGACATATTAATATGGAGTTTGGGGCTGGGGGAGGGAGACCTACAGTACCCCAAAGGGGAATTACACTAGGGGGAGGGAGACCAAAACGGGGGAGAGGGAGGTGGGGAGGGCTGCACTGGGCATGTGCAAATTCTCCCAGAGGAGAGACAGGATGCAGAGTCCTATATGGACTCTGCTAGGTTCCTGGTGGATAGTTTTTGGGACTTTGGGGGAACATTGCAGGGCAGCCATTTGGAGCTGGGATGTGAGGTAAGGATTTTTATGCACTACACAGTGGGGCCAGTAGTGGGTTAACTTATAGTTTTGGGGGTGGACATGTCTTTTAAAACAAAAAGTAAAAAATAAATAGGTTAAGATCAAGATCTCTGTAAAAAATCTGTTAAAAAAGACACTTCCATATATTAAAATTCTTAAAACACTCAATTGTGCCTATCCACCACTAGGGGCAATACAGGCTTCACTCTGTGCTATTTTGCTGCTTGCTTGGTCTGTGTAGCTCCCCAAAACCTCTGCACACAGGAATAAGGTTGCCAACAAACTTAATTATAGCAATTAAAAACAATAAAAAGCACTAAAAAACCTTGCAGGAACAGTGTATTAGCAGTTGCACCTTTCTGCGGCCCCTTTAAATCATATTGGTCTTGTGGTGAGGTATAATCCACTTGGTAATGGCTTGTGAGGTAGTTCCTATGCATTTTGCTGTTTTAATCCTTACAGCTTTATCAGGGATCTGATAAAGTGAAAGCTGCTGCAGACTTTTTAACAGCGGCCCCTGTGACTAGCAGCCATGAGATCACCATCCCTGCCTCTTTCTTCCTTTCACCTAACTCTCTAATTTGAACTTAGAGTGGGTGCGGAATGAAGAATTCAATGAACTTAATTCAATACTGTATATCATGTCAATGCTTGCAGCTGAAAGGATTAATGGTAATACTTTGGGAAAGTACTGGCACTAAAAGTATTAATAGTAAAGTCTGCTGGCAATAAAAGGTTAATGGTAATATTCTGCTGGCACTGAAAGTGGTAATGGCAATACTCCTGGGAAATCTGCTGGCACTTAAAGAGTTAAACATCTTTGATCTGCCAAAATTTCCCTGTTCTGCCCTACCAGGCTATTTTTTCATGCCACCCGGCTGGAAACAATTTCTGGGGATAACACTGATGCCACATACCACACATCCACTGAAACCTATCCTGTCCTTCCAATCAGTATTTCATTGATGGCCAGTGATGTTGCATACGCACAAACGTATGTATACATGCCAGCCTCACCTTGTACAGGGTGCGCCTCTTACCAACTATTAAAGGGCATGTCCACCCCCAAAACTATAATCCCCCCCACTACTGGCCCCACTCTGTAGTGTATAAAATCCTTACCTTACATCCCAGACACAAATGGTTCTCCTTGATTCCCCCCCCCCCCAAAGTCTGATAAACTGGCCACCAGGAGGATAGCAGAGTCCATATAGGACTCTGCCTCCTGTCTCTCCTCCGGGAGAATTTTGTCCTGCGCACTGCAGTCCTCCCCCCCTCCCTCTCCCTCCCTCTCCCACCCTCTCCCTCCCATTTTGCAAGCCCTCCCCCTACCATTAAAACCCTTTGCCCATTAGTAGGTTGCCTTCCCACAGCCCCAACCGCATTATTACACATTCCAGAGACTCACCCGAAAGTTACTTACCTTACCTCTTTCCGCCGGCGTTCTGAACTGCCGGCAGCCGCCTCCGTGATTGGCTGCCTCTCAGCCAATTAGGGACACGTCTGCAGGTCCCGCTCCCTGCTTGCAGTTCAGTGCAAGCAGAGGGCCGGGATTGTACGGCGGGGGAAAGAGGTAAGGTAAGTAACTGTCGGGGCACTTTCTGGAAAATCTAATGATGCGGTTGGGGCTGGGAGAAGGTGCCCTACTGCATCTAAAAATTTTTTTAAAGGGGTGGACATGCCCTTTAAAGCGGTCCCACTATAAACAACAGCGGCGCACGTAGAGTGTTTGTTCTTTGATTTCTCCTCGCACTCCTATATTGGTAACTGGTGTGGTGCGGTTTCCCCAGACACAGAACAGTGTTTTGGATATTTCAAGGTAAGTAGCGGGGAGACACACCGCATAGGTTTAAGTGCTTTTATTGTGACATTCTGTGAGCACGACATTTTGGGGTTACCCCCTTTCCTCAGGTGCATGATCAGATGGGAGTTTGCCTAGTGTGTGTAGATGGGAGTGTGCCTAGGGCACTAAGATGGCTAGAAAGGGCCGTGCAAAGAAGACACCCAAGCCTTCAGCCGACACATTTTTAGACAGAGCATTTGGCAACCACACTGCATTCACAGTGAAGAACTATTTATGTTGCTTCAGCATAAATGGCTTTTCTTGAAGTTAGAAAGGAAGGTTTACCCCTATTAGAAAAAAGATCCCCCGCTAATTGCTTGTAGTTCACTCTAACATATTTGTATAGGGTTATCATATCCTCTTAACATTGCCTCTTTTCTAATGAAAACCAAATCTAATTTGATAATCTATCTTCATAACACAATTCTCTATTCCATTTATGAGTAGTTTAGTTGCCTGTCTCTGTACTCTGAACTAATGAACAGCACCAAAAACTGGCATTTGTTACTTTTTTTGCTTTTTCTTATTGCAAAATAAAATGAATAGTTCACTCCCAAAGTGAACTATTGTTTTAATGTATTGGTTGAAGCCTGGGAGGTTAAGGGGCTATTCCTTACCTCCCGCTCTTCAATCAATAGCTCAGAATCTGGGAATGAAGATTCGAGTAACTTACCTTTTGGGCGATCCACCGCGGCCACAGTGAAATCCCAGACTGCTTCCTTGTTCAGTCTAACTATACCGTGCATTATCACGCATGTGTGCTATAGCTGTACAGAACCAGGAAGCAGTTGGGACCTGTCACGGCCAACAAAAAGTAATTTTCTTTATAATGTTCTTTACCGGATCCTGAGCTATTGATTGAAGAACAGAAGGTAAGGCATAGCTTCCTGGTCTTCATTCAATTCATTAAAGGAATAGTTCACTTTGGGAGTGAACTACTCCTTTAAAATGACACTCATTACAGGTATGCTAAACGCTATAAATCGCAAGCTAATTTTATCTCCACCTGAGCCAGGCAAACAACAATCAGGAAAGAATTGATGGTTTATCACATAGTGGAGTTCCCTTCACCAGCCACCTCTTCTCTTCTTTTTTTAATCTTTTTTCCTGAAATGTGCAATGTTTTTCTCTATATTGAGCTGTGAAATTGATATAGCTTGATGATGAATATTTTGTCTTTGTCTCAATGTCTATTCTAACCAAAAATGTTTAGCTTAAAGTTTAATGTTTAGCTTAAAAATGATCATTGCTATTCATTTTCAGTTCTGTGAAAAGGAAATAAATTGCTTTAGCATTGTTCTCTATAGAAACAGTAAAGGGTTAATTTAAAAACTGCCAAGATGCAATTCAACTTGCATACATATATATCCTAATACTTCATTACTGCAAACATTCATGCTGAGAATTAATGCTAACTTTACTTTTAACCTTCTCCATTTGCTTCTATAACATCTTCCTGTGTGTTAGAGGTCTGCTAAGCTGGTTACTTGACAGAATTCTAATAAGGATATATTCAGCATTTGCAGCTGTTTACCCTATCCAAGACATGCTGTCTCTCTCCAAAGACTTTGTAGACAATCATGCTGTTCATTTTAAATGTGTTATTTTCTTCTCGAATCTCCTATCATTTACTAACAGTTTGCTACAGTCTCTTTTTACAAATGAAGCTGTTAAGAGGTATGTAACATGGTGGGAGAGTGATGGGGTTAAGATTGGAGTTTAAATTATATGTTTTTTATAGGTCTATTACCTTTTACATTGACCAGTTTTCTCTCTTATGTGTAGTATTTAGGAGCGTGGAACTTCATACTTTCTCATTTGCAGGCAACAGCCAGTTCAGTCTGTGTTATCTGAACAAATGATTCTAAAAACCCACTTTATCCCTTCAGTGACATTTTTCAGGCAAGTATTTCTCTTTAAAATACGGGTATAAGAAGATAATAAAATTGTAATCAACATTATCAAATGTTTATCAATCAAAGAACACAGTTCTCCAGCGAGCTTTACGCTTTTGAAACCAACTCTGAAATTGAATGTACTTCTCCTCTTTTTCTCTTTAGAAGTATGGGGATTTATTTAACAACTCCATCATACATGATATGGTAATTAAATCTAGGTGCTATACCAGTCTTTTCCATTCAAAGGTAGCCATCTTTCTAATATCTAATACTATATCTAGAATTTTATTTGGAGCATTAAAAGCAGCACTAATTGTGCAGACATTAACTAATTTACCAATTATGTCTCAATAAAAATAAACTGGAATTCTTTTTTCTATGTTTGCCATGGATCAGCTAAATACCATGCACATTGCTGTATTAGTACTGTAAGCAAATGTGACCTCAATTTGACTAATCAAAAGATACTGGAACTGTAAGGAAGGTGTGTGTGGCCACTGTCAATTATTGGCCAATCCAAAACCCTCAGACATTACACTGCTAAGATAATTTCTTAGTTGGCTCAATAACTCCTGCAGGTAATTTCAAATAATTCTATATGCATAGATAATAATATATTGTGATATTCTATAAAGAAATCTGTGAATAAATCTCTCTTTTTACTAAAAACACAACAGTTACATTTTCTTGCAAAATATTGATGATAAAGTTTAAAGTGCCTATTTGCAATGCAGATGTATTTGTTAGCAGTAGCACAATAGATGCTGCTTGTTTACTGTCTGATGTTAATATGTTCTTTGCATCTTAAAAATTATTGGTTTTGTTGTTACAATAAAGAATGGTAAACACCTAATTACAGGATATTTTAAGACACACAGTTTTGTTTGGTTATCACTTTCAATTCTTTAGTATTTTTGTATATTCTTGTCCCTGTGCATCGTTTTGGATAGATTCAACAAAGTATGGATTCAACAAAAAAAGACCTAAACAAAAGTAGTTCTTTACTTCCATTCATTTGTTCCATTCTGGGCAACATTTTATCAAATTGTTTATCCTTGGAGCAAAGACCACAAATACTAATACTTATTTCTTAAAATGTGCATTGCTTAGATATAATAACACTACAGCTGTAAGAAAGACTGTACCTTATTTGCTGTACATTGCCTCAATAATTCAGACTGATTTTACACAGTAGCAGTTCCCGGTGTTTTCAGCTCATTAGCTTCTTACTGCAGAAGATGATCTCAGGACCCATTAACTCACTTGCAGGTGCTAAAACAAAAACAGCCTTGTGGGAAGAGTTTTTATTTTTGGTTACTTTAATGAGTACATTTCGATACCTTTCTCTTCAATAGTAGTTCTATTTAAAAATAGAAATGTTAGAAACTTAAATATAGCACGTTATAACAAATGTATAAAAATGTAAGAAAACTAAAGACAATGGTGCTATAAAGCACAATATGATAATAATAAGTTTATAGTAATCAAATAAAGCTTGTCATTTTTTTTTTCTTAAAGGGTATGTCCACCTCCCAAACAAAAATGTTATATGTTGCAGGAAATGGACAAAAACCTTGACTTTGCGAGGTTTATATATACTTAAAGCTGTCCCCAAATGTACTTACCAGCCTTCGTTCCCTCGCTACCTTCTGCTTGTCTTCTGTGCTTGCTTCCGTGCAATGGCTCCATCCCAAACCCAAATGGATAGGTTAGGCTGGAGCGTTGCTGGAGCCTTGCATAGAACAATGCAAGGAACAAAAAAACAGAATGGGATGCAGTGAATGCAACCCAATTTACATAGAAACAATTACAGATCTCACATGACATAATTTATATTCTCAATTCTTAAAGGGAGACTGTGGTAAATAAAAAATAGTATTACATTTTTATTGTGAAGCTTCCCTTACCCTGTTTGCAACAATCGCAGCGCACATCACTTCCCATGATTTACATTATAAATAAAATGTCATGTGGATCGCAAAGGGCAAATGGATCGCAACACGCAGAATAAGCGCGCGAGCCCCCTTTAGTAAAAACATGCAGCCCCCTTTAGATCCTGGCGTCCTAGACCATGGCCTGCTGTATGTGACCTTATGGGAAATCCGGCCCTGGTCATTGGGCATTAAGAAGTGAAGGGAGCCTCTACTCTTTAATGAGCTACTGCCAGACTGTGCATGCATTGCCGGGAGCAAGTGTATGCTTAAGTTTAAATGACGTTAGTAATGTACCCAGCCTGGGGAAAACAATAGTTTTCACACACTTGTTTTTAGAATATCGTTTACAAAAAATGTTAGGTCTCATCATTGGAAAATAGGAAAATAGATTTAAAGACCTGAGTGCATTAAATGCTTTTTTTTCCATTTAATTTTTAGTATGGAACCTAGAATATTTAGAATAGAAAGCTGTAAAATACCCACAACATAATGGTTAAGCATACCAATGAATTTCCCATTATTAGAGGAATTTAATCAGACTGCAATATATATTTTTGTCAAATCAGTCATGGTGAAGACCAGGCATGCCTACTTTGTGCAGAAATTAAGCTTGCAATGCACTAGTTAGCCGATTCAGTGTTTAAAAAGACAAATGTTGAATTGTCTTTAATTTCTAACACTATGATCAATGTTAACCTGAACGTCTAATCACTAGTGTATGGGCACCTTTTGCTAGGCATTAAGATGTCCATAGACATGGCATTAACAAAAGAGATGCCATGGAACTTTTACAAAAGAGCAACTTATAACAAGGAAAGAAAATGGGTTAAATCTCAATGCATTAGTCAATAAGTTTACCTTTTATATTTTCATATTTTATTAATGACGATATCTCTAAAAAAATTACATTTCAAAATCAGCATTTCTGTGCTATTTGAGGCATCTTGCCAATGCTTTATGTTGCTGATAGTCTCACTACATGCTAAGTGTTGAATCTGCTTTTTTATTTGATTTTCTTTTTTTTAATGAAGACAATATAGCTAATTACCCACTAATGTAGTGTCAATTCAAAATAACATCTGAAGGGAAGAACAGCAAAATGGTTAAAATATGGTTCTTCTAATGGAGATGCCAGCTGTGTAAGCTATGTTGCAGGGCTCATTGTCTGTGCGTAAAGAACATCTCTGTATATCAATTTGTGGCTCAATTGTGACAGGGCTTTGTGGAATCTTAGAATATGATTGTTCAGTTGATAGATACAGGAATGAATGCAAATGACAGCTTGGCTGTAATTACACATTTTACATTGTTACAGCAGCTATGTTCTTTAAAGACAATGCAAGTTCATCTAGCAAGTTTTTTTATTCTCCCAGCTGAAAGCACATTACCATTTACACACCATCAAATCAACTTATTGACCAGGACCAAAATGAAAAACTATTTCTAACTAATGTTAAAAGCACCTTGAAGGCATGCAAAAGATTCATAAAGATGATAAAATAACATAAGGGGATGTGAAAGTGAATAAACGCTTGGTGTTGGGGAGAATTATACAACACATGGAAGAAAAGAAAAAAAAGTTGATTTTCCCACTTAAGATGCCCTTTAAGGTGCCTTATTTAAGGATTAATGATTAATACATAGCGTTATAGTATAGTAATGTGGGTATTGCTGAGTAGGTTGGACATAAACTCAAATACTACACTATACTTAACCATACTATACTAACTAAACCTAAAATACAAATGCAGCTGAATGAATTCTTTAAATAATAGTTGTAGGATGAAGGAGCCCAAACTGCAAGAATATACTGTAACTTGCTACAGATCACTTCAAAAATTTTATTCAAAACATGTGTACATGCCAAAAAATGTACTTAAAGGAGAACTTCACTTTATTTTTAAAAAAAATCCTAACATGGAAGCTTTTCTCCCCAGAACACCTCAACATTGTAAAATTCTTCTCTAGCAAGTTGCATTTAGTAGAAATCTATTCTGCAACTAAGAAGGCTTCAAAGTTGTTGTCAGTACAACTCACAGCCCAGTCTTCAAAGAGCCTTGTGAGCATGTGCATTTATTGACCACACCCCCTGACCTGACCTACATACAGCCTTCTTGAGAGTAATACAAAATAGTCAGCTCCTGACATTTTTTTACTCTGTACCTATCAAAAGATAATGCTTCTAAATGTACCTGCATTCTTTGCTTTATGCAGTGGTGGCTCACCAGTCTAGAAACACATAGCTCATGACATGAGTTCATGATGAGTTCAAATCCCCACACTTACTTTCATTTTTTGTTTTCTAGCAAGTTACTTTACAACACTGTTCCTTTAACAACAAAGTTTACAACACTGGTATAACAATTTGCTTTTAGCAAGAACAAGTACATGAAGTTGCAGATTCAATTACACATGCTTGCATGCTGCCACGCACACCACATCTTCCTTCCTCATCTTTCCATCTTTTACATTTCTAAATGTTGGGTGTTAATTGGGGAGATCTGGCCTAGAATCCTGCATCAGCCCTCAAGGTATATCTGACTTGCGGCTCAGGTTCGGGAAAACCACAGTAAATTTGAATGGGTTGCAGGTCAGGTTTGATTAGAAAGCTGCGGGTGCTGGTTGGGTCAGGTAGTGGGTTACGGGTCTGTTAAATTTCGGCTGCAAGTGCAGGTTGGATCATTGGGGGGGGGGAGGACAATACCAGGTACTCTGCTAGTCTGCTATAAAGGATTCTGCAATTTAAAGCTGTAACTGTCATTTCTGAAATATGTCACTAACAGGGAGATTCAATAAAAGTTCTTATCATTTAAAATGGTGCTAATTTTGCCCCAACCAATCAGATGTTAGCTTTGAAATGTTAAATAACATCTGATTGGTTGGGGCAAAATTAGCACCATTTTAAATGATAGGAACTTTTATTGAATAGCCCCGTCTGTAATTAAATAAGATAGGGAGAGTCTAAGGTATTAATGCTCCCCTTCAATCATATGCAAATAAGAAATGGAGACCTCTGGGTTATTTCCGTGTTTCCATGGTAGCCCTTTAGAATTTGCATTTAGCTTATGGAATGCTATAAAACCTCTTACAAGGTGTGGCAATAAATAAAGGGCTACCATGGAAACATGGAAATTTCCTAGGAGTCTCTATTCCGCATTTACCTCTGAAATAAGCAGGGTTGTAAAGAAATTCTCTATAATGTTGCTTCCTTCTTAGTGAGTAACAATTAGTTGTTTGACTGCCCTGCCTTGACTACAGGGAGATCACAAGCAGATCATCTAGCACTTACTTGAGAGCTCTTGCAAAGGAGGAGAGGCAGTGGGCTAGAGTACTAGCTAAGCATGTAACTTCCAAAAGGTTATATGTTTGGTAAATGCACACCTTAACCTACACATTGGTATCATTCTTTTAGTCTTGATGCAGTTCTTTGCATTCATTTCAAGTTTAAGCAGCTATTGCCAGAAATTACCCATGTTATCAATGCACACGGATGATTAAATTTGAAAAAAGGTCATAGTTACTCATAGAGTTTTGCACTTTTAACATTTTTTTACAAAAAAAAGGAAAAGGAATATTCAAAGCCAGAAATCTACCCCAGGACAGGCATGGCAAGTAAAAATTATACTATTTGTTAGTTTGCCAGATCATATGAGCAAAACTGTATTCCACTTTCATTGGTGAACAGAGAAATGGCAAGATTAACGTGTTAGGACATATTTCTGTATGGAAAAGTTAAAGGTTTTTTGTTTAAGTTAACACCACTTTATCCCTTCAAAACTAAAAAAAAACAAAAAAAAAAACCCTGGTTTTGGGCTGGGTTGCAAAAACACATTTACAGATTTTGCCACTGCAAAAAGCTATAATACAATGCACAACAATTACCCAATAACCATTGCAACAATCACTGCTATTTTTTTTATCATAGCCCCCTGACTATAAAAGCTGTTCCCACCAGTCATTTGTTGTAAAGTAATAGCACTCAAATCCCATATTGTTCATATTTAACTGTGATTACATTTTGTGTTTGCATTGTATCAATGTGTAGTTTTTCTGCTTAGGTGAAATCACCTTTAAGCAACTTGCAGCAATGTAATATCTTCCCAAATGTATCTACAAGTATAATGCACATAAACGCGTTATCGTTTTATGCTGAAATTAAATATTAGGAGTTTGACTTCAAATGCAAATGATTATTTCTCCTATTTGTTACATTTATTTTCAATTTTATAGCTGAATAGCTCTAAAGTTCTAATTTGCAATGCATGTGTTATAGGATCCAATTCACATTCAGCATTCGCTAGAGAATAAAATTATACAATTAATTTTACTCGAGCAAATGCCAGAATGTAGTTCTTACATTTTTGAAGAGTTGCATCACATTTTCATTTGATGTAGGATGCTCCTTCAAGGTTATCTTCTCTCTGGGACTACATAAAGAATTCTAGATTTTATTCCCTGTATCATCTTTCATTAGCTGTATCTTGCAGTTTGGTGCCACACGGATTTAACTGTACCGTTCATCATTGGCTTACTGCTAGCTGTGAAAGCAATATTTAACCTAACGCATCTTTAATTGCTCACCAAAAAAAATTAGGTTGCAATATCCCACATGTGCATAATTTAAACAATCCATTTTAGCAGTTTTATTGTTAAAATTCATACCTCCCAACTGTAAAGGATTTCCACAAGTCTAACCCAGATCTGCCTACTGAACTTATAATTATGAATCTTTGGATGAAAAATGCCCCTGTTGTCCTAACAAGGTCAGAAGAGTGGCAGTGAAGTAATGGCAAGGAAAAGTTTAGAAGGTGGGAGTGGCCAATAACAGTGGGTGTAGTCTTTTGAATTTGTTGTTGTGTGTTGCGGCTGTCTCTGTGCATTTGTCACTAAAAAATGTTTGTGAATATTTTCAACTACTGTATGTAATAGGTCAGCTTGGGTCATAGCTAATCAAATGTTAACAGTGTTGGAGTATGACTTTAAGGTGCAGCATCCCCCAAACCGCAAGTCCACAATATTTATCTTCTTCCACTACTTCCATTGAGATAGATCTTCAGCCTGATGTCTGCTTATTCACTGGCCATGAAATCAGCCACCACAGCCTGGCATAATGGAAGGAACAGGAAGACTTCAGAGGCCGTCGGAGATTGGGCTAAAGATCTACAGTATTTTTAGGGACATCATGGAAGAAGATAAGTATTGCAGAATTGGTATTTGGGGGGAAGCTGCACCTAAGATGGTTTTCATTTTGGGAGGGAATTGGTCTTTTGAATCTTGGCTTATCTACTTCAAATATCTGACTGCCTTAGTGCCATCTCTGCCCTTATGTTCTCCCACTTCCTTAAACTGAACATAGACAAGAACTTGACCTTTTCCCACCCTCACCATCTGTTCCCCTCCCCTGGTCTTACTATTAACAACACACCTATATCCCCATCTCCTCGTGTCAGCTTCCTGGGAATAACGCTAGATTCAGATAATTCCTTCAAACCCCATGTCAATACGCTTGCCAACTCCTGTGGGCTCCAACTTAAAAACATCTCCCACATTCGTCCCTTCCTCTCGAAAGAAGCTACAAAAATCCTCATCCATGCCCTAATAATTTCCCGGATAGACTACTGCAACACACTACTGTGTGGTTTACCAAACAACTGCCTGGCAGCACACCAATCCATCCTAAACTTTGCTGCCCGGCTCATTCGTTTCTCTTCTCACTTCTCTAATGTCACTCCTCCTTGTCAGTTACTCCACTGGCTGACCACCACGCAAAGGATCCAGTTCAAGCTGCTTACCCTATCCTATAAAGCACTATCCAATACAGCCCCTCCATATATCTCAGAGCTGATCCACCGACACCATTCCAGATGCAACCTCCGCTCCGCAAATGACACCCTCCTCTCATCCACCCTTGTCACCTCTTCCCTTGCCCGCTTGTGCTGCCCCTCTGCTCTGGAACTCCCTTCCTCCATCTGTCCCTTTTTCACCATCCCTTAATACCTTCAAACGTAACCTTAAAACCCACCTTTTCAGGCAAGCATATAACCTGGCCTAGACATTACCCCTCTTACTACCCAATATGATCCAACCTGCCTTTCACACTCCACTGCCAATCTATTTACAGCCTACCGATTCCCATCACATTATGTCTCACCCCCATGTAAGCTCTTTGGGCAGGGTCCTCTTTCCTTTTGTATAATGGTACTGCTTTAAGTAACTCATCACTGTGTGCTTATATTATAAATTACCTGTGTATGTAATATGTAAGACTTTGTATAATATGTGTTGCCCTGTATGTAATGTATGACTATGTAATTGTAAAGCGCTATATAAATCAATAATAATAATAATATCTACTTCAACAAGTATGATGGTGATGTTTACAAAGTATACTATATTAGATGGTGGATAGATGCACAGCTCATAATGTGATAACCATGTGGAACACCCCAATAAGGGTGGTGCTAAAGGGAGGAAAAACAAACAATACAATATCTAAATGCCGGGACAGATAAAAATACCATCCCTAAAAAAAAGCCCTACCCCATAATAAGCACGTCCACATAATGGTTGCAAAAGTGAAAAAGACGTTTAATGTTCACACCATACTGACAGGAATATACCTGATAAATAGCACCATAAAACAAAGCCAACCAAAATGAGCCCTACCATACTACTATCTCAGTAGTATCACCCTCCCTCGCCTATCAACACAACACAAGCACCTACTTGACAAACACGATCTCCGTGTTCGAAATCCAACAAACTATCGCCCTCCTTAAAAGACCCAAAGCCCCGGCACAGACGGGCTACCGTCTGAGTTTTACCACTGTTTCTCGGAATCCCTAGCACCCCAACTAGTTGACTTATATAACCACATGTTTGATACCCAAACCCTCCCACACACTATGTCGGAAGCTTTAATAATTCTAATTCCCAAACCGGACAAAAACCCTCACCTTCCCAAATCCTACAGGCCGATTTCATTACTACAAGTGGATGTTAAAATCCTGGCCAAATTACTCTCCCTCAGACTGAACAAAGTCATACATTTACTTATACATGCTGACGAGACAGGTTTCATTCCCGGAAAATATACACTAAACACCAGACGCCTATTCCTAAACCTCAATGCCCTGTGTCCGTGTAGGATAGGGTTGAGGCATATATGTGTTTGTAGTAGGCTGCGAGGTGTTCTATTATGTCTTGGGGGTCTGTAATGGGTGGTGCGCCGGCTGGTCTAAGAGTGATGGTTATAGGTGGTTTATGTTCGTGGTTAGCATTGTAGGCTAGTAATTTGCAGCATTTGTCTCCTTGCTCATAGAAATTTTAGGCTTTGAAAAATAATTTTTTGTTGGCTCGTGCCAAAAGAGTTTGGTCTGTTATTTTAGATTGGAGTCTAAGGGCTTGTCTGGAAAGGGGTTTGTTTGAAAGTCTAGTAAGGCTTTTTCTAGTGCTTGGGTAGCCGTTTTTTCGGCTGCTGACGACTGGCGTTTATTTTGGTTGATTGTGTTTGTGAGGATCATGCATGCGTGGAGTTCAAACGCCTCCCATACCACTGTGGGGCTGCTAGTGTCTTTGTTGAGCTGAAAAAATTCCTCCCAACTTTCCGAGAGGTCAGAATCCTTTGGGATTAGGTTAAGCCAAAATGGATTTAGCTTCCAGTGAGGGGGCGTAGGGCGTTTTGCCCAGTGTACGGTTGCCCAGCATGGGGAGTGGTCAGACAGGAGTTTTGGTGAGTACCCGGAGTCCTGCAATAGGGGGAGTAGTTGATTAAGATGATATCTATCCTGGACATGGTGTGGTGGGTAGGGGAGAAGCAGGAGTACGCCCTATCGTGGGGGTGTTGATGGCGCCACACATCGACCATATTTATACTTGTCATTAATCTATTAAACCATGTGTGGGGGTTGGGCGGTAGCGACCAATCATTGGGGAGCATTATATTGAGGGTGTGGTTCATGACTGTATTAAAGTCCCCCAGCCATATTACAGGTATGTCAGGGTGATCCGCCATGTATTGGATACCCAGGCGGACAGTTGACATATCAAATGGTGGGGGAATAATCACCATGATGGGCTTGGATTATAAAGTGCCGTGTAAAAATACAAATTTGCCTTGGCGGTCCAGCTTTGACTCATGTAATTCAAATTGCATTGTTTTGCTTATTAGGATTGCGATGCCTCTGGAGGCAGAGGTGTGTTCGGCATGGTACATCCAGCTGACCCAGGGTTGTTTGAGATATGATTTTTGCTGGCCCACTAGGTGGGTTTCTGTAAGGACATTTAGGTCCGGTTTTTGTTGTTTAAGGTGTTGGAGGTCTGCTGTGCGTTTTGCCCTATCGTGTAGTCCCCTGACGTTCCAGGTAAGACATGTTATGGTTGCGTGTCATGTGTGGCGGTTGTCGAAGCTACATCGCCTGATAGGTGTGGCAGACCTATCTTGTTGGTACAAACTATAAATACTTGGTGCGGTATTGAAAAAGTTCAAGGTAGTCAAAGCACAAATCATATCAACCAATATCAAACTATGTACAAAAAATAAACAATAAGTATATGCTTTCATCAGTTGTGCACAGTTGTAGCCTATTTACCTGAATGAGGGGTTAGGGGAGCCGGGAGGGGAAGAGGGAGGATCGTAGAGGGGTGGGAGAGGTTCAGAGGGGTTGGAAGGGGTAGTCAGTAGGTAGGCTGTGCTTACTTTGGACTTAACAGATACACTGTAATTCTCAAAACAATACTATGGGGGCGGTTTTCGCTCACGGGAGCTCAAGTAGGTTATCGGATTAGGGTAGGTCTTGTAGTTGAGTGCAAGTCCTAAGAAATAGGCAAGGGCTCTGCTCCTTCTGTTTAGTCATTTGCAAAGTGAGTGTTTATTAAGGATGGATTAAACAGTTGTTAGGGGAGAGATAGGGATCAGCTGTATAGTGTTCCAGGAGAACTGGTGGTGAGCAGAGGATCTCTGGTCAGTTTTCTCATTTTAGAGGGGGTCAGGGTGTGACATATTACAGTACCTGGTTGTCCCCGAAGTTAGTTCTGTCTATTGTTCTGCTTTTGAGGAGCTGGATTTTAGGAGTTGGTAGTTGTCGGCTGTTGGTTGTTTACCTGGCGTCTCTAGGCAGGTGAACCAGATCCGTCCGGGGGACGATCACCGATTGTGTCCAGCCATTGTAGGGCTTCGTCTGGGGTGGATAAGAAGCGTGTGCGATCCGGTGCTTTACCTCAGTATACTTGCCCTTTGTTTTTATATTTCCATTGAAAAGTCCGGATAGGCTGCTATAGTTGTATTTTGATATTGTAAGTTTCCACGTTCCCTAAAGAGGCGTAGGACCGTGTCTCCATCTCTGTTATTCAGGAACTTTGCAATAAAGGTCCTCGGGTGGGCTCCCGGGGGGGAAGGGTGCGGAGTGGTACGGTGCGCTCGTTCAACCGTGAATGTAGGAGAAAACATTTCTTTACCATATGCTGTTATGAGAAGTCCCTCAAGGAATCCGGCTGGATCCGGTCCCTCCGCCCTCTCCGGGAGGCCAACGAAGCGGATGTTGTTGCACCGCTGGTGGTTTTCTAGGTCATCTTGGCGAGAGAGCAGGGCCTGTATGGTGAGTTTGTTGCCATCTGTGGTTCGCTGGAGTGGCACCACCTGGTCTTCAATGCTGCTGATGCGGCCTTCTGTTTCTGTCACACGGGCCCTCAGAGATTGCATGTCCTGCCGGAAGAGCGAGAGGTATATTTTGACCTCGTCCAGTTTAGAGGTGAGGGTCGCCTGGCAGGTCGTTATGGCCTCCAACACCTTGTCTGTTGTTGCCGGAGGGGCAGTGTCTCCTGCCTGTGAGGCCGACTTGAGAACTGGGGCCTGCTCTGCTCCTTGTTTCTCTTGGTGGCGGAAGCGGTCTAGCCTGGCCGCGGTGTCTTTCCTCCCTGGTGTCATATTCGTGGGACACTGGGTGGTGTGTATGTTGGGGCTGGTTGGCACCTTTGCGACACAGGGGGTCCCCGGCGGTTTCAGGGGGGTGTCAGTGGTTGGAGGAGGCAGGAGGACTGTCTCAAGGTCTTGCCGCCCTGTTGAGGGTGGGTCTGTGTCTGGCACCTACCAGGGCTCTGGGGCTTTAGCTGGGTGCCTCCTGTGAAGGTTGGGTTGGTGTGCCCCTGCTTGGTGGGGCCTGCCCAGGTTGGGTTTCAGGGGCTGTTTCTCACCAGTGCCCAGGGGTGGCAGATGTGGCTGCTGGGTTTGTCACCCCTGTCATATCCCCAAACCGTTGGGGAGAAGGTTATTTTGCCCCCAGGCCTGTTGTTGGTAGGTGTCCTAGGTCGGGCTTGGCCTCTGGGGGGGTGGGAGATCTGCGCACTGCACAGGCCTCAACCCCTCCCGCTTGTTCCCGCCGTTGTCCCTCACCTTTCAGCCCGGGGGTTTTGAGTGCTGGGGCGGCCTCCGGCAGCATCTTTGGGTGGGTGCGTTAGGCCGGCCGCCTCCGGTGCTCTGGTCGGGACCCCCCGCATCGCTCCGGCCGCGTGTCTGCGGGAGTTGCAGGGATCTGTTCGGCTGGTGTTGCCGTGAGCCTCTGTGGGGCTCTTTACTTAAACAATTTTTACTTAAACAATTATTTTGATTACTCCTTAAATTGACTAATAAATTTACAGTCTTAGGGGCATATTTATAAAGGTTCGTTAACTTTTCGCGGCCGTTTTCGCGGCCATTAACACATGAATCGCGTTTACCGCGATTTATAAAGCCCCGAAAACGGGAAAGTTCTGAAATCTGATTGGTTAATGTAAAGCAAGTATTAAAAATTGACCAATCAGAAACGGATTATGGATTTCTGCAAACCTATATAAAGAGGAGCTTTCCGCCGCGGAACTCAGATGCCATCGCAGTAGATGGCTGAAGAAAGAAGAAAGAAGCGGCTGGCAACATCGGCTCCGCTGAGGCCGGCAGTGCCAGCGGGCTCACTGGCGGCCGCAGTGAGCCTGCCTGGCATCGGCGACCTGAGTGGGGTTGGTGTCGCCAGCCCGAAGACGTCGCGTCGGATCAAGACGCCGGCAACATCGGCCTCGTTGAGGTCGCCGGCGCCCGCCGGGGGTACCCCTGGCGGCCGCAGGGGTACCTCTCGGGGGTCGGCGGCCTCGGCGGAGCTGGTGTCGCCGGGACTGGAAGAAAGAAGACGTCGCCCAAGGGCTCTTTTAAGAGCCGCACTGGGGGTCCCGGTTCAGCTGCGGGACCCCCCGCCAAAGGCACTTGTCAGTGCCGCAAGGGCCCTTGTAAGGGCCGGGGAGGGGGGTCCCGGTTCGAGCTGCGGGACCCCCTAAGCCCCAAAAGGCCCTTCTCAGGGCCCCGCTGGAGGGAGCCTCCACCCCCCCAGCGGCTCCCTCCGTCCCCTCCCCGGGAGCGGCCGGGCGGGGGGCTTGGAGGGGTTGCCGGGGAGGGGGTGCGCGGCGGTGGTCCGACCACCTGCTGCGGCCCCTTCCCGGCAGCCCCTTCTAGCCTCCCGTTCCGCGATTGCCGCGAACGGGGAACGGGTTGGGAGGGGCTGCTGGGAAGTGGCGGCGGCGGCGGGTGGTCGCCGCTGCCGCCGCGGGGGGTGTGGGCGGGGCGGCGGCGGCGGCGGGTGGTCGTCGCTGCCGCCGCGGGGGGTGTGGGCGTGTGCCCCGCCCCCTTAGGAGCGGCGTCGGGAAGGGATTTTAAGTCCCTTCGCGGCGATACTATATAGTATCGCCGCGAAGGGGCTTAAAATTACCGCAGCACATCGCGGCCGCGATAGGTATCGCGGGAATAGCGCTCGCCGTTATAAATACGGCGATAGCGCTATTTTCGCGGCCGCGATGTGCGGCGGTAATTTTTTTGCGCTAACATCGTTCCTTTATAAATATGCCCCTTAGAGTTGATTTATTTATTGCACTCAGCACTTTAATATTTTGGTACCTTACTTTCTTAATAATTGTGGTATAAATTGATTTAAAGGGCATGTCCACCCCCAAACTAAAATTTAACCCAATACTGGCCACACTGTACAGTTTAAAAATCCTTACCTTACATCCCTGCTCCTTATGTTTCTCTTGTAGTGCCTCTTCAAAGTCCAGGAAACTGAAGGGTAGTAGCTGTCTTCCTGTCTAAAATCTTGCTGCCTCTGTTGTGTCCTCTCAGTTGCTTATGACATGCGCAGGGGAGCCCTTCCCCTCCCTCCTAATCCCTCTCCCATCAATTGCAAAAACTTTAGATATCTTGCAGCGCATGCCCTACCACCACCAACCGCTATATTGGTTCTTTAAAAATAGAATCGGAACTCTACTTACAGTACCTTGCTCCCGCGGCGTTCTGTATTGCGGGTGGCCGCGGCTGTGATGGCTGCCTCTCAGCCAATCACAGCCATGGCTGCTGATTGGCTGCCTCTCAGCCAATCACAGCCACGGCTGCTGATCCAGCCCCCTGCTTGTAGTTCTTGCAGGCAGGGGAGACGAACCAGAGCGACGCTAGAATGAGGAGCTGTAAGTAGAGTTTGCAATCGATTTTTAAAGTTCCAATATAGCGGTTGGAGTGGGAGGGCATGTACTACAATATATAAAAAGTTGTTACTGAGGGTGGAGATGCCATTTAAATAGGAACTGGGAACTTTGTATATTTAGTGTGTGTTTTTTAGGATGTTTTAATTGTATTTGGGATTTTTATTGTGTCATTATGATCAGTTCTGACCCCATTGTTTATATTATTATACTACTTTTACTTTTTATACTACACTTGGTTGTATGTTTCCTGGTTGTAAGAGTGTGCTGCATAAAAAAAGGTCTCTTTTTTTCAGGTGATCCATACACAAGCCAGCAATTGCAGAATCTGTGGATCGTAGTGTCTAAGTCCACCATAAAGGCACTGAAGAATGCGCTTATGATCCGTTATCGCATGAGAATCTTAACACAGTGCATATGAATGTGGGTTGCCACAGTACATGCACTACACTACAATCTGTTTTCCGAGCGTAGCATTTTTTTGCAAACCACATCTGCTCCGATTATGTATTGAATTCCCAATTACTTTCAATTTAGAAAACCATCAAAAATCAAATAACAGGTAAAATCTCATTTAAAACTAATGGTGCATACATGGTTACATTCAAACAGTCAAACTTTAAATCTTAGACACATTAACATGCTGGTTATAGATTCCCATCAGTACTATACAAGAATATAATCCCTTACAGTATTCCAGTACTGATTTCATGCTGCCTACCAAATGGCACATACACTGCATGCATCCATAGGGATTGGCATCATTTCTATGCAGCATTCCGCATGTGTCTACCTCTGAGTGGTTAAAACATGATCCTGGGTTTATTTTGTTTCTTTTTTCATCATACAGTAACAGTGAGTGATCTAGGTTTATTTTGTTTCTTTTTTCATCATACAGTAACAGTGAGTGATCTAGGTTTATTTTTCCTTGAACTTATTTTCCATCAAACTCTACTCATTTAGTGAAATGCATTTGTGCTCACAGAATGATTTGTGGAATTGTTTTCATATGAAACAAAGAAAAACTGATTTCTTACCAGGGAGCATACACTGAAATATTACACAGCACATTATTTAGAATTTAGCTAAAATCCTGCAGTGCAATTTAAGGGACAAATTGTTCTTAAAAAGAAATTGATGGCAACCAAAGCTCAGTGATAGCTACTTTGGCTTGTCATCTAAACTCAGGTGCAGAAGCAAAATTCTGTGCTAGCATCTATTTTGCATTACTGATATACTATCATGGGATACTTACAGGGTCATCTGAGTTCCTAGACCCATTTGTGCATTTTTATCATCAGGCATAAATCACTACTTCACAGCAACACATTTCTAAAAGATTATTTTGTAACCTCTTCAGTAACTCATATAAATCTTAACAAAATACTTTTCTTTCTCTCCAAAAGAAAAGAAACAGTGAATCCTTGCTTTACATAGTACAATGCATTAAATAAAAGGAAATAAAATGTTAAAAATGTAAATATCCAATAGAATTAGTTTTTTAATATGTTCCAACATCTGCTTTAATTTTATTGTAGCGAATGCATCAAGTTAGTTCTGGGATTATTACATTAGCTGTCTATAAATTTAAAGAAGGGCCTGTTTAATGCATGCCAATTAAAGTGATAAAATTATCAAACCACAATTTATATATACAATGCATCCTGGGAGAGTGTGTGCTAATTTTGAACCAGCCTCTAAATGAACCTTTAATCATGGCACAACAAAGTAACATTACTTTTATTATGCATCCTGCAAACTAAGTTGCTTATGTACATACATTTTTTATGACTAACACGTTTCCTAACTGTAAATGTAATAAGCAATCCATATACCAGAGTATTAGATCCTTTTAATTTCAATGGGAATGTGGCCACCATAGGAAATGTCTTATTTGTGAATGAAAGTGAGTAGAGAGCATTGTCTCCACTCCCCCAGAGCACTGTACTTGCCAGCACATCAGCTACAGGGACAGCTCATTCTGCAGGAAGCTTCTGAAAATTATCTGTAAAATACCCCCCATAATAATAATTATTTACCTAAATTACAAAAGTCCTCTTTATTGTTGTGTTAAGTCTAAGGTTTGCCTATCTAATTACTTATTGGCTGTTTAGCTTCCCAACAAAAGAGGCATTAAGATAAAATGTGGACCTAGTAATGTTTCAAATGCAATAATGTTTCTGCTTCTCTAGCTGGGCACAAACAAACAAATTTATCTCAACCGACCATTTGCCAGTAGAAGACCGCATGATCTATAGTGATCTACTGACATCCAGCCAGAATTACCATGGTGAGATAACCATACATGGATCAAAGTCTTAAAAAAAGTCAACTGTGCAACTTTTGGTGTAATGTGAGGCTAACCTTGTTAAATGCTCCTTCTAGCACATGTACAATGTGAGTAGATCACCCTAAGCTGTGCCTTTTAGGCGTGGGATATGGTGGTAATGAAAAAATACCAAAGTGGCCTAATACAAGGTCAGAAAAACACAGGAAAAAATACTTCCTGCGGCACTCAAATACCATATATCCCCCCTAAATCGTATCTCTAAATAAGTACAAAAATATAAAAAACACATATAGTGTATAGCTACAAAAATGGTTTGGCATGGTAAAGGCAAACCCCCATGGTCCAATTAAAGGTAAGTAAATATAATTGGAAAATCCAAGAAATAGGGGGTGAGTGCTCCATACAGTGAATGGGTATTCCAATAGGATCCTCCTGTGGAAATGCATAGGTTAATAGAAAGCAGCAGTTAGTATCATAGCAGGTTGGTAAATATATAGCAAAAGCGGTGGTGTTAGGCGATGAAAATGCTGCACTTGCACATGGGGACTTGTGTATATATATAAAGTCAGTAAGGCACAGCAGGGGAGGAGGGTTAGGGAAGATTTCACCCTTAGTCACTCCACTTAAAATAAAGCTTCGGCTCCAATTTCCACTGTTTAGTGCCTATATCATACTAACAGGGTTATTCAATAAAAGTTCTTATTGTTAAAAGTGGTGCTAATTTTGCCCCAACTAATCAGATGTTAGCTTTCAAATGTTAAATAATATCTGATTGGTTGGGGCAAAATTAGCACCATTTTTATCGATAAGAACTTTTATTGAATCTCCCTGTAAGTCTTTAATATATGTCCACGATTCGTTACTTGGTTAGAGAGTGTGTAATGCCTTGACAAATACATAAACCGCAAGTAGCAGAAGGCAAATGCAGATCGTGCAGCCACAATAATAAGCATGTGTGGATTTGTGCAGCGTACAGGGGTTCAAAGGAGTCTCACCCTTTATGAATCTATCCTTCACTCTATGAATCCATCCTTCAGCAGCCATCCACGAACATCGCCAAACTCTGACACTGCAATCCACAAGGAGGTCACCGGGATAAGTCCTAAACACACTTGGAGCATGTCCAAACCAAAGAGTGCCCATATTGACTGCAGTATGTTTCGGGAGACTCTATCATGTGACCATGAGTCGCATAGGTTTAAATATAGTAGTGGAGTGACTAAGGGTTAAATCTTCCCTAACCCTCCTCCTCTGCTGTGCCTTACTGACTTATATATATATATATACACAAGTCCCCTTGTGCAAGTGCAGTAATTTCATCGCCTAACACCGCTGCTTTTGCTTTTGCTATTTACCAACCTGCTATGATACTAACTGCTGCTTTCTATGCATTTCCACAGGAGGATTTTATTGGAATACCCATTCACTGTATGGAGCACTCAACCCCCTATTTGCCTTTACCATGCCAAACCATTTTTGTAGCTATACACTATCAGGGTTATTCAAAAGTTCCTATCATTTAAAAAGGTGCTAATTTTGCCCCAACCAATCAGATGTAAGCTTACAAATGTTAAATAAGATCTGATTGGTCTTATTTAGAGATACGATTTAGATATGTGTGCTTTAATGTATTAAAGGATATGTTGTTTGTACATAACACTGGTTTTATGTCAACCTTTGTTTAACAGATATTTGGGTTATATGGTTACCCTTGTTAAGCTGTCTCACTTAAGTGGATATATGGTATTTGAGTGCCGCAGGGAGTATTTTTCCCTGCAATCAGGTGAGGGGCTTTTTTTATTAGGCCACTTTGGTATTTTTTGGTGTTTTTTTACTTGGCGGTTTATACCCCCCTATTATAACATTTGGAACTTTATGCAGTCACTTGGGTGACTATATTATCCTATATACGGTGGTAATGAGCCTGTGATGAGGTTTTCTGGTTTGAAAAGGAAAAAATAAAGCAATCATAAAAATAGTTCATAGTACTGTTCCAGAATATAACTAGATTTATTCTCAATTTATACAGTATAACTTGTATTAGAAAAAGAGAGCTGCTATGTTCCTAGGTCGCAGAAAACTGTCACAGAAAACTACTAAGGCCATTCACATGGGTGGGTGTGGGTGTTGGGTAATGGTGGCTTGGGGGGGTTATTGGGGCTATGGTGTGTTTTTCACTTTTGTATTTCAACAGGATGTGGCTAGCCTAATGTTTATAATGTTTATTAATTAATTATCAATGCTGCTTTTAAAACAATGATACATTACTAGTTTTTGTTTTTATATTGTTTTTGAAATTATCAAAGGTAATTTTTTTACTTGCTCATATGATTGTTCATTTTAAGTTTATACATTGTGTATTGAAAATACCTTGGTTACTTTGCTGGATGTGAAACAAAAGCTTCCAGAATTTATCCCTACTTAGTTATGTCTTCATATACAAAGACATTAACATTTTAATGAGGCTGTAAAAATGGTACTTTTATAGTAATCCTCCTATGCAGATCATTATTTTGTAAGCAACGTCCTGCTATGGATCAGTGGGCAGTGACTTCATTTGCTGATTTGAAGCAGTTTTTGCAGATCTCTTCTTTTTTTTTACCTGTGTGTTTGTAAAATTAAGTTGAACTCACTGCAAAAAGCTCAAACTTTTATCAGATTTCAAGTTAAATCCACTTAGGGACGCACAAGCAGATGCCTATATTGGATGCATTATTACTGTGGGCGCCGATCTTTCATCCAAATCAGACATGTTGGTAAATCAAGGCCATAGGACAGGGGTGCCCAACCCATTTGACTTCAAGGGCTTCATGTGTGGCCCCTGACCAACTTTGAGGGCCGCATTATAGATTTATAGACCTATAATTCTTATTTAAACATGCTGCAGGCTGAAAGTCACAAATTGCCACTAATTACAAACTGATTGAAATTAACTGCATTCATTGTGACTAATTAGTTTGCAACCAGTGCAGCCCTAAACACTGGCTGGTGAACTGTAAGACTGACTAACAGAAATGGGTGAACTGGAGGGCTAACTACAGTAGCTGATAAACTGGTGGGCTGACTAACAATAGCTGATGAACTGGAGGGCTGACTAACAATAGCTGGTCAATTGGGGGGCTGACTAACAGTAGCTGATGAACTTAAGAGCCGACTAGCACTGGCAGGTGAATTTGAACAAACTGGGCTGGTGAACTAGAGGGCTAATCTGCACTGGCACATGGAGGGCATACATATATGAGGGGTTTCAGTTTTATTGAAGAATGGGAGGTAAAGGAGCTATGTCTTACCTCCCGCTCTACAATAAAATCTGCAGGAACCAGGAACAAAGGTAAGAAACTTGCCAGGTCTCGTGCTCCTCCACTGCTCTTCTGACAGGTCTCGATGGACTTTGTGAACTATGCACTGGATATACGCTTTCACTTTAAAAAATTGGAGGAACATTGCTAAAAAAATCTCATTCCCACATCCCAGGCTCTTCTTTCAAACACTTACTACCTCTTGCTGCTCTGTGTTCCTCGCTCTGTCTGACTGTCTTTGTACTGGACTGCATCGCAAACCTGGCTCTCCTCACAGCAGCTTGATTTTGATGCTCTGCCCTCCTTTCTTACTTTCTTCGGAGGCCTGCAATAAGGTGGGATATGGATCTCTGGCTGCCCTTACCCACAAATATACTTAATAACATGCAATGCCAGTGAAGACCCGGCCTCAGAAGTGCATAAAACTTATCAGCTATAACTGGAATTGTTATTATTATTATTATTATTATTGATTTATACAGCGCCAATGTCTTCCATGGCAATTTACAATTACATAGTCATACATTACATACAGGGTAATACATATTATACAAAATCATACATATTACATACACAGGTAATAGATAGTATAAGCACGCAGTGATAAGTTTCTTACAGCAATACCATGATGCAATAGGGGAGAGGACCCTGCCCAAAGAGCTTACAGAACACAGGAAATGGGAGTGAGACATAAGGGGACGGGAATCGGTAGGCTGTAATTAGAATATCAGTGGAGTGTGAGAGGTGGTTAGGATCAGGTTGGGTCAGTGAGAGGAGTAATGTCTAGGCCAGGTTATATGCTTGCCTGAAGAGGTGGGTTTTTAGGTTACGTTTGAAGGTATTAAGGGATGGTGAATAATGGACAGACAGAGGAAGGGAGTTCCAGAGACATGCAAAGTCCTGAATGCGGGAATGGAAAGAGGTGACAAGGGTGAACGAGAGGAAGATATCATTTGCGGAGCGGAGGTTGCATCTGGGACAGTTTCAGTGGTAAGCTCTGTGATATATGGAGGAGCTGTATTGGATAGTGCTTTATAGGATAGGGTAAGCAGCTTGAACTGGATCTTTTGAATGATGGGCAGTCAGTGGAGTGACTAACAGAGAGGAGAGGTATTAGGGAAGCAAGTGGTGTCAGGCGGTTGTTTGGTAAACCACACAGGAGTGTTTTGCAGTAGTCTAGCCGGGATATTATCAGGGCCTGGACAAGGATTTTTGTAGCTTCTTTCGAGAGGAAGGGACGAATGCGGCAGATGCTTTTAAGTTGGAGCCGACAGGCAAGTTAATTGACATCGGGTTTAAAGGAAAGATCGGAATCTAGCACTAGCATTATTCCCAGGCAGTGGACATTAGGAGATGGGGATATAGGTGTGTTGTTAATATTAATAGTAAGACTAGGGAGGGGAACAGATCGTGAGGGTGGGTAAAGTTTAGTCTTGTACATGTTTTGTGTGAGGAAGTGGTAGGACATGAAGACAAAGATGGCACTAAGGCAGTCAGGGACCTAAGATGTTAGTTTAGTGAAATCTGGGGCAGAGATGTAAATTTGGGTATCATCCACATTCAGGTGATACTGAAATCCAAATGAACTAATGAGTCACCCAAGGCCATAGGTGTAGATGGAGAAATGAAGAGGGCCGAGTGCTGAGCTTTGCGGTTCCCCCACAGGGAGGGGGCGAGTGGTAGAGCTAACTCCAGAGTGGAAAACACTAAAGGTCCTACCAGAGGGATAGAAGGATAGCCAAGAACGTGCAGTAACCTGGATACCTAAGGAGGCCAGGGTCTGAAGAAGTAGAGGGTGATCAACAGTATCAAAAGCAGAGGACAAATCAAGCAGAACATGCAAAGAGTAGTGATACTTTAAAGAGCTGTTTGGGGTTATGGGATTGTGTGGATATGAGTGAAGAGAGGTAGTTTTGTTTGGCTAAGGATAAAGCACTTCTGATCCAATAAAGAGCACTTTTAAATTCAAGAAAGTCTTTATTTTTGTTGCTCTTGCACCAGTGTCGTTCAGCTATACTGGAGTGCTGTATAGCAATATAGTGCATGGGGGAAGGTAAAGTTTGAATAAACATGTCTAATTTAACTTTTTTGGGACATCAGCAATGGGGGCGGCCACTGATCACGATTGGGTCATGTGTTGGGCACCACTGCCATAGAAGATTGCACGATCAGTCATGGCAAACTGTTTGTTACTATGACTTTTGCCGTGACAAAGGTTAGTTTAGCCTGGTCGACCAGTTGACAGCAGCAATGGATCTGGCCATGGGTACTTAGCCTTAGATTTCCCTCAAATACCTTGTACTTCGATCATAAAAATCGCGACCCGATCGTGATCGTGATCAATATCAATTTTTTAAAACATTCGATACTAACCAAAATCAACATGGGAAGAATGCAGACAAACAGAGTTTCCTTTAGTGATTCACCTGAACTAGCCATATCCTGATGAGGCAGGGTGTTGTTTAGAATAATTCCAAGTGAGGAATATGTAGTTGCCTATAGATCATCCAGCACAGTAGGCCTAGCGCTAAAGGTTTATTTTAGGCACAACGGTGCAAACAATCAATATTTCTGAATCAAAAATTAATGTACCATCGATCTCTGCTAGATTTCTGCTTCTGCTGTGGCCATATGTAGGAACAACTTAAAATATTCTGCGAAGTTCAGTCAATCAAAGTGATACAATTGATCAAATATACTGTGTATTTCTGCATATGGCCAACTTTAATATACATTAGTTTTTTAGACTGAAACGTATTAAAGTATTAATTTTATGCGCAGTCTTTTTTTAAAAAAATATGGTTGTGTTATTCTTTCACTATTGATTGCTCTTTATATTTTTTTTTTTACTTATGTCATACAAACACTTGTGTGGCATTTTGAAGCTTGCAGTCAATTGCACCAAATTTATTTGTTTTATTTAATAATTGCTGGGGACATGTTTTTAGGTTGGGTTTTTTTTTTGGTATTTTTACGTTTGCTACATTCGTTATTAATTAGATATTTTTTACCTCCACTAGAGGGAGCCCAGGATTTTGTTCTTTTAACTGTGCAGCTAGAACTAGCACATTAAATGAGACACATACATAAAAAAAAAAAAAAAACTTAGGACATGAGCCTATTCGTAAATAATTCTTCATCACTTGTACAGCATTTCCAACGGCTTACTTGACACACGGGCAGCTCCTCAAATCCCAACAAACTGATATGCCCCCTTAACGTCCCCCACGTGCACTTCATCAAGGGCAGATACATTGCCCAGAAATCAATAGGACTTATCATTAAATATTTGGTTACAAATGCATGTAGTACAATTTTTAAGGGTGAACATGCCCTTCAATATCAAGATATGGGGCTTTTACATAGAGTTTGTTTTACCCTTAATGGCAACAACCAATTAGCACAAATAACTATTTCATAAAAAGCAGGAAAGGCAGCTATAAAGCTTAGGGAGGGGGGGGGCAAAAGGAGCAAAAAGCCCTTCACTGAGCATAAAAATGGAGAAACACCTTCTTATAACAGAATGCATCTTGCAGTCTCATGCTATATGAATAGCATTGCCCACAAAATCTAAGAATCAAGAAGCAATTTCTTACTCCCAGGTTCCCCAGAGTAAGGGGCAGAGATATGCAAAATACTCCTATATGTCCCTTAACTTATGCATGTGTCCAGAACCGCTGGCTTAATAATACGCCAGCCTAATATATAGAGCCAATCATCTGACCCGCAGACATATTTCGATCTTGTTAGATCTCATCAGTGCAAGATACAGATTCATGGCTTTATGGTGTAGGACTTGGGTGTACAATAAACAATGCAGCTAGAAAGCTTAGGGAGAGAGGGGCCAAAAGGAGCAAAAAGCCTTCCACTGAGCATAAAACTGGAGAAACACCTTCTTATAACAGAAGGCATCTTGCAGTTAGCATGAGACTGCAAGATGCCTTCTGTTATAAGAAGGTTTTTCTCCATAAAAATCAGGCAAATTGCATCTCCTTATTTGAACTTTAAGCTGGGTACATACCTTTAAATCTTTCCTCTTTACAGACTGTTTGGCACTTCCATCGGTCGCGGAAATAGTGGCTAAACTTTTTATCTTAAAGATCCATTTAGATCCTTTTTGTAAAAGGAACTAAATGTAGATGAGATGTTAAGACCTTTCCTTTGTAATCTACCTTTACTAGTAAATCCCCAGGGTTACATCTACCATTAGGCAGAGTGAGACATTTGTCTAAGGCGGTACTCCTGCACTGAAGAAAAAAGGCGTCAGACAGACAGTGGGGGAAAAAAATTTCAATTGACCGGCCCACATGACTCCAATATACACGATACATTGAAGTTGCTTCAATTCTGCTTCTTAAGTCAGAGTCAGGACACATACCCTGCTGCTCAGTGTGTTCCCATTCCAAAACTTTAACGCCAGCTATCTGCTATCGTTAAAGTTTCTGTTACATAGCTTGCGGCGGTTGTGCGACACCGGTTTTTGCGTACCGTAGCAACCGCCTCAAGTTGTCTTAAAGTGACCTTAACCCTTGGTACATGGGTTAATGTGATATTAAGACAGAAAAAGCCATTTTCGGCTTTCAGTACATAGCCCCTTTTGTATATCCTTCTGGATGGAGATTTTTTGGTCAGAGGTTGGTTATGCCAGCACTTCGAATTCCAGTCTCGTGTTTGCACAATAAATGGGAGGAACCCTATTTGCATTCTAAAGACTGGACAGTCCTCATTTTTTGTTGAGTATGCAAACCAATCATGTCATGCTGCATGGTGTGTACGTCTGAGGCGTGTACTGATGATGTGGTCAGCCATTTTTGGCCCATTTCCGCCCCCTGCTACATATAACTTTTGCTGTCAGTTCGAATTAGCTCCTAAATTCTGATCTCTCATTACCGATTTGGCCTGTTCACCGACTACTCTTGTATGCCGCCTACCTCACCATTCACCACTATGTTTGTCTGTCGTCTGCCTTGAACTTCAACCTGTTTTACAACTCTGTGTTTGTCTGCCGTCTGCCTCAAATTTCAGCCTGTTTTATGACTATATTTGTCTGCTCTCTGCCTTCCAGCCTGTTTTACAACTGTTTACCAGCTGCCTACCTTGACCTTCAGTTTGTGACCTGACTGCTTCTGGTTCAGGCGCTGTCTGTCCACCTCTCTTCATGGTTCTGGTCCTTGGGTTCCTTTTGGGGTTGTGACCTGGTGTTCCTTTGCAGCGCAACTTTCTCATACTTGTGCACTGCCTTTAATGTAGAGCACTAGATGGATGGCCTCTTCCGGGGGAAATTAGAAAGCCTGCTATATTGATCCATTGTGCAAATATGAGAAATCCAAAAGTTTGCTTATCGGAATTGAAGTAAAAAAGGTTAGAAGTTAGGACCTTCTAGACTGGTGTTACCTTGACATGGTTGGAAGTCTTTTGATTTATGTGATCACATTAATGTATACTAAAGCCCCTTTGTTTATAATGTATGTCAGTGTGCAGATAATATGATATTGTATGGGACCTAGGAATGTGCATTGATTATATTTTCTTTGTTTGTATATATATTATATATATATATATATATATATATATATATATATACATATCCTATATTATAAAATGCCAAGTGCTGCATCTGTTAAAAGGGTGTGCCTGCGTGTGTATCACTGCAGTTCCTATGGACTCACCACTAGAGGGAGATGGTAAGATTGTCTGCAGTTCCTATTGTCTCACCACTAGAGGGAGAAACACAGGAAACAAGCACGGAGGAAGAACACAGCAGTTACACAGACTCCAGGTAAGGTTGCTTGGGACAGAGGAGTGACCCTGGATTTGGGGCCGAGGGGGGGGCTGGATTTGGGACCAATTGAAGGGGCCCTGGATTTGGGACTGAGGGGGGCTGGGATTTAGGACTGGGGGGCAAAATCCAGGGGGTCCAGAGTGCTAAGGGAGCACTCTGGGCTTCTAGAGCACGTTATTGTAGCGGGCTTAATGTCCAGTATATATTATTTAATATATATATATATATATATATATATATATATATATATATATAAAAAGCAAAATCCACTGCACCGTCCAAACACAGCTGCCTAGGTGCTGTCCGTAAAATAGCAAACAATCCGTAAGGTACAGAGCACTCCTAGGTCTAGAACAATATATTTATTCAGGCTGAAACGCGTAGGCCTTCAGACCTACTTTATTCAATAAATATATTTGTTCTAGACCTAGGAGTGCTCTGTACCTTACAGATTATATATATATATATACAGTTTCTGTAACAATAAATTGTTTGAAAGAAAAGTCCCACGAGTGCTCTATCCTCTTATACAATATTTATTTGACGTCTATAGCGGCACCGCCTGTTTGGCGAAGTTAATATATATATTACTAAAACGAAAAAAAGAAGGGGATTAAAAAGAAAAAGAAATCCCCTTAAAGGGTCACTATACTCACTGAAACTACAATTTGAGACAAGTAAAATGATGGTACTCGCATATTTATCTGTGCTTGCTTTGTCGATAAATTATTAATGTTAAGTGAGTACTCCTAATTCCCTCCACCCTCCCTTACTCCTTACTGCCTTCTTTTAGTGTCTGCGACACTTGAATGTTCTGCACAGCCTTACCATGGACACTGCTCTGCTTACACATCTCCCCCTCCCTCCCCCTGCCTTCTTTTCTCTGCTGATTCTCTTAAATGTTTTTTTCAGAAAGTGTGCTGGCAGGCAGCCAAAGAGGTCATTAATGGGTCTCAGATTACAATTTCTGCTTCTGGAGTGACAGCTCTTTCCCTGTAAATGCTGATGATTAAAATTATGATTTCTCAGAATCTACTGCTCAGATTTAAAATCTGAAAAAAGTTTTGGAGGAGTGGAATCTTGCTGTATATTAGATACTCCCAAACTCCTAAAGCATGCAACAATTGTCAGTATATAAATTGCCCCCTAATGTATACGTTCTAAGGCAATTGACAAAGTATCGTTCCAAAATGGAGACTCTGGGGCCCCAAGAGTTAAATCTATTCCTTTTAAGTATCCAACTTCGGATATCCAACATATCCGATGTAGTTAGGGAGTCAATACACACAAATATGCTCCTAAAGTCCACATTAAGACATACAACCATCTGCTCCCAGGCGTCCCCAGTGCTGTTACGTGCAGTTGGACATTCTGGTAGCGGCCACATACAGGGAACCCTTAGATTTCATGCTTTACTTTCGAGCCATGGATTCACTTACCCGGGACTTATTGACTGGGCGTCTATTCAATGCACCATTACTCCTGGAGGTCTCTCATCCACTCCGGTGTTGTAAGCATGAGTCCCTTGAGACCCTTGAGACCTGGCTCCACTGCTATCGGTCCTCCCGCAATACCGATGTACAGTTTCACCTGTACAGTCCTGACGCTTTGTCAGGGTATTGCAAGATTTCCCCACTTCTGATATTTAAAGGATAACTGTATTGCCTCAATGATTTTTTTAAAATTTGCTTTAAAAGAGTAAAGGTACGCAGCCCTCTCCATACATTTTTTCCTGATTTCGAGCCTCTTTCTGCCTTCAATTAGCTTTCAATTATCCATGCTGTGAAGGGGGTGTAACAATCTTTTCTGCCTCTAACTGTCACTCAAAGCTAGCATGTGAGAAAACACTCCTCCACCCACCCTTGATCAGCTTGATTATGTAGGCTGTATCCTAGCAACAGGACATTTCAAGTTTGTTTAACTGGCAGAGGAGGAGGAGAGAGGTTGTAACAGACATTCCCACCAGCCAATGACAAGTGTTATGTTAATCATGGACCTGGGCTGTCTAGGAGGCGGGCTTTTAGCACTAATCTTTGCTGTGTGATATATAAGGGAGGACAGCATGGTTGTAAATGTGAGTAAGTGATTTCAGCTGCTGAAAGGGATGATCTTAGTGATGTTTCTTACTGATTAGCCTAACCTCGATATCCCTTCTGAATTTTCTCTGTATAGTACACCCTTCTTTTTGAGGAGCATTTAACCCTTGTACTGTTGTACAACTTATGCATTATTTGGCATTTTCATGGAAACAGACATGACTTACATTTTTAACTAGTAGTGGGGGGAATTATAGGTTTGGGGGTGGACATGCCCTTTAATAAACAGATTTAATAGAAGCGGCCCCAACACAGAACCCTGTGGCACCACACTTAGCACTTTACTTTATAATGATAAAGCCCCATTAACAACTACTCTTTGTATCAAAAGCCTTTGCAATATCCAAGTATGCCAGAGTCTAAATTTCTACTTACTTCCTCGTAAAAGCCAAGCAAATTAGTTTGACAAGATCTATTTCTCCTAAATCCATATATCTACTTATAATGTCAGTCAGTGAAACATACTCTAGAATATGTTCCCTTATTAAACTTTCCAGTATCTTCCCCACCACTGATGTTACAGGCCTGTAATTACCCGGCTGTGAACGACTACCCTTTTTGAATATTTGAATATTGGAATAACATCAGCCTTTTTCCAATCCAAAGGCACACATCCGGGAATGTGCAAAAATAAAATAAATTCCTAACAACTAAAGAAAACATGCATAATTAATAACATTATTCAGGCCTCCCAGACTTAGCGTGCCTAAGTTAAAAATTGAGTTTTTTTTAACCATGTCACCACCTCTTTTCCCCATTAGGACCTGAGATAACCCCATGAAGTTAAACATCACTCTGCTAGTCCCATGAACTTCACATATATGTCGGGCCATGGCACTTTTTTCCACCTCCTTATTCTTGGTGGCCTTTATGTGTTCCTGTATCCTATTCGTAAGTGCCCTTATGGTCTCTCTTACACACTTAGCCCCACATTCACATTCTAACAAGCAGATTATCTGTCTACTCTGGCAAGTGTTCAATGATTTTACAAAAAAGATTTTGCCCCCTACACCCTAAAATGTTTACCTTTTTCATATATCCATAGGCCACACACTTTACTGTTTAATGTTACTTTATATTGCAATTCTGATCTTACGCTCCTTTTTGCCCATCTATAACCCTTCTAAAACATTCTCTTACTGTAGCCTTTCTCTAAGAATCTATCTAAGAATCTATCCCTTAGATCACATGGAGGAATTGCCCCACAGGTATTCCACCTATAAGGCTTCTAGGGTGGTGGCTTGTTGCCTCCAATAACAAGTTCACCACTGTATTTTTCCGTCACCAGCACACCTTCTACATTTTTATAACCAGATCCAAGAATGTGATCTGGTTCTTGTCCCATTCATAAGTCAAATTAATACTACGTTCATTGGTATTCAATTTATTGATGAATGATAACAATGACTTCTATGAGCCTCTCCAAAGTAACTAAACATCGTCCATATAATGAATCCAAAGTATGGATTTACCCACTTCCATTTCATTTATAGTTTCTGTCACATCCTGCTGTTCCAACATCCCCTGGTGGAGGCAAGACGCACCCATCGCCATGCCTCTCACCTGGTGATAGTCGGAGCCATTGAATAGGAAAACTTTATTTTCCAATATGAATCTTAACAATTCTATTGTGAAGTCAGTATAGAACTTGAAACCATCACCCCTTTGTTTCTAAATACATTTTGCTTGCCTGTATTCCCACCTTGTCAGGTATAGAAGAATACAGGCCCTCAAAGTCCAGAGAGACCAACAGAACCTCGTCATCCCAGTGAGAATATCAATCTTCTTAAGGACATCTTTAGTGTCCAACACAAAAAAGCTCAACCCTGCCAAGAAAGGACGTGGCATCTGGTCTACGTATTGACTGGCATTTTCTGTTAGTCCCTCAATACACGAAACGATAGGCCTCCTCAGGGGGTTCTTATGATTTTTATGAACCTTTGGAATGATGTAAAATGTAGGTGTCAGGAAAGTGTGTAGTGACTTGGCAAGAATGGGTTAACTATTGGTATTAGTTCTTGCAAAGGACCAATAAAAATACCATTCCACCCTGGAACAGTCCTATTGTTTATATTACGATTAGTGAAGCATGGAACCAGATCTTCTTTTCCAGACAATGTGGGGCTGAACCGTGTATCTGGAATTCTCTTCAGCTAGGGGTCTGGTGGGTACCCTAAGAGGTCTTTTTAAGGACAACCATACATGGAAAATAAATGTATTTCAGTATTGGAATATGTAAGACAAAAACCAATATTATACTTGTGAATGGGAAAGTAGGCCCATTAATATGATACCCAACATGTAGCCCTTATTCCCTTGCCAAAGCAAGTTATTAATATCTTGGGAAATATGGATTACACACAGGTCATGTTTGGTATTGGAGGAATTGATAATTAATACAGGAGAGGAATATGTGGTCAATATCCCAATACAATGTACATATCTACATTTATATGGAATCTGCCTAACTGAGGGAGAATGAATGCTTTTGGCTAGTCGTAAAATCTGGACATTCCTAGACACTCCCACCTGCATAGCCAGGAGGGGGGTGGTTCATCAAATGGTTTAAAAATCCTTGTAGCCCCTATAACTGTGTTCATACTGAGGGGACATGCTAAAACCGTGTGTATGGACCCGATGTTTCTTCCCGCCCCGGGATACAGGACTTCTTCTAGTGAGCAGGGTCTGTGAATATTTTTATCCTTTTTATTTTCTACTAGCAAAATACCCGCGCTTCGCAGCGGAGATGTATTCAAATACCTCAGCCAGTCCCCGCGCACACCCTGAAATTTTGGTAAAAATCGGTCCAGCCATTAGTGTGAAGGAGTTCAAAATTCTATTCCCCCCATTCACTCCCACCCTAAAAAATATATATTTTGTATTGAACTACGAAATTGTGGTGAAAATAACCCCCACCACACCTCCCCGTCCGCCCCCAATACCCCCCACTATTCCTCTCTGTCCACCCTCCAAACCCTTCCCCTTACACCTCAGCCAGTCCCTGCACACACCGTGAGGGCTTTGCCTTTTTGGTAAAAATCGGTCCAGCCGTTAGTGTGCAGGAGTTCAAAATTCTATCCCCCCCCCCCCCCCCCCCCCCCCCCCCCCCCCCAAAGGGCTCATACGCTTTAATAGGAGGCAGCAACCTTTGGAATATGCAGGGCATTGGAAACTGCCGTATGGAGGAAGGACAATTGCATTTGGGTGGTTTGATTGTGACCTATTCTATTTGGCCATTTTTTAATATAGGGTGGTGACATGCCCATTATAGTATGATAGTTATCTCACTTGATTTTGCAACCTTTAAACACTTTATAACTAAGTAATTCAATTGGACCTTGGCAAAGAAACATTTTGTAGATAATTATGTGCTAACTCATGCCCTACATACGATATAGTAATAATAGTTACCTTAAGAAAACACGGTAGACTTTGTATTATTGGATAATCACATTTACAATGCTTAAATTTATTTCCAATATATGGGTACACCATTAGACCTGTTCCCTTATTGCCGCTTCTATATCCGATAAGAAGATGATTGCTTAGAGCAGTCAAACCTTATTTGCATAACCATACGATCAGGCACCGAACAATATTTTAATGCGTTTTTCTTTTGTACACAAGTGAATTCTTTCTCTTTAATGAGCAACCGGAAGGCAGAGATTTTGGGCCTGAACCATGGCTGTTTGTAATCTATTGCTGAATCATAACCCACTTTTTTCCCACAATCTACAACAAACTGCGCAGCTCGTTATTTTGGAGATAAATCAACAGGCCTAGAATTGATAGCTTCTTTCCTTTTTACCTATACTCATCCTAAGTAGATAATGTTATTGCGTTTTAGAAACCTATTCCTGGCCATAATGCCTGTGCATGGAAAAGTTCTTATATGCGCATAAAAGGTGAGCAAGGCCCTAAACGTATAAAATGATCAATAGCTTCTTTAACACACTTGCTTGTTCTGGGTATCTGTAGCAATTGGTAGCATGTTTACAGCTTTAGTTGAAATTTATTAAAGCATGTCCAGTCACAAAGAAAACTACAGCTGAAATGGTAAAGCAAACCCCCTAAACCCATTTTTCCGCATTATCACTCTTTGCTAAAATTGCCCCCTGAATGGTCTTACCTTACCCCAGGGCCCTTGACGCTCCTCCTCTGCTCTGCGGCTGATGGCCTCTACTTCTGGAAGTAGAACAGTTCCACAGGACCGGCGTATGGTGCCTAGGCACAAGTACTGGGTCCGGTAAGGTCCTTTCAAGGGTGCCTTATTTGGCATTTATTGATAATTTGCAACTGGGTTTTTGCTTAATGCTAAAGTTTTTTTTTGACTGAAAATGCCCTTTAAAATAGAATGAAAGACATCCGCAACATCAAAATTTTCTTTGCCTATTAAGAATCTGTCATTTTTTTTCAGATTTGGGGAGAAACGATACCATCTAATGTCCCAAATTCACCAATACAGCTGTTTTTGCATTTCCCTCCCCCTGGTATAATAAAGAACCGCTTGCAGTACCGCTTGTTACTGTTGTGTAACCCTTTTTGGTCTACTTTCCTTGCATGATCATACCTCTGAGGGAGAAAGCAATGTTGTGAGGGGTATGTCCGTCGGCCAAAGCCGGCCTGGGCCTCTCACCAATGGTGGCAACTGCAGTGAGCCTACTCATCTGAACTCATGATTCTTGTTGTGATGTGTACCTTTCACACAACACCGCTTAAAACCACTTCATGATGTTATTCTGAGGAGAGAAGCCATGTGTGTGGTTGACTTGCAATGTTGCATACTTTGACAAACCCCCGAAATAATGCAGCTCGACTGACACAGGAATAGCAAGGGTATAATAAACTCACTGTTTTTTCAAAATGGAAAGAATATATGAGTATGCAAACACCCTCAACAGTAGGTTATCAATAAAAGTGTGTATCTTTAAAATGGTGCTAATTTTGCCCAACCAATCAGAAGATGTTAGCTTTCAAATGTTACATCAAGTTCTGATTGGTTGGGGCAAAATTACACCATTTTAAACGAACGATTTTCTTTTATTTTATGATCCCCTGTAATGAATTTAAAAATAATTAGATTTTTCCAGCTGACTTTCCCTATTGGGAACAAACAAGATGTTAATTTGTTTTTATGAAACGCCAGTTGGTTTTAATCATTTTGGTGAGGTACTGCAACAAGAGAAGGGCATTGCCAGATGCATGCTGGGCAGGATCCTCTTGAATCAAATGAACATCCCATTTAAGAGATTCAGAGACAGATTCTAAAATAGCGAATTGTTCAAAAATCTCGATTCTATGACGGATCAATTATAAAATGAATTATAGAAGTGTAGAAATGCCGAAACTCGAAAGTAACATGCGTGTAAAGGAACCACAATAGTGTGTGAAGGTTCGTCATGTCATCCAGTCATGGTATCATCTGTTGTTGTCATCACTTAGATCACGTACTTGAATTATGTTCTTGAAGACAGTCATATATGCGGCCGTGGCAGTGAGATGCTCTGATTTGTATGTGGGGAGACCAAACAGCAACTGCATCAACGTATGGCCCAGCACAAAGAGCCAATTCCTCGGTGTCAGGACTCCCCGTGTATCTGCATCTTAAGGATAGACATACCTTTGAAGATTGTAATGTGAACATACTGTCGAAGAACGTGACTGGTTCAAGAGGTGTTAAGAGGCCATTTATGTGAAAAATAAAGAAACCAAGCCTAAATCGAGGTGGGGGGGTTCGACAACCACTGTCTGCCATGTACCAATGCTGTTTTAACACCTTACTCTGGGCGTTCCTATAACACCTCTTAGCCACTATCCAATCACCACACCACCCTTAACACCTGCTTTGATATGCTAATTGGGATTCTCCAGGGTACATAATTTGCCACAGATTCTTGTACAAGTCATTCTAATTGAGAAAGCCAGTCGGATGACTAGCGAAACGTCTTCAAGAACTACATTTCAAGTCCAGTTGAATCTAATGTGAATACACAGAATAAAGGAACCAAAGTTTGTACGTGTTCCCCAGTACATGTCCCAGGTCCCAGAGCCACATACATGTAAGTTGTACTTTTGTATTTTACTTATTTTATATAACTTTTGGAACTATCGTCCCAATTGACTAATGCGTCTGGTTACAATTTTTCGAGAATTGCCAAATCCAAAATAGTTTGAAGGATTTTGGAGTTCTATTCTCTATTGGTTTAGCATTAATACCCTAACATTCGTAAACCTAGGGTTCAAAAATGCACCTTTAATAAGGTGCAGAAATGTGCCTGTCTTATTTTGCTTACCAATCAGATTGGATATTAATTTTAAATGGTCTACTACAGCATGGAAAACTATTGATATCATCTCTGTTTTGGTTGCTGCAGATAACAAGCACAGGCAAATCATTGCTCCTCTGTTATAATAGACCCCAGTAATACTCTGTTAATGTGTGATTGTGCTGGCTTAACAGGTACTTTGCCATTTTGTAACCTGTTGAAAAGATGTGCTAATTAATACTGTTGCCTGTTTATATTTGCTTGTCTTATAGACTCACTAACAAAACTAACTAAACTACTAAGAAAATACTTTTATTTTGCCCTTAAGTCAGCACCCAATTCCAAGGTTGCAGCTTACCTTCATCCAAAGCATCTCTGTCCAATGTTTCATCTTGCGTGATTCACACGATCGTCTTTAATGTGAGTTGAAAGTATCTGTTGTTCATCCAATTGGGTTCAAAACAAGTAAGTTAATTCAGAAAAACTGATAAAGAATGTGGAAATAAGTATAAAACACGGCATTATTGGAAAAGTCAATTCTACTGTAGGTTACTGTAGTACTTAGTAACAATGCCACTTTTGCAGAAACCCAGTGTGACATGCGAAAGAAAACTAAACGGGAGGGTTGAGAAGTGCAGTATTATCCTAAGTATATTCGGCTTGCTGGGTCTGCTAATAAAAAGCAAATGCTTGTTTTAAGGACTTAAAACAGAGATGAACCATTTTCACCACAGGTCCTTATTTAATAAGTGATTGTGGAGTCCAGGCGTTAGTGTGTAGTGCCCCCCTAAGTCTGTGCCACTCAGTAGTATAATATATATAATAGTTTTGGAAGTGAGGCCCCTCACGCTTGTTGCCTCCCCTTAACATATTACTCTCGATCCTTATTTTTAATCTGACAATTTGTTCTTAGATCAAGGTTTTTGAGTCTTTAATTAGCAGGCCAATGTCAGAAACATCATTGGTCAAGTCCTGTTAGTTACAAGCGTCAAGCGACTAGTATTTAGCACAAAGAAACTGTTATCACAACCAATATGTGGGCTGAATTGATTGTGTAAGTGTTCTGTAAATTGATCTGAATTCGCTTAACCTAATTGGCCTACCTAGCATGTTCCTGCAAAGTGTTTAGGACCCTATACCACGCATTTTGGTGAGTAAATATCAATTATAAAATGATCTGTCCAGGTAGGCAATATTAATATGGCACTACCTCAAAATGACTCTTTATATAAATTGTCGCTGACAGACACTGCAGAATGTCACCTGTAACAACTACTTTTTAAGTGAAATAGACTCTTGGCTATCTGTAAATAAACGCTAGCTGATGACAGCAATGTGTGATTAATGTTTCCTAGACCTTATAATCAATTTTCTCCCCCTGTATTGACTTACTTGATCTCACAGTGAGCTTCAACCGTGAGCTTTTGACCTTTCGCTTTGGGATGTATGTTAAAGGGCAATGGTTAAACCTCATCCAAAAAAATGGTCACTGTCCATTACATGCCCCAATATCCAATCCAATATATTAGAACATGTATCGATCATTACTAACCAGATATTTAAGAAGTATTTATCAACAAAACTAAATAATACTTCCATACAGTGCAATCCCGTGTAATTGCCCCATCAGTATGTTTGATGAATAATTTGTGGTGATTTAGAAGAAAGGACATCACTTATAAAATACTGAAAACTGTTCAAGGAGATTCAATAACAAGTTCTTATCTTACAAATGGTGGCTAATTTTGCCCCACCAAATCAGATATTATATAACATTTGAAAGACTAACACTGATTGGTTGATCCCAAAATCAGAGCCATTTCTAACAATAAGGAAGATTTATTGAATACCCTGTTTATTTTGCTTCGAACACTAATCAACATGTGCTTTGTATAAATGTAAAGATAATACTTGGTTTCAGAAAACACTGGTCCCGCCAGAAAGGCAATGTGTTTGATTACAAACGCCAGCTGTAATAACGATTAAGTGTGATGACCTACATAGCTCATATAAGGAAACAACATCATAAAAGTGTTGGCATCAATTCTTGCAGATTTTTCTCCGGTCTTGGAGATGTATGCCATGCTCTTCTAGCGCAGACCCCTAATTTTTCACTATACCACCAGGAATTTGCATATTTTATTCCATGTTTTTCCATTAGCTCCTAAATGGGTGTATGATGTCACTTGTAATTGCAATTGTTGTTCAAATCACACGGGGATACTCCCTAGATCTTTAAGTCCTAAACAAAAATGTCTAGTGAGCAAATAACGATATGATGTTTAACTATTCTGGGATTCAAGGAATTTTAGAGACTGTTTGCGTATTAAATTCTTTATTTAATAAATGTTGTAGCTTGTTTAACACATTTTACTGTAAATAAAAAAATTGATAGATCATCTCACGTGAAATGTATAACAACATTTTCTTCTTTTTGTGTTTCTTTTCTGTGTTCCTCAATCTCTGAATACTTCTGTAATCAAAAACTGTCTCTCTGGTTACATGCAAAACCTTGGGTCCCTTATCTTATGCTGGCCATGCACCCAACTAATCCCCTGGTTTGCCTGCAATATTCTGACAACGCCCCATTCATTTGAGATTGGTATTCAATTGTAATGTCGGTCATAGTTATAATCAACACAACTGTGGCTGGGAACATTTTGGGAATGTCAGCAGGTAATGCTGCTCCATTCAACATTACAAACGATTGAAAACATGCAATATTCACAGTAGGTCCTCGTGGTCACATGGGTCTGTTACTGTGAACATGTGATTCAGCAGGTGTGCTCACCATAGAGGCCAAATTTTCTTCCCACAATCAATGTGTCTGCAGACTGCTAATGTCATTGAATTGCCACTGGGCTCTAAATATATTCTCCTATATCAATCACAACCAAGCTGCTTATATTTTGATGCAGTTTGTTTTACTGATCCTCAACTAATAATTGTTGGCATCCAAGTCAACAATTGACCATCAGCTGGGAATGGTATCTTGTTTTATAAAATTACTGTTGTTAATTTATTTGGCCTGATTGCTAAAGATTAATGACATTTTCTTGATTGGCTGGTTGTGGAGCATGGAAATCTTGGAATATACTTGCCTCTTCCGCTATCTACATTTTAAACTAGACAGTTTCAACATGAAGAAGAATTGTTTTTTAATGTTGCTAGATGTGGTTTGACGCTTAAGGGGCCTGTCCCCCCCACACTAAAATTTAACCCATACTGGCCCCCTGTGTAGTTAAAAAATCCTTACCTTACATATCTGTTCTTATGGTTCTCCTGCAGTGCTTGTCCAAAGTCAGAAACTGAAGAGTAAGAGGTGTCTTCCTGTGGGGAAGTTTCTGTCTGCCTCCCTTGTCCTCCTGAGAGACAGTGGCATGAGAAAATTTGTTCCATAAAAAACCTCCAAATTCATTGTTATTTGTTTTGAGCCCCTCATTTAAACCAAAAACACCCAACAACTTTTAACCTAAACAACTAATCATTGGATTCCAATCAGTATTTCAAGCGTGATCCATAATCCTTACACTTCTGAAATAACTGACAAACATACCTGGTAAATGCTTGGCACACAGACACTGGTAAAATGCTTGGCACAACATCATTGTTAAAATGTTTAGTAGACACAGGCCACTGGTGAATGGTTGGCAACCGACTGTAGAAAGGTGGGCAAATTGGCAGTTGCAAAAGGTTGGCATTGCCTGTGCATCAAATACATTTAAACAACTGCTTATTTGACACCATTTACCAATGTATGTATGCCAACTTGGCATAGAGACATTTGTAAATAACTGGCAATGGAAATGGTAAACTCCTCACTGACAATGCCTATCATTTATAGCTGGCAATCTATTTTGCAAATGACTGCATGCAAAGTTGGCCACAGACATTGACAAGTTAGCAAATGGGCAGTTAAAATGATTAACAGTTGGAACGGGCTAGCACAAAGACCACTATGTGTGTGGTGTAAAATGAAAAGTAAGAATCAGCCACAGAAGGTACTCTGCTGGCTGAGTTTCTCTGCTACAATATATACACAAAAGGGGGGCTGTGGAGCCCTCCTGTGGCAATCTTTATATAACAAATAGTGGAAGTGCTACTGATCTACCAAACATTGAAACAAACAGAAAATAGATATCAATGCAACATTCCTGGGCCCCATATATCATAAACATGCAATGTCAAACATAAAAAACATGGGGGGTTTTTAGTTACAATTTTATGCATAAAAGTGAAAAGCCTTCAACCGTCAAGGTAACCCCAGTATGGAAGGTCCTCACATTTCCCCTTGGTTCATTTTTCTCGGCCCCCCCAGTAAAAAACATGTTTTTACTGTTGTCTCTAGCATAGATATTAGGATATATGGGCACAGGAACGTGCATTGATCACCTTTTCTTGTTTGTTCAATATTTTGGGCAGCCATAGCACTTCCACTATTGCCACAGAGTGCTCCCACAGCCCCCTTTTGTCCAAAAACTTTGCAGACTGGCCTGTTGCGGGGTCCCCAAGGTCACCGGGCCCGATCGTAATTGATACCTTTGCGACCCTGGTACCTACCAGTGTATGAATATTTTGTTTATTTTAGCTGTTCCTGCTAATATAAAGCTTCTAAATGTACCTGGATTCTTTAATTATTCTGTGGTGGTGCCCTTGTAAGCACCAGTTTTTAGAAATACACGTTGAGAAGGTCACTTGCTTGAACCCCTAAATTACCTGTTTGTGTTGTGTTCCATTTGTTACGATTAAAAGATAAAGATTCTACAAGTACTAGTGTTCCACACAGAATCTCTACTAAGCTAGAGCTAAAAGCTACTACTTTCAGAAAGACAGAATACATGTGCAGAATCAATTACTTTATTTTTACTGAAATGTTAATATTCTGTTCATACATCCATGCTATCTATGAAATACACTGTAAAGATTACTTTTTCTTTTGTACCGAAATGTAAAGGGATTTATCATGTTAGGACAGGGCATTGAATGTGTTTAGAAACAACAGCTGAAATCCCTGTTGTGTGTCAGTGCAGGGAAGATATCTGTGTTTCCAATGTTGGTTGGGCTGTCAGCTTCTAGGAAGCAGGTTGCAACCTTGTTTTGATCGTTTGAGTACTACAGAGACATGTGTCCTGTTTCAGACACTTGCTGCGGGGTTACCAGCTAAGGTGGATATCGGAGCTGACCCATATACCCACAGGTTGATTTCATACTCACGCCAGCAGCCACAGCAAAGGGAGAGGTGTGAGACACAGTTTGTGAAATGTTTGTGAATCTGCGCTGTCTATTAGGACATGTTTATCTGGAGACTTCTCCTATAAAGAAGCCTCAGATCAAGCTGCATTTTGAAAGTGGAATTTGATCTTTTATTACATGTCCTTGAACCTTTGAATAATTGTGATTGAGAGCTTCCATTTGTCTTGCTGTTTGGTACGCAGAGTTTTGTGTATGTTTCAAGACTGTAAGAGGACCATGCTGTTCAAAAATGGGAAGAATAAAAGAGAACAAGAGGGATTTGAATGAAACCTTTTTCAAGGCAAATTAATAAACCCAAATGGTCCACTATGTAAATAACCAACCATCATACAGGTCATATCCAAAGAGAAGAGAAACCACATGATGGATAAATACTTGATAAGTTAATGCATCCCAAATTATACTACATGTTTGGCCTTGTGTTTGATGTTAGTTATCACTGCATTTGTATGATAAGAAGAAAAAGACGAAATCTGTGGTACATTAGATCAACGGGACTGAATACAACAGATAACCATGACCTGGATGAATGAGAACCTTCACAAGCTAAAAAGACTAATGTTAAAAAAAAATTGTAATTAAATAAACAGTTTTAGGAGGACCTTTAAAACTGTAACCATGCGTTGGTGGAGATCATTATATTTAAAAAGTAAAAATCCTGACAGAGTAATTTTTAAAGGCAACTTGAGAGAAAACGTTTCAGAACTTAATCCCCATATCTTACCACCTGGGTACATTATTAAATGCACAGTGGCAGCTTCGTTTCACATCTCCTAACAAATCATCTCCTACATCTTTCCCCACAACACACAAGAACAGCTTTAAAAACTGCAGAGGTTCCCAGGTTTGTGTGGTCTGGGAATGAACGGCGGGCATTTAACTCCATTATTCACAGTAAATATTGCAAGACTTTAAGTTAAGGTGGCTGCTGTTACTGCCGCATGTTCCTCATGTTCATGTATAAAGGTCAAGATTTTGCTCTCCGGAGATGAAATAATCTTAATATTTTTCAATGGATACATTATGGATGTTATTAGATGTGAAGAAAGATTTAAAAGAAAAAAAGAGAATACTGTATAAACCAGGGAAAAAACAAGATCCTGATATTAGAGCATTGTACTTTTACCCATAGTAATACAGTATGGTGTTGAGTATGATGACTACATATGAAAATAACATCCTAGAAATAAACTGGTAACAAATTTGGCATAGATTTCCACTGTGAATTCTGTTTCATATTAAAATGCAATAATAACTTGTTGATGGTGGTTTACTTTATATCACACCTATAAGAAACCCTAGAAGAACATTGTATATAAACTATAGTGTAAAGTTTAAAAAACAAACAGTTAATCATATAACATGTAACATAGTAATTGAGTGTTGAATAAAGACATCACAGTCCAACCTTTCACCCTATGTTTTTTTTTTTAATTTTAAAACCCTACGCTAAACAGTGATAGCAGAAGGCAAAAAACAGCAAAAAAAAAAAAGGGGTGGGGGGAGAAATCCCTTCTGACTCCAACGGCAATCGGAAAGTATCCCTGGGATCAACCAGATTTGATTGTTAATACCAGTTATTCTCAATATTTTTGAGCTTGAGAATGTATCCAGGCTTTAAAGCTATTGTAATGAACGGCCATTACCACATCTGCTGGAAGGCAGTTCACCGTCTCACTGTAAAGAAACCTTTCAACCTGAAGATGAAACTTCTTCGTCTCCAACCTTAAAGGATGTCCAGGACCCTGATAGGACCGATTGAGTGGAACAATGCACCAGAGAGTCATTGAGGCCCATTAATACATTTGTATAAGGTTATCATATCCCCATGCAAACGTCGTTCTCCAATGTAAACAGCCTAACTTGTCTAATCTGCTGCATATTCAAGCCCCTCCATTCCCCTATAATTGTAGTGCCCTTATCTGAACTGCTTCCATTTCTAAGATGTCCTTTTTGTATATGGATTCCATATTCCAAATGACTTACCAGTGCCTTGTAAAGAGCAGAATAATATCTTTCTCTCTTGAATCTATTCCCTCTTTATACAGACAATATCTTGCTAGCTCTAGCCATTGCTCTACTGCATTATTTGCTACAGCAGTCTGTTTATCTACCAGAACCCCCAAATCTTTTTCCTTACAGATGCACTTAACACACAGTTTTTTTGTGTAGTGGCACAGGATTATTAAATCCCAAATGCATCACCTTACATTTATCAACATTGAACCTTCAGCCTTCATTCTGCTGCCCATTTTGATTATCTATCTAGGTCTGCTTGCAGCACTTGCACATCTTTGAAGTTTCCAAACTCTGCATGTTTAGTGTCATCAGCAAACACAGATATCTTGCTCTCAATGCCCCCTTTTAAGTCATTTATAAGCAGATTAAACAAAGCGCCCCAGAACAGAACCCTGGAGGCACTTCGCTTATAACTTTAGCCCACATAATGGGCTAAAGATGGCCACATAGCCCACACTCTCTGCTTGCGATCCAATAAACAATTCTATCCATGCACAAATGTTTTCTCTCCAAGGCCAACAGTCCTCAGTTTATACATTATTGCCTTTGTGGCACAGTATCAAAAGCTTTCGCAAAATCCAAGTATAAACACATCCACTGATGTTCCTGGATCCAAATTCTTACTCACTTCTCATAAAAAACAATTAAATTTGTCTGGCATGATCTATTTCTCATAAATCCATGTTGAACTCTACTAATAAGATGACTCTAGAGACAAAGTCAAGATATGATCCCGTAACAAAGTTTTCCATCACCTCCCTACCACTGATTTTAGGCTTACAGGTTATAGTTCCAGGGCTGATAACAATACCTTTTTTGAATATTGGTATTACATTGGCTTTTTTCCAATCAAGCCGGCACACTCCCAGACCAAAGTGAATCTGAAAAGATAAAAAACAGTGGTCTAGATGAACTGAACTAAGCTCTTTTTAAGATCCGAGGGTGTATTTCTCCGGTCCTGGGGCTTTATTGATATTAACTTTGTCTAATTGTTTCTGTACCAAATCCTCCTCAGCCAATGTAAATACTACTTCATTTCTCCCCTGCATATTATGTACAACCCTGCGTAAGGACTAGGATAGTCCTTACAGTGAAAACCGATGAAAAAAACGGTTAAACTGAAAAGTAACATGGGACATAGGACTGGGTAATTCCTGCCTCCAATATTGTTTCTGTGAGGAGCACCAGTAAGTAAACTGATTCTGCTATTCTTCCTCCTGGCTTAGCACTATTTAATACAAAACTAGTCCTGGACTAACTTGGCAAATGAAAACTGTATGTGCTGTCAGCTCCATAACATAAATATATATACTAGCAAATGGTGCCTGTTGGCGCACAGTGGGAATATGTTGTATGCAGTAATACAGAATCTTTACACACACTATAAAACAAAAACAAAAATAAAACAAGGCAAAGTTAAAAGAAATGAAAAACATTAATAAAGACATCATATGAAATCCGGTTCTATAAATGTCAAACCCCCTAACTACTACTTAGTTGAGTAACTGTGTTGATTTTATTAGTTGTTTTGGATAAGAGTATATCAGATTCTATATCTAGACATGTACAAGTTGAGAACTCCGAGGAAGCCTTTTTAAAGGTGAAAGCGCGTAGATCTAAATAGATTTTTTATTACTGATTGCTTTTATACTAATTTTTTACTGAATAATATGGTTTTAAAGTGAGAATTAATAAAAACTTTTATAATTATATCTTCGTGGTGAACCAGCCCGTTTTTTTTGCAAAGCTGCACAAAACACAGAGGGGGTTTTCAATAACAGTTCTTATCAAATCTTACATACGTTCTGATTGGTTGGGGCAAAAATTAGCACCATTTTAAACATAAAACTTTTATTGATCCCCCTGAGAATGTGTAAGCAACTATGATGGGAATAATAGTAACACACGATGACATCTGAATCCAGTCTCACTCGCAAAGTGTAGTGTTGAACCGTTTAATAATAATCAGATATTTTATTGTTTGAAACTAATACTAACCCTTGGTTTTAACAATTGGTCTTTATTCTGTTTTTATTACATGTATATGAGTACTCCTGCGCAACACTACATACAATTTTTTTAACACGTTGAGAAATGTTAACTAAGGTTGGACACTATAAATGCCATGGAGCTAGTTTGGGTGGAGACACCAGCCTGAACAGAAGCACCTAAGTTGGTCAGAACCACCCTCCCTTCTCTATTTTCAGGCAATGTCAACAAATCAATAAAGAAAATTAGACATCGCTTGTGTGGAGGCTATGGAGAGCACATAGAGAATTTGTATGGAAATTCTCGCAATTAGACTCCTGAGATCTAATATAGACTGTCCCTACCCAATATGTAATTTTTCAATAATTTTTCTTTTTTTTTTTCCGTGTCCAACACCATGGTGAACAAACAAAGTGCTGTGCAGTGGTCAGGTCCAAGAGTGTTCTATAGGTTCTCTATAGGATCTCTATAGATTCTTTGGGCGAGGCTTCAGAAGGCCCTCCAATTCTGTCCTTCCCTTGGCCCCTAGGTGCCACAAGTCTCCATGAAGGGTTGGATTGGAAAGCGAAGTCCCAAAATGGACCCAGTCTCTCCCTGTCCTGCCACAAATGTGAACAAACAATATCATTTAGTGGGGAGTGAGGAATTATGCATAGTGCAAGAAATAAGGGTGTCAATTCATCCAGGCTAATTAATGGGGTGCACCAATTTAGCCTAAACCATAGAACTAAATGCAAAAATTACCAGGTCCCCATAGGGGAGAACCAGTTTATGAAGGAATAAAACTATGTGTGCATTGTGAACAGTAGTGCACATCAGAGGCCCAGGCTACTATGTTTTCAGCTGAAAACACACTGTGTAGCATGCAGACCTGTTTAAATCTTTGGATTGGGGAAACCCCCCTCTCAATCTCCTCCCTTCATCTAAGCCAAAAGCAACAAAAACAATTGGATTTGGGACTGCAAGACCCAGGCTATATCGCTCAGTGTGTTAGTGTAAAGGAGAAAAAAGCCTCCACAGAGCATAAAAATAAAAAGAGCATTCTTTAAACAGAGATACAGCCTTATGCTTTAAAAACAGCATGCTTAATTATAAGAAATAATTATGATTTCTCACAACCAGCGTTTTTAGAGAAGTGGGCGGAGACATGCATTGTCTCCACATGTCCAATGCTAATGCAAGTGTCTAGAACCCCTGGCATAATAACATACAATACAGCCTAATGTCTAGAACCTTTAGTCCACTTGTTTTTACACACCACACAATATATAATAAATATATCTGGGGATCCCACTAACGTATAGAAGAGGAGAGTGGATGCACTCATTGATCAAGCACTACAAGCTGGATGGATTATGGATGACATTGCTGGTTTTATTAGATGCAAGGATCCTAAATGTCCATTGATTTTAGTGTACCCAAGATACACATCGACCCTCCAGGCTGCCCTATAGTGGATGTGCTGCATCATGGGAAGAAAGGTTTGTACACACCTGCAGATGTTTGCCAGACCCCTAAGCCCTGACCGACCCCGACGAACACCCGTGTTCGAACAGCCAAAAACGGACGATAGTCGCATGTGTATGCTTTTAGTCAGGGGTCATTTGGCGATCCACCAGGTGTGTACAAACCTTAAGCATCTACCATTACTTCAACAAGACAATGCATTTATTCATCTGCCCTTTTTCAAGATTCTGGGTAAATCTGCTATGGGAGATTCACCCACAGCAACGCATCTGGGTGCATCTCCTGTGTGTATCTCATTATTTGACACTTGTTAACATCTAAAGATATGGATAAAAAACTCAATACCCTTAAACCCATGGGTTGAATAAAGTATAAATATTGCCTGTTTTAACTAAAGACTTAAGCTGTGTACACCTCTGCAGATCCTGTGTGTCATTTCACAAAGATCTGCATACACACAGTCCTGAGCGTTCTCCCTATAGAACCTATAGGAGAACGCTTGGGACTGTGTGTTTCCTCCCAGACTCCCCTGTAGGGAGTCTAATACAGCTGAGGGAATTTTCCCTCTTTTCGAACGAGCGCTCGGCCGATCTGAATTAGATAACAGTGTGTATGTGCATCTGGCCACACCTTACTTCATCACATGCTCCCCTTCCTAAAATGTACTGTAAAGTATTGGCTCACTAGAATACTTAGGCATGACTGCTTTAACAGGTTTCGTTAATGCTGAGTTTAGACCTACGAAGGAGAGAGGCATGGTAAGTAATGATCGGGCACTTTCTGTAAATAAAGTTATTGGTTGGGGCCGGGGGAAGGAGCAGTAGATAATAAAAAAGGATTTACACTAGGGGGAGGGAGAACAAAATCGGGAGGGAGAGGGAGGGCAGATGGCTGCAGTGCGCATGCCAAATTTCCTGGAGGCAAGATAGGAGGCAGAGTCCTATATGGACTCTGCTAACCTCTTGCTGGCCAGTTTTGGGACTTGGGGGGGGACTACAGGAGAACCATATGGAGTGGAATGTGAGGTAAAGATTTTTCCACACTACATAGTGGGGCCAGCATGGGTTAAATTATAGTTTGGGGGGGTGGCATGCCCTTTAACTAAAATATTAAAAAGAATAAACTAAGTGCCTCTTATTGAATTTTCCCTAGTAACAGATATGATTTTGTTAAATCATTTTATATGGTTAGGTTAGCTTTAGTTCATTGTTAGGCTTGGTTAGACTAGTTAGGTTATGTTAGGCCTGCTGAAAGAGTTCTACCTTGACGTGGTGACAGGCTTACAAATCTTTTGGCTAAAATCTTTTATTCTACAGAAAGTATGGCATTTCTAATGATTGCAACGTAACAACAGTTTGGCTCAGGCAGCAAAAGCCCTAGAAGTGACCCTGATGCCAAACCTTGAAAGCTCTTCAGTGCTGATTCTCTTTCCCAGATATCTAGCACTTTATTAATATATACATACCGCTACACATTTATATCATATACTATTTATTTAGGATTTTTTTAATACAATCTAATTTGCACAAGCTGCGTCCCAAGTGTCACTATATAAATAAAGTTATGCAAACAAACATACATACAAACATACATTTATACAGATTAGCAAAAAAGATATAAAAAAAATAAAAATAAATAAATCACATCCCTTAGAAAGGGGAAAATTACAACTCAGAAGGCTTTGCAGTCTTTTCTGCAGTTCTTGAATCATTATGTATAATAACTCCATACTTGTAAAGGGGTTACAAAATTAAGCCCCCCAACCTTTCATTGTGCCTAGAAGACAGAGTCCGTCGGACCTTTCAGACTACGTGCTGGGAGCAAGCGATCGGGTAAGTTCCTTACCTTTCTCCTGGCTCCTGATTGTTTTATTGAAGAACGGGAGCTAAGACACAGCTCCTTACCTCCCGTTCTTCAATAAAACTGATTCCCAAAATGTGTTAATACGAGTGGAGATACCCTTAAAGCAGACAGGAATATGGTGTTTATTGAACATTTTTCTTAATTTCTTGGAGACCCCTGCACATTTTGGATGACCATGTTCTTTCTCCTGTCTTGTTTCCCCTTTCGGTCTTGCATCTGAAAGATCCAATACCAAAACATAGGAACAGTGACAGCGTGCTCTGATTTGTTTGTGGGGAGGGCCAAACAGCAGCTGCACAAATGTATGGCCCCACAGGATAGCAAATTCCTTAGGTCAGGATTCAGCCAGGAAAAAAATGACATACCTTTGAAGATTGTAATGTCAACATCTTGGCAAAGGAGAAGGCTTGGTTTATAGAGGTTTCAAGGGGGCCATTTATGTCAAAATAAAGAAACCAGCCTAAAACGAGGTGGGAGGGTTCGATATCAACTGTCTGCCATGTACATGTTGTTTGATGCCATCTCTTGGCCACAATGCAATCCACACTGTGCATTCAGAAGGTCCCTAACACCTGGCTGTGATATGCTAATTGGGACTTTCCAGGGTATTATTGCCAACACATTCTTGTACAAGCCCATATGTTGTATTTGTATGATCTTAAATGAAATATGTTTTGGTTATTTATATATTTATGATTAAACACTATCATCCGCTGCATTGATCATTCCGGCATTTGTGCCCTTCAGCTATAGGAGTCAGTGGGCCGCAGAGACAAGGTAAGATGTGAAAGAAAACTATTTTTGAGGTAGCGTGCATGATTACCTTAATAAAGAAGTGGTAACATCACAATATAAGTTATATTGGTGTAGCTTTAGGTCTGGAATATAGATATTGGGAAACTCAGAACAACAATTTTATTTAGACCTACAAACTGTCTAATAATTGTAACTAGTTTGTCTCCTATTAAGTTCACTCAGTATGATATAAGAACAGTCATTGTCAGTATATATATATTGGTTTGAATTATCTTCTTTTTAACAATTACTAAAAAGAACTGTCATAACCATCTGTTTATTTTATTATACTGTTTATTTTATTATACTGTGTATCATAGCTTCATATTTTTTTCATTATTTCATCATTTTCTTCATCATCACATTCTACTAAGAACTCTGCCATACCATTTTTTTATTAATAAATTATAAGAGAACGATGAAAGAGTAAGAGGAGTATATCCTATCTCTCTCTTTATATATATGTTATTTATGATGGAAGTATCTTAGATAATGTATTCTGTTCTATCTATTTTATATTATTTTTCTTTGTTGACCTGTCCAACAAAAGCTGATGTTTCCATTTGGGTTAAAGATGTCTGAAGTTCTGCAATCTATGGTCTCTCAAATGTTAGCATGGGCCTCAGTTTCTCAGCTAATAAACTGGTCCCAGCCCTGTTGCTCTAGCACTCTGAACTCATTCTATTTCCATGGTGTCCATTTTTATACAGATTCCAAACGCCTAAATGAGGCATTAACAGTGATTTGAAAAAAAAAAAACTTGTCAACATTGGATCTCATCTTCTATTTTTGCTGGATTTTACAATGAACCACAGAACTCTGGGACCCATCTTATTTAAAATTAAGGAATTAAAATCATTTTCGACATTTCTCTGACCTGAAAAGGTATGCTGGGATGAGTATCTTCTTCTAAGAAAAATCCTGAGAATTCATTACTCTGTGTTTTAATTGCATTGTATTAGGTGGTTGATTGAATTTCTTCATTACCCTAGGGGATTTTCCTCACATTACAACGCTTTTGGTTAAAAAGGTATGAATTTCTAAAGTGTATGACATCGATTACGAATGATGAACTAGTGGAAAACGAGCAAATTATCATTTTTACACCCAGCTATGATCATGTAGCAGAGCTTCACATGTTAAAGTAACAGTAATACTAGTGAGCTTGCTGAACATCAAACAAGAGACTTTCATATCATAACCTTCCAACATGAATGATGTACACTAATGGGAACATCTGCAATGCCAGAGGAGGGGAATGTATTTTATTGCAGTTTCTATATATGGTTGCCTGAAGCAGGCAATTTAAATTTAGCTATATGCTGTTCTGTCTTGCCAACAGATTACCGCACATTTCTATATTTTAGTAAAATGCATGGGTGCAAACATTATTAGGCAAGCAAAAGTCACAGTCTATTGCAAAAACGTGCATAGAATAATAATAATATTTATTGGTCTTCATGGGTTAGACATTAAAATATATACGACCAGATTAATGCAGGCCATAACTAGAGTTAAAGTCACGTTATCCAACATGGTTAGTGCGACTTTAACTTCTTCTTTGTGTGGGTAGTGTAGTAACTGTAATAAGTAGCCTGTCTGTAGGACCATCATTAAGAAATAGTCATGGAATCAACTGTTTAACTATGTCAGATCAGATGATCTGATGCAGCTTCAGAAGGACCATTTCTTTAAATCAATGGAGTTTACATTTACCCCTTTAATATTGCACCATCTGCTGCATTTTATGTTGAGTGGAAGGTATTTTGTCCCCTTTTAGCCCCCCTCACCCTAAGCGTGGTATTTAATACTGATGGAATAAATCACAGAATACTAATGCTGCATTATCTTATAACCACCTCACTGATGGCGTGCAGCTGTTTTGGGGGGAAAGATGCTAGATGTTGGAGGAGATTTTAAACTAGAAATGTAGGTAATATCAGTCTCACTGGGTTAGATAGCCCAGGGTGTAAACAGTGTGTAGATTGGTGGTGGTGTAAATTAAGTTGGGGCTAGCATAGGGGATAGTTAGGAATGTGTATTAAAGAGTAAAAATAAATTGCAAGATCATAATGTAAAATGATGTTTGCAAATGCAAGAAGCCTGGCAGACAAAATGGGAGAATTGGGAATAATGGCATTGACTGAAAAGTATGATTTAATAGGTACAGCAGAAACATGGTAAAACAATTCTCATGACTGGGCTGTAAATTTAGAAAGAAACTCCTTGTTTAGACAGCATAAAGAAAATAGGAAACGGGGAGGAGTATGTGTTATGTTAAACAAGGGTTGAAGCCGGTTTAAAAGAAGAGATAACTGGTGATATGGATGATAACACAGAGTTAATATTGGTGAATTGAGAATAGGAAGGGGGTAATGATCATTGTTGATGTCTGCTACAAGCTGCCAAACGCATGCAGGGAGGAAGTGGGTCGGCTTTATGTAGATGGCTAGGGCTGCAAGTTTGGGAGTGTTTCTGATTATGGGGGACTTTAATTACCCTGACATTGATTGGTGTATTGGAACTGCCAACACAGAAAAGGGAGATGTGTTCCTGAATTTGCTGGCATGATAATTTTCTCTCATATGTGGTTAAAGGTGCACTAGAAAAGGGCTCTGTTGGATCTTGTTGATTAGTGTATGTTATCAAAAGGAAAAGTGCACTGGGTTAACAATTTTTAATTCAGTATAAAGCAAGATTAAAATATTATACCAGATTAAAAGATGCTCTTCAGCAGGTCAACTGGAATGATATATTACCAGGTAAAGGAACAGAACAAAAGTGGACTGTTTTTAAGAGGATTTTAAGCCATTTAATATCTAAATTTGTACCCTGGAAATAACTGTAAAAAAAACAAGTCTGCAACCATGTGGCTTAATTCTGATGTTAAGATGGAAAAGAAGAAAAGGCATTTAAAAGGGCATTAAAGCGGAACCACTCAGAAATTTTAAAAACTGTAATAAGGATTGTACGATAAGCAATTAAGCTAGCTAATATTATAAAAAAACAACAATACCCCAAAAAACAACATCTCCATTACATGTCCACCCTTCAGCAGCTGAAATCGTTACTCTCATTTACAACCTGCTGCCTTCCCTTAGATATCACACGCAAAGATGAGTGCTAAAAGCCCGCCTCCTAGATGGCCCAGGGCCATGATTAACTACCACTTGTCATTGGCTGGTGGGAATGTCCGTTACAACCTCTCTCCTCCTCCTCTGCCAGTCAAACAAACTTGAAACTGTTCGGTTGCTAGATACACTACATAATCAAGCTGATCATAGATGGGTGGAGGAGTGTTTTTCCACTGCTAGTTTTGAGTGACAGTTACAGGCAGACAAATGTTACACTCCTTTACATGTGGCTAATTGAAATCAGGAAAAAGGAAAAAAACATATAGGGAGGGCTGCATACCTTTACTCTTTTGAAAGCAGTTTTTAAAAAAATGCATTGAGGCAATACAGTTATCCTTTAAGAAGTTAGGAAAGCTGACTAAATCTCACTAACCCTAAACATTTTAAAAGTATATTAATAGTAAGAAGATGAAGACTGAAAACTTGGCACCATTAATTATTGGGGATAAGTTAGATACGAGAATAGTCAAACAATTTTTTCCCCTCTGTATACACTATAAAAATCCAAGTACAAATAGCATAGGTATAGTGGCAATAAGTGTAAAAGATGCAGGTGCATTTTGGTTAACCAAGGCTATGGTGCAGAGAACAACTAAATAAGGTTAATAATAATAATCCCCATGACAGGATAAAATACATCCTCTGACCCTTAGGGAGCTAAGTTCAGTTTTATCTAGGCCATAGCTTTTTATTTTTGCAGATTCCCTCATGCTGGAAGTGTGCTTCTGGATTGGAAAAAAACTGATGTAATTCAAATATTCAAAATGGGTAGTCATTCACACCTGGTTATTATAGGCCTGTAATTTTAACTCTAGTGGGGGGAAGATACTGGAATTTTGATTCTGGAACATATTCAAGTATGTTTCAAGGACTGACCTTATAGGAAAAAGTCAACATGGATTAGGAGGAACAGATCTTGTCAAACTGCTGTAACTTGCTTGGCTTTTATGAGGAAGTGAGTTATTAGCAGTAGATGTAGTATACTGGATTTTGCTATGCTTCTGATATAGTCCCCCATAGGCGACTAATGTATAAGGTCTTTGGGCTGGGGTTGCACATTTGTACATGGATATAAGTTGTTGATGAAAAGGATGCGAGAGTAGTTGTTAATGGGGCTTCATCATTAGGGACTAAAGTTCAAGTGGGGTGCCACAGGGTTCTGTAGTGGGAGATTTCTGTTTAATCTGTTATAATGATTGGAAGTGGGTATTTTCAGCAAGGTTTCTGTGTTTGGTGATGACAACAAAACTTTGGCGATCATTAAAAACTTCAGAGGATGTGCAATGATGCAGATTGTGGATCTAGATAGATTGTCACATTGGGCAGATGAGATTCAATGTTGAGAAATGTAAGGTGATGCATTTGAACTTAAAAATCCTTGTGCTACTTATCCTATAAATGTCTCTGTGTTAAGTGATCCCTGTTGGAAAAGGATCTTGGGGTTTTTTGGTGGAAACAAACTTAAAGGTAGCAGCAACTGCCAGGCGGCAACAGCCAGAGCCAGCATGGTATTGTCTTGTATAAAGAGAGGTATGGATTCAAGGGAGGAAAATGTAATTCTCCCTCTTTATAAAGCATTGGTAAGGCCTCATTTGGAATATGCATGCAATTTATGAATCCTGTGTACAAAAAGGACATCTTGGAAATGGAAAGGGTTCAGAGAAGGGCAACAAAATAATAAAGAAAACGGGGAGCTTGAATATGAGGACAGATTGGATAAGTTACAATTAAGTTCACTAGGGAAAAAGTGCTTGCATGGGGATATGTTTACTGTTTATTAATACATTAATGGGCCATACAATAAACTATCTGGGACATTGTTTACTAAAATAACATGTTCAGAGGACACACGGACATCCTTTAGACTGAAGAAAAGAAATTTAATCTTCAAGTTTGGAAAAGAGAGTCTCTCACATGAGAACGGTAAACTATGAACGGTCTTCCAGTGGACGTTGTTATGGCAGTTCATTGGATAGTTTCAAAAAAAAGCTGGATGAGTTTCTGCAAACAGGAATGTTGCAAGTTACTGGTATTGATCTAAAAGTAGAGTTGATCCAGGGATATTTCCGATTGCCACTTGGAGTCAGGAATTTTTTCCCCCTTCATAATTCTGGTGGTTTTCTTTGCCTTCCTCTGGATCAACAGTTAGGCAGTAAATGTGGGTATTGCTGAGTAGGATGAACTGGATGGACGTATGTCTTTATTCAACCTCAATACTATACTATACTATACTTATGCTGAAATATTGTGTATGAGTTAAATATGACTGTTATTCTATATACCAGTACATGCTAAGTATCTATTGCTGGCTCTATAAACTTTTATGGTTAAAAATGTTATCTGTCTTTCCTTATCTTTTACCTGCAAGCAAAAAGGCAAAGAGTGAACCCATCTTTCTCTAATGTAATATAATTTCTTTTTTTTTTCCATTTGCCCTTAGGATAGACCATGTGGAAGATTTATGTCATGCAGTTCCATGGTTCAAAGAAAGTACAAATCAGCAAAGACCACAAACTGCATCTGTCATTTCTAGTGAGATTTAGGTAACATCCCAAGCTAAAGACAAACAACAACAAAAGACACTGTAAGTACAAGAGCTTATTCTTTCAACCTTGAAAAGCTTTCAGTCTGTAATAGCGACTGTGTTTTTCTAACATTTTAAGTCGTACAATGCCAGATGAATAATCCAGTGGCAGTAGTACTTTCACATGGAAGATCAATGACAGGTTTATTTCTGATGGAATAACTGTTGTGATGTACGGTGATAGTCACTGTACCTGAGTTTGAGCATTTGCTGTAAATGTTCTGTTTGGCACCAGCAATCGTTTTATAGGTTTCCAGTCCCAAAGAGAATGCCTTAATAAAAGTTTATAGCCACATAGCAGTGCACCTGCCCCTCTCTATCAGGATAAGTATATCCACAAGGTTCAGTACTGTATGTGCTTGTTCCAAGAGATCCAATTGTTTACTTTTGAGATATAAAATATTACCTTACTAATTAAAATGTAAAGCCCTTCAGGTCATTATGCATTTATCTGGTAATGTTATTTTTTTTTTGATCTTTTAAACTAACACTCAGAGGTGGATTTTGTATATATGGTTTTGTTTTTCTGTTGGATTTTTTTTGTTGTTGCAAACTTCTGTATAGAACTGCAGAACTTCTGTTTCATCTTTATCAGCATTTCTTCTGATCTGTTTTTTAACCAAATTATTTAGATAGAGAGATAGAATTATATACACTATATGGCACTCCAATTGATTTACTGTAAAACCACTGATTTGGCTGCAATCAGTGGCATTGGGAGCAACATAGCATATAACATGCTAGGATAATGCTCCAGGCAGGGGCAAACTACAGGGCCCCAGGCTGATTGCGCATACATAATTAAAGGTGCGCACAATCAGCTGTTTAAAACAGCGCTACCAGACAGGCAGTAGGGTAATTGGCGGGCCCTCTTAGCCCCCTGCCCCCCCCACCATTACAGGGACTGTAATTACACGATTGGCCAAGGGCCCCAACAGACCTTACAAAACATTCCTGTACCTTCCTGTTACACCACAAAGTCTCATCCAAGTGCTACATCCTGCTCATAGCATAAGCAATCAACAATTTGCAAGTAGGCATGAGATTCAAACTACCATAATTATTTCTCACTATACCTGAGGAAGCAGCTTTGTTTCAACTGTCTTGGCTTCAATCAACTATTGGGGGAGATGTAAAACAAAGTGGGGGCAAATGTAAAGGGCAAAAATGGACACAAAAAAGGAGATAGTAGAAAGATAGGAATAGATGCAATGGGCTTTAAATTAATGCAGTGGGACACTGATGTGGGAAAAGGCAGACTGATAACACTGGGAGATTACTGGATGAAAGGTGTCTGATTAGAAGATGAAGCTTGATGCAAGGGTGTCCGGTTCGCACATGTTAATGCAGTGCAAAGGAGCATGGATGTAGTCGGGGGACCTGTCAAGAGAAGCACTGGAGGGACACAACTGCAGGCAGTTATAAGGCTTCATTCTTGGCTCCTGATGCATTAACAAAATGTTAATACTGTATGTTGAAGGAAATGGCCGTAAACCTTGACCTCACGTTATATAACTGAAGTTGTCCCCAAATGTACTTAATAGTACAGTTTTGTTTGGGGGGTGGACATACTCTTTAATTGAAGAATGAGAGGCAAGACATCCTCCTTTAACCCACTTCTTTAATTAAAGTTAACATGATTTTTCATTTTGGGCGTGGAGAAACACTTTCATACTTCCTAACAACTTTAACCACGGAAATCATTTGAAGGGCTAGGCCACACTATTTACGCGCTTACTATTGCGATCCGTTAAAATGGGGTGCATGTCATGTGGATGGCCATATAGAATGAGCTGCTATCCTTTTCGGAGCACATAAGATCAGCGTTTGTTTCGCAAATCGCCCCATGTGGTACGATTCGGCAAAAAGCAGGATTTTGACACTGAGACAACACTGTAACTCACTTGTGCGATCAGCCGGTGATTTGCAATCAGAGCACATGCGATTGCACAAAAAATATGGATTGCATGCGCTCCGATTTATGGATAGCACATGCAGTGCTCCCTAGCGCACTAGCATGGCCACATCAACTGGGCCATACTAGTGTGCCTTTTAAAAGCGCGATCAGATTGCAAGCGATTCAGTGTGGCCTAGCCCTAAAGACTACTTACCCACATTAATCCTTTGAGTTCAAAACTGTATCATCATGTGTGTAGTGTCAGGAATTGCGTTGCATTGCATTGATTGGCTCCATCATACTGTAAATGCATGCAAGTGTTCTTTTCAGGCTTACAAATGGAAATACTGCCACTTTACACTTTATAGTGACTTGTACACATGGGGAGACATCTGCCCATTATTAAGACACTTGGGAATTTAAGTGATATGGTTAATATTTCAAACTGACTAAGCAATCAAGTTGTTTTTTCTTTATTTCCATTTTTTTTCTTGGGTCATATTTAAAAATGTGTGGTATCGCAATGTAGCAATACTACGAGTTACGGTAATTGTATAACAGTGGCCGTAAATGTACGCTGCGGTCATACATTTACTACCAAACGTTTGTTGATTATAACGTTTGGTGGTAAATACAGTAGTAAACTACCGCAATGGTATTCTATCAAGATCATAAATCTATTATTGTGTTATCATAGATTTACGATCGTTTTTGGTAAATTACGTTAAATGTTAAAATGATCGTAAATTAATGATCAGTAACTGTAGCATCGCTAAAAAGTGATATAGGGTGTCTTTATGAATATGGCCCTATATTTCTTTCTTTTATCACACATCAGGATAAAAGCCAGACAAGTTCAAATGACCTTACAGAAAAAACACAGAATAGATTTCCAGAGAAAGCAGCGCACTCTAGTGGAAATCCCAATGCTGTATTCAATTGACAACATAATCACAAAAAAAGATAATTACAGATTAACATTTTAACAGTGTCAAATACTGGGAGAAACTGTTAATTGTAATAATTGCTGGAGACCTAAGGGAGAAAATTCAAATCAGAATTTTAATAAAAAAAATTAACGAAAGGCTTCAATTTAGAAAAATCCATTTTTACTTAACATTATATTACGTGCCATTTTTAGTTTATTATCTTACAGATGCAAACACAAAAGCAAAGATGGTCGCTCCAAGTTCCGGAGGACGCCAATAGCACGGTCGCGTCTCACCTCACAGCCATCCCGAACCGGCTCCACTCCGTCTCCTCCCTCTTCCCGTCTCTCGTGGACCTGCCGGACTGCTTCGGCAAAATGTAAAGGGTGCTGAAGCATCACCGGGACTCGTGTGTCGCCCGTCAATACAATAGAATGAAATAGGAAAAGACGCTCTGCACCTTCAACTCTTCCAAATAAAAAACATTACTTTATTGAATCAGGTTAAAAGTCAACATCTAGAGCCATAACGGCTCTATATGTTGACTTTAACCTGATTCAATAAAGTAATGTTTTTATTTGGAAGAGTTGAGGTTCAGAGCGTCTTTTCCTATTTCATTCTATTCTCACGGATGGTATTGGAATACCAAATGTATACTACAGTTTCCCATGTGTTCCATATGAGAGATAAAAACAGGTATCCTGTTTACATGCCTCATGTGGAATTAACAAATACAGACTCTCAACATATAGGGTTAGGGTAACCAATAAAACAGCTTGACTACGAGAGAAAGAGAGGTGGAAGAGAGGAAGAAAATGATGGAGGGAGAGAGAGAAAGAGAGTGGGGGAGTGAGAAGAAAGAGAGAAGGGGGGGAGAGAGAGGAGAGAGAAAGGGAAAGAGAAAGAAAGATGGGAGAGAGGTCTTTCAATGCAGGGTTGAACGATTCTTTACAGATCAGGGACAGAGGCACTTCTAGGGTTTTTGCTGCCTAAACCAAACTTTAAATAAGAATTTAATAAAAATAATAAACAGAAAGGCTTCAATTTAGAAAAGTCACAGATCATAGGTATTGGAATACCAATGTATACTACTGAGTGTCCCATGCTGCTGGGAGTCTACAACTTCCATTTACTAAAATGAAAAAAGAAGGGGATTAAAAGGAATCCCCTTAAAGTAATACCCCATAGCACTCACACGTTTATTCCACTCAATAATAAATTATTAACGATCCTCAGTTGATGCAGACCCCAATTTTAATAGATACCAAACATATAAATACATTAATGGTCAAACCCTAAACACATACTGACCTTCCCTTAATCTACACCCACTTAACAATGACCCCAAGCCCCAACTTGACTCCTAAAGCATACAACAATGTCAGTCAATATAAATTGCCCCCCTAATGTATAAGTTCTAAGGCAATTGGCTAAGTATGTTCCAAAATGGAGACTCTGGGGCCCCTAGAGTTAAATCGATTTCTTTGATGAGTATCCAACACATCTGATGTAGTTAGGGAGTCAATACACATGAATATGCTCCTAAGTACCAACTGGTTTGGAAGCAATCTCAAAAATACTCCACATTAGACATAATTCTCTAAGCCTGAAATCCCAATTTATTCTTAACTGGTATAGTAGGTTTGTAGTAGTCTATACAAAGAGGTATAGGAAAAACCTACTACAGCAGTTAAGAACAAAGTGGGAAATTTCGAGCTTAGAGAATTATCTCAAACACGATATGATCCCAATGGGGGTTACAGATAAGGATTCTACCAAGGGATAATCTATGTAAGAGTATGGATCCTTTAAAAAGGAGTGGGAACAAGGTTTAATGGATTGCTCAAAATTTCTAATGCGTTTAATAATAAAGAAGAAAAAAATAGGTTGTGTGAGGTGGATAAAAAAGTATAAGAATTGAAAGATCAATGGATAAATTTAAAAGATGGAGATCTTTTAATGAATTATTAAGTAAGGATATAGATGTACTCCAAGTGAGATCTAGCGAAGGAAAAAAACGGAAGTTTGGTTGTAATGGAGAAAACTATAAAAGAGTGAGGTATACACATGGTTTAAGAACAGGAAAAATGTAGTAGGTCAGGAACAGATGACAAGGAAATAGATCCATTCATGGGAAAATGGAAGGGGCAAAGGGAGGTGGAAAAAGGACAGGAATTAGGTTCCCAAGATTGAGGAACAGGGTGAAACCAAGGGGGAAATAGTCCCAATAAGTAAAGATGGGAGTTTAGAGGTAATATATTTAAAATATTTCAGGACAGAATTAGATCCAGCTACTCTCAGTCTCCTGTCAAAAGGGCTTTCCTTTGTCCTTGAAGAAATCTTGATAGTTTGAAGTATAAAGGGTGTCAATCTAGTTGCTAGGAAGTTGGTTTTAAAGATTTTTTTTTAAAAGCAAATAAACACCAATGGAGGCCTTGGATAAACAGGCATAAGTCGTTGGTAGATTTGATGTGTGAGAAATGGAAAATGAAGAACCGAAGGGTCCTCTTCATAATCACTTTAGGATTAAGATCTGAGTGGTTTCCCCAGTAACCAGTGTGAATAACATAGCTATGTTGAGAAAATGGTCACTGACGATACTGAGAAGTTAAGTGACTTGCCAAAAGTACCCTCTAATCTTTCTAAGGAGGAGTGGAGAGCATTAAAGTCATTGAAAGAAAATCAGGACCTTATAGTGAAGGTTCTGATAAAGGGGGGAATATTGTGGTGATGGGGAGAAACCAATATAAAAATTAAGCATTACGAGTTAAGAAATAAAGAAACATATGAAAAATTGTCTGAAGTCCAACCTCAATGATACAAATGAAGGCCTGGTTAGCAAAAAGGAAAAAGCTTTTGTGTTTTCAAAATCCAGTAATACCTACTGTCACGAACACCAGTTCATTGGGCATGTGATCTGACCAATCAATCAGTACTCGCTGCCACAACTTTAAGTTATGGCCTTAAAGACGCCCCAAAACACTCTTGACTCACTGACTATGCACACCCCTGTCCTGGCAGCTATAGTTAAACACACACCATTCTCTCCAGCAACACTGGTTAATTAGCATCAGTCCTTCACAAGCAGTCACAGAGTTAATTGCATTTACACTGCAAAACACTCCATCCAACCACATATAAACTTATCAGAGGCTAACTGAGTTCTTTTAGAGCATCAAAGACAAAACTTATTAAATTTAGATTAATATTCCAAAAAGTGGACAGTGCATATAATACAAAATAAAAGAAAATGGTGTTATAATAAATGACATACAATAGGTACAACAGTTATCTATACTAATAAAAGGCAAAGCCCTCACTCACTCACTCACTCACATCACTATTCTCCAACTTGCCGTGGAGGCAGACGGCTTAAATTTTGCAGGCTCATTCATTGCCACTTACTTACAAAAGTTAAGCAGTTTCGTTTCGAAATCCACCTGTAACACTCACTCACCACTCACTCATCACTAATTCTCCAACTGTGGTGGAGGCAGACGGCTTAAATTTCGCAGGCACACTCACTCACTCACTCATTCATCACTTATCTATATTAATAAAGGCAAAGCCTCACTCACTCACTCACTCATCACTAATTCTCCAACTTGCCGTGGAGGCAGACAGCTTAAATTTCACAGGCTCATTCATTGCACCTTACTTACAAAAGTTTAAGCAGGTTTCGTTTTGAAACTCCACCTTTAACACCACTCACTCACTCACTCACTCACTCATCACTAATTCTCCAACTTGCCATGGAGGCAGACGGCTTACATTCGCAGGCACACTCACTCACTCACTCATCATCACTTATCTATACTAATAAAAGGCAAGCCCTCACTCACTCACTCACTCACTCATCACTAATTCTCCAACTTGCCGTGGAGGCAGATGGCTTAATTTCGCAGGTCATCATTGTACCTTACTTACAAAAGTTAAGCAGGTTTCGTTTCGAAATTCCACCTGTAACACGCACTCACTCACTCACTCATCACTAATCTCCAACTTGCCGTGGAGGCAGACAGCTTAAATTTTGCAGGCTCATTCATTGCACCTTATCTTGTGAAGGTTCTCATTCATCCAGTCATGGTATATCTGTTGTATTCAACTAGATCAACTGGACTTGAAATGTAGTTCTTGAAGACGTTTCGCTAGTCATCGGACTGGCTTTCTCAATTCAGAATGACTTGTACAGAATCTGTGGCAATTATGTACCCTGGAAAACCCAATTAGCATATCACAGTCAGGTGTTAAGGGTGTGATTAGATAGTGGCTAAGAGGTGTTATAGGAACGCCCAGAGTAAGGTGTTAAAAAGCGACATCATATATGCGGTGCAGTGCAGTGAAGAATGCTCTGATTTGTATGTGGGGGAGACCAAACAGCAACTGCATCAACGTATGGCCCAGCACGAAGAGCCAATTCCTCGGGTCGGACTCAGCCGTGTATCTGCATCTTAAGATAAAGGACATACCTTTGAAGATTGTAATGTTAACATACTGGCGAAGGAACGTGACTGTTTCAAGAGAGGTGTTAAGGAGGCCATTTATGTGAAAATAAAGAAACCAAGCCTAAATAGAGGTGGGGGGGTTCGACACCAACTGTCTGCCATGTACAATGCTGTTTTAACACTTACTCTGGGCGTTCCTATAACACCTCTTGCCACTATCTAATCACACCTTAACACCTGTGTGATATGCTAATTGGGATTTTCCGAGTACATAATTGCCACAGATTCTTGTACAAGTCATTCTGAATTGAGAAAAAGCCAGTCGGATGACATACGAAACGTCTTCAAGAACTACATTTCAAGTCCAGTTGATCTAGTTGAATACAACAGATATCATTGCACCTTACTTACAAAAGTTTAAGCAGGTTTCGTTTCGAAATCCCAATTGTAACACTCACTCACTCACTCATCACTAATTCTCCAACTGCCGTGGTGGGCAGACGGCTTAAATTTCGCAGGCACACTCACTCACTCACTCACTCACTCATCACTTATCTATACTAATAAAAGGCAAAGCCCCACTCACTCACTCATCACTAATTCTCCAACTTGCCGTGGAGGCAGACAGCTTAAATTTCGCAGACTCTTCATTGCACCTTACTTACAAAAGTTAAGCAGGTTTCGTTTCGAAATTCCACCTGTAACACTCACTCACTCACTCATCACTAATTCTCCAACTTGCCGTGGAGGCAGACAGCTTAAATTTCGCAGGCTCATTCATTGCACCTTACTTACAAAAGTTAAGCAGGTTTCGTTTCGAAATTCCACCTGTAACACTCACTCACTCACTCACTCATCACTAATTCTCCAACTTGCCGTGTAGGCAAACGGCTTACATTTCGCATGCTCATTCATTGCACCTTACTTACAAAAGTTAAGCAGGTTTCGTTTCGAAATTCCACCTGTAACACTCACTCACTCTCTCATCACTAATTCTCCAACTTGCCGTGGAGGCAGACGGCTTAAATTTCGCAGGCTCATTCATTGCACCTTACTTACAAAAGTTAAGCAGGTTTCGTTTCGAAATTCCACCTGTAACGGTGAGTATCTGACATTGCACAGACTTTTGGTTACCTAGCTTACAAGCTATACAAATCTATATGGTTGGTCCGATTTCAACCAAATTTTGTATGCATATACTCCTTTACCAGTAAAGGTTAACAAAAATTTTTTTAGGGTGGGGGTGAATCCCCCCCCCCCCCCATTCACCCCCACCCTAAAAAAAATTTTTGTTAACCTTTTACTGGTAAAGGAGTATATGCATACAAAATTTGGTTGAAATCGGACCAACCATATAGATTTGTATAGCTTGTAAGCTAGGTAACCAAAAGTCTGTGCAATGTCAGATACTCACCGTTACAGGTGGAATTTCGAAACGAAACCTGCTTAACTTTTGTAAGTAAGGTGCAATGAATGAGCCTGCGAAATTTAAGCCGTCTGCCTCCACGGCAAGTTGGAGAATTAGTGATGAGAGAGTGAGTGAGTGTTACAGGTGGAATTTCGAAACGAAACCTGCTTAACTTTTGTAAGTAAGGTGCAATGAATGAGCATGCGAAATGTAAGCCGTTTGCCTACACGGCAATTGGAGAATTAGTGATGAGTGAGTGAGTGAGTGAGTGTTACAGGTGGAATTTCGAAAACGAAACCTGCTTAACTTTTGTAAGTAGGTGCAATGAATGAGCCTGCGAAATTTAAGCTGTCTGCCTCCACGGCAAGTTGGAGAATTAGTGATGAGTGAGTGAGTGAGTGTTACAGGTGGAATTTCGAAACGAAACCTGCTTAACTTTTGTAAGTAAGGTGCAATGAATGAGTCTGCGAAATTTAGCTGTCTGCCTCCACGGCAAGTTTGGAGAATTAGTGATGGTGAGTGAGTGAGGGCTTTGCCTTTTTATAGTATAGATAAGTGATGATGAGTGAGTGAGTGAGTGAGTGTGCCTGCGAAATTTAAGCCGTCTGCCACCACGGCAAGTTGGAGAATTAGTGATGAGTGAGTGAGTAGTGTTACAATTGGGATTTCGAACGAAACCTGCTTAACTTTTGTAAGTAAGGTGCAATGATATCTGTTGTATCAACTAGATCAACTGGACTTGAAATGTAGTTCTTGAAGACGTTTCGCTAGTCATCCGACTGGCTTTCTCTCAATTCAGAATGACTTGTACAAAATCTGTGGCAATTATGTACCCTGGAAAATCCCAATTAGCATATCACAGTCAGGTGTTAAGGTGTGTATTAGATAGTGGCTAAGAGGTGTTATAGGAACGCCCAGAGTAAGTGTTAAAACAGCATGTACATGGCAGACAGTTGGTGTCGAACCCCCCCCCCTCTATTTAGGCTTGGTTTCTTTATTTCACATAAATGGCCTCCTTAACACCTCTCTTGAACCCAGTCACGTTCCTTCGCCAGTATGTTAACATTACAATCTTCAAAGGTATGTCCTTTATCCTTAAGATGCAGATACACGGCTGAGTCCGACCCGAGGAATTGGCTCTTCTGTGCTGGGCCATACGTTGATGCAGTTGCTGTTTGGTCTCCCCCACATACAATCGAGCATTCTTCACTGCACTGCCACCGCATATATGATGTCGCTTTTTAACACCTTACTCTGGGCGTTCCTATAACACCTCTCCACTATCTAATCACACCCTTAACACCTGACTGTGATATGCTAATTGGGATTTTCCAGGGTACATAATTCCACAGATTCTGTACAAGTCATTCTGAATTGAGAAAGCCAGTCCGATGACTAGCGAAACGTCTTCAAGAACTACATTTCAAGTCCAGTTGATCTAGTTGAATACAAACAGATATACCATGACCTGGATGAATGAGAACCTTCACAAGCATAAGGTGCAATGAATGAGCCTGCAAATTTAAGGCTGTCTGCCTCCACGGCAAGTTGGAGATTAGTGATGAGTGAGTGAGTGAGTGCGTGTTACAGGTGGATTTTCGAAACGAAACCTGCTTAACTTTTGTAAGTAAGTACAATGAATGAGCCTGCGAAATTTAAGCCATCTGCCTCCACGGCAAGTTGGAGAATTAGTGATGAGTGAGTGAGTAGTGAGTGAGGGCTTTGCCTTTTATTAGTATAGATAAGTGATGAGTGAGTGAGTGAGTGAGTGTGCCTGCGAAATGTAAGCCGTCTGCCTCCATGGCAAGTTGGAGAATTAGTGATGAGTGAGTGAGTGAGTGAGTGAGTGAGTGTTACAGGTGGAGTTTCAAAACGAAACCTGCTTAACTTTTGTAAGTAAGGTGCAATGAATGAGCCTGTGAATTTACTGTCTGCCTCCACGGCAAGTTGGAGAATTAGTGATGAGTGAGTGAGTGAGTGAGGGCTTTGCCTTTTATTAATTGATAGTGATGAATGAGTGAGTGAGTGAGTGTGCCTGCGAAATTTAAGCCGTCTGCCTCCACCACAAGTTGGAGAATTAGTGATGAGTGAGTGAGTGTGAGTGTTACAGGTGGAATTTCGAAACGAAACCTGCTTAACTTTTGTAAGTAAGTGGCAATGAATGAGCCTGCAAAATTTAAGCCGTCTGCCTCCACGGCAAGTTGGAGAATTATGTGATGAGTGAGTGAGTGAGTGAGGGCTTTGCTTTTATTAGTATAGAAATACTGTTGTACCTATTGTATGTCATTTTATTATAACACCATTTTCTTTTATTTTTGTATTATATGCACTGTCCACTTTTTGGAATATTAAATCTAAATTTAATAAGTTTTGTCTTTGATGCCTAAAGAAACTCAGTTAGCCTCTGATAAGTTTATATGTGGTTGGATGGAGTGTTTTGCAGTGAATGCTAATTAACTCTGTGACTGCTTGTGAAGGACTGATGCTAATTAACCAGTTAGTTGCTGGAGAGAATGGTGTCGTGTTAACTATTTAGCTGCCAGGACGGGGTGTGCATAGTCAGTGAGTCAAGAGTGTTTTGGGGCGTCTTTAAGGCCATAACTTAAAGTTGTGGCAGCGAGTACTGATTGATTGGTCAGATCACATGCCCAATGAACTGTGTTCGTGACAGTAGGTATTACTGGATTTTGAACACACAAAAGCTTTTCCTTTTTGCTAACCAGGCCTTCATTTGTTTCATTGAGGTTGGACATTCAGACAATTTTTCATATTGTTCTTTATTCTTAACTGACGTAATGCTTAATTTTTATATTGGTTTCTCCCCATCACCACAATATTCCCCCCTTTATCAGCAACCTTCACTATAAGGTCCTGATTTTCTTTCAATGACTTTAATGCTCTCCACTCCTCCTTAGAAAGATTAGAGGGTACTTTTGGCAAGTCACTTAACTTCTCAGTATCGTCAGTGACCATTTTCTCAAACATAGCTATGTTATTCACACTGGTTACGGGGGAAACCACTCAGACTTAATCCAAAGTTGATCATTGAAGAGGACCCTTCGGTTCTTTCATTTTCCATATTCTCACACATCAAATCTACCAACGTACCTTATGCCTGTTTATCCAAGGCCTCCATATGGTGTTTATTTGCTTTTAAAAAAAATCTTTAAAACCAACTTCCTAGCACTAGATTGACACCCTTTATTACTTCAAACTTCAAGATTCTTTTTCAAGGACAAAGGAAAGCCCTTTTGACAGGAACTGAGAGTGCTGGATCTAATTCTGTCCCTGAAATATTTTAAATATATTACCTCTAAACTCCCATCTTTACTTATTGGGACTATTTCCCCCTTGGTTTCACCCTGTTCCTCAATCTTGGGAACCTCAATTCCTGTCCTTTTTCCACCTCCCTTTGCCCTCTCATTTTCCCATGACTGGATCTATCTTCCTTGTCATCTGTTCCTGACCTACTACATTTTTCCTGTTCTTAAACCATGTGTATACCTCACCTCTTTTATAGTTTTCTCCATTACAACCAACCTTCCGTTTTTTCCTTCGCTAGATCTCACTTTGGAGTACATCTATATCCTTACTTATAATTCATTAAAAATCTCCTTATCCTCTTTAAATTTATCCATTTGATCTTTCAATTCTTATACTTTTTTATCCACCTCACACACCTTTTTTTTTTCTTCTTTTATTATTAAACGCATTAGAAATTTTGAGCAATCCATTAAACCTTGTCCCCCCACTCTCTTTTTAAGGATCCATCACTCTTACATAGATTATCCCTTGGTAGAATCCTTATCTGTAACCCCCATTGGGATCATATCGTGTTTGAATAATTCTCTAAGCTCGAAATTTCCCACTTTGTTTCTAACTGCTGTAGGGTTTTTCCTATACCTCTTTTGTATAGACCTACTACAAACCTCTATACCAGTTAAGAATAAATTGGGAAATTTCAGGCTTAGAGAATATCTTAATGTGGAGTTTTTTTGAGATTGCTTCCAAACCAGTTGGTACTTTAGGAGCATATTCATGTGTATTGACTCCCTAACTACATCATGTGTTGGATACTCATCAAAGAAATCGATTTACACTCTAGGGGCCCCAGAGTCTCCATTTTGGAACTATACTTAGCCAATTGCCTTAGAACTTATACATTAGGGGGGCATTTATATACTGACAATTGTTGTATGCTTTGGAGTCAAGTTGGGGCTTGGGGTCATTGTTAAGTGGGTGTAGATTAAGGGAAGGTCAGTATGTGTTTATGGTTTGACCATTATGTATTTATATGTGTTTGGTATCTATTAAAATTGGGGTCTGCATCAACTGAGGATCGTTAATAATTTATTATTGAGTGGAATAAACGTGTGATTGCTATGGGGTATTACTTTTAAGGGGATTCCTTTTAAATCCCTTCTTTTTTCATTTTTAGTAAATGGAGTTGTAGACTCCCAGCAGCATGGGACACTCAGTAGTATACATTTGGTATTCCATACCTATGATCTGTACTTTTCTAAATTGAACCTTTCTGTTTTTTATTTTTTTAAAATTCTTATTTAAAGTTTGTTTTAGGCAGCAAAAACCCTAGAAGTGCCTCTGTCCCTGATTCTGTAAAAGAATCGTTCAACCCTGCATTGAAGACCTCTCTCCCATCTTTCTTTCTCTTTCCCTTTTCTCTCTCTCTCTCTCCCCCCCCCTTCCTCTTCTTCTTCCTTCTCACTCCCCCACTCTCTTTCTCTCTCTCCCTCCTATCATTTTCTTCCTCTCTTCCACCTCTCTTTCTCTCTGTTCAAGCTGTTTTATTGGTTACCCTAACCCTATATGTTGAGAGCTGTATTTGTTAATTCCACATGAGGCATGTAAGGATACCTGTTTTTATCTCTCATTGGAAACACATGGGAAACTGTAGTATACATTTGGTATTCCAATACCATCCGTGAGAATAGAATGAAATAGGAAAAGACGCTCTGAACCTTCAACTCTTCCAAATAAAAACATTACTTTATTGAATCAGGTTAAAGTCAACATATAGACCGTTATGGCTCTAGATGTTGACTTTTAACCTGATTCAATAAAGTAATGTTTTTTATTGGAAGAGTTGAAGGTGCGAGCGTCTTTCCTATTTCATTCTATTGTATTGACGCGACACACAGGTCCCGATGCTTCAGCACCTCCTCTTACATTTTGCCGAAGCAGTCCGGCAGGTCCCACGAGAGACGGGAAGAGGGAGGAGACGGAGTGGAGCCGGTTCGGGATGGCTGTGAGGTGAGACGCGACCGTGCTATTGGCGCGTCCTCCGGAACTTGGAGCGACCATCTTTGCTTTGTGTTTTGCATCTGTAAAAATAATAAACTAAAAATGGCACGTAATATAATGTTAAGTAAAAATGGATTTTTCTAAATTGAAGCCTTTCTGTTAATTTATTTTATTAAAATTCTGATTTGAATTTTCTCCCCCTTAGGTCTCCAGCAATTATTACAATTAACAGTTTCTCCCAGTATTTGACACTGTTAAAATGTTAATCTGTATTATCTTTTTTTTGTGCATTATGTTGTCAATTGAATACAGCATGGGGATTTCCACTAGAGTGCGCTGCTTTCTCTGGAAATCTATTCTGTGTTTTCTTGTAAGGTCATTTGAACTTGTCTGGCTTTTATCCTGATGTGTGATAAAAGAAAGAAATATAGGGCCATATTCATAAAGACACCATATCACTTTTTAGCGATGCTACAGTTTACTGATCATTAATTTACGATCATTTTAACATTTTAACGTAATTTACCAAAAACGATCGTAAATCTATGATAACACAATAATAGATTTATGATCTTGATAGAATACCATTGCGGTAGTTTACTACTGTATTTACCACCAAAACGTTTAATCAACAAACGTTTGGTAGTAAATGTTGACCGCAGGCTTACATTTACGGCCACTGTTATACATTACCGTAACTCGTAGTATTGCTACTTGCGATACCACACATTTTTAAATATGACCCTAAGAAAAAAATGGAAATAAAGAAAAAACAAACTTGATTGCTTAGTCAGTTTGAAATATTAACCATATCACTTAAATTCCCAAGTTTCTTAAATATGGGCAGATGTCTCCCCATGTGTACAGTCACTATAAAGTGTAAGTGGCAGTATTTCCATTTGTAAGCCTGAAAAAAAACTTGCATGCATTTACAGTATGATGGAGCCAATCAATGCAATGCAACGCAATTTCCTGACACTACACCCATGATGATACGTTTTGAACTCAAAGGATTAATGTGGGTAAGTAGTCTTTAGGGCTAGGCCACACTGAATCGCTTGCAATCTGATCGCGCTTTTAAAAGCGCACACTAGTATGGCCCAGTTGATGTGGCCATGCTAGTGCGCTAGGGAGCACTGCATGTCTATCCTAAATCGGAGCGCATGCAATCCATATTTTTTTGTGCAATCGCATGTGCTCTGATTGCAAATCACCGGCTGATCGCACAAGTGAGTTACAGTGTGTCCTCAGTCTCAAAATCCTGCTTTTTGCCGAATCGTACCACATGGGGCGATTTGCGAAACAAACGCTGATCTTTGTGCTCCGAAAATGGATAGCAGCTCATTCTATATGGCCATCCACATGACATGCACTTCCATTCTTAACGGATCGCAATAGTAAGCGCGTAAATAGTGTGGCCTGCCCTTCAAATGATTTCCGTGGTTAAAGTTGTTAGGAAGTAGAAAGTGTTTCTCCACTGCCCAAAATGAAAAATCATGTTAACTTTAATTAAAGAATGTGGGTTAAAGGAGGATGTCTTGCCTCTCATTCTCAATTAAAGAGTATGTCCACCCCCCAAACAAAACTGTACTATTAAGTACATTTGGGGACAACTTTCAGTTTATATAACGTGAGGTCAAGGTTTACGGCCATTTCCTTCACATACAGTATTAACATTTGTTTAATGCATCAGAGCCAAAATGAGCCTTATAACTGCCTGCAGTTGTGTCCCTCCAGTGCTTCCTCTGACAGGTCCCCCGACTACATCCATGCTCCTTTGCACTGCACTTACATGTGCGTAACCGGACACCCTTGCATTCAAGCTTCATCTTCTAATCAGCACCTTTCATCCAGTAATCTCCCAGGGTTATCAGTCTCGCCTTCTTCTCCACATCAGTTGTCACCCACTGCATTAATTTAAAGCCCATTGCATCTATTCCTATCTTTTACTACTCATCCCTTTTTTTGTGTCCATTTTGCCCTTACATTTGCCCCCACTTTGTTTTACATCTCCCCCAATAGTTGATTGAAGCCAAGACGTTGAACAAAAGCTGCTTCCTGCAGGTATAGTGAGAAATAATTATGGTAGTTTGAATCTCATGCCTACTTGCAAATTGTGATTGCTATATGCTATGAGCAGGATGTAGCACTTGGATGAGACTTTGTGGTGTAACAGGAAGGTACAGGAATGTTTTGTAAGGTCTGTTGGGGCCCTTGACCAATCGTTAATTACAGGTCCCTGTAATGGTGGGGGGGGCAGGGGGCTAGAGGGCCCGCCAATTACCCTACTGCCTGTCTGTTAGCGCTGTTTTAAACAGCTGATTGTGCGCACCTTTAATTATGTATGCGCAATCAGCCTGGGGCCCTGTAGTTTTGCCCCTGCCTGGACATTATCCTGCATGTTATATGCTATGTTGCTCCCAATGGCCACTGATTGCAGCCAAATCAGTGGTTTTACAGTAAATCAATTGAGTGCCCTATATAGTGTTTATAATTCTATCTCTCTATCTAAATAATTTGGTTAAAAAACAGATCAGAAGTAAATGCTGATAAGATGAAACAGAAGTTCTGCAGTTCTATACAGAAGTTTGCAACAACACAAAAAAATCCAACAGAAAACGAAACGAAACCTGCTTAACTTTTGTAAGTAAGGTGCAATGAATGAGCATGCGAAATGTAAGCCGTTTGCCTACACGGCAAGTTGGAGAATTAGTGATGAGTGAGTGAGTGAGTGAGTGTTACAGGTGGAATTTCGAAACGAAACCTGCTTAACTTTTGTAAGTAAGGTGCAATGAATGAGTCTGCGAAATTTAAGCTGTCTGCCTCCACGGCAAGTTGGAGAATTAGTGATGAGTGAGTGAGTGAGGGCTTTGCCTTTTATTAGTATAGATAAGTGATGAGTGAGTGAGTGAGTGAGTGAGTGTGCCTGCGAAATTTAAGCCGTCTGCCACCACGGCAAGTTGGAGAATTAGTGATGAGTGAGTGAGTGAGTGTTACAATTGGGATTTCGAAACGAAACCTGCTTAACTTTTGTAAGTAAGGTGCAATGATATCTGTTGTATTCAACTAGATCAACTGGACTTGAAATGTAGTTCTTGAAGACGTTTCGCTAGTCATCCGACTGGCTTTCTCAATTCAGAATGACTTGTACAAGAATCTGTGGCAATTATGTACCCTGGAAAATCCCAATTAGCATATCACAGTCAGGTGTTAAGGGTGTGATTAGATAGTGGCTAAGAGGTGTTATAGGAACGCCCAGAGTAAGTGGTAAACAGCATGTACATGGCAGACAGTTGGTGTCGAACCCCCCCCCCTCTATTTAGGCTGGTTTCTTTATTTTCACATAAATGGCCTCCTTAACACCTCTCTTGAACCAGTCACGTTCCTTCGCCAGTATGTTAACATTACAATCTTCAAAGGTATGTCCTTTATCCTTAAGATGCAGATACACGGCTGAGTCCTGACCCGAGGAATTGGCTCTTCTGTGCTGGGCCATACGTTGATGCAGTTGCTGTTTGGTCTCCCCCACATACAATCGAGCATTCTTCACTGCACTGCACCGCATATATGATGTCGCTTTTTAACACCTTACTCTGGGCGTTCCTATAACACCTCTTAGCCACTATCTAATCACACCCTTAACACCTGACTGTGATATGCTAATTGGGATTTTCCAGGGTACATAATTGCCACAGATTCTTGTACAAGTCATTCTGAATTGAGAAAGCCAGTCCGATGACTAGCGAAACGTCTTCAAGAACTACATTTCAAGTCCAGTTGATCTAGTTGAATACAACAGATATACCATGACCTGGATGAATGAGAACCTTCACAAGCATAAGGTGCAATGAATGAGCCTGCAAAATTTAAGCTGTCTGCCTCCACGGCAAGTTGGAGAATTAGTGATGAGTGAGTGAGTGAGTGCGTGTTACAGGTGGAATTTCGAAACGAAACCTGCTTAACTTTTGTAAGTAAGGTACAATGAATGAGCCTGCGAAATTTAAGCCATCTGCCTCCACGGCAAGTTGGAGAATTAGTGATGAGTGAGTGAGTGAGTGAGTGAGGGCTTTGCCTTTTATTAGTATAGATAAGTGATGAGTGAGTGAGTGAGTGAGTGTGCCTGCGAAATGTAAGCCGTCTGCCTCCATGGCAAGTTGGAGAATTAGTGATGAGTGAGTGAGTGAGTGAGTGAGTGAGTGTTACAGGTGGAGTTTCAAAACGAAACCTGCTTAACTTTTGTAAGTAAGGTGCAATGAATGAGCCTGTGAAATTTAAGCTGTCTGCCTCCACGGCAAGTTGGAGAATTAGTGATGAGTGAGTGAGTGAGTGAGGGCTTTGCCTTTTATTAATATAGATAAGTGATGAATGAGTGAGTGAGTGAGTGTGCCTGCGAAATTTAAGCCGTCTGCCTCCACCACAAGTTGGAGAATTAGTGATGAGTGAGTGAGTGAGTGAGTGTTACAGGTGGAATTTCGAAACGAAACCTGCTTAACTTTTGTAAGTAAGTGGCAATGAATGAGCCTGCAAAATTTAAGCCGTCTGCCTCCACGGCAAGTTGGAGAATTAGTGATGAGTGAGTGAGTGAGTGAGGGCTTTGCCTTTTATTAGTATAGATAACTGTTGTACCTATTGTATGTCATTTTATTATAACACCATTTTCTTTTATTTTTGTATTATATGCACTGTCCACTTTTTGGAATATTAAATCTAAAATTTAATAAGTTTTGTCTTTGATGCTCTAAAAGAACTCAGTTAGCCTCTGATAAGTTTATATGTGGTTGGATGGAGTGTTTTGCAGTGTAAATGCTAATTAACTCTGTGACTGCTTGTGAAGGACTGATGCTAATTAACCAGTTAGTTGCTGGAGAGAATGGTGTCGTGTTAACTATTTAGCTGCCAGGACAGGGGTGTGCATAGTCAGTGAGTCAAGAGTGTTTTGGGGGCGTCTTTAAGGCCATAACTTAAAGTTGTGGCAGCGAGTACTGATTGATTGGTCAGATCACATGCCCAATGAACTGGTGTTCGTGACAGTAGGTATTACTGGATTTTGAACACACAAAAGCTTTTTCCTTTTTGCTAACCAGGCCTTCATTTGTATCATTGAGGTTGGACATTCAGACAATTTTTCATATTGTTCTTTATTTCTTAACTGACGTAATGCTTAATTTTTATATTGGTTTCTCCCCATCACCACAATATTCCCCCCTTTATCAGCAACCTTCACTATAAGGTCCTGATTTTCTTTCAATGACTTTAATGCTCTCCACTCCTCCTTAGAAAGATTAGAGGGTACTTTTGGCAAGTCACTTAACTTCTCAGTATCGTCAGTGACCATTTTCTCAAACATAGCTATGTTATTCACACTGGTTACTGGGGGAAACCACTCAGATCTTAATCCTAAAGTTGATCATTGAAGAGGACCCTTCGGTTCTTCATTTTCCATATTCTCACACATCAAATCTACCAACGTACCTTATGCCTGTTTATCCAAGGCCTCCATATGGTGTTTATTTGCTTTTAAAAAAAATCTTTAAAACCAACTTCCTAGCAACTAGATTGACACCCTTTATTACTTCAAACTTATCAAGATTTCTTTCAAGGACAAAGGAAAGCCCTTTTGACAGGAGACTGAGAGTAGCTGGATCTAATTCTGTCCCTGAAATATTTTAAATATATTACCTCTAAACTCCCATCTTTACTTATTGGGACTATTTCCCCCTTGGTTTCACCCTGTTCCTCAATCTTGGGAACCTCAATTCCTGTCCTTTTTCCACCTCCCTTTGCCCCTTCTCATTTTCCCATGACTGGATCTATCTTCCTTGTCATCTGTTCCTGACCTACTACATTTTTCCTGTTCTTAAACCATGTGTATACCTCACCTCTTTTATAGTTTTCTCCATTACAACCAAACTTCCGTTTTTTCCTTCGCTAGATCTCACTTTGGAGTACATCTATATCCTTACTTAATAATTCATTAAAAGATCTCCTTATCCTCTTTAAATTTATCCATTTGATCTTTCAATTCTTATACTTTTTTATCCACCTCACACAACCTATTTTTTTCTTCTTTTATTATTAAACGCATTAGAAATTTTGAGCAATCCATTAAACCTTGTTCCCACTCCTTTTTAAAGGATCCATCACTCTTACATAGATTATCCCTTGGTAGAATCCTTATCTGTAACCCCCATTGGGATCATATCGTGTTTGAGATAATTCTCTAAGCTCGAAATTTCCCACTTTGTTCTTAACTGCTGTAGTAGGTTTTTCCTATACCTCTTTTGTATAGACCTACTACAAACCTACTATACCAGTTAAGAATAAATTGGGAAATTTCAGGCTTAGAGAATTATGTCTTAATGTGGAGTATTTTTTGAGATTGCTTCCAAACCAGTTGGTACTTTAGGAGCATATTCATGTGTATTGACTCCCTAACTACATCAGATGTGTTGGATACTCATCAAAGAAATCGATTTAACTCTAGGGGCCCCAGAGTCTCCATTTTGGAACTATACTTAGCCAATTGCCTTAGAACTTATACATTAGGGGGGCAATTTATATACTGACAATTGTTGTATGCTTTAGGAGTCAAGTTGGGGCTTGGGGTCATTGTTAAGTGGGTGTAGATTAAGGGAAGGTCAGTATGTGTTTATGGGTTTGACCATTAATGTATTTATATGTGTTTGGTATCTATTAAAATTGGGGTCTGCATCAACTGAGGATCGTTAATAATTTATTATTGAGTGGAATAAACGTGTGAGTGCTATGGGGTATTACTTTTAAGGGGATTCCTTTTTAATCCCCTTCTTTTTTCATTTTAGTAAATGGAAGTTGTAGACTCCCAGCAGCATGGGACACTCAGTAGTATACATTTGGTATTCCAATACCTATGATCTGTGACTTTTCTAAATTGAAGCCTTTCTGTTTATTTATTTTTATTAAAATTCTTATTTAAAGTTTGGTTTAGGCAGCAAAAACCCTAGAAGTGCCTCTGTCCCTGATTCTGTAAAGAATCGTTCAACCCTGCATTGAAAGACCTCTCTCCCATCTTTCTTTCTCTTTCCCTTTTCTCTCTCTCTCTCTCCCCCCCTTCCTCTCTTTCCCTTCTCACTCCCCCACTCTCTTTCTCTCTCTCCCTCCTATCATTTTCTTCCTCTCTTCCACCTCTCTTTCTCTCGTAGTCAAGCTGTTTTATTGGTTACCCTAACCCTATATGTTGAGAGTCTGTATTTGTTAATTCCACATGAGGCATGTAAACAGGATACCTGTTTTTATCTCTCATATGGAACACATGGGAAACTGTAGTATACATTTGGTATTCCAATACCATCCGTGAGAATAGAATGAAATAGGAAAAGACGCTCTGAACCTTCAACTCTTCCAAATAAAAAACATTACTTTATTGAATCAGGTTAAAGTCAACATATAGAGCCGTTATGGCTCTAGATGTTGACTTTTAACCTGATTCAATAAAGTAATGTTTTTTATTTGGAAGAGTTGAAGGTGCAGAGCGTCTTTTCCTATTTCATTCTATTGTATTGACGGGCGACACACGAGTCCCGTGATGCTTCAGCACCTCCTCTTACATTTTGCCGAAGCAGTCCGGCAGGTCCCACGAGAGACGGGAAGAGGGAGGAGACGGAGTGGAGCCGGTTCGGGATGGCTGTGAGGTGAGACGCGACCGTGCTATTGGCGCGTCCTCCGGAACTTGGAGCGACCATCTTTGCTTTTGTGTTTGCATCTGTAAGAATAATAAACTAAAAATGGCACGTAATATAATGTTAAGTAAAAATGGATTTTTCTAAATTGAAGCCTTTCTGTTAATTTATTTTTATTAAAATTCTGATTTGAATTTTCTCCCCCTTAGGTCTCCAGCAATTATTACAATTAACAGTTTCTCCCAGTATTTGACACTGTTAAAATGTTAATCTGTAATTATCTTTTTTTTGTGCATTATGTTGTCAATTGAATACAGCATTGGGATTTCCACTAGAGTGCGCTGCTTTCTCTGGAAATCTATTCTGTGTTTTCTTGTAAGGTCATTTGAACTTGTCTGGCTTTTATCCTGATGTGTGATAAAAGAAAGAAATATAGGGCCATATTCATAAAGACACCATATCACTTTTTAGCGATGCTACAGTTTACTGATCATTAATTTACGATCATTTTAACATTTTAACGTAATTTACCAAAAACGATCGTAAATCTATGATAACACAATAATAGATTTATGATCTTGATAGAATACCATTGCGGTAGTTTACTACTGTATTTACCACCAAACGTTTAATCAACAAACGTTTGGTAGTAAATGTATGACCGCAGGCGTACATTTACGGCCACTGTTATACATTACCGTAACTCGTAGTATTGCTACATTGCGATACCACACATTTTTAAATATGACCCTAAGAAAAAAATGGAAATAAAGAAAAAACAAACTTGATTGCTTAGTCAGTTTGAAATATTAACCATATCACTTAAATTCCCAAGTGTCTTAATAATGGGCAGATGTCTCCCCATGTGTACAAGTCACTATAAAGTGTAAAGTGGCAGTATTTCCATTTGTAAGCCTGAAAAGAACACTTGCATGCATTTACAGTATGATGGAGCCAATCAATGCAATGCAACGCAATTTCCTGACACTACACACATGATGATACAGTTTTGAACTCAAAGGATTAATGTGGGTAAGTAGTCTTTAGGGCTAGGCCACACTGAATCGCTTGCAATCTGATCGCGCTTTTAAAAGCGCACACTAGTATGGCCCAGTTGATGTGGCCATGCTAGTGCGCTAGGGAGCACTGCATGTGCTATCCATAAATCGGAGCGCATGCAATCCATATTTTTTTGTGCAATCGCATGTGCTCTGATTGCAAATCACCGGCTGATCGCACAAGTGAGTTACAGTGTGTCCTCAGTCTCAAAATCCTGCTTTTTGCCGAATCGTACCACATGGGGCGATTTGCGAAACAAACGCTGATCTTATGTGCTCCGAAAATGGATAGCAGCTCATTCTATATGGCCATCCACATGACATGCACTTCCATTCTTAACGGATCGCAATAGTAAGCGCGTAAATAGTGTGGCCTAGCCCTTCAAATGATTTCCGTGGTTAAAGTTGTTAGGAAGTATGAAAGTGTTTCTCCACTGCCCAAAATGAAAAATCATTGTTAACTTTAATTAAAGAATGTGGGTTAAAGGAGGATGTCTTGCCTCTCATTCTTCAATTAAAGAGTATGTCCACCCCCCAAACAAAACTGTACTATTAAGTACATTTGGGGACAACTTTCAGTTATATAACGTGAGGTCAAGGTTTACGGCCATTTCCTTCAACATACAGTATTAACATTTTGTTTAATGCATCAGGAGCCAAGAATGAAGCCTTATAACTGCCTGCAGTTGTGTCCCTCCAGTGCTTCCTCTGACAGGTCCCCCGACTACATCCATGCTCCTTTGCACTGCACTTACATGTGCGTAACCGGACACCCTTGCATTCAAGCTTCATCTTCTAATCAGCACCTTTCATCCAGTAATCTCCCAGTGTTATCAGTCTGCCCTTTCTCCACATCAGTGTCACCCACTGCATTAATTTAAAGCCCATTGCATCTATTCCTATCTTTCTACTCATCTCCCTTTTTTTGTGTCCATTTTGCCCTTTACATTTGCCCCCACTTTGTTTTACATCTCCCCCAATAGTTGATTGAAGCCAAGACAGTTGAACAAAAGCTGCTTCCTGCAGGTATAGTGAGAAATAATTATGGTAGTTTGAATCTCATGCCTACTTGCAAATTGTTGATTGCTATATGCTATGAGCAGGATGTAGCACTTGGATGAGGACTTTGTGGTGTAACAGGAAGGTACAGGAATGTTTTGTAAGGTCTGTTGGGGCCCTTGAGCCAATCGTGTAATTACAGTCCCTGTAATGGTGGGGGGGGCAGGGGGCTAAGAGGGCCCGCCAATTACCCTACTGCCTGTCTGGTAGCGCTGTTTTAAACAGCTGATTGTGCGCACCTTTAATTATGTATGCGCAATCAGCCTGGGGCCCTGTAGTTTTGCCCCTGCCTGGAGCATTATCCTAGCATGTTATATGCTATGTTGCTCCCAATGCCACTGATTGCAGCCAAATCAGTGGTTTTACAGTAAATCAATTGGAGTGCCCTATATAGTGTTATATAATTCTATCTCTCTATCTAAAATAATTTGGTTAAAAAACAGATCAGAAGTAAATGCTGATAAAGATGAAACAGAAGTTCTGCAGTTCTATACAGAAGTTTGCAACAACAAAAAAATCCAACAGAAAAACAAACCATATATACAAAATCCACCTCTGAGTGTTATGTTAAAAGATCAAAAAACAATAACATTACCAGATAAATGCATAATGACCTGAAGGGCTTTACATTTTAATTACAGATAAGGTAATATTTTATATCTCAAAAAGTAAACAATTGGATCTCTTGGAACAAGCACATACAGTACTGAACCCTTGTGGATATACTTATCCTGATAGAGAGGGGCAGGTGCACTGCTATGTGGCTATAAACTTTTATTAAGGCATTCTTCTTTGGGACTGGAAACCTATAAAAACGATTGCTGGTGCCAAACAGAACATTTACAGCAAATGCTCAAACTCAGGTTACAGTGACCTATTCACCGTACATTCACAACAGTTATTCCATCAGAAATAAACCTGTCATTGATCTTCCATGTGAAAGTACTACTGCCACTGGATTCATTCATCTGGCATTGTACGACTTAAAATGTTAGAAAAACACAGTCGCTATTACAGACTGAAAGCTTTTCAAGGTTGAAAGAATTAAGCTCTTGTACTTACAGTGTCTTTTTGTTGTTGTTTGTCTTTAGCTTGGGATGTTACCTAAATCTCACTAGAAATGACAGATGCAGTTTGTTAAGGTCTTTGCTGATTTTGTACTTTCTTTGAACCATGGAACTGCATGACATAAATCTTCCACATGGTCTATCCTAAGGGCAAATGGAAAAAAAAAAGAAATTATATTACATTAGAGAAAGATGGGTTCACTCTTTGCCTTTTTGCTTGCAGGTAAAAAGATAAGGAAAGACAGATAACATTTTTAATCCATTAAAAGTTTATAGAGCCAGCAATAGATACTTATGCATGTACTGTATATAGAATAACAGTCATATTTAACTCATCACAATATTTCAGCATAAGTATAGTATAGTATAGTATTGAGGTTGAATAAAGACATACGTCCATCCAGTTCATCCTACTCAGCAATACCCACATTTACTGCCTAACTGTTGATCCAGAGGAAGGCAAAAGAAACCCACCAGAATTATGAAGGGGGAAAAAATTCCTGACTCCAAGTGGCAATCGGAAATATCCCTGGATCAACTCTACTTTATGTATCAATACCAGTAACTTGCAACATTCCTTGTTTGCAGAAACTCATCCAGCTTTTTTTTGAAACTATCCAATGAACCTGCCATAACAACGTCCACTGGAAGACCGTTCCATAGCTTTACCGTTCTCATGTGAGAGAAATCTCTCTTTCCAAACTTGAAGATTAAATTTCTTTTCTTCAAGTCTTAAAGGATGTCCGTGTGTCCTCTGACATGTTATTTTAGTAAACAATGTCCCAGATAGTTTATTGTATGGCCCATTAATGTATTAATACACAGTAAACATATCCCCATGCAAGCACTTTTTCCCTAGTGAACTTAATTGTAACTTATCCAATCTGTCCTCATATTCAAGCTTCCCCGTTTTCTTTATTATTTTAGTTGCCCTTCTCTGAACCCTTTCCATTTCCAAGATGTCCTTTTTGTACACAGGATTCATAAATTGCACTGCATATTCCAAATGAGGCCTTACCAATGCTTTATAAAGAGGGAGAATTACATTTTCCTCCCTTGAATCCATACCTCTCTTTATACAAGACAATACCATGCTGGCTCTGGCTGTTGCCGCCTGGCATTGCTTGCTACCTTTAAGTTTGTTTCCACCAAAAAACCCCAAGATCCTTTTCCAACAGGGATTCACTTAACACAGAGACATTTATAGGATAAGTAGCACAAGGATTTTTAAGTTCAAAATGCATCACCTTACATTTCTCAACATTGAATCTCATCTGCCCAATGTGACAATCTATCTAGATCCACAATCTGCATCAATTGCACATCCTCTGAAGTTTTTAATGATCGCCAAAGTTTTGTGTCATCACCAAACACAGAAACCTTGCTGAAAATACCCACTTCCAAATCATTAATAAACAGATTAAACAGAAATCTCCCCAATACAGAACCCTGTGGCACCCCACTTAGAACTTTAGTCCCTAATGATGAAGCCCCATTAACAACTACTCTCTGCATCCTTTTCATCAACCAACTTTATATCCATGTACAAATGTGCAACCCCAGCCCAACAGACCTTATACATTAGTCGCCTATGGGGGACTATATCAGAAGCCATAGCAAAATCCAAGTATACTACATCTACTGCTATATACTCACTTCCTCATAAAAGCCAAGCAAGTTACAGCAGTTTGACAAGATCTGTTCCTCCTAAATCCATGTTGACTTTTTCCTATAAGGTCAGTCCTTGAAACATACTTTAGAATATGTTCCAGAATCAAAATTTCCAGTATCTTCCCCACCACTAGAGTTAAAATTACAGGCCTATAATAACCAGGCTGTGAATGACTACCCATTTTGAATATTTGAATTACATCAGTTTTTTCCAATCCAGAAGCACACTTCCAGACATGAGGGAATCTGCAAAAATAAAAAGCTATGGCCTAGATAAAACTGAACTTAGCTCCCTAAGGGTCAGAGGATGTATTTTATCCTGTCATGGGGATTTATTATTATTAACCTTATTTAGTTGTTTCTGCACCATAGCCTTGGTTAACCAAAATGCACCTGCATCTTTTACACTTTTATTGCCACTATACCCTATGCTATTTGTACTTGGATTTTTTATAGTGTATACAGAGGGGAAAAAATTGTTTGACTATTCTCCGTATCTAACTTATCCCCAATAATTAATGGTGCCAAGTTTTCAGTCTTCATCTTCTTACTATTAATATACTTTTAAAAATGTTTAGGGTTAGTGATGCTTTAGTCAGCTTTCCTAACTTCATTAAAGGATAACTGTATTGCCTCAATGCATTTTTTTTAAAAACTGCTTTCAAAAGAGTAAAGGTATGCAGCCCTCCCTATATGTTTTTTTCCTTTTTCCTGATTTCAATTAGCCACACTGTAAAGGAGGTGTAACAATTCTGTCTGCCTGTAACTGTCACTCAAAACTAGCAGTGAGAAAACACTCCTCCACCCATCTATGATCAGCTTGATTATGTAGGCTGTATCCTAGCAACCGAACAGTTCAAGTTTGTTTGACTGGCAGAGGAGGAGGAGAGAGGTTGTAACGGACATTCCCACCAGCCAATGACAAGTGATATGTTAATCATGGCCCTGGGCCATCTAGGAGGCGGGCTTTTAGCACTCATCTTTGCTGTGTGATATCTAAGGGAAGGCAGCACGGTTGTAAATGAGAGTAAACGATTTCAGCTGCTGGAAGTGTGGACATGTAATGGGGAGATGTTGTTTTTTGGGGTATTGTTGTCCTTTAATAAATTTAGCTAGCTTAATTGCTTATCGTACAATCCTTATTACAGTTTTTAAAATTTCTGAGTGTTTCCGCTTTAAATGCCCTTTTAAATGCCCTTTTCTTCTTTTCCATCTTAACATCAGAATTAAGCCACATGGTTGCAGACTTGTTTTTTTTACAGTTATTTCCCAAGGGTACAAATTTAGATATTAAATGGCTTAAAATCCTCTTAAAAACAGTCCACTTTTGTTCTGTTCCTTTACCTGGTAATATATCATTCCAGTTGACCTGCTGAAGAGCATCTTTTAATCTGGTATAATATTTTAATCTTGCTTTACTGGAATTAAAAATTTGTTAACCCAGTGCACTTTTCCTTTTGATAACATACACTAATCAACACAGATCCAACAGAGCTCCTTTTCTAGTAGCAACTTTAACCACATATGAGAGAAAATTATCCTGCAGCAAATTCAGGAACACATCTCCCTTTTCTGTGTTGGCAGTTCCAATACACCAATCAATGTCAGGGTAATTAAAGTCCCCCATAATCAGAACACTCCCAAACTTGCAGCCCTAGCCATCTACATATAAAGCCGACCCACTTCCTCCCTGCATGCGTTTGGCAGCTTGTAGCAGACATCAACAATGACATTACCCCCTTCCTATTTCTCAATTCCACCAATATTAACTCTGTGTTATCATCCATATCACCAGTTATCTCTTCTTTTAAACGCGGCTTCAACCCTTGTTTAACATAAACACATACTCCTCCCCGTTTCCTATTTTCTTTATGCTGTCTAAACAAGGAGTTTCTTTCTAAATTTACAGCCCAGTCATGAGAATTGTTTAACCATGTTTCTGCTGTACCTATTAAATCATACTTTTCAGTCAATGCCATTATTCCCAATTCTCCCATTTTGTCTGCCAGGCTTCTTGCATTTGCAAACATACATTTTACATTATGATCTTGCAATTTATTTTTACTCTTTAATACACATTCCTAACTATCCCCTATGCTAGCCCCAACTTAATTTACACCCACCACCAATCTACACACTGTTTACACCCTGGGCTATCTAACCCAGTGAGACTGATATTACCTACATTTCTAGTTTAAAATCTCCTCCAACCATCTAGCCATCTTTCCCCCCAAAACAGCTGCACCGCCATCAGTGAGGTGGTTATAAGAATAATGCAGCATTAGTATTCTGTGATTTATTCCATCAGTATTAAAATACCAACGCTTAGGGTGAGGTGGGCTAAAAGGAGACAAAATACCTTCCACTCAACATAAAATGCAGCAGATGGTGCCAATATTAAAGGGGTAAATGTAAACTCCATTGATTTAAAAGAAAATGGTCCTTCTGAAGCTGCATACAGATATCTGATCTGACATAGTTAAACAGTTGATTCCAATGACTATTTCTTCAATGATGGTCCTACAGACAGGCTACTTATTACAGTTACTACACTACCCACACAAAGAAGAAGTTAAAGTCGCACTAACCATTTGGATAACGTGACTTTAACTCTAGTTATGGCTCTGCATTAATCTGGTCGTATATATTTTAATGTCTAACCCATGAAGACCAATAAATATTATTTATTATTCTATGCACGTTATTGCAATTAGACTGTGACTTTTTGCTTGCCTAATAATGTTTGCACCCATGCAGTTTTACTAAAATATAGAAATGTGCGGTAATCTGTCTGGCAAGACAGAACAGATCTATAGCTAAATTTAAATTGCCTGCTTCAGGCAACCTATATATAGAAACTGCAATAAAATACATTCCCCTCCTCTGGCATTGCAGATGTTCCCATTAGTTGTACATCATTCATGTTGGAAGGTTATGATATGAAAGTCTCTTGTTTGGATGTTCAGCTAAGCTCACTAGTATTACTGTTACTTTAACATGTGAAGCTCTGCTACATGATCATAGCTGGGTGTAAAATGATAATTTGCTCGTTTTCCACTAGTTCATCATTCGTTAATCGATGTCATCATACACTTAATAGAAATTCATACCTTTTTAACCAAAAGCGTTGTAATGTGAGAAAATCCCCTAGGGTAACTGAAGAAATTCAATCAACCACCTAATACAATGCAATTAAAACACAGAGTAATGAAATTCTCAGGATTTTTCTTAGAAGAAGAATACTCATCCCAGCATACCTTTTCAGGTCAGAGAAATGTCGAAAATGATTTTAATTCCTTAATTTATAAATAATAAGCTGGTTCCCAGAGTTTCTGTGGTTCATTGTAAAATCCAGCAAAAATTAGAAGATGAGATCCAATGTTGACAAGTTTTTTTTTTTTCAAATCACTGTTAATGCCTCATTTAGGCGTTTTGGAATCCTGTGTATAAAATGGACACCATGGAAATAGAATGAGTTCAGAGTGCTAGAGCAACAGGGCTGGGCACCAGTTTATTAGCCTGAGAAACTGAGGCCCATGCTAACATTTGAGAGACCATAGATTGCAGAACTTCAGACATTCTTTAACCCAAATGGAAACATCAGCTTTTTGTTGGACAGGGTCAACAAAGAGAAAATATAATATAAAATAGATAGAACAGAATACATTATTCTAAGATTCCTTCAATCATATAAATACATATATATAAAGAGAGAGATAGGATATTACTCCTCTACTCTTTCATCGTTCTCTTATAATTTATTAATAATAAAAAAATGGTTATGGCAGTTCTTAGTAATGATGATGATGAAGAAAATGATGAAATAATGAAAAAAATATGAAGCTATGATACACAGTATAATAAAATAAACAGTATAATAAAATAAACAGATGGTTATGACAGTTCTTTTTAGTAATGTTGATAAAAAGAAGATAATATTCAAACCAATATATATATACTGACAATGACTGTTCCTTATATCATACTGAGTGAACTTAATAGGAGACAATTACTAGTACAATTATTAGACAGTTTTGTATGTCTAAATAAAATTGTTGTTCTGAGTTTCCCAATATCTATATTCCAGCACCTAAAGCATACACCAAATTAACTTATATTGTGATGTTACCACTTCTTTATTAAGGTAATCATGCACGCTACCTCAAAAATAGTTTCTTTCACATCTTACCTTGTCTCTGCGGCCCACTTGACTCTCTATAGCTGAAGGGACAAATGCCGGAATGATCAATGCAGCGGATGATAGTGTTTAAATCATACATATATAATAAATAACCAAAACATATTTCATTTAAGATCATACAAATACTAACATATGGCTTGTACAAGAATGTGTTGGCAATAAATACCCTGGAAAGTCCCAATTAGCATATCACAGCCAGGTGTTAGGGACCTTCTGAATGCACAGTGTGATTGCATTGTGGCCAAGAGATGGCATCAAAACAACATGTACATGGCAGACAGTTGATATCGAACCCTCCCACCTCGTTTTAGGCTTGGTTTCTTTATTTTGACATAAATGGCCCCCTTGAAACCTCTATTAAACCAAGCCTTCTCCTTTGCCAAGATGTTGACATTACAATCTTCAAAGGTATGTCATTTTTTCCTGGCTGAATCCTGACCTAAGGAATTTGCTATCCTGTGCTGGGCCATACATTTGTGCAGCTGCTGTTTGGCCCTCCCCACAAACAAATCAGAGCACGCTGTCACTGTTCCTATGTTTTGGTATTGGATCTTTCAGATGCAAGACCGAAAGGGGGAAAACAAGACAGGAGAAAGAACATGGTCATCCAAAATGTAGCAGGGGTCTCCAAGAAATTAAGAAAAATGTTCAATAAACACCATATTCCTGTCTGCTTTAAAGGGTATCTCCACTCGTATTAACACATTTTGGGAATTCAGTTTTATTGAAGAACGGGAGGTAAGGAGCTGTGTCTTAGCTCCCGTTCTTCAATAAAACAATCAGGAGCCAGGAGAGAAGGTAAGGAACTTACCCGATCGCTTGCTCCCCAGCACGTAGTCTGAAAGGTCCCGACGGACTCTGTCTTCTATGCACAATGAAAGGTTGTGGGGGCTTAATTTTGTAAACCCCTTTACAAGTATGAGAGTTATTATACATAATGATTCAAGAACTGCAGAAAAGACTGCAAAGCCTTCTGAGTTGTAATTTTCCCCTTTCTAAGGGGAATTGTGATTTATATTTATTTTTATTTTTTTTATATCATTTTTTGCTAATCTGTATAAATGTATGTTTGTATGTATGTTTGTTTGCATAACTTTATTTATATAGTGACACTTGGAGACGCAGCTCTGTGCAATATTAGATTGTATTAAAAAAAATCCTAAATAAATAGTATATGAATATAAATGTGTAGCGGTATGTATATATTAATAAAGTGCTAAGATATCTGGGAAAGAGAATCCAGCACTGAAGAGCTTTCAAGGTTTGGCATCAGGGTCACTTCTAGGGCTTTTGCTGCCTGAGCCAAACTTGTTGGTTACTGTTGCAATACATTAGAAATGCCATACTTTCTGTAGAATAAAAGATTTTAGCCAAAAGATTTGTAAGCCTGTCACCACGTCAAGGTAGACTCTTTCAGCAGGGCCCTAACTAACCTAACTAGTCTAACCAAGCCTAACAAATGAACTAAAGCTAACCTAACCATATAAAATGATTTTAACAAAATCATATCTGTTACTAGGGAAAATTCAATAAGAGGCACTTAGTTTATTCTTTTTAATCTTTTAGTTAAAGGGCATGTCCACCCCCCCAAACTATAATTTAACCCACTGCTGGCCCCACTATGTAGTGTGTAAAAATCTTTACCTCACATTCCAGCTCCATATGGTTCTCCTGTAGTCCCCCCCCCAAGTCCCAAAACTGGCCAGCAAGAGGTTAGCAGAGTCCATATAGGACTCTGCCTCCTATCTTGCCTCCAGGAGAAGTTTGGCATGCGCACTGCAGCCATTCTGCCCCTCCCTCTCCCTCCCGATTTTGTCTCCCTCCCCCTAGTGTAAAATCCTTTTTATATTATCTACTGCTCCTTCCCCCGGCCCCAACCACATAACTTTTATTTACAGAAAGTGCCCGATCATTACTTACCATGCCTCTCTCCTTCGTAGGTCTAAACTCAGCATTAACAGAAACCTGTTAAAGCATGTCATGCCTATTAGTAATCTCTAGTGTAGCCAATACCTTTACAGTACATTTTAGGAAGGGGAGCATGTGACTGAAGTAAGGTGTGGCCAGATGCACATACACACTGTTATCTAATTCAGATCGGCCGAGCGCTCGTTCGGAAAAGAGGGAAAATTTCCCTCAGCTGTATTAGACTCCCTACAGGGGAGTCTGCGGAGGAAACACACAGTCCCAAGCGTTCTCCTATAGGTTCTATAGGGAGAACGCTCAGGACTGTGTGTATGCAGATCTTTGTGAAATGACACACAGGATCTGCAAGAAAAGTGTGTACACAGCTTAAGTCTTTAGTTAAAACAGGCAATATTTATACTTTCATTCAATCCCATGGGTTTAAGGGTATTGAGTTTTTTTATCCATATCTTTAGATTGTAACAAGGTGTCAAAATAATGAGATACACACAGGGAGATGCACCCAGATGCGCTTGCTGTGGGTGAATCTCCCATAGCAGATTTACCCAGAATCTCTGAAAAAGGGCAGGACTGAATAAATGCATTGTCTTGTTGAAGTAATGGTAGATGCTTAAGGTTTGTACACACCTGGTGGATCGCCAAATGACCCCTGACTAAAAGCATACACATGCGACTATCGTCCGTTTTTGGCTGTTCGACACGGGTGTTCGTCGGGGTCGGTCAGGGCTTAGGGGTCTGGCAAACATCTGCAGGTGTGTACAAACCTTTCTTCCCATGATGCAGCACATCCACTATAGGGCAGCCTGGAGGGTCGATGTGTATCTTGGGTACACTATAAATCAATGGACATTTAGGATCCTTGCATCTAATAAAACCAGCAATGTCATCCATAATCCATCCAGCTTGTAGTGCTTGATCAATGAGTGCATCCACTCTCCTCTTCTATACGTTAGTGGGATCCCCAGATATATTATATATATATATATGTGTGTGTGTAAAAACAAGTTGGACTAAAGGTTCTAGAACATTAGGCTGTATTGTATGTTATTATGCCAGTGGTTCTAGACACTTGCATTAGCCATTGGACATGTTGGAGAAACTTGCATGTCTCCGCCCACTTCTCTAAAAACGCTGGTTGTGAGAAATCATAATTTATTTCTTATTAATTAAGCAATGCTGTTTTTAAAGCATAAGGCTGTATCTTCTGTTTAAAGAATGCTCTTTTTTATTTTATGCTCTGTGGAGGGCTTTTTTCTCCTTTACACTAACATCACATTGAGCGATATAGCCTGGGATCTTGCAGTCCCAAATCCAAATTGTTTCTTGTGCTTTTGGCTTAGATGAAGGGGAGGGAGATTGAGAGGGGGGTTTTCCCACAATCCAAAGATTTAAACAGGTCTGCATGCTACACAGTTTGTTTTCAGCTGAAAACATATGTAAGCCTGGGCCTCTGATGTGCACTACTGTTCACAATGCACACATAGTTTTATTTCCTTCATAAACTGGTTCTCCCCTATGGGGACCTGGTAACTTTTTTGCATTTAGGTTCTATGGTTTAGGCCTAAATTGGTGCACCCCATTAATTAGCCTGGATGAATTGACACCCTTATTTCTTGCACTATGCATATATTCCTCACTCCCCACTAAATGTATATTGTTTGTTCACATTTGTGGCAGGACAGGAGAGACTGGGTCCATTTTGGGACTTCAGCTTTCCAAATCCAACCCTTCATGGAGACTTGTGGCACCTAGGGGCCAATGGGAAGGACAGAATTGGAGGGCCTTCTGAAGCCTCCAGGCAAAGAATCTATAGAGATCCTATAGAGAACCTATAGATCACCTCTTGGACCTGACCACTGCACAAGCACTTTGTTTGTTCACCATGGTGTTGGACACGGAAAAAAAAAAGAAAAATTATTGAAAAATTACATATTGGGTAGGGACAGTCTATATTAGATCTCAGGAGTCTAATTGCGAGAATTTCCATACAAATTCTCTATTGTGCTCTCCATAGCCTCCCATCAAAGCGATGTCTAATTTTCTTTACTGATTTGTTTGACATTTGCCTGAAAATGAGAAGGGAGGGTGGTCTTGACCAACTTAGGGTGCTTCTGTTTCAGTCTGGTGTCTCCACCCAAACTAGCTCCATGGCATTTATAGTGTCCATACATTAGTTAACATTTCTCAACGTGTTAAAAAAATTGTATGTAGGTTGCGCAGAGTACTCATATACATGTAATAAAAACAGAATAAAGACCAATTGTTAAAACCAAGGTTAGTATCTAGTTTCAATCAATAAAAATATCTGATATATATTAAACGGTTCAAACTTACACTTTGCAGTGAAGACTGGATTCAGATGTCATCTGTGTGTTCCTATTATTCCCATCAGTAGTTGCTTACACATTCTCAGGGAGATTCAATAAAAGTTCTTATCGTTTAAAATGGTGCTAATTTTGCCCCAACCAATCAGAACGTATGTAAGATTTGATAAGAACTGTTATTGAATAACCCCCTCTGTGTTTTGTGCAGCTTTGCAAAAAAAACGGGCTGGTTCACACGAAGATATAACTTATAAAAGCTTTTTTATTAATTCTCACTTTAAAACCTATTTATTCAGTTAAAAAATTAGTATAAAAGCAATCAGTAATAAAAATATATTTAGATCTACGCGTTTCACCTTTAAAAAGGCTTCCTCGGGATTTCTCAACTTGTACATGTCTAGATATACGAATCTGATATACTCTTATCCAAAACAACTAATAAAATCAACAAAGTACTTCAACTAAGTATTAGTTTAGGGGGATTTGACATTTATAGAACCAGGATTTCATATGATGTCTTTATTAACTGTTTTTCATTTCTTTTTAACTTCTTGCCTTTGTTTTATTTTTGTTTTTTTTTATAGTGTGTGTAAAGATTCTGTAATTACTGCATACACACATAATTCCCACTGTGCGCCAACAGGCACACATTTGCTAGTATATATATTTATGTTATGGAGCTGCAGCACATACAGTTTTCATTTGCCAAGTTAGTCCAGGACTAGTTTTGTATTAAAAATAGTGCTAAAGCCAGGAGGAAGAATAGCAGAATCAGTTTACTTACTGGTGCTCCTCACAGAAACAATATTGGGAGGCAGGAATTACCAGTCCTATGTCCCATGTACTTTTCAGTTTAACCGTTTTTTTCCATCGGTTTTCACTGTAAGGACTATCCTAGTCCTTACAGCAGGGATTGTAATAATATGCAGGGGAGAAATGAGTAGTATTTACATTGGCTGAAGGAGGATTTGGTACAGAAACAATTAGACAAAGTTAATATCAATAAAGCCCCAGGACCGGATGAAATACACCCTCGGATCTTAAAAGAGCTTAGTTCAGTTCTATCTAGACCACTGTTTTTTATCTTTTCAGATTCACTTTGGTCTGGGGATGTGCCGCTGGATTGGAAACAAGCCAATGTAATACCAATATTCAAAAAAGGTAGTCGTTCAGCCTGGTAACTATAGACCTGTAAGCCTAAAATCAGTGGTAGGGAAGGTGATGGAAACTTTGTTACGGGATCATATCCTTGACTTTGTCTCTAGAGCTCATCTTATTAGTAGAGTTCAACATGGATTTATGAGAAATAGATCATGCCAGACAAATTTAATTGTTTTTTATGAAGAAGTGAGTAAGAATTTGGATTCAGGAACAGCAGTGGATGTGGTATACTTGGATTTTGCGAAAGCTTTTGATACTGTGCCACAAAGGCGACTAATGTATAAACTGAGGACTGTTGGCCTTGGAGAAAACATTTGTGCATGGATAGAGAATTGTTTATTGGATCGCAAGCAGAGAGTGTGGGCTATGTGGCCCATCTTTAGCCCATCTATGTGGGCTAAAGTTATAAGCGAAGTGCCTCAGGGTTCTGTTCTGGGGCTGCTTCTGTTTAATCTGCTTATAAATGACTTAAAAGGGGGCATTGAGAGCAAGATATCTGTGTTTGCTGATGACACTAAACTATGCAGAGCTTTGGAAACTTCAAATGATGTGCAAGTGCTGCAAGCAGACCTAGATAGATAATCAAAATGGGCAGCAGAATGGCAGATGAGGTTCAATGTTGATAAATGTAAGGTGATGCATTTGGGATTTAATAATCCCTGTGCCACCTACACTATAAATAACTGTGTGTTAAGTGCATCTGTAAAGGAAAAAGATTTGGGGGTTCTGGTAGATAACAGACTTAGCTGTAGCAAATAATGCCAGGTAGCAATGGCTAGAGCTAGCAAGATATTGTCTTGTATAAAGAGGGGAATAGATTCAAGAGAGAAAGATATTATTCTGCCTCTTTACAAGGCACTGGTAAGGCCTCATTTGGAATATGGAATCCCATATACAAAAAGGACATCTTAGAAATGGAAGCAGTTCAGATAAGGGCAACTAAATTAATAAGGGGAATGGAGGGGCTTGAATATGCAGGCAGATTAGACAAGTTAGGGCTGTTTACATTGGAGAACAGACGTTTGCATGGGGATATGATAACCTTATACAAATGTATTAATGGGCCATACAATGAACTCTCTGGTGCATTGTTCACTAATAGGTCATATCAGAGGACTCATGGACATCCTTTAAGGTTGGAAGAAAAGAAGTTTCATCTTCAGGTTAGTAAAGGTTTCTTTACAGTGAGAACGGTGAAACTGCCTTCCAGCAGATGTGGTAATGGCAAGTTCATTAAATAGCTTTAATAAAGACCTGGATACATTTCTAAAGCTAAAAAATATTGAGAATAACTGGTATTAATACATATAAATCTGGTTGATCCAGGGATACTTTCCGATTGCCGTTTGGAGTCAGGAAGGGATTTCCCCCCCCCCCTTTTTTTTTTTTTGCTGTTTTTTTTGCCTTCATCTGGATCAACTGTTAGGTGGGTTAAAAAAAAAAAAAAATAGGGTGAATAGGTTGGACTTGATGTCTTTATTCAACCTCAATTACTATGTTAACATGTTACTATGTTAACTGTTTGTTTTTTTAAAACTTTACACTATAGTTTATATACAAATGTTCTTCTAGGGTTTCTTATAGGCTGTGATATCAAAGATAACACCATTCAACAGTTATTATTGAACTTTTAATATGAAACAGAATTTCACATTAGTGAAATCTATGCAAATTATGTTACCAGTTTATTTCTAGGATGTATCATTTTCATATGTAGTTCATCATACTCAAACACATACTGTATTACTTAAAGATGGGTAAAAGATACAAATTGCTAACTAATCAGGATATTTGTTATTTTCCCCTGGTTATACAGTATTTCTCTTTTTTTCTTTTAAATCTTTCTTTCACATCTAATAACACATCCATAATGTATCCATTGAAAAATATAAGATTATTTCATCATTCAAGAGAAGAGCAAAATCTAATGACCTTTATACATGAAACATGAGGAAATCAGGCAGTAACAGCAGCACAGTAACTTAAAGTCTTTAATATTTACTGAATAATGGAGTTAAATGGCACAGCTGCCGTTACATTCCAAGACACAAAAACTGGGAAAACATCTGCAGTTTTTAAAGCTGTTCTGTGCTGTTGTGGAGGAAAGATGTAAGGAGATGATTTGTAGGAGATGTGAAATCGAAGCTGCCACTGTGAATTTTAATAATGTACCCAGGTGGTAAGATATGGAGATAAAGTTCTGAAACGTTTTCTCTCAAGTTGCCTTTAAAATTACTCTGTCAGGATTTTTTACTTTTTTAAATATAATTATATCACCAACAGCAATGGTCTTACAGTTTTAAAGGTCTCACTATAAAACTGTTTATAATTACAATTTTTTTTTTTACATTAGTCTTTTATATGCTTGTGAAGGTTCTCATTCATCCAGGTCATGGTATATCTGTTGTATTCAAGTCCAGTTGATCTAATTGAATACAACAGATTTAGTCTTTTATAATTCATTAATAAAACATAACAAATGCAGTGGATAACTAAACATCAAATAACACAAAGGCCAAACATGTAGTATAATTTGGGATGCATTAACTTATCAAGTATTGTATACATCATGTGGATTTCTCTTCTTCTTTGGATATGACCTGTATGATGTATTTTGTTATTTTACATAGTGGACCATTTTGGGTTTATTAATTTGCCTTGAAAAAGGTTCATTCAAATCCCTCTTGTTCTCTTTTATTCTTCCCATTTTTTGAACAGCATGTCCTCTTACAGTCTTTGAAACATACACAAAACTCTGATACAAACATGCAAGACAAATGGAAGCCTTCAATCACAATTATTCAAAGGTTTCAAGGACATGTAATAAAAGATCAAATTCCACTTTCAAAATGCAGCTTGATCTGAGGCTTCTTTATAGGAGAAGTCTCCAGATAACATTGTCCTAATAGACAGAGCAGATTCACAAACATTTCACAAACTGTGTCTCACACCTCTCCCTTTGCTGTGGCTGCTGGGTGAGTTATGAAATCAACCTGTGGGTACTATGGGTCAGCTCCGATAATCCACCTTAGCTAGGTAACCCCGCAGCTAAGTGTCTGCACACAGGCACATGCTCTGTAGTACTCAACAGATCAAAACAAGGTTGCAACCTTGCTTCCTAGAAGCTGACAGCCAACCACATTGCAACACAGATATCTTCCCTCTCCCTGACACACAACAGGGATTTCAGCTGTTTGTTTTCAAACACATTCAATGCCCCTGTCCTAACAATGATATAATCCTTTACATTTCGTACAAAAGGAAAAGTAATCTTTACAGTGTATTTCATAGATAGCATGGATGTATGAAACAGAATATTAACATTTCAGTAAAAATAAAAGTAATTGATTCTGCACATGTATTCTGTCTTTCTGAAAGTAGAGCTTTTAGCTCTAGCTTAGTAGAGATTCTGTGTGGAACACTAGTACTTGTAGAATCTTTATCTTTTAATAGTAACATAATGGAAACAAACAAAAAAAGGTAATTATAGGGGTTCAAGCAAGTGACCTTCTCAACTGTGTATTTCTAAAACTGGTGCCTTACAAGGTGCACCACCACAGAATAATTAAAGAATCCAGGTACATTTAGAAGCTTTATATTTAGCTAGGAACAGCATAAAATAAACAAAATATCATTCATACCTGGTAGGTACCAGGGTCGCAAAGGTCTCAATTACGATCGGGCCCGTGTACCTTGGGGACCCGCAACAGCCAGTCTGCAAAGTTTTTGTACAAAAGGGGGGCTGTGGGAGCACTCCTGTGGCAAATAGTGGAAGTGCTACTGATCTGACCAAAACATTAGAACAAACAAGAAAAGAGATGATCAATGCACGTTCCTGTGCCCCATATATCATAATATCTATGCTAGAGCAAACAGTAAAAACATGTTTTTTTTTACTGGGGGGGCCGAGAAAAATGACCCAAGGTAAATTGTTAGGACCTTCCATACTGGGGTTACCTTGACGTGGTTGGAAGGCTTTTCACTTTTATGCATAAAATTGTAACTAAAACCCCCCATGTTTTTATTGTTTGCACTTGCATAGATATTATGATATATGGGGCCCAGGAATGTGCATTGATCATCTATTTTCTTGTTTGTTCTAATGTTTTGGTCAGATCAGTAGCACTTCCACTATTTGTTATAAAGTAATTTTGCCACAGGAGGGCTCCCACAGCCCCCCTTTTGTGTATATATTGTAGCAGAGAAACTCAGCCAGCAGAGTACCTTCTGCTGGCTGATTCTTTACTTTTCATTTTACACACACACACTAGTGGTCTTTGTGCTAGCCCAGCTTCCAACTGTTAATCATTTATAACTGCCCATTTGCTAACCTTTTTGTCAATGTCTGTGTGCCAACTTTGCATGCAGTCATTTGTAAAATAGATTGCCAGCTATAAATGATAGGCATTGTCAGTGAGTCAGTTACCATTTACCATTGCCAGTTTATTTTACAAATGTCTCTATGCCAAGTTGGCATACATACATTGGTAAATGGTTGTCAAAATAAGCAGTTGTAAATGGTATTTGATGCACAGGCAATGCCAACCTTTTGCAACTGCCAATTTGCCCACCTTTTTACCAGTCTGTGTGCCAACCATTTCACCAGTGGCCTGTGTACTAAACATTTTTAACAATGTCTGTGTGCCAAGCATTTTACCAGTGTCTGTGTGCCAAGCATTTTACCAGTGTCTGTTTGTCAGTTATTTCAGAAGTGTAAGGATTATGGATCTACGCTTAGAAATACTGCTGGAATCCAATTGATTAGTTTTGTTAGGTAAAGTATGTTTGTGTGTTTTAAAATGAGTGGCTCAAAACAAATTAACAATGAATTTGGATGTTTTTTATGGAAATTTCTCATGCCACTGTCCTCTCAGAGGACAAGGAGGAGGCAGAAACCTTCCCCACAGGAAGACACCTCTTACTCTTCAGTTTCCTGGACTTTGGACAAGCACTGCAGGAGAACCATAAGGAACAGATATGTAAGGTAAGGATTTTTTAAACTACACAGTGGGCCAGTATTGGGTTAAATTTTAGTTTGGGGGTGGACATGCCCTTTAAGCTTCAACACACAATACGCAACATTAAAAACAATTCTTTCTTCATGTTGAAACTGTCTAGGTTTAAAATGTAGATAGCAGGAAGAGGCAAAGTATATTCCAAGATTCTCCATGCTCCCACAACCAGCCAATCAAGAAAATGTCATTAATCTTTAGCAATCAGGCCAATATAAATTAACAACAGTAATTTTATAAAACAATAGATACCCATTTCCAGCTGCATGGTCTAATTGTTGACTTGGATGCCAACAATTATTAGTTAGAGGATCAGTAAAACAAACTGCATCAAAATATAAGCAGCTTGGTTTGTATTGATATATGGAGAATATATTTAGAAGACCCAGTGGCAATTCAATGACATTTAGCAGTCTGGCAGACACATTAGATTGTGGGAAGAAGCTGATTGGCCTCTATGGTGAGCACACCCTGGCTGAATCACATGTTCCAGTAACAGACCCATGTGGCCACGACGGACATACTGTGAATATTGCATTGTTTCAATCGTTTGTAATGTTGAATGGAGCAGCAATTTACCTGCTGACATTCCCAAAATGTTTCCCAGCCACATGTTTGTGATTATAACTATGACCGACATTACAATTGTAATACCAATCTCAAATGATTGGGCGGTTGTCAGAATATTGCAGGAACACCAGGAGGTAAGTTTGTAGTGCATGGCCAGCATAAGGCGGACCCATAGGTTTTGCATGTAACCAGAAGGAACAGTTTTTGATTACAGAAGTATTCAGAGATTGAGGAACACAGAAAAGAACACAAAAAAGAAGAAAATGTTGTTTATACATTCACGTGAGATGATCTATCAATTTTTTTTATTTACAGTAAAAATGTGTTAAACAAGCTACCACATTTATTCAAATAAAGAATTTAAATACGCAAACAGTCTCTAAAATTCCTTGAATCCCAGAATAGTTAACATCATATCTTATTTGCTCACTAGACATTTTTGTTTTTAGACCTTAAAGATCTAGGGAGTATCCCCCTGTTGATTTGAAACAATTGCATTACAAGTGAATCATAAACCCATTTAGGAAGATAATGGGAAAAACATGGAATTAAATATGCAAATCTTCCTGGTGTATATGAAAAATTAGGGGTCTGCGCTAGCAGAGCATGGCATACATCCTCCAAGACCGGAGAAAAATCTGCAGAACTTGATGCAAACATTTTATGATGTTGTTCCTTTAATGACGCTATGTAGTCCTCACCATAATCTTCTTTTACAGCTGGCGTTGTAGTATCCAAAATTGCCTTTTCTTGGCGGGACCAGTTTTCTTCTGAACCAAGTATATCTTTAACATTTATACAAAGCACATTTGATTAGTGTTAGAAAATAAACAGGGTTATTCAATAAAAGTTCTTATGGTTAGAAATGGCTCTGATTTTGATCCAACCAATCAGATGTTAGCTTTCAAATGTTATATAATATCTGATTGGTTGGGGCAAAATTAGCACCATTTTTAATGATAAGAACTTTTATTGAATCTCCCTGAAAGTTTTCAGTATTTTATAAAGTGAATGTCCTTTCTAAATCACACACAATTATTTCATCAACATACTATATGGGTGCAATTACAAGGGGATTGCACTGTATGGGATTTATTTTATTTTGTTGATTATAATTATCCTTAAATATCTGGTTAGTAATGCATCTGATAATGTTCTAAATATATTGGTTGGAATTGGGGCAGGTAATGGACAAGTGACCATTTTTTTGGATTGAGGTTTAACATGCCCTTTTAACATACATCCCAAAGAGAAAGGTCAAAAAGCTCACTGTGAAGCTCACTGTGAGATCAAGTTAAGTAAATACAGGGGGAGAAAATTGATTATAAGGTCTAGGAAACCTTAATCACATTGCTGTCATCAGCTAGCAGTTTACTTTACAATATCCAAGGTCTATTTCACTTTAAAAGTAGTTTGTAAGGTGACATTCTGCAGATCTGTTCAAGCGACAATTTCATATAAAGATCATTTTGAGGTAGGCCATATAATATTGCCTTACCTGGACAGATCATTTTATAATTGATATTTACTCACAAAATGAGTGGTATAGGGCCTAAAAACTTTGCAGGAACATTGTCAGGTATGCCAATTAGGTTAATCTATATCAGATCAATTTACAGTAACACTTACACATCAATTCAGCCCAATATTGTGTTAGTGTATAATCAGTTCTTTGTGCTAAACTACTAGTCGCTTGACGCTGTAATAACAGACTTGCCAATGCATGTTTCTGACATTGGCCTGCTAATAAAGAATCAAAACTTGATTCATAAGAACAAATTGTCAGGATTAAAAATAAGGATCGATATATATGTTTAAAGGGAGGCACACTCGTGAGCGGGCCTCACTTCAAACATATATATATATTGATACTTACCTGATGTGGCACAGACTTTAGGGGGTGCACCTCACACTAACCTGCCTGGACTCCACAAATTCACTTTATTAAAAATAAGGAACCTGTTGGTGATAATGGTTCATCTCTGGTTTTAAGTCCTAAAACAAGCCTTTTGCTATTTTATATTAGCAACCCAGCAAGCCTAATATACTTAGATAATACTGCACTTCTCAACCCTCCTCAGTTTAGTTTTCTTTCGCATGTCACCTGGGTTTCTGCAAAAGTGAGCATTGTTACTAAGACTACAGCTAACCTACATTAGAATTGACTTTTTCCAATAACTGCATTGTGTTTATACTTATTTCCACAATCTTTATCATTTTTCTGTATTAACTTACTTGTTTTGAACCCACTTGGATGAACAACAGATACTTTCACATCCCATTTAAAGAGATCTTGCTGCATCACTGCAGAGAACATTGACAGAGCTGCTTTGGATGAAGCGTAAGCTGCTAACCTTGGCATTGGTGCATGACCTAAGGCAATAAAAGTATTTTATTAGTAGTTTTGTATTAGTTTTTAGTTAGTGAGTCTATAAGACAAAGCAAATATAAACAGCCAACAGTATTTAATTTAGCACATCTTTTCAACAGGTTACAAAATGGCAAGTACCTGTAAGCCAGCTACATCACACATTAAACATAGTACTTACTGGGTCCTATTTAATAAGAGGAGCAATGATTTGCCTGTGCTTGTTAATCTGCAGCAACCAAACAGATGATATCAAATGTTTTCCAGCTGTAGTAGACCATTTAAAAGATATCATCTGATTGGTTAATGCAAAATAAGACAGGCAAATTTCTGCACCTATATTTAAAAGGTGCATTTGAACCTAGGTCTTAGCAATGTAGGGTATTAATGCTAACCAATAGAGAATAGAACTTCCAAAAATCCTTTCCTATTTTGGATTTTGGAATTCTGAAAAATTTTAACTCAGACGCATTAGTCAATTGGGACGAATAGTTCCAAAAGTTCAGATAAAATAAGTTAAAATAACAAAAGTAACTTACTGTATGTGGCTCTGGGACCTGGGACATGTACTGGGGAACACGTACAAACTTTGTGTTCCTTTATCTGTTGTATTCAATTAGATCAACTGGACTTGAAATGTAGTTCTTGAAGACGTTTCGCTAGTCATCCGACTGGCTTTCTCAATTCAGAATGACTTGTACAAGAATCTGTGGCAATTATGTACCCTGGAGAATCCCAATTAGCATATCAAAGCCAGGTGTTAAGGGTGTGATTGGATAGTGGCTAAGAGGTGTTATAGGAACGCCCAGAGTAAGGTGTTAAAACAGCATTGTACATGGCAGACAGTTGGTGTCGAACCCCCCCCACCTCATTTAGGCTTGGTTTCTTTATTTTCACATAAATGGCCTCCTTAACACCTTCTTGAACCAGTCACGTCCTTCGCCAGTATGTTAACATTACAATCTTCAAAGGTATGTCCTTTATCTTAAGATGCAGATACACGGCTGAGTCCTGACCCGAGGAATTGGCTCTTCTGTGCTGGGCATACGTTGATGCAGTTGCGTGTGGTCTCCCCACATACAAATCAGAGCATCTTCACTGCACTGCACCGCATAAGATGTCACTTTTCAAGAACTACATTTCAAGTCCAGTTGATCTAATTGAATACAACAGATATACCATGACCTGGATGAATGAGAACCTTCACAAGCATATTTGTGTTCCTTTACACGCATGTTACTTTCGAGTTTCTGCATTCTACATTCTATAATTCATTTTATAATTATCCCGTAAATTCGAGAATTTTTGAAAATTCGATATTTTTAGAATCTGTCTCTGAATCTCTTAAAATGGGATGTTCATTGTTATTCAAGAGGAATCATGCCCAGCATGCAGTGGCAATGCTTCCTTGTTGCATACCTCAACAAAATGGATTAAAAATGGGTTTAAAAAAAATAAATCTGTCTTCAAAGGGAAAGTTCAGTGGAAAATATAATTATTTTTTAAATTCATACAGGGAGATTCAATAAAAGTTCTTATCGTTTAAAATGGTGCTAATTTTGCCCCAACCAATCAGAACTTATGTAACATTTGAAAGCTAACATCTGATTGGTTGGGGCAAAATTAGCACCATTTTAAACGATACAAACTTTTATTGAATACCTACTGTTGAGGTTATTCTATTACTCTATATATTCTCTTCCATTTTGAAAAACCAGTTGAGTTTATTATACCCCTTGCTATTCCCTGCTGTTCGTGAGCTGATATTTCGGGTTCTGTCAAAGTATGCAACATGCAAGTCAACCCACACCACATTGGCTTCTCTCCCTCAGAATACACATCATGCAAGGTAAAGCGGGTGAAAGGGTAACACTTCACAAAAGAATCATTGAGTTAGAGTAGGCTCACTGCAGTTTGCCACCATTGTTGAGGAGCCAGGCAGGCTTGGCCCGACTGGACATACCCTCACAACATTGGCTTCTCTCCCTCAGAGTATGCATCATGCAAGGGAAAGTAGACAAAAGGGTTACACATCACAGTAACAAGGTAACTGTCAAGCTGTCTTTTATACCCAGGGGGATGGAACTGCTAAAAATAGCTGTCATTGGTGAATTTGGGACATGTAGATGTATCTTTTCCCCCAAATCTGATAAAAAAATGAAGATCTTAATAGGCAAAAAAATTTTACTTTGCCAGGAGTCTTTCATTCTATTTTAAAGGGCATTTTCAGTCAAAAAAAACTTTAGCTATTAATGCAAAACCCCAGTTGCAAATTATCAATAAATGCCAAATAAGCCCCTGAAAGGACTTACCTGACCCAGTCCTTCGTCGCCTAGGCACCATACGCCTGCTCCTGTTTTGAACTGTTCTACTTCCAGAAAGTAGAGTGGCCATCAGCCGCAGAGCAGAGGAGGAGCGTCAAGGGCCTGGGTCAGGTAAGACAATTCAGGGGCATATTTAGCAAATATTGATAATGCGAAACTGGGGTTTAGGGGGGTTTCTTTACATTTCTAGCTATGTTTTTTTTGGGACTGGACATGCCCTTTAATAAATTTACAACTAAAGTCTGTAAACATGCTCCAATTGCTACATGATACCCAACGAACAAGCAAGTGTGTTAAATCAAGCTCATGTATTCATTTTTATTACGTTTTTAGGCCTTCCCCTTTTATGCCCATATAAGCACTTTTTTCCATTGCAAAGGCATTATGAGCCAGGAATATGTTTCTCACACAATAACATTATCTACTTAGGATGAGTTATAGTTAAAAAGGAAAAGAAGTATCAATTTCTCGGCCTGTTGATATCTCCAAAATAACGCAGCCTGAGCAGTCTGTTGTAGATTGTGGAAAAAAGTGTTTATTCAGCCATTATTACAAACAGCAATGTTTCAGGCAAATCTCTGCCCTTCCGGTCTGGTCATTACAGAGAAGAATTCACCTTGTGTACAAATAAAAAGCATTAAAATACTTTTTCATGTGCCTGATCGCTCTGGTTATGCAAATAAGGTTTGACTGATCCTAGCAATCATCTATCTTATCTGATATAGAAGCTGCAATAAGGGAACAGGTATAATGTTTAACCATATATTTGGAAAAATTTTAAGCATTTGTAAATGTGATTTATCCAATAAATACAAAAGTACCGTATGTTTCCTAAAGGTTAACTATTATTTACTTATATCGTATGTAGGGCATGAGTAGCCACAAATAATTATCTACAAAATGTTTCTTGCAAGTCAATTTGAATTACATTAGTTATAAATGTGTTAAAGGTGCAAAATCATAGTGAGATAAATAATAATAATAATAATGGGCATGTCACCCCCCATATATTAAAAAATTGCCAAATAAATAAGGTATCACCCAATCAACCCACCCCAAAAGGCATAATTTGTCCTTTCCTCCATAAGGCTAGTTTCCACTGCCTGCCATATTTCCAAAGGTTGCTGCCTCCTCTTAAAGCTGTATGAGCCCTTTACTAGCTAGCAGATGCACAAAGGAGGCAGCTTGGGGCACAAAGATCAGTCATTCAGACATCAGTTGTCAATGGCATGAATGAATGCTTCTACTTAAAGGGCATGTCCACCCCCAAAACTATAATCCCCCCCAGTAATGGCCCCACCATGTAGTGTAGTGTAATCCTTACCTCACATCCCAGTTCCATAGGGTTCTCCGGAAGTCCCAAAAACTGCCCACCAAGGCTAGCAGGGCTCTGCCTGCTACCGGCCTCAGGTAGATTTTTGCCATGCGTACTGCAGCTCTTCTCTCCCCCCCTCCCTCCCCCTCCCTCTCCCTCTCCCCCTCCCTCGTCCCTCCCTCCCCCTCCCTCTCCCTCCCTCTCCCTCCCATTCTACTATCCCTCCCCCTAGCATAAAACCCCTGTAATATAGTAATCCCCCTGGTCTCCCAGCCCCAACCGCATGGTTTTTAATTTTAGAAAGCTCCCCAAACTCTTACTTACCTCTCCTCTTTCCTACGCTGCACTGAATGACCGGCAGCCGCATCCGTGATTGGCTGCCGCTCAGCCAATCACAGACCCGACTGCCGGTCCCGCCCCTCTGCTTGCATTCTCGCAAGCAGAGGGCCGGCAGCGCGGCGAAGGAAAGAGGGGAGGTAAGTAAAAGTTTGGGGGGCTTTCTAAAAATAAAAACCATGCGGTTGGGGCTGGAGGACCAGGGGGAAGGCAATATTAAAAAATCGAAATAAAGGTGGACATACCCTTTAAAATATAGGTCCCCCTTAATTTTCATTAAGGGATGTTTATACTCTTTAACTTGATATCATAAACATCATTTATATTATATAGTTAAAGTACATTTAAACTGTGCCAAATCATTTGCCAACAAATCAGAAAGTAAGAAGGATTAATTGCCGTCAATCTTAAATCTGCTTATTTTTTCTTCTCTGACCTTCCTATCCCTTGTTTTATTTAGCTCTGTGAGTTTTTCCCCTTTAAAGGGGACGGGGAACAGCTAGTTAGTAAAATAAAACTGTCAATCACCCACTCCCAATCCCTCCCCCTGGCACACTACATGTGGAAACTATCCATTCTATAAAAGTAAAGCTTATTTCTCTGTCACTGCATGGCTAATTGATTCAGCGTCAAGATCAGGAAAAGGAATAAGCTTAATCTGTTGCTCTGTGCCTACCACTAACACCAAACCCTGCAGTTAGCTGCTGTTTGTGCTGTTTGTGTTACTTAACTCCCAATGAAGCACTATACCTAAATAAATAAATTCCAAATTTGCCAACTCTACCTCCAATCTACCCTACCTCCTTCAGCTAAAATAAAATCTGGGCACAGAGAGAGGAGACATACATACTAACTAACTAGGAGTGAACAGAACAGGCTATATGGGGATCTAGTGACTGGGAGCACTGAGAGCCAAAAAGTTCCTGGCAGCACTTAAAATATATTAAAGGATAAAGACAAGTATTTTTTTTTTAATTTAGTGTCTCTTTAATTATAATCATAGGCTTCCTAGGAAAAGGGGTGAGAGGTAAAATATTCCGTCCCAAAAGGATAGGAAATGTATGAAAAGGTTTAGGAATAGGTGAACCCAAAGGATTAAAATATATGTGGAATTTGGGACCTTTTTTATAACCTACCCGTTTTGTCTTTTCTTTCTAGGTATGTCTGTTACACCACTAGTGTGCCTAAGAGAAAAGGATAATGCTGCTGATAAAAACAGCATGCTCTCTTCCATAGTATATAATATTCCTTGCATTTAATACACTTGGCAAGACTTAAGGGGCCAAATTTATAAATGTGCCGTATCGCACATTAGTGTCATCCGTGATCGTACATTTATTGTTAATTTACAATGATGCGTGGATGCACAGGGACAATTATTCTTTATATACTGTAAATGGAACAATCCCTCATTGTTCTTTCATAGTTATCAGGTCTCTATACTGCAGAAGGCAGTGGTACCCTTATAACCACCCTTATAACCTGTCTATACACATGCGCGTTGTTCAGCAAATACTTATGTTGAGTTTTTGGACTCCAAATATAAACTTCTACAGTTACAAATTTCGATTTAGCTAGGGCTTCCTCTTTCAAATTTAGAACAGATATTTTCCGATAGTGTTGGTCCAATGCATGATTAAGAAATCATTGGTGCTTTTAGTTTTAAACGCACACATATAATTGTTTTGTTTACACTTACTAGAGATGTTCGAACGGCATAAATTCGGTCTGTTTTCAAACTTTCAAACTTCAGAGAAAGTTTGAAAGTTCGAATTCGGACCCATTAAAGTCGATGGGAGAGTGATAGTTCGAAGTCCAGGTGTTTTACAGCTAAACTAACAATGGTAACTAGCTCTAAATGGCTGTGGCACCTGGAAAGTAGTCTGAGGAACATGGCACTATCACCAAAACTTGTTAGCGAACACTTGTGGAACGCGAACGGGCAATTGTTGAGATTTGCGCAAGCTACATTTGAGGGTTATGGCCAATTTGAGGGTTAGCGAATGATAATTTCGAGGGTTACTGAAATCGGACGATACTTTCGAGGGTTACTGAAAATGAACGATACTTTCGAGGGTTAGCGAACGGTACATTCAAAGGTTAGCGAAAACGATCCATACATTTGAGGGTTACCGAAATCAGCTGATACTTTCAAGGGTTACCGAAAACGAATGATACTTTTGAGTGTTAGCGAACGGTACATTCAAGGGTTAGTGAAAAGGATCCGTACATTCGAGGGTTACCGAAAACTAAGGATACATTTTAGGGTTAGAGAACGATACATTCTAGGGTTAATGCATACCTGAGGAAGGGGAATTTACATCCCCCGAAATGTTGTATGTCTTTTTGCTGAATAAACACTGGAAATGAAATAGTGTGCTCCTCCAACTTTTTTGCATTTGCCATACTGCTGTGGCCCTTAAGGTGGAGGGCTGGGAGGATTGCACCTATTAACTGAAGGCCGTGCCAAAGAAGGTGTGCTGGAGTGTACTTTCCTGAAAGTTTTGGATTACATTCTAGGGTTACGTAAATTTGATAATTATGGAATTTACGATAATTATCGCAAATACAGACGCGAGTCCGGAAAACAAACTAGTTCGAATAGATAATTCATCCAAACTCATAAAGTTCGGCTCAAACTCGGGTTCGACTTTGAGTTCATAGTTCCATCCCTAACACTTACTCAAATAATTTTATCCTTATACTTGGTCAATTTTATGGTAAACTAAAATTTAATTGTCTGACTTAATTTTTGGTAAGGGCCTCAAGTTTAAGTTTTAGCCTTCATATGCAAAATATTATAGCATTTTAAAATGTCCTAATAAACTACAGTATAGTACAGTATAAACTAAGGGGCATATTTATAAAAAAAAACGGTATTAGCGCAAAAAAATTACCGCCGCACATCGCGGCCGCGAAAATAGCGCTATCGCCATATTTAAAATGACGAGCGCTATTGCCACGATATGTATAGCGGCCGCGATGTGTTGCGGTAATTTTAAGTCCCTTCGCCGCGATACTGCACTTAGCCCCCTGCCCCGCCACTGGCAGGGAGGGAAAGGGAAGGGCCCGCTGATAGGGGTGGAGGCACCCTCCAGCGGGGCCCTGAGAAGGGCCTTTTGGGGCTTAAGGGGTCCCGCAGCGTGAACCGGGACCCCCCTCCCCGGCCCTTGTAAGGGCCCTTGCGGCACTGACAAGTGCCTTTGGTGGGGTCACCCCCAGTGTGCGGCTCTTAAAAGAGCCCTTGGGCGGCGTCTTCTTTCTTCCAGTCCCGGCGACACCAGCTCCGCTGAGGGCGCCGACCCCCGAGAGGTACCCCGGCGGGCGCCGGCGACCTCAATGAGGCCGATGTTGCCGGCGTCTTGATCCGACGCAACGTCTTCAGGCTGGCAACACCACTCAGGTCGCCGATGCCAGACAGACTCACTGCGGCCGCCAGTGAGCCCGCTGGCAGCTTTATAAATATGCCCCTAAGTAACAATCTGCTCCTCTGAAATCCAAATGGTAAGGTATCAGAGAATTTGTTTATGTACAGCAAGCCTGAAATTTTCTAGAATTCTCAGAAATTATCCATTTCAAATACCCATGATGCCTGATACCTCCTAAAACCTTAAAAAACACACAAAAAAAATAAATTATATGATTGTAGAATTTCTTTAATTTTTAATCCTGCATGTGAATGAGATGTTTATGCATATTATACTGTAATCACATACAGAACTTATTATATAATCAAAAAGCCAATTACCTGGCCAAGTTAATTTTGACAAATTAATGAGCTCATTAATTAATAGCAAAGATGTAATCTTTTCCATTAAACTGCTGATTGGACCCTCCCATGTTTTTTTGTACAGAACTTACTTCATTTAAATGTTACTGTAATTATGGCTCTAGATTACTGAGCGCTAAATTAGGACTACAGCTGTGCAATGTTTAACTCCAGTATGCTGTCAGTCTTTATTTGGTACCTATAGGAGCAGGTGATAATCTGGAGCAGAATTAAAGTCTCTGCATGTAAAAGAAATAACAAAGAACAGCCAGACATTTGTATCATCATTTCCATCATACAGTAATGATATTGTATATGTGTATAATGTGTGCTTAGCTGTTGCATGACTTGTAAATTATTTTTTTTTAAATGTAACCCCTTATGTAGTCTGCACATAAATTAAAAGTCATCTTCCAAATCTATACATTTTGTAAAAGAGTCAGGCCAGTAGCATATAACAGTAGCATATAGTGAATTCACACAACCTAAGTTTATTTATACACAAAAAAACAGGAAAGTATTGTATAAGTAAGGAGCAATCGATGTACCACCTTGCATCATCAGTCTTGAGCAGATTCCAACATGAAAACCAAGGGTAGAATGGAATTTTCTCACAATGTTGAATTGTTCTATAATTGATTAGTGATAGAATTGATTAACAATATTGACTTTATTGGACAATAGGGGGTTCATTATTCTCTATCCTAAATTACTGTGTGAAGGGAAGTGGTGCCAGGTGCCTATTACTGATTTAAGGCCAAGGGTTCTAAAATCAAGACATCATTATTGCAGATTACAGAGATTAGCAATGTAGGTCACTTATGAAAGTGGATGGAATGGGAAAACCAAGACTAACGCTAAACTGTAAGTTGTGTATAGTACTAGCAAATATTTACACATAGTGTATCCCATTATTTATATGTAGATAGTAATAATAGATGTTTATGGCCCACAGATAAATTACCAACCTGCATACTGTAGCAATGAGAACAAGTAGGAGAAAGAAGCAGATCAAAGTACCAGTGTAAAAGCGAACCAGTCATTAATATAGCATCAGCTGCCAAAGGTTTTAATATGGGAAATATTATATATCAATAAGATGGTTTTTTTTTCTTACCCACACATGGGTAAAATGTATTTGTGCAGTTACTTAGCAATCTGAACATAAATCCAAGTGACTGCACCATCCTTGGATCATAACATCTGTGTGCTTTGTCACTATACAGCCTGTGACCATTTGTTAACCTCAATGAAAATGAAGCTGCTCCCTCTGGATCTGATCTCTTTGTTGTTTTATAATTCAGCATCCTAACTTCCTCCATTTGTTCCTACTGCTGGAGTGCAAGTATGGATAGCTTGAAATAGTACAACACTTTCAAATAGGGCCGCACTTTCTGCATATTTATCATATATAATTTGCATCTTTTTGTTGTCCTTTATGTAGACAGCAGTTGCATTTGTAGGTTTTAAAAAAGGAAAATAACTTTTCACGAAGATGATGAAAAGTAATATTTGCACAAGTATGCCGCAGAGTATTTGTTACATTATTTGTGTCATACACATAAACTATCTTTGGTATTCAGTTACATGGCAGACAATCAAATCCCCCAACTCTTTTCAGACTAGTTTCTTTATTTTGACATAAATGGCCTCTTTTGACATTATGATTTTCAAGGGATGTCCTTTTTCCTTAAAGGGTATATATACTGTAAATTCTGTCATGTCCCATATAAAACTATAACCAGAACCAAGCGTACTAAGATAGAGATTGGCCAAATTCCTTTGCCAGAGAAAGTGTTCCTGTTTGCAGAGCGTGAGCCTATTTGCAGATTTTACATATTATTGTGCAAGTGGAACAGATTTCAATGAGTTCACCCATCTTTAAAAAGCACAGTATTCTGCAAGAAATGTAAGAGATGCAAAGAACAAACCTTGTATTACCTTTGTTGAAACCAATGAAGTTACAGAAGATATCTGGGAAAGAGCTAAAGTACAGTATCCTGATTTTTCATTACAAAACACACACAAACACACATTTTGTACAGTAAAACGTAGTTGAGATGAGTCCCTGGTCTATCTAATTAGGTGGTAAGGGAAATTTTGCCTGTTTATTAAATATTTATTTTTGATGCCTTTGATGATTTATTAAAATCTCTGAAAAACACTACCTCTACAAAATATATTATAATTTGGAAACCTTATTGGTGGTCTCTTTTATTACTGCACAGTAGGAAATGTAAAGTAGAAAATGTGGTGACCCCAGATTCAGTCAACGTACCCTTAATTATTGCATTAAGTCATGTGTCCATGTGTTGCAGATATTTGAGTGGGACTGGGAATACTAGGCGCCGTTTTACAAGCAGCAGCAAACTCAGAATCAAATCATATCCAGTAACAAAAAGTTGAATTTGGAAAATATTATGAAATTACATTTGTTTTGAAATTTAACTTTTTAATAATCACCAGCTGGTGTGTAAAACTTTTCTAAAAAATTGTAACCATGAAAGGCATTGCAAAAAAACAAACAAAAAGCCTTTTAGTATTTCTTGAAGCCACTTTAAAGGATAAGTACACTGTAAAAGCAAGTTAAGTTAAATTGGAAGCAGCAGATTAAAAAAATCTTTCCCCCTTTTTTCTAGGTCCCTCCGAGCAACCTTGCGCTGCATGTAAAGTTGCTGAATCTTGGATGTGCTGTTTAGCTCCTCCCCTATGAGACTTGCTGGATCTCTTTGTTCTTAAGCCTCCAAAAGCAGTGATCGTTTCCTCTGTGCGCGCTCACAGACAAAATGATCACTGCTTTTGGAGTCTTAAAGGATAACTGTATTGCCCCAATGCATTTTTTTTTAAAATTTCTTTAGAAAGTATCTGTTGTATTCAATTAGATCAACTGGACTTGAAGTTTAGATCAACTGGACTTGAAGCTAGTCATCCGACTGGCTTTCTCAATTCAAGAATCTGTGGCAATTATGTACCATGGAAAATCCCAATAGCATATCACATGGGGCATGTTCTGGTTTGGGGGATTTTAACTACCCTGAAATGATTGGAGTAATGGAACTGCCAGCACCTCAAAGGGTATAAAGTTCTTAAATTTCCTATATGAGCATTTTCTTTCACAGATGGTAGAAGTTCCTACTAGAAAGAATGCGTTGTTGGATCTGGTGATATCTAATAACCCAGAGCTCATTTGGAGATGAAGGTAATGGGAAGCTTAGGGATAGTGACCATGATATAGTGTCATTTAATATAGGTTGCAGAAAACTAAAGTGCACTGGCTTAACAAAAACTTTTAACTTTAGGAAAGCTAATTTTATGCTTTTAAAGGAATCGCTCCTGCTCATAGACTGGGGGGAACTGTTTCTAGGTAAAGATACTGAGCAGATGTGTACCACTTTTAAAGGGATATTAAACTATAACATTTCCAAATCGGTACCTTTAGGAAACAAGTGTAAAAAAATTAGGTCCACTCCTGCATGCTTAATGCTCAGGTAAAAAGGGAAATGGAAAAAAAGAAAAAAAAGGGCTTTTAAAATTTGAAAGCAGAAGGCACAGAACAGGCTTACAGGGACTTCAAAAGTTTGTAATAAAGAGTGCAAGAAAGCAATTAAACTAGCTAAAATAGAAAATGAAACACGGATTGCCGAACAAAGCAAGTCCAACCCCAAGATGTTTTTTAAGTATATAAATGGTAAAAAAAATGAGGACGAGAATGTGGGGACCATTAAATAATGGAGCTGAGGTGGTTGTAGAGGATGCCGAAAAGGCTAATCTGCTAAACCGTTTTTTTACATCGGTTTTTACTGTTGAGAATCCTTACAGTAGGGATTGTAACAATGTGCAGGGAGGAAATGAAGAGTTTTCACATTGGATAACAGAGGATATGGTACGGAAAACATTAGACAAAGTTAATATCAATAAAGCGCCAGGACCAGATGGATTGCATCCTAGGTATTTAAAAGAGCTTAGTTCAGTTCTAGCAAGACCACTGTGTCTCATCTTTTCAGATTCGCTTTTTTCTGGGAATGTGCCACTGGATTGGAAAAAAGCCAATGTAATACCAATATTCAAAAAAGGTAGTCGTTCCAAGCCTGGTAACTATAGACCGTAAGCCTAACATCAGTGGTAGGGAAGGTGATGGAAACTTTGTTAAGGGATCATATCCTTGACTTTGTCTCCAGAGATTATCTTATTAGTAGTAGTCAGCATGGATTTATGAGAAATAGATCAGCAGACAAATTTAATTGGTTTTATGAAGAAGTGAGTAAGAAGTTAGATTCAGGCACAGCTGTGGATGTGGTATATTTGGATTTTGCAAAAGCCTTTGATACTGTGCCACATAGGCGACTAATGTATAAACTGAGGACTGTTGGCCTTGAAGAAAACATTTGTTCATGGATAGAGAACTGGTTATTGGACCGCAAACAGAGAGTGGTGGTTAATGGAGCTACATCTATGTGGGCTAAAGTTCTAACGCGAGTTCCTCAGGGTTCTGTACTGGGCCGCTTCTGTTTAATCTGTTTATAAATGACTTAGAAGGGGGCATTGAGAGCAAGGTCTCTGTGTTTGCTGATGACACTAAATTATGCAGAGCTTTGGAAACTTCCAATGATGTGCAAGTGCTGCAAGCAGACCTAGATAGATTATCAAAATGGGCAGCAGAATGGCAGATGAGATTCAATGTTGATAAATGTAAGGTGATGCATTTGGGATTTAATAATCCCTGTGCCACCTACACCATAAATAACTCTGTGTTAAGTGCATCTGAAATGGAAAAGATTTGGGGGTTCTGGTAGATAACAGACTTAGCTGTAGCAAACAATGCCAGGTAGCAACAGCTAGAGCTAGCAAGATATTGTCTTGTATAAAGAGGGGAATGGAATCAAGAGAAAAAAATTATTCTCCCTCTTTACAAGGCACTGGTAAGGCCACATTTGGAATATGCGGTGCAGTTTTGGAATCCCATATACAAAAGGGACATCTTGGAAATTGAGGCAGTTCAGAGAAGGGCAACTAAATTAATAAGGGGAATGGAGGGGCTTGAATATGCAGGCAGATTAGACAAGTTAGGGCTGTTTACATGGAGAACGGCGGTGGCGTGGGGACATGATAACCTTATACAAATATATTAATGGCCCATACAGTGAACTCTCTGGTGCATTGTTCACTAATAGGTCATATCAGGGACTCGGGACATCCTTTAAGGTTGGAAGAAAAGAAGTTTCATCTTCAAGTTAGGAGAGGTTTCTTTACAGTGAGAACGGTGAAACTGTGGAACTGTCTTCCAGCAGAGGTGGTAATGGCAAGTTCATTGAATAACTTTAAAAAAGGCCTGGATAAGTTTCTAAAACTAAAAAATATTGAGAATTACTGGTATTAATGCATATAGATCTGGTTGATCCAGGGATACTTTCCGATTGCCGTTTGGAGTCAGGAAGGAATTTTTTCCCCCCTTTTTTAGCTGGGGTTTTTTGCCTTCCTCTGGATCAACTGTTAGGTAGGGTTAAAAAATAAATAAATAAATAAAAAAAAAAAAAAAAAAAGTGAATAGGTTGGACTTGATGGACGAATGTCTTTATTCAACCTTAATTACTATGTTACTATGTTACTATGTTACTATGTTACATCCAAGTGTTAAGGGTGGGATTGCATAGTGGCTAAGAGGTGTTATAGGAACACCCAGGGTAAGGTGTATAACACCTCTTAGCCACTATGCAATCCCGCCCTTAACACCTGGCTGTGATATGCTAATTGGGATTTTCCATGGTACATAATTGCCACAGATTCTTGTACAAGTCATTCTGAATTGAGAAAGCCAGTCGGATGACTAGTGAAACGTCTTCAAGAACTAAACTTCAAGTCCAGTTGATCTAATTGAATACAACAGATATACCATGACCTGGATGAATGAGAACCTTCACAAGCATCTTTAGAAAGTGTAAAGGTATGCAGCCCTCCCCATACATTTTTTTTCCTGATTTTGAGCCTCTCTTTGCCTTTAATTAGCCTTCAATTAGCCATGCTGTGAAGGGGGCGTAACAAAAAAGCTAGCATGCAAGAAAACACTCCTCCACCCACCCTTGATCAGCTTATTTATGTAGGCTCTATCCTAGCAACAGGGCATGTCAAGTTTGTTTAACTGGCAGAGGAGGAGGAGAGAGGTTATAACAGACATTCCCACCAGCCAATGACAAGCGTTATGTAAATCATGGCCCTGGGCCATCTAGGAGGCGGGCTTTTAGCACTCATCTTTGCTGTGTGATATCTAAGAGAGGGCAGCACGGCTGTAAATGTGAGTAACCGATTTCAACTGCTGGAAGTGTGGACATGTAATGGGGGTGATGTTGTTTTTTTTTTTTTATATTGTTGTCCTTTAAGAACAAGGAGAAATGCACATATATAGAACTGATGCACCGCCACAATATCTATGCTAAAGAATAGAAGAATTTCTAATTTATTTAATATTTTTCTTTGTTCCCCCACAAACACAATCCAATTGCTAGATCACACAGGGTTGATGAAAATGAAATTATCAATGTTTTGCCTTTCTAGGCACTCTGGTTCCTGAGATATCTGTAGAAAAGTATGTAGAAAATTCCTCCCATTTACACTGCTGGCCAATCACACTTTATCACGTATTACATATTTATCAATGAAAATGGCAAACCTCATTTGTACCATCTCATCCACTAGGCTGTCATATTTACTAAGCTTTATAATGGGTTTCACTGTTATTATAAGCAGTAAAAAAAAACAACAAAACTGTGTAAACCCGAAGTCAAAGAAAACCCAGCATTTTCTGGGTTTTAGGAACTATAGCTCACTGAAACATGTGTTTTTGGGTGAAATTTTCTTTTAAAAGAAATCTACATCCAACAAATAACTTTTTTTTTTGTTCAGTTTTTGTTTACGTCCCTTTTTTGTCCACTAGGCCAACTCATTTTTAATGTGTTTTTCCTAGCAGTGAAACCCATTCTGAGCAAATATATCTCTTCCCCTGCCTAGCTATGCAAAAAGCAAGAAAATAATAGATTTTTTGAAAACATTTTCTAATCAGGCATAATAACCACTTCTTTCCTTTTGATTTAGCTGCATGCAATAAAACATCTGTGCCGGGTCAGCAATGAAAAATAAAATGTAACTATATTCCTGCTTGTTTTATTTATTGTGATGTCTACAGGACAGCAAAATTTGTGAAGACACAAACCATCAATAGAGGGGCAGGGCAACTGGACCAGTGACATTGTGCCCCAGACCTTTAGATCTTCATACTGTAACTTCATTCTGTCAACGTTGGATTGATTTCAAGGTAATAAAAATAGCTTACATAAAAACGCAGTTTGTGTTTACACCACAGTTATCCTTTAAGTACACATGAGTAGTCACACCAAAATATACACTTTGACTGTATATCGATTGATAGATCTAATGGCCATACACACGGGCTGTAAATTTGGCTGTGTGTACAAGGTCTAAGAAGTAAATAATAATACCATGTTATTCATTGATGAAAGCAAAGAAACTTTAGAATAAAAGTGATAGGTATATTGGCTAAAATGATGCAGGCTTAGAAAAAAAATTGGCATGTCAAAACTTTTTGCTAGACTGATTTTTTTCTTGGCTGAACAGCAGATTTGCATGCTATGTATAGGCTAATACAACTTATAGGTAAATGGTAATTGCTGAATCTTGCAGTCACCAGAAGTTGATTTCATGTGGTGTGAAAATGTTTTTGTACTTTCGTTAAATATCTTACCTGCCATGCTGGAGATGGTAATCAGTCTTCCCTTAGCTTTCCGCAACAGTGAAACAAATATTTTAGTGACTTGAACGACACCAAAGAAATTTACATCCATGCAATGCTTATATACACTCAGAGGAATCAATTCTCCATCTCCTATATAACCAAATACCCCAGCATTGTGCACAAGGCCCCATAGTCCTGAAAAATGAAGGTGTATACCTATTGATTAATATCTTAACCTTTGGTCTTTGGCAGCAATGATATCTGGCAAAATTGGACGTATAAAGAGCTTCAATAACATCTATTTAAAAAAAATTGCTAGCCAAAATATTGATTGTGATTTAATGGCAAATGCCTAGACATATATTTATTTAGATAAAAACATTTGCTTGTTTTATATGCGTCTACTTGCACACCAAACCAGGTTGTTATACATAAGATAGCTGTAATTCCATTCACAACTTAAAATAATTCTTATTAAATAATTTCAAAACTAGCAAAAACATATTTGTTTCTTCTGCAAGTTTAAATTTACACATTTCATTTTTTCTCCTTGAGCTATGTTAATATATATCCTGTACTGTATTGTAATACTTGCATTATATTTAATATTGACAGTATTTAATATATTTAACACTATGGGGAATATTTCTAAACAATCGCTATGTTTTTGCCACTGGTATCGCTGTCATTTTGGCAAAATTGGATTTATAAATCTGCTTTTTATATATTATATAGATTTATATAATAAGCAGCGACAAAAACTCTTAACACTGCATAATGCCAATTCACTTTTTGCCGCATAACGCCATACATGGCAGGAATAACTGCTCAATCCGATTTATAAAGCAGTGGAAAGGTTTTCTTTGCAAATTAACCCTAATAAGATTGACATATTTCTAGCATTGGATTGTGTCAGTACATTGTGGTTGTGAAGGTTCTCATTCATTCAGGTCATGTTATATCTATGGCATTCCTTTAGTTCATGAAGGCATTTTACTAGACATCTGATTGGATTTATCAATTGGGAATGACTTGTACAGGAATCTGCTGGCAATAAATAGCCTGGAATATGTCCTAATCAGCATATAACAGCCACATTGTATGGCCAATACTTTAAAACACAACATCAGTCAAATAGAACAGAACCTGACTTTACAGCTACCTGTGGCTATCTAGGAAAGATTGGCAGAGATCACAGCTGTCTCAGCACCATATTGGCAAGGAAAAGAAACAAACAAGTTCATCCCAAAAGGAGAAAAACTACCTTGGAGAGAAAACAAGAGAATTTTCACTTTTGCTAGAAGGAGGAATGGTTGAAGAATATGTCTAAAAGGAAAAGTGGCTAAGTAGATGAATTTTGCCATCACTTCAAAAGCCATCCCGGTAGTGGATATTATAGCAGCCATGTAACCCTTAATCCACAATAATAAGGTACACGGAGTGAGGCAAAACAACTAAAGTTATCTGCAGCCAGTGCTAAACCACCATCATTGAACCTGACCACACAGGATAGAAGAGCCTTAACATCCCTCAAAAAAGTATCACAATTCTGCCTGCAGATAAGAGATGATGCATGTTGCTACTCAACACCTCAGACTACCATGCTAAGGTATTCACACTTAACAAAACTTATGGTGGTTCTAGTAAGGGATTCTACCAGCCACAACAAGAAAAAGGTCACAGACTTACTACAACAGCTTCAAAGGGAAAAAGCCATTGATTGAGCAAAGTATCATCGCTTCTAACCTGGTGACACACATCCATGTATATATGGACTTCCTAAGTTAAACAAGGAAGGGGACCCACTATGACCTATAATCATCATCAACTCGCAAAATACATAGCCAACATCCTAGGGCCCTTGGTAGGAAGTTCTCAGCATCACATCCAGAATTCCCAGGATTTCAAGATGCTTTACTTTGTGCAGAAGAAACTATGGGCCATATTTATAATTACATTACTGATAATTTACATTATCGGTAATGTACGACAATGGCAATTAATGTACGGCTATGGTCGTACATTTATGACCAAATGTTCATTAATTATCTAATATTGGGCCATAGAATACCATGCGGTAGTAAACTACCGCATGGTATTCTATGGCAAGTGTAAATCTATGATCGCGTTATTAATTTATGATAACGATCCTAAATGAATGAACGTTAAAATGAATGGAGATTAACAATCGTTACATCGATCGTTAAAGGCAGGGTATCACTCACGATCATGAATATTGCCCAATGGTGTCTTATGATGTGACATCCTTGTATATACCCACCACAGAGGCTTGTTGAAGACAGTTCCTCGGGTCAGGACTCAGCCGTGTACCTGCATCTTAAGTAAAAAGTTCAAAGGTTGTAATGTAATCTTGGACAAAAAAATTATAATTTCAAAAGCGGTGTCAAGGAGGCAATTTAATGATAAAGGGACAAAACTGTTGGATCAAATAGTATTGTTCCTTTATCATTAAAGAGTGTACCCACAGTTTAGATAACACATCTTAACCACAATGCAATCAACATCATGCATTCTGGAGGTCTCTTACACCTTACTGTTACATGCTGATTGGGACACATTCCTTTTTGTGTTTTGTTCTGAATTGAGAAAGCCAGTTCGATGTCTTCATAAACTAACTGAATACCACAGATATACTTTTGATGAACAACTGCACAACTGATTCAGAAGTCACTTGGTGAAGTAAAAGGAAGAGGAGGTACTGCGTCATTCACAGTGGTGTGGAAGACGCAGAACTCAGAGTGAGGCTATAGAATCGAAGGTAAACCTAAAGGGGAGAGAAAACAGAGGTGGAGGAAGTGAGGCAGGAGAGGGGAAACCACTTCTGGAAAGTTACTACGTACAGAGGGAGTCCACTGACTTCCATGGAAGGGGTTTATTTTATATATACATATATATATATATATATATATATATTTATATATATATATATATATTATACAGGCACTCACTTGAAGCTGATTATCTGCCCGGGTGCATTCCAAGCACACTTGAATATAAACCATGGAAAACAAGAGCACAAGGAGCCTGAGAAAGCTTGAGAAATGTCTAGAAACAAGACCATAACATTGCCTTGAATTTTTGCACCAAATAAATGCTTTAAAAAAGACCCAGTTGTGCTCCTTGTTTTCCATGATTTATATATATATAATTATACTGTATATAGTTGGTTTTTTTTCAACTTATATTTAGCATAAACTTATGCACAAAAGGTAAATACCTGCATCTTGCACATTACTACTAATTTCCTTGTAGGCTTCATTTATCTCCTGAGAACTGGTGACATTAAGCTGGATTAAACATAGCCGTGATGAACAAACCCTTTTGAGATTCTCAGCACCTGGGCCCTTTTTATCCAAAACACCAGCGAAGACAAGAACACCCATTTTATCTAAGTGCTTAGCTAGGGCATGTCCAAGTCCCGAATCACACCCTAAATGCAGAGTGGAGGAAACACACACAAAATATATAATTAAGTAAATTTAACCCCAGGATAAGTGAGAAATGTTTAAATGTTATTAAATTTCTGTTTAAGCATTACACAAGACTAAACAGATTAAGCTTTCATTGAGAATCCAACCAGATTGACATGGATTCCAAAAACAACTGCAACCTCATAGCCTGGAGCCTGAAACCTTGAACATTTAATTGCATTTTTACAGTCATAATCCTCTTAATTTACGATTCACAAGACACCTTCTTTTGGGCTCTTTTTTTTATTGTGACATTTACACACTGTGAACTACATCATATCTGATTGTACAAGAACTAACTGCTCTGCTTTATGGAATGTATTACTTCAGTTAACCAACTGTAAAAATGTTATCTGTCCAGATCCTATAATGAACAATCTGTAATGGAATGTAAAAGCCAAATAGTGAAATATTTTATTTCTTTTCCATAAAATAAACACTTTAAGATTAAATTACAGCATCTCGATGGTTGATCCTACAGTAGGTTAAAATCCTCCCACATCTGAAAGGAGTTTGTATGTCCTGTGCTTGCATGAGTTCCCTTCCAGGCGCTCTGGTTTCTCCCACTATCTTAGGCTGGGTACACATGGTTAGATATTTTTGGCCGACCAATACATGCCACTATAATTGGTCGGCCAAAAATATATTACCATGTGTGCGGGGGGGCACCGACCAAGCTTGGTCAGCGTTGGTAAATCACGGCCGATCGTGCGGTTTCCTATGGTGAGCGAGCGCTCAGTCGGGGCAAATGACTGTTGGTCGCGCAAACTGTCAGCCGCGGCCACTGTCATTTGTCCCGACCGAGTGCTTGCTAGTAGCGAGTGCTCAGTCGGGACAAAAATTTTTACCATGTGCATCCAGCCTGAAAGACAGAAAAATAGGTTGTGTGTGTGAGAAAGATCTTCGATTGTAAGCTTTCTCGGGCTGGGCCTTATGTGAATTAAATAAATAATTGTAAAGCGCTGTGTGATTTGTGTAGTGCTATATAAGAAAAACTCATACATACATAACTAAAAAAGGTTTGCCTTGATTTGTTTATATTGAAATAAACATATTTAAAAGGTAACTGAGGTCTCCATACAAGTTATATGCTTGTCTCTTTGAGTCTCTATTACAAGCAAATAATAAGCTACATAAAAATACACACACGCCCCAAAGAACTAATCTTTTCTGAAGCCAGTTAGAAACCTGCAACCATTCTCTGTCCCTCTCTACCTATGGACACCTTAAGGATAAAAAATATGTTTTCTTTTTTTTAATACAGCACGAAAAACGATTACAGGCATATCACTCAACTGCTCCAAGTATAACTTCCACAGCGTATCTAACAACACGTCAGGCCATGTGTGTGCTTTTGTGATGATTATTATCAATAAACCACTTGTTTGATACGCCATGGGAGTTGTTATCCTTGGAGCAGTTGAGTGATATCTCTCTCGTGCTGTATTACTGAGCATTATCCGGAAGGCTGGACTGGTTTGCATGGAGGATTACTCCTGCAGTGGATACCAACACTGCTCATCGGTTTCTGAAGAACTCTCAAACTGTGATTGTGAAGCCCAACAAAAATTATGAAATGGAAGAAAATGAACCAAATTGAGTAAAATGTATGCTCTTCATAGCTTTTGCCTCATATAATAGCTATAGGGGAGGCTAGTAAATTCATTGGTTGTTATTTCACCACATGAAATCTTGGGGATGCATTATCAGTACAGTATAGGAACCCCCTTTTGACTACTACATTCATCAGAGAGTGGAGCTAGACCATTGTGTGAATTGTAAGATGATGCTTAAAGGGTATCTGATCTAGAGTACATACAAGTGTACTCTAATTAAAAGAGATATCTTATACCTTTCAAACAAGCCTATGGTTATGTCTCTAGCTTCTCTGCTTCTTATGTTAAAGGCTTGCAAAGTTACACTCAGACAATCAGAATAAACAAGGAAGTGTGTGACAGTAATGTGCTGTGTAAGAAGCCCCACCCTCCAAAATGTTTTTCTTTTCTGAAGCTATTTAAAGACAGTTACAGCAGTTGGATAAAACTGGACATGCTTGTGCCAAAGGCAGGGGGGGGGGGGCGAAGCAATGGTGATTTCACAGTTCACGTTGCTAGCTGGAAACACAACCCTATATACTGCTATACATTTGCATAGATTGCAGCTAGAAGCATGATCCTGGAGTTGTTTTAAAGGTAGGGATGCACTCTTCTTAATAAAGTGCACTTGCATGGAGAATCCAGTTACCCTTTAAACTGATTATAGGAGAGGAAAGTTAAAGGGCATGTCCACCCCCAAAACTATAATCCCCCCCCACTACTGGCCCCATCATGTAGTGTAGTTTAATCCTTACCTCACATCCCAGCTCCATAAGGTTCTCCTGTAGTCCCCCCCCAAAGTCCCAAAAACTGCCCACCAGGAGGATAGCAGAGTCCATATAGGACTCTGCCTCCTACCTGGCCTCCGGGAGAAGTTTGGCATGCGTACTGCAGCCCTTCTCCCCCTCCCTCCCCCTCCCTCTCCCTCCCAATTAGGATTCCCTCCCCCTAGTGTAAAACCCTTTTCACCAAAGATTCCCCCTGTCCCCCCAGCCCCAACTGCTATGTTAGTATTAATAGAAAATGCCCAAAACATTACTTACCTTCCCTCTTGCCTCTGCCGCACTGAGCTCCCGGCAGCCGCGTCCGTGATTGGCTGCCGCTCAGCCAATCACAGACGCGACTGCCGGTCCCGCCCCTCTGCTTGCATTTACTCGCATTTACCTGGCAGCATGGCGGAGGCAAGAGGGAAGGTAAGTAAAGTTTGGGGCATTTTCTAATAATACTAACGTAGCGGTTGGGGCTGGGGGGACAGGGGGAATCTTTTGTGAGAAAATTTTTATAAGGGTGGACATACACTTTAAGCTTAAGATATCAGGTTTTCAAAGAGATGCAAGCTATGAAACTTTAGAGAAGATTAGGTATCAATCCAGCACCCTGGATCATTTTTGTAGTCTCATGAGACTTTGCCTTTGCAAAAAATCAATCCCAGAAAGTGCTGGTTGGTTTGGAGAGTTTGGGTTTGACTGCTTGTCAAAGGTGCAGACTAGCTCCCATTAGAGGCTGGCCAAATCATAGGGGTGGTGGTGGTGGTGTAGATGAGCCTTGAGCAATTTTTAAAAAATGCATTGAGGCAATACAGTTATCCTTTAACTGCTGTTTCCCCTCCTGCCTCCTCTGCATATGTTCAAGCTTCTAAAAAGCTTATTGAGGGAGGAGGCAGATACTTTTACCAGAAAGGAATAGAACTTATCATTAAATATCTGGTTACAAATGCATGTAATAAACTGGTAAAATAGCAGTTGGGGTAAGATAACTGACAAATCACCATTTTTTAGTTTTAAGATTGGACGTGTCCTTTAAATTGAAGATGGCTAAGATATGAACTTCCAAAGAATACATTCATACATTTTGAGGCATGTAGTTAGCTATGTCAGAGATCAATGCTACAATAAATATAGCTTAGATGCTGTGCTTTTTAATAAGCTACATATTTTGACTCCTTGACTTCTTTTGAATTTTTCTTGCTTCACAGAAAAGAAGATTTAATCTCAAACACGTAGAAACTGACAGGCCTGACACTTCTATAATAAATAACTAAAAGATTCATAGAAAACCAGTTCAGATCTGCTCATGTTGCCACTGGATATCAGATGAAATTACCAATATTTTATTTTCAACTTTTCAAGAACATACTAAATCAACATACTGTAATATAGTAAGTCTAGAGTCAATGACTAGTGATAAATGAAACTGATATCTGAAATTCCAAAAATCCCAACAGATCCTCAGATTTTTTTTTAATACCACCAGTTCTGAATTGAAACCAGGCTCATTTGGAAACTGGGACTCACCTCTACTAATGACATCAGCGACTGTGTCAAATTCACCAATGGCAGCTATTTTTATCAGTCCAAACCCCCTGGGTATAAAAGGCTTTACAGGCGCCATTTTGTCAGTGTGTTGGAGAGAGTTTCATGGAGACCTAATAGTGTTTTAGAGTGATATTTTGTGCTTTTCCATTTATAAGTGTTAGTGTAAAAATAACTTTTTAATGTTTGTTTAAGATTTTATATTTGACTTTAGTTTCCTTTTAAATAGGGCTGCCTTAAATAAAAGGGTGTGTCAGCAGATGTGTTTACCTGTGTTTGTGTGGTGGCTATCATGCATTTAAAGGTGTAAAAAATAGCTTTATGATTGATCAAAGGTTACATTTTTTACTTTAGTTGCATAGGACTGCCATGAGAGTGGGTCAGTAGGTATGTTTACCTGTTTCATGTTTGGGTATCATTTTGCATTTATGAGTGTTAAAGTAACATTTTAATGATTTCATTTTTGTCTTTAGTTACCCATTAAATAGGACTGTTATAGAATAATATAAGAAGATAAGAATAATAATGTAATAACCAGTGAATGAGAAATAGAAAGAACTGGAATCTGTCTCTCTCTCCAGCCAAATTAATGGATTTGTGAAGGATTTAAAAAAAATATAAATATATATTAAAGGGTTGGTTCTCTCTTATAGTGAACGTTGGCTTTTAAGCTTTAAGTGAAGAATGGGAGGTAAACTAGCTACATCTTAATGTACCAGTAGAGACAAGCAAAATTACCTGCAGTGTGAATTACCGCTGGATCAGGTCTCGACCAGTAACAGCTATATATAAACTATAGCACAAATGCACGATCGTGTGTTATAGTTTGCTTTCAGAAAGAACCAGTTGTTACCTTTCAGAGGTTCCAGCGGTGGATCGCAATGCCGGTAAGTTCTCTCCTCTCTCCTGGTACATTAAGGGAAGAATGGGAGGTAAGACATAGCTAGTTTACAAACAAGATAAGAATATCGCCTACATATGTGCTAACACCAGGTCTCTCTGATATGCTCTACTCCTGTGTCCAAAACTGAAGACAATCAAAATGAAGAAATGAAGATCCTGGTGGATTTAATGACACCAATCAAGTATGCCAAAACATGCTTTATTGTAATATCCGCACAACATGTTTTGGATCTGACCGATCCTTTATTAACTGATAAAGGTGTTTATCACTTGATAAAGGATCGGTCAGATCTGAAACATGTTGTGCGAATATAGTGAATAATGTACCACCTACTGTAAATTATAAGGATATTAGAAGTCTCTGTGGAGTTCTGTGACCATATAAAAGCACGAGTTCGCAGGCTGACTGCTTTTATAAAGGCACAGAACTCCGAGGGGATTTGTAATATCCTTATAATTTTTAGTGGTGGGTACATTATTCATTATAATCTACCCCTTTTACCCTAGTTTCACCCATCTTTAAAAACCCAGCATTTTAACCCCATTTATTAAATATCTGCTCCCCATGCACTAACCCCCCACCACCACAACACCCCTACCCCCCAGCCAACAACATATAACCCCATGTGCCCACCACCAGTCCTACACACCAATACATTCTCTTATAGAAGTTATTTTAAAGTGTGTACTGAATTATGAGCAGCTGAACACACAGACTGAGAATCCCACCCCCTCTTTCCCTTTGATTGCGCTGCACACATAACTCCTACATGAGTAGCAGACTTGTAAGTGGTTATAGTGGTTGCACGCCTCACTTCCTGATTATAATTACTACTATGTAGTAGCGCGCTGATTATATGAAAATTATTTACAGATGGATCCCATTGGGATCAGCAGGAGGGGTGGATTATACAGTAGTTCAATAAAGCACATTTTGGCATAATTGATTGGTGTCATACAACCCACCAGGATCTAGTTTACCTCTTGTTCATCATTTAAAGCTTAAAAGACAACGCTCATTTTGAGTGTGAACTAATCCTTTAATTAGTCATAATGCGATATGAATTGTATTACTACTTATTTCAATTCAGTAATTATATAAAGGATACCTGCCTTCCATCTCATGCTAGACAGCATTAAAGGGCATGTAATCCCCCTCTCCCTCTGGATATATCTTTGCTGCCTGGTGCCCTAACTTTAAAAACCTTTTCTGTAGTGTAGGGCACCCTAGCCCAACCCCAACTGCCAAGTCCGTTTGTTAAAGAAAGGAGCAAAACTCTACTTACACTCCATCATTCCCCCGAAGTTCTGCATTGCTGGCAGTCGCGTCTGTGATATACCTAAAATAAGAATAAAACTCACAGTTTAATGTGGGTTTTACACTGATTTTAGGGCACTGTGCTGTTTCCAAATGTTTTTGGAACCTTGTAGTGCAAAAATTAACACTGAGTTGGATTGGGCCTTTAAACCTGCCCAACTCCCGGCTTCTTACCTTTACGCCATCCCACGATGCAATACCGGACTTACAGGGAGATTCAAAAAAGGTTCTTACAGTTAAAAATAGTGCCCCAACAAATCAGATCTTATTTAAGATATGAAAGCTAACATCTGATTGGTTGGGGCAAAATTAGCACCATTTTTAACGATAAGAACTTTGATTGAATATCTCTGATAATCACTTTACGTCAGGTATTATATCACTGGATCCCACAAAGGTAACTAGCAATTTTTTTCGAATCTCGAAATCTCCTCATTTCTGTAGAACTTTCACAAAGGATAGAGGAAAAAGCAATGTATCATTGAATATCCGGTTCTGATTCGATTTTTTGAAATATTTAGAATTTTTGACATTTATAGAAAGCATAAATAAAAGGTCTGATCTGATGATAACGCCCCTTTGTCTTTAGTGTGTGTAGTGTTTTTCCAAGAGCTCCCGATATTGACAAATCGTAAGGAAATGTTTAAAAATTTCCCTCGGCCCCGGTCGTCTCCCTGTATTTAAAGTATAGGGAGCAGAGATGGACCCAAATCCCGACCCGAACCTTGTTCCGAAGCAGATTATTTTTCTTCCTAGCTGCAGAAATATGTCCCAAATTTTTTGAAGTTTCCTTCAAAATTCTGAACATTTTCACATTTCAAATATTCAAAAAATTATGAAAATACTACACAGAATTCCAAAACAGGAAGTGGACAAAGTATACAAAAGTGAGTTAAAGATTGTGTGGTTTGATCCACAGACCATTTCCCAGGTCCCTGACCCATTTACAGTAAGTTACCATTGCTTTATTTTAGGTGGATATTTTCTGATTTTTTCTCCCCCCATTTACTTCAATGGTTTTGCTCACGGATTTTCCAGAAAATCCACGAATCCTGGAATGGAACAAATTTTCACAAGTTTGCCCATCTTTTGAAATGAGATAATTGTTAACAATGTGGATTACACAGGAGGATTACAGAATTTCCTCTTTCCGGTAGTTTATTACCTGGCACCTTGAGGTCATCCGAATGTACAAGGGGGGCAGTGTAAAAAAGGATTAAAACAATGGGGAGATACAGACATGAACTGTGTTACTTGTTTGGGGACAGGTGTAAAACTGACAGTAGCATAAATGGGAACGTATCATTCTATTGATAGAATTGTCCTCATACTGTTATCGGAGTGGCACTTTAAAAGGGGGGGTGAGTGGAGTGCAATGTACTCACCACTGCCCATGATAACACTTTCAGGAATCCCTCCCTTAAAAATCCTGTGTTTGGGTCCAAAATAAGTGTTTCCACCTTATAAACAGGTTTGGGATAAAATTACTGAATCTCTATTTGTCATCACCAAATGATTCAACACAATTAGCTAAAGGGCAATGAAGTAAGCTTATTTTGCAATAAATACTTTTGCATAAACTCAAGAAATTCAAGTTAAACTGAAATTAGCATCATTGTAGAGCTTTCACTTATTGTAGTGTCTTTTAAACCTACCCCAAAATCTTATTGGCTCAATATCCAACATCCAATCAGAGGTAAGATTAAATCTACACCATCAAATTTTGGAGGCGTGTTTGAGAGGCACTATAAAAACATGGGGGATTTGAATTGGAATTTAGTGTTGTTGAGCAAATCTGCACACGTCTCACACCTGAAGGGATCCCACACCTATGGTAAAGCATAGTGTGAAGGATTTCCAGTATTCTTTGTGGCATCTCTACTTTGCAATGGCTGGGAATCGAAGATTGTGAAAATAAAGTTTTTTTAAAATAAATATTTGTTCTACAAAAGGCCAGTAGTTATAACCAGGCAGCTGTAATATGGCCAATGGAAATGGCGCAGGTCCTGCAAAGTAAGAGTTAAACCAAACCTCAGGTAGTAATATTGGGTTTAACTGTTTTTTTTCTGTTAGTGGCCTTCATTACATCTTCCTCTTAATTCTTTTGCTAACAGAATGATCTCTTTAAAGAGTATGTCCACCCTAAAATGGAACTTTTGATATAAGGTCCCCCCTGGGCTCCCAGCCCCAACCGCTATATTTTTTTTTTTAAAAAGCCCCCCAAACTCTACTTACCTCCCCTCTTTCCTCCGCCGCGCTCCTGGCCCTCTGCTTGCAAGGAAATGCAAGCAGAGGGGCGGGACCGGCAGCCGCGTCTGTGATTGGCTGAGCGGCAGCCAATCACGGACGTGGCTGCCGGCAGCTCACTTCGCCGGAGGAAAGAGGAGAGGTAAGTAAGAGTTTGGGGAGCTTTCTAAAAATAAAAAATACCCGGTTGGGGCTGGGGGACATGGGGGAGCAGGATATTAAATGGGTTTTATCTAGGGGGAGGGATAGCAGAACGGAGGGAGAGGGAGGAGAGGGAGGGGGAGGGAGGGGGGAGAAGGGCTGCAGTACGCATGGCAAAAACTACCTGAGGCCAGCTAGCAGGCAGTGTCCTATATGGACTCTGCTAGCCTCCTGGTGGGCAGTTTTTGGGACTTTGGGGGGGGACTACAGGTGAACCCTATGGAGCTGGGATGTGAGGTAAGGATTACACTACACTACATGATGGGGCCAGTAGTTGGGGGGATTATAGTTTTGGGGGTGGACATGCCCTTTAAAATAATGGTCTTAAAGCATAACTATTAACTTTTTAAAAATGTAAAGTACCTAGGGCAGTTAGGTTGGATTGATTATTGTTACCTCACAATATCGTTTCATTGAGGAGCTACAACATGTACAGTTTTTATTCACCAGGTTAATCCTGGACTAGTCCTGTATTAAAGATAATGCTGAAGCGAAGAGGGAGACTGTTTTTTTAAAAAAAAAAAACTTTATAAACTCTAGTTCTCCCTTAAAAACATGTAAAAAAATGTCAATTTATATTAACCTGTGAGTTACAGCACACACGGAAAAGAAAATATTAGAAAGTTTTTAAAAACGCCTCCTTGTGTACTATGAAATACAAATATAAAAGTGAATTTATAAAATGGCACAAATATGAAACATTTAATATAGTTTTGCACTAATTGTATTCTCTTTGTTCACATAGACTAAGTTACCATAGGAGAAAAAAATGATATATATTGTTACAACCTCCCACTCCAGTCTATCTGCCTACTTATCAGTTATCAGAAAAAGTACTCCAATTAATTAAAAAATCAAATAAACAGAACGGAGATGGTGGGTTAGTGAACATAAATACACAGCACACATATCTAAAAAATAGTCTGTAGGTCATTTGTGCATGGACCTAAATCTTTTACCATAGACCTCTGGGGTCAACTGATACTTAGCTATGATAGCAGCCTTGATAGCTCCATAATCGTTATCACTCTCCCCAGGTAATTCTACAAATCCATCCAGAGCTTGTAGCACAGGTGTGGAGTCAGATGTCTGGCTCAAACATCCTGAGGCAGACGATACTGATGATAGAGTATCGCTCAACAGAGCGTAAAAACAAATCAATGTCCATATCCTTCTCCATAGCTGCAAATCCGAATTTTTGCAGCTATGACTGATGCAGTTTAGCTATCTCCAGTTCATATTGTCGTGCAGCTTGCCGCTCTGCTGCCTCAGCCTGTCTCTCAGCTTGACGCTCTTCTGCCTCAGCCTGTAGCTGGAGTTTCAGAAACTGCAGGTATTCCATGGGGGTTAGTGTCGCTTAACCTCTGCAACACTGCCTGGAGCTGAGGAGACTGGGTAGTTGCAGGGGTATACCTTGGTTCCATGCTGGGCAGTAACAATAGTTTTGTGTTCATGTTGTAGTGAGTCATCCCTGCTATAGGCTAATCAAGCATTTCCTGTGCTTGGATATCTGCCTCCATTTATTCACGATTCAGCTCCTCCTTCCTTTTCCGATATGAATCAATGTGTCTGCTTTGGCACACAACGATTAAGTCATCCAGACTCATGCTTTTGTAATCCACGGATTAAGCCATTTTGCCAAGTAGAGGAAAGTATACAAAACAAGATTTTGGGAAAAGGCACTGTGTGGCAGTTTAATATAAATAATCTAATGCACCGGCTATTGACCACAGAGTTAATTAGTTAACACTATAATAGAGGTTTAGAGTATAAACACCGAATATCCCAAACTCTGCCAACCAGATGTCACAACCCCCCAGTCCGGTCTGTCTACCTGCTTGCCAGTTATTGGAAAATGTGCTCCAATTAATCGAAAAGTCAAATAAAACAATTGAGAAGGTGGGGTAGTGAACATATTACACACACTAACATATATCTAAAACGTATATGGTAAGCTGCCACCACATTCCGAGACAGCGGAATGACCTGCTAAATTTATCTAAGGGATTATACACACCACTAACTAATATATATCTAAACAATACTTCCTATACAGAAGCATAATTTAGAAGACACAGGTTCGTTTTTTGGTATACTCAGAATAGGACAGTTAGCCTTTAAATGATTCTGTATTATTTATTAAAAGGTAAAAAAGAGTGCATAAAAAGGTACAGAAAAATGCTAGGATAAATTATTGAACATAAAAGGTAGCACACAGTTAAGGATAAAGGGGATAAAGAAGAGAATACTTAGGGTAAATGGCATTTGATATCCATGAGCAAAGTCCAGGAGATCTTAGTAATCCAATATGGGTCAAATATGATACTCAAAGATGGAAGCCAATATACGGTCCGTCCAAGTTAGTTCCAGTGTCTGTTGACATTATTCTGGGAAGTAATACATAACTCTTTACCATGAATTATTATGAAATATTAAATGTTTTTGAAATGGCATCTGTTCCTTTGGCTTTGTTTTAGAGCTGGGCCTCCTGCTATTATCGCACCCAAAAATCAGTAGCCATACTGGTTAATGGTGTGATATTTCCCACCTATTGCCTTTAAAGCAGACACCCTGCTAAGGTTAGAACATCTGTAACAAACATATATAGATGAAGGGAGAATACTTTTACAAATGGTCAGTCAGAGGCTTTTATTAACCCTTTGATTAACCTGAGTAGGCGGGAGCTGCCATATATGTTGACCATTCTAATAAAGTGAGAAAATAAAAAACTTAATACTGCAGTTAAAGATATTACCTGTTAAAATGGGAGTTAAAATGACATTTGTGACATATATATATCCCTTATTTTATATAAATAAATTTATATTTTTATGGAGATTGCATTGAGTTTTTAGGAGCAACTAATTAGGTGGGGGTATATAACACTATTACACATAGGAAAGGTCTATATGTATGTGTGTAATTATCACTATTTATTTAAAATCACCATAACCAATAACACTATAAAAAAAAGTATAGTACTACTACTTACCACTGAATTACAAAACAAACTAGAAAGGGAACGTTTAAGTATAAACTTTGAATTTGGCTTGAAAGACTGCATTTTGGAAGGGAATTTGTGTGTTTGTGCTGCAGATTTTAAAACTCAATAATGTCAATGAAGAGGACATTGTTGTTTTTTACTTATCCTTTAAATATGTTACATGCATTAAAGGTAGGTCAGTTGGTGTGTGTGTATTCATATCAGGTTGGGGGATAAAATAGTAACAGGGAGATTCAATAAATGTTCTCATCGTTTAAAATGGTGCTAAATTTGCCCCAACCAATAAGAACTTATGTAACATTTGAAAGCTAACATCTGATTGGTTGGGGCAAAATTAGCACCATTTTTAACGATAAGAACTTTTATTGAATAACCCCCTAACTTTTTTGATGATTGGTCAAAATGAGTTTTTTTTACATTAGTTACCCTTTACGTATGGCTGCCATAGTAATGGATAAGTAGATCAGTAGGTGTGTGTACCCGTGTCAGGTTGAGAGTTAAAAAAAAAAAAACTTTTTTGATGATGGGTCAAAATTATTTTTTTTGACTTTAGTTACCCTTTAAGTATGGCTGCAACATTAATGGAGGGGTAGGTCAGTAGCTGTGTATACCTGTATCACGTTGGGGGTTAAAAAAACAAAGTTTTTTGATTATTGATCAAAATTTGCTTTTTTGACTAGTTACCCTTTAAAGTATGGCTTCCACAGTAATGGATAAGTAGATGAGTAGGTGGGTGTACCTGGGTCTGGGTGAGGGGTATGTCTTTTTTGTGTTTACAACCATAAAACTATTTTTTATCGAGGATAAATCTAAATTTGTTTTTTTGACTTTAGTTACCCTTTAAATATGGCTGCCACCGTAATGGATAAGTAGATCAGTAGTTGTGTGTACCTGGGTCTGGTTGAGGGGGTATGTCTTTTTTGTGTTTACAACAATAAAACTATCTTTTATTGAGAATAAATCTAAATTAGTTTTTTTTTTACTTTAGTTACCCTTTAAGTATGGCTGCCACAGTAATGGATAAGTAGATTAGTAGGTGTGTGTACCTGGGTCTGGTTGAGGGAAAATGTCTTTTTTGTGTTTATAACCATAAAAATATCTTTTATTGAGGATAATCTAATTTAGTTTTTTCGACTTTAGTTACCCTTTAAATATGGCTTCCATGGGGATGGAAAGATATGTCAGTAGATGGGTGTACCTGGGTCTGTGTGGGGGGTTGGGGATATCACCATTTGTATTTATGACCATGAAAAAAACTGTTTTGAAATATCCACATTTCAGGATTATAGTCTATGGGAAAAAATGTCTGGAAATTCGCCGATAACACCGTAACGCTTCCGCGGATTCCTTAGCTAGAAGATATCACACTTCTCCTATATGCCCCGCATGTCTGTACCAAATTTAATGCCTCTAGCTCAAAAACTGTGGGAGGAGATACGGTCCAAAAAAGCAGAAGAAGAAAACGGAAGAAGAAAAAGAAGAAGAAATAGAAAGAACAGTAATTTGGCTTTTTCAAGCCAAATTAATGATATACAATTAATAAAGTATACTTACTTTACTGGACACTCCTAAGTTTAAATGGGAAACTCAAAATTGTAGGTTTAGCCACACCTCTAGGATTTCTACATGGGTCTCCATGTAGACACTAAAAGGAAGAGGAATTTTACTAACATCCAATGAGGTTCTGATTTTACACTGTTAGCAAATCAAAAAATTCTCTTAGGCATTGTACATGACAGGACAGGATGTGTAAGGATGTTTCTGTATTACACACAATTATGTGCTATTTGTAAAACATGTGACAGTCTTAGCCAATTAGAACATTTTTCAGACTCTCACATTTACTCCCCCCTCCCCTGTCTATAGAAAGTAATAAGACAATCCAGTTTCTGTTTGCTAGACAGGAAGTGATGTCTGTATATGATAAAATGACTTTGCATGTCTCTGAAACTACCCAGCATGGCCAGTTTTTCCCTTTCCCCCCACTATTGATAACATGAGTCTGTGAGGTACCTTCTGTTATAAGAAGGCTCTACTTCTTTTTACACTCTGTAGGGAGCTTTTAGCTCCTTTATTCATACCTCTCCCTAACTTGTAAAGCTAATCACTATCCTGTGTTTTCAAGTCCGAACCCTATAGTGACTGTAAATCTGGACCTTGCTGTGATAAATACTAATAAGTATGAACCTAGCATGTTAATCTGGATCCTCTATAGGGTCTCAGGTTGTGTAATAGTGCTGTTCAAATTGAACTGCACATTGTGGCAGAATTGCCTGGGTCTGTTTTCAGATCAGCAGGTTGGGGGCCGACCCCAATCATATATTTTCGGCCGATTAAACCACAGCAGTATCGGTTGGTTGCTGGTGTGTACCCAGCCTTAGACTTCATGAATTATAACTGCCAGGTAGGTGGTTTTTGGAAGTGAGGGCAAATATGATAAGGTTTATGACTCTAACAGGGAGATTCACCCAAGCTCACTGGGCAAAGTTCCCGTACAGAATTTACGCGTCTGGTAAATTACTTTGCAATGGCCGTGCGTGTGCCTCTTCTGGTACTTGTGCTGCCGCCGCAAAGCGAGCCTTAACGTAAATCACAACTGATTGCCACAATCAAGGGTTTCTGCCATATTGGAAACGGCCTTTTCCAATATGGCAGAAACGTGTTGATTGTGTTTACCACTAGAATAAACTACTACAGTTGATTGAAATCCCACGTGTGCTCCGACTCCATTGATCTGTATATATATATATATATATATATATATATATATATATATATATATATATATATTAGATAAAACTGGTTTCAAATGTTGCCAGGTCTGTAAAGCGAGGTATTTATCACAAACTCATCTACTACACTAAGGATTTTAGCTGTAGTTTTCCATTAACACATAAATAATCTATTTTATCAGGAAGTATTTTTAGTGTTTATATAACTGATCTGTATGAATTGTTTCACTGGGACACACAGACTGAGAAACTTTGATCAAAATAGGGAGTGGCACAGGAATCTTCTTCCCTGACTGACACTAACTCTGTAGTAACTATGGAAATGTTCTGTATATTTTCATTACTCTGTAAACTAACTTTAAAGGGCAAAACAGCCTTAAAAGTACATGTGTTCTCTTTGAAATAAAAAGTGTAACTAAGGGGCATATTTATAAACAATCGCTATTTTCGCTATTTCTCTATCGCAGGACATCGCAATGGCAAAGATTATATCCCCGTATTTATAAACTGGATATTTTTCACCAAGACAATGTTCGTCGGTAGGGATGGCATAGAACTCGAACTCGAACCCGAGTTTGAGCCGAACTGTTTGAATTCGAACGGCCCTGGACTTCTCGAACTATCTCGGACGCGGACTTTCGATATTTCCCGGACTTTCGATGATTTATCGAATGTTCGAACGTTCGAGTATCGAATCCGCGAGTAAAATGTCCATGGTATCTAGGCGGGAACATCAAATCTGTGAGTAAAGTCTCCATTACAGCCTATACGCGAGTATCGAATCTGCGAGTAAAATGTCCATGTTACCTCGAACGTTCGAACGCGAAAGCTCGAAAGTAGCGCGCATGAGAGTAAAATTGATTTTACTTAAGTCATGGATATTGGGACATGCTCCCCAGACCATTTCCCAGATCCCACAGCCATTTACATTAAGTTACCATTAATATTTTAGTTGTATTTGACTCGAACTTTTCGAACTATTTGCCTCCCATAGACTTTAATGGGTCCATTTTCGAACTTTCGAACTTTAACAATAGTTCTAAAGTTCGAAAACGGACCGAAATTTCAATAGTTCGACCATCTCTATTCGTCGGTAGCATCGTCAATGTGTGCAGGAGACTTTGCGATACTCATTGCATTAAGTCCTGTATCCTGGCAAAAGAGGAAATGGCAAATGCAAGCGAAGGTAAACAAGCAATCTTGGTAAAATCAGAAATCACCAATGGTATTAGAGTAAATGCTACAAAATTGTCTAACACCCCCACCTGACCCTTATTACTGTTGAGAAACACTCCTCAGTGTACTTATACCTCCCAGGACCATATTAGTTTTTGAAAACCTGGTTTATAAATATGGCGCTAATAATTCTATGTGCCATCAATGCTAGCATTAACAAAATGTATAAATATCACACTCATATATTTGTTCTTATATAGAATATAATAAAAAAATAGGACTAATGAGAAAACAGAATAAATTATTCTAAGATTCCTTCAATCATATAAATACATATATTTTAGCATTCAATAAAAATTACTTATAGTTTAAACAATAATATTTATCAGAGTCAGATATAGGGCATTACTCCTCTACTCTTTTATCATTTTCTGGATACAAAATATCACATACAATAAGACACTGAGAACAGAATGGATCAAAATCACAAATGCTAGCTGAAATAGCCAATCCGGCTGAGATTGCTCTCCTCGTGGGTTCCGCTCAGATTTCTATCAAAGTGGCTAGGTGACTGGAATCTACAGGGATAAAGACTAGCTGCAGCTGCACTCCAGTGGTGGGCCGCAGAGATATCACAATATAAGTTGATTTGATATATGCTTAAAGGAGAAAAAAGTCCCCAGACAACATTGTCCCAATAGACAGAGCACATTCTCAAACACACTACAAGCTGTGTCTCATCTCTCCCTTTGCTGTGGATGCTGGGTGATTTATGAAAATAACCTGTGGGTATTAGGGGTCAGCTCCCATTATTCACCTTATCTGGGAACACCCACCTAAGTGTACGTAGTACACTTAGCAGGAAATTTCAGTCTTGCCTCCTGGAAGCTGACAGACAATCATGTTACAGTTCAGAGATTACATTACAAATGCTCCTATCACTAACAATGATAAATTCCTTTGCTTCTTATACAAAAAAGAAAAGTAATCTATGCAGTGTATGTCTTTGCTAGCATGGATGAAAGAAACGGAACATTTAATATTTCAGCAAAAAATAAAAGTAAGTATGGGGAATCGAACCAGAAACCTTCTATGCAGTGTCTTTCTAAAAAGAAAGCTTTCTACCTCTATGCCATAAGGGCTAATAAGTAAAAGACTAGTACATGTATTCTTCATCTTTTGCTAGAAACATAATAAAAACAAAAAAAGGGAGCATGGGGAATGAAACCTGTGTCCCAGTAGTTAGATTTTTTCCTAACGCAGCACTTTAGGAGAGCGCCACCAGTGAACTTGCAATAGATATATGCTACTGGAAGACTGTCAGCATTTCACGCTGGTTGGTAAATAAATAACAGAGCTTTTATATATTAAGTTTGTACATATGTAGAAACTTTATATTTTTCTAGAGACATGGAAACAAACAAACAAAAAAGCAATAAACTCAGACAGTAGACTATGTTATATTGCTTCATAAGTAAACTAGGGGATTAGAATGTGTGACTTCTTGGTCTGTTTGTTCCAAAAATACAGCATTTACATGGTGCTCTACCACCAACTCAACTGTGATCACAGGTATGCTTAGAAACTTAATAGTTTGCTAGAAAGAGAAGCTAGAAATTTTGTGCATAGAGACAGTGAATCCTGGGGTCAGGGGGCGTGGCTCTTTGAAGCCAACATGGGCTATGAGTTGTACTGGCAACAACACGGAAGCCTCCTTTGTTACAGAATCTATTACTTAAATCTACTAAATGCAAAAAACTAGAGAAGAATCTTTCAATGTATTGGTATTCTGAGGAGAAAAGCTTTCACATTAGGATTCAAAAGTTTAGTTCTTCTTTAAGGTTCTGGAATATAGATATTGGGAAGCTCATTGAAAATTGGGAAGCTCGTAGAAAATGTTATTTCAACAGACAAAACAGTCTAATACTGTCTCCAATTAAGTTCACACATTATGATAACAGGAACAGTCATTGTCAGTTATCATTGGTTTAAATATTATCTATTTTTCATCAGCACAACTAAAAAGAAGTGACACAGCCATCTGGTTTTTTTATTATACTTTTTTAAATCATCATCATTTTTTCATTATTTCATCATCATCATTACTATGAAGTGCCAAAACCATTTGTTTATCATCAATTATTAGCTCCTTCCATTTTTTTAATCTAACACTATTTGAATATATATTTAATTTATATTTTATTGAATGTAATATTTTTCATCCAGAGAATGATGAGTAAAGGGGTAATGCCTTATCTCTGACTGGTAAATATTATTGTTTAAACCAGGGGTGGGCAATTAAATTTCACGGGGGTGGCATGAGAAACTTGGATTGTGGCGAAAGGCTGGACCAATAGGTTCAACTCAATTCTAATTATAAAGATTGTAAAACTGAATTTTAAATCAATTTTTATATTCCTGGTTCATTTGATGGTTTTTTTTATTATTAGTTGCAATATATTATAGAAGGTGTGTAATATCTATTCCATCACATTCAATTAATCAATTGATTGGGTCATCATTTTTTAAATAAAATATTCTAAATAAAAATAAATAAATTATTTAGCCTGAGACAATCAATTAATATTAAGATTTCTTTGGGTACAGGTCTAGTGTTGAGGGGCCAGTCAGGGGCACTCAAAGGGCCAAATGTTTCCCAGATCTGGTTTAAACTATAAGCAATACTTATTGAATGCTAAAATCTATATATTTAAATGATTGAAGGAATCATATTTGAATATATGTTGTTAAAAAAATAACAATCCCATCAACAACAAGAAATATTACACCTCATAAAAGAATACCTTTTATTTGAAGGACAATTATAGCAAACAAATTGAATTTAAAAGCTTGTTGAGGTTTTAAAGTCCATTTGTCAGGGAGATAGAGGATGCCATTCCTAACTCCCTGGGTGGCCGTGATAAGTTCCACTCCTGCTGTGGCTGGTAGCTTACCACTCCCCTAATTCAGACTAAGAGATAACAGCTACTGCACAAGCAGATACCTCACCACTTGTGCATGTGGTCACTCATGGAGGTAGAAATAGGGAAACCTCAATAGGGTTTTAAAGGGCATGTCCGCCCTTAAAACAAAAAATTGGTGACTTGTCAGTTATCTGCTTGCAACCCCAACTGCTATATTTACCAGTTTATTACATGCATTTGTAACCAGGTATTTAATGATACATTCTATTCCTTTCTGGAAAAGATATCTGCCTCCTCCCTCTGCTCAATGAGCTTTTTATAAACTTGAGAATGTGCAGTGGAGGCAGCAGTCAGTCATTGGTTTTGATGTCAGCAGTCACAGCCTTGAATGAATGCATGGAGGGAGGAGCCAACTTACTCTGCCAAAATTGAGGTAATAAATAAACTTAAATATCTGGTTAATAATATCAGGGAGATTCAATAACAGTTTTTGTTGTTAAAAATGGTGCTAATTTTGCCCCAACCAATCAGATATTAGTTTTCAAATGTTACATAAGATCTGATTGGTTCGGGCAAAATTAGCACACATTTTAACGATAAGAACTTTTATTGAATCTCCCTGTATATCTAATAATGTGCTAAATATATCAGTTGGGGAAAGGAGCAGGTAATGGATCAGTTGTTGATGGATGTGATCAGTTTTTGTTTTAAGAATGAACATGCCCTTTAAAGTCTATTTTTACTACACTTGCTCTTTAAACAACATTGTTACAGAGGAAAGTCAATATCTAGGATAAAAGTTGAGGCAAGAAAAGCTGCTGCACATTTGAACAGAAAATGGACAATGGGTATTACATGATACTAAAAAGAAATACGCCTCCCATTTAACATACAAAGGGAGATTCAATAAAAGTTCTTATAGTTTAAAATGGTGCTTATTTTGCCCCACCCAATCAGAGATTATTTAACATTTGAAAACTAACATTTGATTGGTTGGGGCACCATTAAATTAGCACCATTTTAAATGATAAGAACTTTTATTGAATAACCCTGACAGTATTCTAAATGTACACAGGATTTTACAGACAATTCGCAGGAAGTGACTGACAAAAAATGTTAATAATTTACATGATATTTATCTACAGCAAAAAAAATGTTGTAGATCAGAACTTCTGATGCCTGAAGGTAAAGGCCATAAAATTCAAACATGTGAATTAAAAGTAAAGCTGTAAAACTGTTTTGTAATGCAATTACTATACAACCCATCATATATTATTTAAAAAATATCCATGACAAGTAAATTCATGTTACTGTAAAGTGCACTTTGATTTCTTGTTTTTTTATTTTGCAGTATTTAACTTTTACAGCCCATTTCTTTTTTGGCATTTTAATTTTAGTATGCAGGCAGCTTCTCCAGTCGTAAATGTTTGCATGCTGTGCACCAGGCAGTCTGCATAATTTCATCTGCGCTGGGTGTGTTGGAGATGGATGAACTTGCCCTGCACTGCTAAATCACTCCAATCCAGCCAAACAGATCTCACAGACGTGACCTATACTGGAAAGAAGTGTCAGGAGACTAAAACTGCCAATTAAAATTCACCAATTATATATATTTTTATTATTTATATCCAAATGGCGCTACATAAAACATTCTAATCTGCTCTTTTCTGATATATCTAAAAAGTGTGCATTCATGGAGCCTGGGGTAAAGGAGATTTCACCATCTGTATAGCAATGATTTATTTGAAGGTGGTAGTAAATCATATTTCCCTCTAAGCAGTGAATGCACAGACGCACATAACTCGAATCGCCAGGCCCGCGTAAAATAGTGTGCGCACAAAAAGTTGTGGAATAAAATCACTGCTTTATGTAGATCACAAAATGTAATTTCGTGTTTGCACCAAAAATATATATAAAATAAAATAGCAATGTTTCTGTCTTTTTTCTAGGACCTTTATCAAGCTTGATAAAGGCATGAGTAGAGTATTTTCATTTGAATTGTGTGTGCCCACACTACAGAGGGAAATATATACATGCCCAGGTGCTTAAGCCAACAGAAGATACATTGGAGGAAAGAATCGGAGCACTCACAGGACTTCACAGTGCCATCACTTTTAATGTGAAATGATTAACGTGTTTCAGCCACCATTAACAGCTGTTATCAAAATCAAATTTATGTAAAATATATATAAATATGTAATCTATTTTTCAAAGATCTTTGATAGACATTATTTAATAAAGCGAAAACTGTGTCTATGATAAACCGGTTAAAATGAAGGTCAACTTGAAAGGGGGGGGGGGGGGGGCAGATGAAATTATTTTTTGCAAGCTTTTGCAAGTATGGGACAGGTGATTACTTTAACAAATACAGAAAAATAATATACCAACTCTATATGGACCTTTTTCACCTATGCTGAATGCAGGTGACAGGGATACTTACCAACAGGATTAAAATGTGATTGGCTGCATTTTTATACAGCTGTCCTGGGTAGTGACTATCAACAATCTAGAGCATTATGCAGGACATTATCAGGGAGATTCAATAAATGTTCTTATCGTTTAAAATGGTGCTAATTTTGCCCCAACCAATCAGAACTTATGTAACATTTGAAAGCTAACATCTGATTGGTTGGGGCAAAATTAGCACCATTTTAAACAATAAGAACTTTTATTGAATAACCCCCTATGTTTTTAAAAGTAACATGCAAAGTGACCCTATGTCATAAGATAAATAAAAAGGTCCCTTTACACAGCACCCCTGTAATAAATTTTATGTCCACCCCAAAAAAAAGTCTACTTGTCTCAACTGCTCTTAAAAACCCCAACCGCCCCACTGCCAGCATCCAACAATCTAAGATCAAACAACAATCCACTCTGAAGCACCACTTTCAGAGAAGTAGAGACAGGTCGGCAAATTATCTTGGTTGAAATGGACTTTACACAATGCATATATTTTGCAGTGAGCAAGGATATGGTTTTTGGAAGGATATGGTTTCTCCAGCAGCATATTGATCCATTAGCATGGCCAACTATTCATAATTTTCAGTAAATTCCCGTTATACCACAGGCCTAATCCATTAAAACTTATTAAAATTACTTTTTTCCCCCCTTTCTGAAATTAATTCCAGTACAACATCTACAAAATCTAAACAAGGTATTCTTCTAAATAATAGTTGTAGCTTTCACTAAATTCCATTTTTAAATGCAGGCACGATAACTAAACACAAATGTGTCAGGTAATACGGAAACTGCATTAACATTTAGCCTGAAATAATAAACGTATTTATTTGTAGAAAGCCGCTTAAATATAATGGAGGAGATTATTTTTACAATTTATTTGGAAATTTCCATTTTTAAAATGCTTTGTTCTGTCATTTATGTTTTAACATGGTTAGTAAGAAATAGTGGAAAGAAACATGATTTTTTTTATGGTTTTATTTTTTCAGTCTCCAAAAGTATTGCTCTATTACTTATTTGAAACATTTATTTTCTGCTTGAATTAAATTTTTACAGCCTATGAAAAAAGCTGCAATTTAAAAAAAAAAAAAAAAAACAACCTTTTTTCCGTGACTATTTGCAAAATTACAAAGGAACATTCATAAAATAATTCTTACCTGTAATGAGTATAGATTTTCCTTCTGTGCTTAACAGGTCTCTGACAGGTATTGAATAATAATAGATAGTGCAAGCTACAATTAATAGGGTTAAGCCAGCACCGTCAGACAAAATGAAGAAGCAGAAATTCCCCAGTATGAGCAATGACAGGAGGCTACAGGCTAAAGCTTTATGTATCTTCACCTTGTTCTTAATTAATTTGTGAAGGGTTGATCCACTGAATAACACAACCACAGCAAAGTATAAAAGATTATAATCCAACTGGCCCATCTCGCCAGTCCTGATAAATTCAGTGAGTAAAAGAATGTTCATTGAGCAATAACATATACTGAATGAAGACTTGTATGTGTTGTTATGAGTTGCTGGTGTAAATATTAAACTTATTCCCGCCTCTTTTTTGTTTGAGTAGTTTTTTATTCGTCAGCCACATTAGCTCCTCCTTTCAGAGTACAGAGGACTTATGCAAGATGTTTCAATAAGTCAACTGATGTAAAAGGTGTGCTTGCATCCAGTAAAGTAGGGCGGCTGGAAGTTTTTTACTTTAAAGAAAATTCATTTCTTTATTACCCAGCAACTATCTTTTCAATAATTAAGATATTTTAACTTTACTTTGAAATACAAAGTGAAAACCAACAATCTGTGCATTGAAAATATTTTTTTAAAGGTAATGGGCCTAATGCAGAGCACTTTGATAAATAAAGTATACCATTTTGTTTTTATTATACGGTAGCACAATGTCCATAGAGGGCCCACAGTGGATCACAGGCCATCAGTGGATTATTCTCAGGCTTTGTAAGTAAAACTATGAAAGTGTTAGAAATCACTCACCTGCAATCTGTACCAGCTCCCTTACACACACTCTGAGCCCCATCCCCCCATGTGCACATGCGGCTCTTTGCTGTGCTTCTTTTTCCAGTCTGTTAGAACACAGCCAAATCAGATTTGCTAATTATTTTGAATAGGCCAATTCTGTCCTGTCTACCTCAATCAGAATCAGGGTTGCCAGGTGTCCCTTTTTGGACGGGATTGTCCCGACTGCAGGGACAAAATCCAGAGTCCCGCAGTCAGGGACGAATTCCCCTCCAAACACCAGCCCTGGCAGTTACGCCACTAACCCAGCCTCCAGTTGTGGACACTCTCTAACCCCCGCCCCTCTCTGCCCCAGCTCCTCCCCCATCCACCGTGATTTCACTGTGACATCACGGCCCGCCCCCTCCCGCTCGATGGGGGAGAGGGGAAATCTGGCAGTCCTGATCAGAATTCACCCTGGCTTTTTACAACTTCCTGATTGTATGTCATTGCCTTTAATGATCTACTATCTGCAGCCCCTGGTTGCCTGTTACAATGTTTGGTTGCCTTTCTGGTGGTGGTGTGTTATTTCATTAGATTTGCCGATTTTCCTGATCTTGATTTTTGCCACCTGGGTGATCTTCTAACTGTTTTCATCCTTTGGTAACCTACCATGTTTGGCTTACTGTCCTGTGTCTGCCAGACTCTGGACTATGCATATTTTCTCCGTTCTGGTTTTGTGGAACTTTCTGTTTATAGATGTGTGCTTCTGGTAACATCTGGGACTCTTAGGCCTCAGTCCAGATACTTTATGCTTAGAACTGTTAGGGCACAGCCACATTGCATCGCTCCTTCTGAGATAGGTAATCTTGCGATTGTGCATAAAAATGGTAATCACATGCGATTGCGTATCACCATTGGATGCAAAATCTCAACTTAAATTTAAGTATGCCATGTTTTTGTTGAAATGGCAAATGTAAATCAAAAATTAACTCTTCAAAGAGAGGAAATGATCCTATCAGATCTGATGGGATTTTTCTAATATTACCCAAGGTTAGGAAATAAAAGATATACTATTTCTATGACAGAGAATAGCCTCACAACTAGCTAGGCCTACCTTTTTGCAGGATCTTAACTCCCACAAATTTAACAGTGACATTAAGTCTGAGGCCACACTAGAACATGTCCTAGTGGAAGCATGCATGTGAGCATTTCTGGTGTGCTCTGATTGCGTGATCGCAGTGCACCTAGTGTGACCAGCGCAATCTCCACCCCCCAAACCAAAATAATTATAAAAGGTAAGGCACCCCCGCCAACCCTAAACATTATCTTTAAAAAGCCTGAATCAACCCCTTAATGTACCCTACCATGTTCTCTTGGCCTCTTCGGCTGCTTCCAGGGAACAGCAGAAGGAGCCAGACTGGCAGACACGTGGCTGTCATTCAGCAGAGAGAACGAGGTAGGGCATGTACATTTAGGGGCTAATTTAGATGTTTTATAGGGTTTAGGGTTGGGGGGTTGCCTTACCTTATAAGAAGTTTTTTTCTTTTTTTTGTGTTGAAAAAATGATGCAGCCCTGAGGGATCCAGAGGGAGGATGGGGGGAGAGCTCCACTATGCATACTAGAGTCCTCTCAGAGGAGCAGGAAGTAGCAGGCACCGGATTACACACAGACAGGCTCCTACTCAGGGGCGTAGCTACCAGGGGTGCAGGGGATGCGACCACACCAGGGCCCTTGGCCAAGAAGGGGCCCCATTTTGTGCTAAGGTTCCAAAACTATCAGTCTGTGTTCCAACTGTTTTACCAGTGGTCTGTGTACAAAGCATTTTTACCATTGTTTGTGTGCCAAGCATTTAACCAGTGTCTGGCTTTGTGCAGTGCCAGTTTCCCAATCAGTTTATCACTGTCTGAATGCCAAGCATTTAACCAGTCTTTGTGCCAACTATTTTACCAGTAGTTATATACAAACAGGGAGATTCAATAAAAGTTCTTATCGTTTAAAATTGCCAATTTGTGTTTGCGGCGGTGTTGGGGGGACCATGCACAAATTTTGCATCAGGGCCCATAAGTCTGTAGCTATGCCACTATTCCTTAATTTTTCTGAACTTTCATCAGGCCGTGCAGGACAACCATATGGAGCAGAAGAGACTACACAGTGGGGCAAATTTTAGTTGGGGGGGGGGACATGTCCTTTAAGCATTCTCTATTTTTACTTATCACAAGGTTTTAGCAGTCATCTTATTCATAGTTAATCTTTCAATGAAAGAATTTTGTTTAGTTGGCTCACAGATATTTTCACTTCTATAGGTGTGACCTCTTGCAGGATCAGCACATAATGCATGCAGCTAATCCACCTGTACAACTTGTACTGCACCCATGCTGGGGAGCAACTAAAATAAACACATAAAAAGCCTGTGTATTCTATTGTTTATTTTTGAAAATATGAGTGATGGAAATTCAAGAATTGAATTGAGAATATATATATATATATATATATATATATATATATATATATATATATACACAGGATGTGAGGACGGCTATACCTATTAGCCGAAATGCGTAGATGTTATAAATAACATTTGTTAAAGATAAAAGACTTATGAGTGCTCTGTACTTCCTAGTTAAATTGTTTATCTTCATCAGACGCACTGGGGCAGTTGAACAGATGACATGAGTGTGAGACATACAGCGATTTGTGGGTCAACGGCTGCCCACAACATGGCCAAAACACGTTGATTGAACTCACCGTAATAAACCAAGTTGTTTGTTTGAAGAAATCCCATCGAGTGCTCCGAGTTTACTGTTTTGTTTTATATATATATATATATATTATAACAAATTGTTGTCACATGTCACTTGAGAAAGGGTGCTGCGACTCCCGAAACGTTGTTTATTTTTAACATGTGGCAGTTTGTACAGAACAAATATAAGCTTTCTTTATAATAGAGGTGTGCTGCTTCACATTATTTCTTTTCTATATGTAGACAGGGGACGGAGCCTGTACCCACTAATACCTCCTTTTGAATTCGGAGTGCCGCCAACATATATATATATATAATACAATATATAGTCCAAAGAGGCCGCAACACCAGCTGAAAGTTAGAATTTATGTGCAAAGCTCTGAATACAAATGTATCTCCATATATCTCCAAACACTTTGTGGAATTGTCAATTGGCTAATGAATTTATACAGATGCAGGACAGCCTAAAGATATAGAGCACGGGTGTTGAACTTTTTTTCGTGCTTTTTTCGAGCCATTTTTCATGCTTTAGCAATTCCTACCCAATGGCTCGAATATGCAAGTGATCCATCTGCCCTTCTCTTACATCCATAGCTATTACATTATTGGCCTAGGGAAGGATTATTTAGGTCACTTCAGGCAGCAAGGTAATGAACCAAGCTTGCCCTCCCTTTCCTATTGGATCTACCTGCCAGCTAGAAGCCAGGGGGTCTAAGTGTAACAAACCTGCAGGTCTGAGAATAAACCCAGACAATCTTGCTACAATGTGCAGTTCAAAGTATACAGCACCACTGGGTGACCTGGGATCCAGATTAACATGCTTTGTTCATACTTACATATTAGTAATTACAACAGCCTCATGTTATTAGAATAGCATTGGCCAAATAATCTAATATATGAACATATATTTCTCATTCCCAGGTTACCTAGAGAAATGGTTTTATCCTTCACATCCTCTTTCATACAGATCTAATTGAAAAACTTGCTTCAGAGCACTTTTTATTAAAGGGGAAGTTCAGTGCAAATACATATGCTTTTCAGAAAAAAAGCAGTATTTTTTCATCCCAATGACCTTAACCTGCCAATTCAGCATTTTGTCTATGTATAAATAAATGCAACTGAAATACTGACTTCCTGTTTGCAGGACCCCTAGTAGAGACTGTTATGGTTTTGCCCTTGACCCAGCACCTGGGTTGATTCAGTTGCTCAGTAGAGATCTGACCATCTTTGACCCATCCAACAGCCAATCAGTAGAAATTACTGTTAGGAACATTCCAAGGAAGTGGTGCATCCTGGGAAGAAGAAGGGTCGTTAGAACCTGAAATGTCAGCTCACTAGTGTCAACAGCAGGGAACAGTAAAGGGTATGAAATAAACTGATTTTTCAAAAAGGTAGAGAATATGTAGAATAACTAAGTATGCATTAGACGAACTAACAATTTAACAAATATTGATAATTTCCACTGAACTGTCCCTTTAACTGATAACTGCTTTTTTTTTTCAAGCGAGCACCTTCATCCCAATCACTAATAGTGTCTGCGAATTCAATCAGTCCACTCCCTAGTTACCCCATCAAATGGATCAGGTTTAAAAAGAGGTTTGGCAATTGGGCCTGGTAGAACTACTGAGTCTAATTGGGGCATTATATCTGCAGGTACAAGGACTTTCTTTATATAAAATATAAACCAGCTTTAATTACATTTAATAGTAAGTATTGCAATGATTAAATAACATATACACCTTTCCTATATGTAATATCTTATGCCTCCCACCTCATTGGTAGCTCCTAAAAACTCAATGCAGTATATAAGGGATATAGATAGATAGATAGATAGATAGATAGATAGATAGATAGATAGATAGATAGATAGATAGATAGATAGATAGATAGATAGATAGATAGATAGATAGATAGATAGATCGATCGATCGATCGATCGATCGATCGATCGATCGATCGATCGATAGATCGATAGATAGATAGATAGATAGATAGATAGATAGATAGATAGATAGAACAGAGAAAAAGAGGCACTCAAGGGACTTGTACCTGAAGAAGGGAAATTTTCTCCCCCTGAAACGTTGTACATTTCACATGAGCTAAAATATATAAGTGATTATTAATCCTGGTTGCGGTGTGTCTCTGGTTTTACATGATTTATGGGTATATGGCTGTACCCTTACACACCAGCACCAGGTACTTCAAAAGGAAAGAAGGTGTGCAGTGGATCTCTGGATTATATATATATATATATATATATATAATCTATACGAACACTGCCCTGGTGCTGAAACCTCCTTTTGTCAATACAAATGGAACGTGATCATCAATGAGGGCACTCTCGGGAATTAATAACAACAATGCAAAACGTGTACGGATAGGATCAATGCATTTCGGCCATGATACGGGCCGTCTTCAGGATCACCATATCCGGTTCCTCTCACCATCTTATAGGGCCGTGGGGGATACACCCCCTCGTACCCTTAACCCTATGTGTGAAAATACCTATCAATGGGGAGCTCTCGGTGGTGAGACATTTTAAAACAGCGGGCCAAAATTTGTCCATGTTTAAATGGATGGCCATAGACCACGTACCTGACACTTGTCGTGGTCTCGCCAGAGACAAGAGATTGCTTCAATTGGAGGTTCAATGGATCAAGAGACTCAATATAGTGGCCCCCAGGGGTCTTAATGAAATGGTGTCCCTTTCGTGTTTTTTGTGAGGGTTAACTTACTATCGTTATTATGTGATTAAGTTGCCCAGAGGCCTAAATATGAGTGTGCTTGTTGTAAGGGGGTCCCCGATATATAGTGCCTGCGGTAACTTGTTAAGATATTTTGGTGATCTAGCTTCTGTTCGATAGGAGATTCAGTGTCATAGCACTATGAACTACTCAGTCATGGTCACATTCAGTCGTTTTGGAGATGTTCGATATCGTTTTTAATAGTAGGGGAGTGGTGTTTTTTATTATAATGTATTTTTTGTATAGATAGGTATTTTCACACATAGGGTTAAGGGTACGAGGGGGGGTGTCCCCCGCGGCCCTATAAGATGGTGAGAGGAACCGGATATGGTGATCCTGAGGACGGCCCGTATCATGGCCGAAATGCATTAATCCATCTGTACACGTTTTGCAGTGTTCTTATTAAGTCCCGAGAGTGCCCTCATTGATGATCACGTTCCATTTGTATTGAGAAGAGGAGGTTTCAGCACCAGGGCAGTGTTTGTATAGCGAAGGAGTGTGGACGCTTTGGAAGGTTTCTACATATGTTTATCACGTCGCAGCACCTGCAGCTAAGTATCTTCTAAATATTATATTTGATACGTTATACTGTTCTATCTGGAACTCTTGCCTCATCCACTGTGTGAGATCGTTTGTGGCGCTTGTTTTGGCATCCTTGTTAGTTATCATCAATGGCTGACAATGAAGGGCCTTTATTCACTAAGACTGAATTACGTAATGAGTTAATTTTTTCACAGTAGGAAGCCAATCAAATTTTGTTTCGTGATTCCACTGATTTGTTTGAGGGGGAAGTGTCATGCAAACAATTGTTTTTTGATTTGTTAAAATTGAAAAAACGCGAAATAGACTACCACCTACACGGGGTCTTCCTGTCGGATTATTTTCGTAAGAAATCCCTAGAGGTTTCAGGGTTCGTAATGTGCCTACGATTGGCTGACAGGACAGAGACTTCTGTGTACGGTGGATCAGTATATTGAATAAATGTTCGTATTATTTGTTATTGTTGGTAATTCAACAAGCCAACAAAGAACTTGAGTCAGTCAGGATTGACCTGGCCAAGTTTGAGACACACCATCTTCCCAAACTTAGCGGTGATCCTCAGACTGATTGGTTAAAAAGACTTGATGAGCAGGTAGCTAAATACCGGGATGATTTAATTCAATTTAAGAAACTCAAAGTTGGTAAAGTGCAAACTGACTATAAGGATAAAAGGGTTTATGGGTGGTTAACTGGTGGATATAGTGCAGATAAACCTAGGAGAAAGTTTTCGCGTACCTGTAAACCAGTTAATATAATTGACTCCTCTGGGAAGTCTCAAGGGTCGGAAGGAGAGGAGGGCGGTATTGATAGCCCCAGGAGGGCGGAAAAACCTTTTTTAGGGGTTACGACTCGCCAAGCGACAAAAGGTGGGTCCCGCTTAAAAGGAAAAGACGCTGCATCAGGAGGGGAGGGTGGTCCCAAAGGAAAGCCTTCCAGGATTCCCCCCAAGAAGTAATATTCAATCTCAGCTCTCATTCGTTGTCCCGGGGTAAATATAAATTGCTGAGTAGGGGCCTGTCTTTTGTCCCCACGCCCAGGACCGATATGGTAAGCGATGAAATAGACTTATTTAGATTTAAAAAGTCTTTAAAACTGAAAGATTTTTTTAAGGGGGTTCCTTTATCCGGAGGGGTGTCTGGGAGTTACAGCGCCTTTAAGAAACCTAGTACATTTGATCCCCCTAATACTGCAGCGTCTATTTCTGTTTTCCATAATATGGTATCTAAAGACCTGAATAAATGGTTCAGTAACACTGCCAATTTACGAGTAAATAGCAATTTGGATAAAGAGGAGAGAGAGGCATTAGTGTCGCTAAGAAAAAACAACAATGTGATTATACGTGCAGCTGACAAGGGAGGATCAATTGTGTTATTAGACCCGGGATATTATCGTGGAGAACTGCTTATGCAGCTTGGGGATATTAGTACCTATCTACCTCTAGCTATTGATCCTACACCACGACTTAAACGTGAGTTGGAGTCTAAGCTTATGATGGCCCTTCTCCATGGATGGATCTCTGAAAATGAATTTAAATTTGTATTCAGTGAAAACCCATGTTGCCCAATTATCTATACTATCCCTAAAATACACAAGTCTGTAAGTGCACCCCCTGGGTGGCCAATTATAGCCTCCAGGGGTTCCTTGTTTAAGCCCATAGCACAATATGTGGATTTTTTCTTGCAACCATTTGTAAAGGCGATGCGTTCCTATTTAAGGGATAGCACACAATTATGTACCCTCCTTAACGAGTTTAGGGGTGATATATCGGAGATGTCACTCCTTACATGTGATGTGTCTAGTCTTTATACCGTCATCCCCCAGCTACAAGGCATTCAGATTTGTGAAGATGTTCTATCCAAGGGTCCGTGGCATGGCCCACCAGTTGAATTCATTATCGACCTGTTATCATTTATTTTGACTAATAACCATTTTAATTTTGAAAATATGTATTTTCAACAGACTGCAGGCACTGCGATGGGTTCCAATGTGGCCCCTTCGTTTGCAAATCTCTACATGCAATGGTTCGAGGAAACCTTTATATTCCTGAAGTTTGACATGAACATTGCTCTGTATAAAAGGTATATAGACGATGTCTTCATCATTTGTAAAGGAGACCACATTGGAGCCCAACGCTTTATCGAACATTTGAATAATTTGGGGACCCCCATCAAGTTGAGTATAAATGTCAGTAAGACTGTGATAGACTTTCTTGATTTTTGTCCAGGGGTCATGAGAGAGGTCTCTTACTAGCCCAAATTGGCAAAGCTCGGAGTCAAATGGCAACAACCAAGTTACCGATCAACCAGGCTATTTCCCAATAGAGAGGGGGGGTTGAGAGACCCACATTGATCCTTAATCACACACCAGCCAGCCATTTCATCAAGCAAAGTGTCAATAAACACTGGGAGGTGGTCAAGTCTGATCATTCTTTTCTGTTTTATAATGTGGGGGTCAGAGTGGCCCACAAAAGGGGTGCTAACCTCAGAAACCTGTTGGTCAAAACTGATATGCCCCCTACGGTAAAGACACAGCAAGAGAGCTGGCTCAATGTAAAATCTAGAGGGTGTGTGAAGTGTCTGGGATGCCAAACTTGTCGTTATGCACTGGTGGGGAAGGATTTCCCACACCCACACAGTGGGAAACGATTCAATATTCGTTTTAGATTATCATGCACATCCACTGCCCATCTATATGGTAACCTGCCCATGCGGTCTGTATTATATTGGTAAGACTTGAACAACTGTCAGAGAACGGATGAACAATCATAGCATATTAGGCCAGCATTAGGATGGAGCTCTCGGGACAAGGGACTCCAAACATGGGGAGCTCTCGTGGCGAGACATTTTAAAACAGCGGGCCATAATTTGTCCATGTTTAAATGGATGGCCATGGACCACGTACCTGACACTTGTCGTGGTCTCCCCAGAGACAAGCTTCAATTGGAGGTTCAATGGATCAAGAGACTCAATACAGTGGCCCCCAGGGGTCTTAATGAAATGGTGTCCCTTTCGTGTTTTTTGTGAGGGTTAACGTACTATCGTTATTATGTGATTAAGTTGCCCAGAGGCCTAAATATGAGTGTGCTTGTTGTAAAGGGGTCCCCGATATATAGTGCCTGCGGTAACCTTGTTAAATATTTTGGGATCTAGTTTGTTCGATAGGAGATTCAGTGTCATAGCACTATAAACTACACAGTCACGGTCACATTCAGTCATTTTGGAGATGTTCAATATCGTTTTTAATAGTAGGGGAGTGGTGTTTTTTATTTATATGTATTTTTTTGTATAGATAGGTATTACACATAAGGTTAAGGGTACGAGGGGGTGAGGGGGTGTGTGCCCTGCGGCCCTATAAGATGGTGAGAGGAACCGGATATGGTGATCCTGAGGACGGCCCGTATCATGGCCGAAATGCATTGATCCTATCCGTTACACATTTTGCAGAGTGTTCTATTAAGTCCCGAAGTGCCCTATGAGACACGGTCCAATAAATAATATATAAATATAAAATTATATATATATATATATATATATATATATATATGAAAGACGGAGGCACTCGCAGGACTTGGTGAATAGACTCTGTGTCTATTCACCAAGTCCTGCGAGTGCCTCCGTCTTTTCCTATACATGTATCCTATGGGATTGTGCACCCAGGCAGTTGTTTTACAAGGAGTGCCCGCTGCCATCCACGTTTACATATATATATATATATATATATATATATATATATATACTAGCAAAAGTGTGCCCGTTGGTGCACAGTAAAAATTATGTGTGTATGCTTTGCCAGGAAAGCTTGCCACAATGTGCAGTTCAACCTAAACAGCACCATTTTTATTTATTATTTTCATTGAAAGCTTGAGGTCATGCTTTTAATGATACCAACACATAGTGCACAAACATGCAAGTGATTTGGGATCTGTCTGCCTCTCCCTTATGCTCATAGCTGTTAAGCTGTAGGGCAGAGTGAGGATACTTCAGTCAGTAGGTATCAGGAAACATTCCAAACTTGCTCTCCACTCCCAGCATGTATCCAGGGGAAGGCTTAAATGGGATAAGGCTGAAAGTCCTGAGAGATATTTTTAAAGGAGCTATAAGCTCCCCAGAGAGTATAAAATGAATTAAAGCCTTCTTATAACCCATGTTATTATAATAGCATTGCCCTAATAATCTAACTTATAAACACATATTTCTCACTTCCAAAGAAATGGGTGGGAACATGCAAAGTACCTTATTTATTGCCTGTAGCTAAGGGCATATGTCTAGATGTAATTCAATGGTATAGAGCAGGGGTGTTAAACGTGTGACCGTTCACATGTTTGAAAACTACAAATCCCAGCATTCTCTGTTTGTAGTAAGTTTTTTCTTTATGTCCTTTAAGTAAGGCATGTGTCCAGATGTAATACAGCCTAATGGTATAGAGCAGGGGCGTTGCACTTGGAACCTTTCCCATGTTTGAAAACTATAACCCCAGCATTCTCTGTTAGCAGTAATTTTCTTCTTTATGTTCATTGGCTAATGAATGTATTAAGATACAATACAGTGTAATGATATAGAGCATGGGTGTTGAACTTTTTACATTTTTAAAAACTAAAACTCCCAGCATTCCCTGGCTGCACACAAAATTTAGTTTTCATACATCCTGGAATAAAGCCCTTTTACTGACTTAATATAGATATTAAAAGCCAATGCTTGAGCAATTCCTACCCAAGGGTTTGAATATGCAAATGATTCATCTTCCCTTCCCTTACATTCATAGCTATTACTAGAGATGTTCGAAACTGATGAGTTTCGTCCCGTTTTCGGATTTTCGAATTTTCGAAAAAATTAGAAAATCCGAAAATGGACCCATAGAAGTCTATGGGAGAAAAAAATTTGAAAGTTTCTATCAATTTGAAGGGTGAAATAGTAATAGTAGGTTACTGTAAATAACACAGGGACCTGGGGAATGGTCTGGGGAACTAATAAATATAAGTAAAACTCATTTAAAATCTATCTTTCCTCATGATCGGGCTGTTTTCGAGCTTTCGCAGGCTATTTTCGAGGGTTACCGAAATCGAACACTACTTTCGAGGGTTACCGAAATCGATCCCCACCTACGATACAAGTTTTCGAGGGTTACCGAAATCGATACATGCTTTCGAGGGTTACCAAAAACGGCGATAAAAATCGAAAACTCGGAAAATTCGAGTTTTGAAAAATCCAGGAGTTCCGAAAGTTTCGGCGGGACTTCGAAACCGCCGGATTCGATTTGAAACTGGGTTCTATTAGAACCCAAAGTACATCTCTAGCTATTACACTATTGGATTAGGGAAGGATTATTCAGGTCACTTCAGGCAGTAGGAGTCACACATCCAACCACCTATCTGACAGCTATAATCCATAGAATGTCAATGGAATAAACCTACAGGTCTGAAAAAAGACCCAGGCAATTCTGTTACAATGTGAAGTTCAAACCAAACAGCACCATTAGGAAACCTGAGACCCTACACAGGATCCAGATAAACATGCTGAGTGTACTTATCAGTATTTACCACAGCAAGTTCCACATTTACAATCACTACATTATGGAGAAATGTTCTTAATGGAGGTAAAAGCTCCCCATAGAGTATAAAATGAAATACAGCCTTCTTATAACAGTTGCACCTCACAGCCTCATGTTAATATATTAATATGGGGGGGGAGGGAAAACTGGCCATTTTTCTAAGAATGCTAAGTAGACTCAGAGACATGCAAAGTCATTTTATCATATACAGACATCACTTCCTGTCTAGCAAACAGAAACTAGATTGTCTTATTACTTTCTATGGAGAGGGTAGGGGGGAGTAAAGGTGAGAGTCTGAAGAATGTTCTAATTGGCTAAGACTGTCATGTGTTTTACAAGCAGCACATAATTGGGTGTAATACAGGAACTTCCTTACACTTCCTGTCTTGTCATGAACAATGCCTTAGAGAATTTTTTGATTTGCTAACAGTGTAAGATCAGAACCTCATTGGATCTTAGTAAAATTCTACTTCCTTTTAGTGTCTACATGGAGACCCATGTAGAAATCCTAGAGGTGTGGCTAAACCTACCATTTTAAGTTTTCCATTTAAACTTAGGGGTGTCAAGTAAGTATACTTTATTAATTTTATATCATTTGTTTTGTAATTCAGTAGTAGATAGTAGTAGCACTATACTTTGTAAAGTAGTATTTGTTATGGTGATTTTAATTAAATAGTGATAATTACACACATGCATATAGACCTTTCCTATGTGTAGTAGTGTTATATACCCCAATCTAATTAGTTGCTCCTAAAAACTCAATGCAATCTCCATAAAAATATACATTCATTTATATAATATAAGGGATATATATATTTCCCTATATAACATAGGACTATAAAGATTTGCTAATAAAATGAATTTATTTATACAACATAAGTGGCAATGTTACAGCCCCTGGTCTTTGACATTTATAAAGACCAGGGCCAAACATTGCCACTAATGTTGTATAAATAAATTCCATCTTATTTGCAAGTCCTTAGAGTGCTCTGTTACATTGATTACTCAGAGGCACCCATGCAATCGACCAGACCAGAGAGTGCATTAAGTAATATTTTTTACTTTTTGTTAACTGTTACAATTTCACCCTAGCCTAATGAAAGGATGGTTAGAGATCCTGAAACATTGAGGGCTCCTACTGCATTTGTTATGTGAACCATATTAATGTGAAAAATACAAATGATTTTGTTTCTTTTTGCATATTTCTGTAAATAAATAATATATATTTTGAACTTGGCATCATTTATTTGTAAATATATAGATATAGGAGCACTCCAGGATTTATTCAAATAAGTTTATTCAATCATAACACATCGTGGCAACGTTTCAGCTCTGTGCGTGGAGCCCTTATCAAGCAATGTGATACAAACACAGTGTGTGTAATTTATATGGAGAGTGGACTCCTCCCTGTGATCAATAGGGATGGCCCGTTCGCGGATCCGAACCCGGATCCGCCGCGGATTTATCCCGTTCGCGGGATTCGGCGGATTTTTCCGGATTTTCCGGATTTCCGACAATTTTCGAAAATACAAGGATTTCTCTTATTTCCATAAATACATATTTTCGAAAATTTTAGATATTACGAGGATTACTCGTATTTTCTAAAATACATATTTTCGAAAATTGTCGAAAATACTAGTTTTCTCGTATTTTAGAAAATTTTAGAAAATACGCGAAAACCCGTAATTTCGAGGGTATTTTTAATTTTAATGGGTCCGCTCGAGGATTTTAGAATTTTCGAATTTTTCCGAAAATTCGCGGATCCTCGAGCGGACCGGATTTTGCGAAGTTCGGACATCTCTAGTGATCAATCAACATAATTCAGTGCAACAATTAACCCTAAAGAGCCAATCCTATTTCTGGGTTTTCAAAATATAAAGTGCATAATAATATAAAGTGCATAATGATATATAAGGTGCTATGAAATATATAAAGTTCATAACATTAAAGTGACTAGTATTAAAGTGACTGATAATAAAATAACTAACATACTAGTATTAAAGTGACCAGTGTTAAAGTGACTACTAGTATATGATAGAGCAATTTTATAAGTGGACCTATATAAAGTGCATCAAGTGTATATAAAAACTTTTTTCTAAAACAATAATATGATAACTAACTATGAGCGGTACAATATTCATATAAATATCCATATAAATACAATAACACAGTATCCTGGAGTGCTCCTATATATTACTGAAATTAATTTTAAAATCCATAGGAAGCACCCAGGTCATATTAGGAACTGTGTCCTGAGTAGAGATGGGCTAGAAATCGAACTCAAACCCGCGTTCGAGCCAAACTATTCGAGTTTGAAAGAACTCGGAATTCTTGAACTATCCCGGACCCTGATTTTCGATATTTTCCAGACTTTCGATAATTATCGAATGTTTTAGAATATTCGAGTATGTAAGTAAAATGTCTATTATACCTATACGCGAGTAAATACCAAATTTTCTAATCTGCGAGTCGTTAATGGGATAATTATTGAATGTTCGAACTCGAGAGCTCAAAAGTAGCGCGCGTGAGAGTAAAATCGAGTTTTCGAAAGTCCTGGATATTCAAAGTGTTCCCCAGACCATTTCCCAGGTCCCACAGCCATTTTCATTAAGTTATCATTGGTATTTTAGTTGTGCTTTATTCGCACTTTTCGAACTATTTGACTCCCGTTGACTTTAATGGGTCCGTTTTCAAACTTTTGAACTTTCCAGATAGTTCCTGAGTGCCACCACATTGGTTAGTATATCTACAGTTGTGTTCAAAATTATTCAACCCCCACTGAAATTGAGTGTTTTGGCCAGTTTGACATTGATTTTGACCATTTGAGTCATCTTGTTTACATTTAAATCAAAGAGACACTTGTAAGTCAGACAAATATAACATAACATTTATAATGAAATAACCACAAATGTCTTTTCTGTGCTCACATCATTATCAGGTTCAACCCCCAAGTGACATTCATTCTTAGTACAACATCCTTTTCCAGTTATAACAGCTTTTAAAACCTGAAGCACAGATTGACACAAGTGTCTTGCAGCGAACTACGGGTATCTTAGCCCATTCTTCATGGGTAAAAGCCTCCAGTTCAGTCACATTCTTAGGCTTGCGCGCTGCAACTGCTTTCTTAAAGTCCCACCAGAGGTTCTCAATCGGATTAAAGTCTGGTGACTGCGATGGCTACTCCAAAATGTTCCAGCCTTTAATCTGCAACCATGCTCTAGTGGACTTGGAGGAATGCTTGGGATCATTGTCCTGTTGAAAGGTCCAATGTCTCCCAAGCCTCAGATTTTTTTCCAATATCTCCTGGTACTGAAGAGAATTCATGGTATCTTGCACACACTGAAGCTTCCCTGTACCTGCAGAAGCAAAACAGCCCCAAAGCCCCAAAGCCCCCACCATGCTTCACAGTAGGCAAGGTGTTCTTTTCTTCATAGGCCTTGTTATTTCTCCTCCAAACATAGCGTTGATCCATGGGCCCAAACAGTTCTAATTTTGTTTCATCAGTCCACAGAACACTTTTGTGGTTTGTCCACATGACTTTTGGCATACTGCAGTTGACTCTTTGGAGACAGCAAGGGGGTGCGCCTGGGAGTTCTGGCATGGAGGCCTTCATTACACAGTGTGCGCCTTATTGTCTGAGCTGAAACTTCAGTACCTGCATCTGACAAATCTTTTTTCAGTTCCTCAGCAGTCACACGGGGACTTTTCTCCACTTTGCGCTTCAGGTAGCACACAGCAGTCGAAGTCAGCATCTTCTTTCTGCCACGACCAGGTAGCGTTTCAACAGTGCCCTTTGCCTTGAATTTGCGAATGATGCTTCCTATGGTGTCTCTTGGTATGTTTAACATCTTTGCAATCTTCTTATAGCCATTGCCCTTCCTGTGAAGACAAATCACCACTTCTCTTGTCTTCCTGGACCATTCTCCATGTCTTCCTGGACCATTCTCCACTTCTCTTGTCTTCCTGGACCATTCTCCATGACTTCACCATGTTTGTAAACACACCAGTAGGGATGTACTTTGGGTTCTAATAGAACCCAGTTTCGAATCGAATCCGGCGGTTTCGAAGTCCCAACGAAACTTTCGGGAACTCCCCGATTTTTCGAAACTCGAATTTTCCGAGTTTTAGATTTTTATCTAAAATTCGATAATTATCGAAATCGAAAGTAGATGATTATCGAAATCAAAAGTAGATGATTATCGAAATCGAAAGTAGATGATTTAGGTAACCCTCGAATGTATGTGCCGATTTCGCCAACCCTTGAATGGACAAGCTGATTTCGGTAACCCTCGAATTTGTGATATCGGTAACCCTCGAAAGTAATGTTCGATTTCGGTAACCCTCGAAAATAGCCCGCGGAAGCTCGAAAACAGCCCGATTGTGAGGAAAGATAGATTTTAAATGAATGTTACTTATATTTACGGGTTCCCCAGACCATTCCCCAGGGTCCCGGTGTATTTACAGTAACCTACATTACTATTTCACCCGTCAAAATGATAGAAACTTTCAAATTTTTTTCTCCCATAGACTTCTATGGGTCCGTTTTCGAATTTTCGAATTAAAATTCGAAAATTCGAAAACGGGACGAAACTCATCAGTTTCGAACATCTCTACACACCAGTAAATGTCTAGAAGGAGCTAAGTATCACAGTCATTTTAAATCTGCCTAATTGGTGCTTATTATGCTTGATTGCTGCTCGATGACATCCACAATTGTTTTCAATACCTGATCGAAAACACTTGTTATAAACCTCTGTTCTTAAGAGTGGTAGACTTTAAGGGGTTGAATAAGATTTCATTTTGAACACAATTACAAATGTACACTGAATTCCTAAAAACCCTTTACACCATTGGGGTTGAATAATTTTGAACACAACTGTATATATATATATATATATATATTATATATATATATATATTTATATAAAAAAAAAAAAAAAAAAAAAACAAAAAAAAGTAATCCGCGCGCCCACAAGTCTTTCTTTAAAGTGCTTTAATTTTAACATAGTTGCTTACCTTTGCACTTTTCACTGTGTTAAAATAAAAGCACTTTAAAGAAAGACCTGTGGAGTGCTGATCATTTGTTGAAATTGACAAATTGAAACGTTGCATCCTGCCTGTCTTGCTACAGCCACTAAAGTGCTTACTATGCCTGAAGCATTTTTTACACCACAGATTGATGGGCCTTGATTGATTTCAAGGGGAACTACAGTAAGCCTAATTTTTTAATTCAGACTTTTACACAGTTAGCACTAAAAGAAGACAGAAATACATTTTTGGGGCATTGTGACTGTTTAAACCTGCCATGTCTGTCTGTGGCGCTTTCTGCTGAATAGCACGAGAAAGGAGGTAGCATTTCCTTACCAGATTTTACCCCTGAGAAACACACAGTTAATAAATCACCACCTGTCAGTCTCCTATACCGATATAAGTATGTTTAGCAAGGGATTGTTATTTGTGTGTGAAGAATGGCATATCTACCCAATTTCTTTCTTGCTTTCAAAAACGTTATGACACAAGGATATTACTTTACTGACGGGCATTGGAAGGGAATATGTTGGATACAGTATTTTAGTACTGTTTTGTATCAGAGGGCCCCTTGAATCCACATATTTGTGTGCAGTGATGGAAGTGGGGCACCATTTTGTTTGGGACATGTAGAAGATCAATATTTTGTGGGATTTGTTATGTGAACTTGGGGTTTAGCAAGGATTGAACCACCTTTACTGCTTTTTTAAAAAAATTTACAAAAATTTAACATTTCTACAAATAACTACTTACTACTATATGTTCTAAAAATGTGTCATTTCTGGGGAATTATTTGAGTTTGAGGGGTGTTTAGTAGAGATGGCCAAACTCACTGAAATACGTTTAATTTGCAGATTCGCCGGATTTCCAGAAAAGTGTAACATTTTTGGGAAACTCCATCCCGAATTCTGCATGTTTGTTTGAATTAAAAAAGCGCTGTTACGTAGTTTAATGTATGCAGATTCCAAAAATAAATAATTTTTGGGATGTTTCCCTGGTAAGGGGGTGTTTAGTCTAAAAAAATTTAATTATGCACTTAAAGGGTATGTCCACCCTTAAATCTAATTTTTAATATAGCCTTCCCCCTGGTCCCCCAGCCCCAACCGCATCATTATTATCTTTAGAAAGTGCCCCAAACTTTTACTTACCTCCCCTCTTTCCTCCGCCGCGCTCCCGGCCCTCTGCTTGCGAGAAAATGCAAGCAGAGGGGCGGGACCGGCAGTTGCGTCTGTGATTGGCTGAGCGGAAGCCAATCACGGACGCGGCTGCCGGTCATTCAGTGCAGCGGAGGAAAGAGAGAGGTAAGTAAGAGTTTGAGAGCTTTCTAAAAATAAAAATTATGCGGTTGGGGCTGGGGGACCAGGAAAGGCTATATTAAAGGGGATAAATGCTAGGGGAGGGAATCCGGAGAAGGAGGGAGAGGGAGGGGGAGAAGGGCTGCAGTATGCATGCCAAACTTCTCCCGGAGGCCAGTAGGAGGCAGAGTCCTATATGGACTCTGTATCCTCCTGGTGGGCAGTTTTTGGGACTTTGGGGGGACTATAGGAGAACCCTATGGAGCTGGGATGTGAGGTAAGGATTAAACTACATTACATGGTGGGGGCAGTAGTTTTGGGGGTGGACATGCCCTTTAAGGCTTTTTGCTGAGTGTATCTCTGTGTGCACTAATGCCAGGGAACATTTTATTAAGGACATGCATCCAATCGATATTTAGTGGAAAACATCTATTCGTACTGAAGGTTTGGTTAAGATTGCTAAGTCTTTACTGAACATTGTTACAAAAAACTGCATCCAGACTTCTGCATGAATGAAATGTTACACAGTTATATAGCTGAAGTTGTGTAGGTTCTAAATATATAGTTTGTGGTTGGTATTTTTGAGTTATAGGGGTGGTTAGTTTAAAAAAATCTAAAAGATATTCAAAATACAGAGCACTTAGTTTTAAAGTTAGTTGATGGCCATGCACTGAGTACACCCATGCACATGGCATACTGTTTTATTTAGGAGAGGTCAGGCTTTCACATTTCTGTTGGTTTTAAATTTAAATTTTTGACTACAGATTTGGTGTGAGATTCACCTTTGATTTTGCCCCCAATGTTTTATTTTAGGGAAAAGGAAAACATTGGTAAGCAATTTCCAATTGGAGGAAAGCTGTGTCCAGATATCTGCTTCTTGATCAAAACTATTTCTAAAAATGTCTCATATGTGAAGTTCGATGTTATCTTATGTTAACCGTTAGAAGGGCTCCTACATTTCAATTTGGCATAACATTCTAGAAAGTGCTATTTTAGTTCCAAGAAATCTCCTGGACAGGAATAGTGGTTATCTTGTCTCAGAAGAATCTAGCATTTAGAAACAATAAGATTTAGGTTTTCTACAAATAAAAATGCAGAGAAGTAAATTTTGTAAAATAAATCTGTAAATTAAAGAGTGGTAAATTGTTAAATTTATGGCTTCTAATTCAAGATAAAATATATCTCGGATTCATTCCCTTAAATTTTGCTATTGGTTTCATAAAGGCAGAACTTTCAAGATTCAATGGCTGTCCAATTACACATTGAGAAAAAAAGCTATGCTAACCTCTCCTGGGGGTGTCTCTAGGGTTTTTGCCACCTGAGACAAACTTTGAATGACGCCTATATGCACTGCTGGCGAAACAGGGTTGGGCATGGCTTTTGTGTGGGTGTGGCTTTGTGGGTGGCTAGCTGCTGGAGCGCAGCTAGTCATTTTGTCGTTTTGAACTTGCCAACATTTATTTGTACAGTTTCTTTAATTAGACATTTATCTACACCATAAGGGCTAGGCCACACTAGCTAGGCTACATTTTGTGCTCACGATTGCGCCCGCGATTTTCGTGAAAATTACCGCAATTTCCGATAAGCAAGTGATTGCGTGTCCGTACTCATTTTGGTAACGCATGCGTTCACAATTTTTGGTGCATTAACGCATGCGTTTCCATAACGGAAAACTGCAAAATCGCAAACGCACAAGAATCACACACACATTCACGTGCGATAATGCTCGTGATTTCTCCCATGGAGAAAGTTTAGCTCACTTCTTTGGAGGTGATAACCCATTTCAAAAGGAGATCGTCTTCTTTGGAAGGTTTGAGAACAGACAGTAAAGGTCTCATACAGTGAGAAAAGACAGTGAAGGTCCTATACAGTGAGAACAGACAGTAAAGGTCCCATACAGTGAGATGAGACAGTAAAGTTCTCATACAGTGAGAACAGACAGTAAAGGTCTCATACAGTGAGAACAGACAGTAAAGGTCCCATACAGTGAGAACAGACAGTAAAGGTCACATACAGTGAGAACAGACAGTAAAGGACTCATACAGTGAGAACAGACAGTAAAGGTCAGGTAACTGGTCAATTGATTGAAGAACGGAAGGTAAGGCATAGCTGGTTTATATAGCCTACTTTACTGCCACTGGATAGCATGTTAGGTATGAAATGATAGAAGTTACTGTACATTTCCACATATCATTGTCAAAATGTTCATATGCATGATATACTAGCTTTTGCAGCATGGAGAAAAGATATCCTACATTACAAAGAAATTAAGAAGTAAGGTGTTGTGACAACACATAAAAATTTTAACAAAAAAGGGCCCAAAATCCATTCATCTAAGTATAGATGTGGTATTTAACACTTGCAATGAAGTAAAAGGGTATCCCCCCAACTACCCCCCCACCCCTGCCCACCCCCAACTGCTTTGTTAGTTTTGTAAGAAAACTGCCAGAAACAAACTTACCAGCGATCATTTCCTCTGCGCTCTGTTCCTGCCTCCCTGTTTTCTGGCTGCTGGCTATGCATAGAGCCGAGAGAACACGGTCGGGTAATTCTGGTTCTGGGGGTTTTCGTACAAAACGAACATAGCAGTTGGGGGTGGGCAGGGGTAACCTACACTACAGAAACATGTTTTAATGCTAGGGGAACATGCTGCAATTAAAGGATCCAGAGGGGGGTTGGAAAGGAGGGGGAGGGCTCCAGTGCGTATGCCAGGAGTTCAAGGAAGAAGCAGGGACCAGATGACACACAGACAACTCCTACTCTTCACACTAGACAGGCACTGCAGTAGAACCATAATAAGCAGAGGAGTAAGGTAAGGATGTTTTTAACACTATACAGTGGGGCCAGTAGTGGGTTAAATTTTAGTTTTGGGGGTGGACAGTCCTCTAGTTCACCAGCCAGTTTTAGTCAGCCACTTCCACAAGTCACGCCCACTATTACCGGCAGCTTTAAGTAGTTGTTTAAGGTGACAATAGGTCCAGAAATGCCCCTGCCTATAATGAACCTTTATAGTGATCGGAGAAACAACAGCTAAAAGTTTTTGTCAGGTGCAGTGGGTGAAGCCTCAGTGGTGAAGGTGGCTGCAATTACTTTTCCGGAGTCTGGGTACAAACTGAAGAGGGAGACAGCTGTCCCAGGGTAAGAGTGCCGGTAAAGGCAGCAGGGCAAATAGAGGAAACAGTCACAAGGAGTAGTGGACCCGGCACCTGGAGTGATTGATGATAAGATAGATACTGTTGCAGACTTGGAGTGATGGTTGATGGGGTGAGTAATGCTGGGAACCTGGAATGGCTGTGTTGAGGTAAAAACTGTTAGAGACCTGGAGTAGAGGGTGATGAGGCAAGTATGCTGGAGACTTGGAGCAGCTGAGGTAAGTCGAGTTCTGCTGGAGACCTGGAGGGGTGGATGGTGAGGTAAGTATGAGTGGAGAAACAGGAGATTGGGTAGACAATAATGGCCCATAATTATAGCTGCTATTATTGTTATTAAAGTGACCAACGTAAATGATAAAGATTGCTTTTTGCCGAGTTTGGTATTCAATTTTTATTAAATCATTGTGATTATTGTATGATTTAGCATTTGCCTGAAAGTAATATTATGAGTATGATTTGGAGGTATCAATACCTAAGTAAATATTTTACTGGGGAGAAATGTGAATATGTGCACTGTTATTCATATTGTTAAATTATTTGCTTTGCATTCAGTGAATATTACATTATAAATGTGCTATTATACTTAACACAAAGATATCTGCAAATGGCACATGAGTGCCATCTAGTGTCTACAGTCTAGCAGCTGTAACCTGAGTTACTATAAAATATTTCTTTGTATATGAGTCTATATAATAACTTTTACCTTGCTACTAGTTGGAAAAAATTGTGACTTTTGTACAGAATCTGAAAATATCCCCTTTAAAAAAAAACTTAATTCCACTACAGTAAATAGTATTAAAGTAAATGTAACCCCCTTGAATAACTGGATGAAATAACTGTGTGTATGTATAGTGACTGGCCACACCTCTGACCACAGTCACGTACTACCTTGCCTAATTTGTCCTGTAAAAGGATTGGCTAGAGGCTACTAGTGGGTGTGACCAACTGTTCCACCTGAAATAAGTTCCTGCAGAATCCAAGAACTGAGCATGTGTATAGAACATCATGGTCAGTGACCACACTGTGTGATACTGGAAATAAAACACAAACCCCATGTTAGAAAGGTAAATTTCTCAACAACCATGTAAAAATAAGGAGGTGAGACAGATTACTGCTTCTATATAAAGGGGCTCTTCATTCTGAAAAAGTGTTCTTCTGAGGCTTTAGTTGTCCTTTAATGCTATTGGGCAGATGTGCATATTTTGGACTGCACTACCAGGGTGCTCCTGCTCTATTTGTGATTGGACGTCTTTGATCCATTCACAAATACTATATTAAGCTGTCACACTGACGGCTTACCATACAAGGTACTTAACTACAAACTAAATGTAGATCACAGTTCAGTACCTTACACTGGACCAGCAGGGGAGCTACATTTTTTAATCAATCTCTTTGATCCATTTGCAAATACTATAGTATTCACTGTATAGATAGATGTTTCCAACTAAACATTCCATATTCAGAACTAGTAGGAGAGAACTGTACCATATTAAGCATATTGACTCAGCGGCTGTCTTACTTACTGCCTGGCGCCAAGTAGTGATTTCACTACTCGGCGCCGGGCAGTAAGTTAGACAGCCGCCGAGTATGAACGTCAGTGCAGCGTGCAGACAGCAGAGTGCCAGCTACATCCATGGATTTAACTTACCTGGTGCGTTACATAGAGAGCAAGTAGCAGCAGCAGAATGGGGGAAAATTTACCGTGACCCGAGTATAAGCCGAGGTCGGGTTTTCAGGCTATTTTTAAAGCCTGAAAACCTTGGCTTATAACCGAGTATATACGGTACTGCTGAACGTGAAGAGGGGCAGAGTGGCTCCGGCTGCAGCAGGAGAGTCAAGTACAAATCCTTGCATCTTTTGCTGTAGTGTAGTATACCCCAGCCCACCCCCAACCGCCATGTTAATTTTTTTAAAAACAACCCCTAGAAAGACTTATGTTCTTTTGTTCCCTTGGCTCTCTGCTTGCCGGAAGTAGCAAATAGGGGCCATTTCGGCAGCCGCGTCTGTAATTTGCTGAGGTTCAGCCAATCACAGAAGTAGCCGCCAGCTTTGCAGAGAGCCAATGGAATTAAGGATCGTAAGTCTATTTCTGATGCTTGTTTTAAAAAGTTAACATGGCGGTTGGGGGTGGGCTTGGGTACATCTTGGGAAAAAGAAATGGAAAAGAAATCTATTTTCTTTTCCAACTACCACACTACCCTGGAGTTAGGAATTTTGGTGAAACATACATCCCATCACAAACCTGCCCCATGCTTCTCTTACGATACTACATGAAAATACCATAGCTGATAATGTACCTCCTTATAAAATTTTACTATTCATTATAATTTAAAGTAAGGGATTCATTATATTTTATAATACATGTCCCCTCTGCTGCTACGCCCATCCTCTGCACCTGCAGTCAAACTTTCACCATAACCCCCCCACACACACACACACCAACATATAAACATAAAACACACATAATATGATATTTACATACCTTGGGATGGTTATCCTAGTATGGAACATAAACTTGTCTGGATGCTTATGAATATCTTCATAAAGGATTCAGTACTGTCCCTTCTCCCTCTTCAGCAACAAAGGGTGCACCCAGAATCTCCTACTGCTGCTTCTGCGTCTTTTGTACTCAATTCTCACTGAAAGCAGCAACAAAGTCAATAACTCTCAGGAGTAATCAGGAAAAATTGCAGGAAATATCATAATTAACTAAGGTAAATATAAGATGCCCCGCCCACATAGGGGCATATTTATAAAGCTTTGTTAAGTTTTCGCGGCCGTTTTCCCTGACATTAACGCATAAATCATGTTTAACGCGATTTCTTAATGTCCGAAAATGGCCGCGAAAAGTTAACGCAGCGTTAACCCTTCGCGGCGATACTTACCTGTTACCGCCGCTTCTATTTATAAAGCGGCGGTATGTGTTTCGCACTGCTAGTATCGGCTGTTTTACTTCGCCACCTTGAAGGTGGCGAAAGCAGCCGATACTAGCCTCCCTGCGGCGGGGATGGGCAGGCAACCCGCGGCGGGTGGTCAGAACTTTCCAGAAATCTGATTGGTTAATGTAAAGCATGTAAACCAAGCATTAAAAAATTGACCAATCAGAAATGGATTAGGGTTTTCTGCAAACCTATATAAAGAGGTGCACTCCGCTGCGGAACTCAGATGCCATCGCAGTAGATGGCTGAAGATAGAAGAAAGAAGCGGCTGGCAACATCGGCTCCGCTGAGGCCGGCGGTGCCAGCGGGCTCACTGGCGGCCGCAGTGAGTCTGCCTGGCATCGGCGACCTGAGTGGGGTTGGTGTCGCCAGCCCGATGACGTTGCGTCGGATCAAGACGCCGGCAACATCGCCCTCGTTGAGGTCGCCGGCGGCCGCAGGGGTACCTCTCGGGGGTCGGCGGCCTCAGCGGAGCTGGTGTCGCCGGGAACGGAAGAAAGAAGACGCCGCCCAAGGGCTCTTTTAAGAGCCGCACACTGGGGGTGACCCCGCCAAAGGCACTTGTCAGTGCCGCAAGGGCCCTTACAAGGGCCGGGGAGGGGGGTCCCGGTTCGCACTGCGGGACCCCTTAAGCCCCAAAAGGCCCTTCTCAGGGCTCCGCTGGAGGGTGCCTCCACCCAGCGGGGGTTTGTGGGCGGGGTGGGCGTATGCCCCGCCCCCTTAGCAGAGGTGTCGGGAAGGGATTTTAAGTCCCTTCGTGGCAATACTGTACAGTATTGCCGCGAAGGGACTTAAAATTACCGCAACACATCGCGGCCGCGATACATATCGCAGCAATGGTGCTCGCCATTATAAATATGGCGATAGCGCTATTTTCGCGGCCGCGATGTGCGGCGGTAATTTTTTTGCGCTAATTTCGCTTTTTTTATAAATATGCCCCATAGTATTGTAAATATAAGATGCCTTAACAGAATTGTAAATATAAGACGCTCACACAGACTGGTAAATATAAAATACCCCAATTCCCAGCTAAATATATGATGCCCCCATACCCAATCCACACAGACTGGTACATCTAAGAAACCCCCATGCCCTGCCCACACAGACTGGTTCATCTAAGATGCTTCCATACCCAGCCCACACAGACTTGTAAATATCAGATGTCCCCATCCCCAGCCCAAAAACTTAACCAAGTTCTTTGTAATACATTTCTCGATAGTGTACCTATCTGAAGATAAATGTTGCAATATGCAATTGCTTTTGATTTTAAATCGGCCACAATCTTCCAAATCCAAATCACTTTCAGTGTGACAAAACTGATGATTTTCACTCATTAGTGGACCGATGTAATAACCCCCTTTTCCTTGTAAAACGGGCATAAAACACATGCTACATGATTTAAATGTTCATTTTACAGGGGCTGCTCCACTTCCAAATCTCTTTGGTAGTAGCGTAGTTTTTACAATACAATAAAAAGTTTGATATTCCGCCTCTAATTTTCACAATATTTAACATTCTTTTTTTGTAGGCGTTTATTTCCCACTACTTACTCTTGCAGGATCCCACTGTGGGTGCAATAACGTTGTGAAATGACGTGTGGAACGTTATTAAATCACGGGGGCGTGCACAGATTAGTAGCAGGGCTTAATGCCACTATGATTTATTGCATCTCCCTCTTTGTGTTTTTGTAAAGATATTAACTGGCACACACATAGGAAACATTCAAAGCAGCTCAAATTGGCTCCACATTTTTTTTGTTATTAAAATCAAGCACATGTAATGCTGACACATTGAAATCCAGTTTGGTAAGACTCCTTCCTATATGAGAAAGTTAGCCAATAAAAGGTATTATTTTATATCCAAGATGTCTTTACTTTCATCAATGGCTAACAGTACAATTCTACTACTATATTAATATATGAGGATGTAAGACTGGGAAAAAGTGTTTAAATCTATTATTTACAAATGTCGGAAAAAATGAACAAGGCAAAAAAAAAAACTTTAAAGTTACATTAGTAGAAAGATAATGTAGCAGCACTCACATTGCTAATCTGCATAATGGAGTATGAATTGCTTTAAACAGAGTATAGATTAACAATTTACTCAAAGCGTTATGGATGCAATACTGACTGAGAGCTGGGTAAATCCAGAAAAAGATTTAACTCCTGTGGGACTCCAACACTGCCATTAGCTGGAGTTAAATAGTTCAATAGGAAAAGCCACAAAGCTGCCAGTAAATAGCTTGTGGTGCAGCTTCTTTTTAGAGATGGGATCTGGGTCCGACTCGGACCTGGATCCAACACGGAACCCCTTGGTTCTGAAATCCAAATGTTCCATCCGAAACCGGATTTCGGGACTTTGGAGCAAGTTTTCGGTTTTTATCGTTCAAGCAATTTTTGAAAATTCTCAAGAATAGCCTTGAACATTCGATAATCCTCGAAAATACTCAAATAGTTTCTGATCATATTTTCGAGGATTATCGAACGTTCGATAACGTTTGGGATTTTCCCGAGATCCGAAAACCCAAAAACCGAATGAAACCCGTCAGTTTCGGCCATCTATATTTCTTTTGTGATACCCACACAGCTGATGCAAACAAGGGGTTAATGTAGGACTAACCTATATTGATTAGCATGACTTGTTTCCTTGCGCTGTGTCTGCCATTGAATTGGACATAATGTTTTTTAAACCTTGTGCACAAATATAGTAAATTGAAAATATTCAGCAAAACACATGGCATTGCATACTATAACATGCTTATTAACAGCAAGCCATAGAACATCTACCTATCATTTCTTACAAACTTTAACATAATTTAAATGATTTTATGAACATAAATTAGATCCTTTATTTGTTAATTCACAACATAGCTATATCATTTATTAAGCACATTATAAACATTTCCTTTTTTGAAAAAAAAAAAAAAACTTTCTTTCTTCATCTTTAGGAAACTTTAAAGTGCCCCAGTAGCAAAATCTGTAATACTTTTGTCATCCTGCTTTCAATAAATCCAGTCTGGATGGGCTTTAAACACTGCGGGAGAATTACAATAAAAATTACTTGATTTAATTGCTAAAGGTTAGAATACATTGAGACTTATTAACTTTGAAAAATGAAGTACCCGTTGGCAGGAGGGTAGATTGATTATTCCTACCTCCCAATATAATTAAGTTGAGACACAAAACGTACAGTTTTGATCTGACAGGTTAGTGTCTTGGCTTTCTTATATTTAAGAGGCCTGGCAGAAGCATTTTTCATAATGCTGGTGCTCCTCACAGTAACCATATTGGGAGATAATAATCACTAATCCTACCTCCCTGTCCCAGGTTCTTTTAATTTTAACTTAAAAAAAAAAAAAAAAACTTTTTATATGCACTATATTTCTCTTTTAAATGTATCCAGCGCAAAAAATAAATTAAAACATTTTTCAGTCCAGAAACAACAGATTTAAAACAACAAATCCATTGTCTTTGTATGTAATTTTTAACTAAGACAGAGGCCACACTATGCAGAATGTGTGTAACTGTCCATTTGCGTGATCCGTGCAATAATCTGCAATTTAAGTGCATGCGGTTCCGCAAAAAAAATGGTGATCACGTATGCTCCGAAAATGGATCGCAGCGCAGCACATGCAATGTGGCCATCCACATTGACATACAAAACCGTTCCTGCAGAAACTCTGAGTTTTATAACTGTATTATTGTAGCCAGCAAGTTTCAGTGCTATTAGTCTGGAAAAGTGGGGTATTGGGTGGACCTCTCCATTCAAATGCTTTTGATAAAATTCTTTCATCTAAAATATTTCACGCCTCAAATGAAAAATATTATATAGGTAAATCATCCCCCAATAGTATAATGGTTAGAAAACGTACAGACCTAGGCTTGACTTGTTAGGTTCTGAAATGTTCTTCTTCTGCATCCCTCTGCCTCTCAAAAAGTTTCAGCCTCCTCTTCAAGCTTTTTTCCCTGGTCCAACATGGCAGGGGAATACATTGGGTTAATTTTCCTTTCGCACATGTGTGCAGGAATTGTTTTTTGTTGGGCCTGGTTGCGGCATGATGACAACATCACACATTGAGCTACACAAGCCCCATGAAACAATCAGCTAGTTTCCTGCAAGAGCCTTTCGGTTAAAGCTTTCTGAAAAGGTAAAAATGCTGGTCTCTGTACTCACTGTCAGTTGCAGCTTGTATTGCTGTGAGTCTGAGATATGGATACCAGACCTAGGGGTACACATAGTTCACACTCGTGACCTTATGCTAATGTGCCAGTTTGTTTTCTTTCAATGTCTGCCATGAGCTCATCTAAAAGGGATAGGTCTGGATTCAGGGGGTGAGTATTCCAGAGCACATTATTACTGGTGTAGATTATAGTAATGTTCATGTACATGTGATTTCATTATGCTTTTATTTTTTTATTTGTGAAGATGTAATTGAAAATTAAAAAAGTCTTCCTCAATCTTTTAAGAAATTCAGACCCTGTACGAAAGAATTTTACTTTTCATGATGCCAAACAGACCTTACCACCAAATTTTTGGAATTCTCACAACAAAATGGGACAATCCTTTCTTTCATGGTGCAAGAGGTGCCAAAACAAAAGGAAAACTATTTTGACAGCATTTCAGACAAATGGGATTTGGAAACTGTCAATAACAGCCTACTTTTACAATTTCTAAATTGCCAATATCTGCCCTTTCCTCCCTTGCTCCACTACTAAAATGCTCATGCATGCCCTTTTAATCTTGCATCTTGACTATTGTAACATTCTACCATCTCTCTCCTCTCCAGTCTATCTTAAACTTGACAGTTTCGGATCATCTTAAGAAAACCCTCAACCCCAATACTTCAGTCTATAGGGTGGCTTCCCATCAAACAAAGAATCATATTCAATACCCTTCTTTTAACCTTTGAAAATACCTTCACTCTACTGCACCTCCCTACTTATTTTCTCTCTTGGTTCCTGACCGTGCCCTCCGTTCCTCACTAGAAAATCTTCTCCACAAACCCCCAATGAACACTGCCTCCTCCCGCCATAAACCATTCTCTCTTGCTGCTACCTACCTATGGAACTCCCTCTCTCTCTTGCTTTGCCAGGTGACATCCATTAATAATTTCAAATCTAGGCTGTTATCCTAACTTTTTGAGCACCAGCACAACAAATGATTGTTAGTCACCTCAAGCACTTTGTACCCATCCCCCCACTTGTATCTGTATGTTGTCCCACCTATTTAGATTGTAAGCTCTTCAGTGCAGGGATCTCATTATTAATGTGTCAAGGCATGCTGCACTTATATAAATGTATCCATAATTTATATATGTATTCTTAACCTATGTATGAAATTTTCTTTAATTTTTATTTATCTGTATAATTGCTTACACTTATCCCCTTGTTTGCATACTCTGTATAATGTGCTAACCCAAGTGGCGCTTTATAAATAAAATTATACATACATACATATCACAACAGACACAGCATCTTGACTAGCTTGCAAAAATAGAACTGAACAGCGGCTATTTACATACAGTATTCCTATTCACAAGTCCCATTGAAAATATTTACATTTCTTCACTCTATGTCAGCACTGGAAATTCACAACACTTTGGCCTATCATCTGCACCCAGAACATTTACAAATATACTGATTCCCCTCCTAGCACTACTGAGAGTTCAAGGAATCCAAGTATACACCTGTCTAGATAATATTCCTTATAAAAGCAGAGGGAGGAAAAAACCCTAAGCAAACACAGACTTTACATTTCAGTGTCTCCAGTCTCTCGGGTGGATTATCAATCTCAGAAAGTCTTGTATAAAACTGACCGAACAGATAAATTATTTGGGAGTTGTTCAAGTTTAGCCAAACAACAAACATCAATATTAGAGGAACAGAAACAAGTGATAATCAAAGAGATACAGAACCTGATCAAATTTCCCTATGCAGCAACTTAGATATATAAACAAGTAATAGGGAATCTAGAGGCGACAAAGGAATCTGTAAATTGGGCTATGCTACACATGAGAAGTTTCAGCTAAATTTAATAAAACAATGGAAGATCACGTCAGATGCTATGCAGCTAATTTTTCTTTCTAGACTCCTGAGAGAAGTAGTGATGGTTAAATCTTCTTAATTTTTAACCTGTTTCTCTTTCTCCAAGATCACGATTACCACTGATGCCAGCCCAACAGGCTGGGAAGCGCTATGTTTGGGGATGAAAGTTCAGGGTCTGAACCTTGCTATGAGAGAACCTGAGAGAGATCCAAGCAGTCTGGATGGCACTTTCAATCACCATTTCAGAAACAGTTCTTATTCTATCCAACAACTCATGTGTGGTGTCATACATAAATAAGTGGAGAAACAAGCAGAAAAAGTCTATAGGATATGTCCATACTAATCCTATATTGGGTGGAGAATAATCTCCTGGATGTCTAAGCACTTTAAATTCCATGTTCATCCAAGAAGATGGAGGATCATCTAAGAGTGGAGCCCAGCTATGGAAGTTTTCAATCGAATATGCCGGAAATGTGGTCACCCGTCCATAAACTTGATGGGATTAAACAAAAATTGCAAACTGAAGAAATATTCTCATGGTACCAGGACATATCTGCATAGATGGTGAATGCTTTTTCCATCAATTGGAACTTCCTGTTAGTTTGTGTTCCCAACTTTTCCCAATTTTTTGTAAACCTTGAAGAAAATCAAGGAAGACAGAGCCCTAGCAATAGTCATATTCCTATGCTGGTCCTGGCTTCCGTGGGTACCGGTCTCTGGCAGGTCTCCTATAGACCTTCCTCAAGTTCAGAACCTCCTCTCTCAGGACCATTCCCAATTTAAATATAAGCAATGTTGTTTTACTTTAAGCTATATTTACTTGATCAAAGTAGTATTAAAATATTTGTAAATATTAAAAAATACTATAATTTATTACAACCATTGAAAATACAGGTGTGCGGAGAGAGAAATGTACATTTCCAAGTGTGCCACTGTCTGAAAAAGTTTGACTACCACTGCAGTTAAGTAGCTATCTACACATACATTTTATACTATAACCACCCCACAAATATCATGCAAATAACTACTTTATTCACCTGATCACATTACCTTAACTACTTATAGCAGGAGAATTAGTCCAAAGGAAGTTAGCCACAGTGCAACAAGGGCTCATAAAAGGCAAGTACAGATAGAGTAGGACCCAGATGAAAAAGCAAACTTTAAAGTGGTGGCTGGGCTTTAAATAATTTGGCCAAGTTATTGAACTAATTGCTTTTATTTATCCAAAGAGAATGAATAGGCTGGGTGCCATCAGCGGCCTTGGCACACATGGGAGCATGGAGAGGTAACGGGTCATCTTCAGTTCAGGGATTTTGTAATTGGACGGGCAGTTTAGGGATTGGGAGGAGGCAGGACGGTTAGTTCAGGCGAGAGTCATGGGCATAAATAGGAGGGTTGTAAGTGCTAAAGGGCTTCCTGTTAGTAGCACTCTCCCTCCCCCACCACTCCATTTATAAGAATGCAACATTGGGATTGAACCGGATTCTAAGACATTAATTATTTAGGCAGCGTGGACTGCCATGTAACTCCAACTACCAGATTAACAGCGGTGCTTGGGATCAAAATAATTATTATTTAAACAGCACATTTTTTGGTTAAGAACCAAAACAGTATCCCATTATAGCACTCGTGGAATTTTACACACATGCTCTAAAAAATGTTACTCCAATAGTAACCATACCACCAATAAAGAGTGTCATTATTGTAACGCGTGTACTTTAGTTTATTGCACTTATCCAAACATTTCTAATACAGACCTAACCTTTACAAATTTCAACAATTAATCTCCAAACATCTTATATCAAAGTATCGTTAAAAGCAAGCTTATGTTGGCACATGTGTTAATGGATACAGTGTTCTATCGTCCATAGTCTCTTGTACTTTGTGCTGCTGGCATGATTTTTGTTTTAATTGCCACTTAGTAGTTCCAGCTGAAGACCCTATACTCTCCCCTAGATCGCTGTTTGTTAAAGAGCCACTTAGATATTTTCAGCGTAATAGTTACACAGACACAAATTCTGGCAATTGCACTCGTTCCATAAAGTAAGTATAACTACTGACCTGCCGGACCTTCGGCAGTGTGAACACACCGCTCTTTTACCACAGTTGGTGGGACTTATCTGGGCTGATGTTCACCGTCTCCCCGCTGTTAACTGGGTGGGCTGTTCCGATCCAATTCCCAACTCGCCGATTCCGCTCACACACCAATCGGAAGTGGTAGATGTTCAATATATCGTCCAGCCTCTAAGACGAACCAGGGTCTCTTCACCCACCTGTAGGTGCAGAGCGGTGGTCTCTTACCTCCGCATCACTTGCTGGTTTTCGTTATACATACCCTCTGATGTTTATCCACAAGTTGCCTGCAAATTTTCACTCAGTTATCCAACGCGCGTTTCACCCCACACACCCGTAGGCGGGGCTTCTTCAGGGATAAATCGTTACCTCATTTCCTCTTGTTATCCTTCCTTTTAAACCCACTGTTATTGTTTGAGTTAACCCTATAGTTTCCTTTACAGTTCTCTTTCCGAATGTTCGGTCGTCTATAGAGTCAAATGCCTTTTTTCCCCCCCATATATTTCCATCTACTTTATGGAATGAAACAGAGGTTAACTCAATTATTTACCATCATCTATGGAGACTTAACATAGTTACTCTCTTAGTTTGCTAACCTTTATATTATCATATTGTTGTGCAATCCGTTTCATCACCTTCGAGTCCCTTTACAAATTATAGTGAGCTTATACTTACATTATTTACAAAAAGCAATTGAACGAGAAATCTTCATTTAGCCCTCTTGGTCTTCTTGTGTTTAACCGTACTATCCAATACATTTCACGTTGCAACAGTGTTTTAACCAAGTCACCACCTCTTACTCCTAAGTTTACTCTTTCTACTCCAAAGAAACGCAAGTCTCCTTTCTCACCATCATGTCTTTCCCAGATATGTTTAGCTACATTATTCCTAAAATCTTTATTGGCTATGGCTCTGAGGTGTTCTTGGAATCTTGTTACTAATTTCCTTTTAGTTTGACCAACATACATTTTCTGACAATTGCATCTTATACAGTATACTACCTGACTAGTTTGACAGTTAATATGACTTCTTATATATGATTTGATGTTATTTACTTCAAAACTGGACATTACATGAACATATCTGCACACTGAACAATGTCCACATTTTTTCATCCCCTGTGTCATTTTCTTCCCCAACCACATTTTTGTTTCTCTATTTTGGGGTATATAATGACTCTTAACTAGGATGTCTTTTAGATTGGTGGCTCTTCTCCCCACCATGCTCACGCTTTCATCAAGAACATTGTCAAGAACGGGATTGTTTTTTAATAGAAACCACCATTTGTTCATAACATCTCTGGTTGCTTCCCATTCTTGATTAAATGTTGAAATGAATCTGATTATCTCTCGACTTTTTTTGTTACCTTTAATCTTACTTTTGTGTATAGTGTCTAGGCGGGGGGTATTTCTAGCCCTTTTCCAAGCTTTTTGTATGTCCTTTTTTGCATATCCCCTATTTTTGAACCGTTTTTGTAGTTCACTCGCTTCTAACTTGAAATCTTCATAATTTGAACAGTTTCTTTGTATACGAAGAAATTGACCTGTTGGAATTCCCTTTTTAAGGGATTCTGGATGGTGGCTATCCGCCCTTAATAGCGAGTTTACTGCTGTTTTCTTGCGAAAAGTACGAGTTTGTAAGGATCTTTGGTCTATAAAAATTGATAGATCTAAAAATTCCACTTTATGTTTATTATATTGCCATGTAAGATTAATATTGCGATCATTCATGTTCAAATTATCAAGAAATTCTTTGAGTGTTTTTTCTGATCCTGACCATATCATGAACACGTCATCTACATATCTTATCCACATCTGTACTTCTGCATCCTTTAGATTATTAATATTGGGGTATACTATCTGTCTTTCCCACATCCCCAGGTGTAACCCTGCATATGTAGGAGCACAGGTGGATCCCATCGCAGTACCTCGTAGTTGCCTGTAGTGGGCGTCTTCAAAAACAAATACATTGTTAGTTAGAATAAACTTCATCAGATCTACACAAAATTTTGTGTGATTCTCATAATTTTTGCCCCTTTCCGATAGAAACATATCACAAGCTTTTAACCCCCATTCATGGGGGATTGAAGAGTAAAGTGCTTCCACATCAATAGTTACCAGAAAGACCTCATTGCTTACTTCAATTCCTTCCAATCTTCTTAGGACTTCTCCTGTGTCTAAGACATAGGAAGGTAAGCTGCTTAGAAATTCTCTCAAACATTTATCTAGAAATTTACTTGCCCCTTCTGTTGGGCTTCTCATTCCCGATACTATCGGGCGACCTGGTGGTTCAATTGGATTTTTATGAATTTTTGGTATTATGTAGAATGTAGGTGTTTTGGGATGCGGATTAAAGATGAAATTGAATTCATTCTGATTGATTATTTCATTATTAAGGGCTTCCATCAATTTTTCTCTTAAATTGTTTTGAATTTGCTGAATGGGATTGTACGTAAGTTTTTCATATTGTGCATCATCACTTAGAAGTCTTTTAACTTCCTTCACATAGTCCTTTTCACTTAATATTACTATGTTTCCCCCTTTATCTGCTGGTTTTAGGATCACTCCTTCCATTTCTTTTAATTCTCTCAAGGCTTTTCTTTCCTTTCGTGATAAATTATCTTTTCGTATCGGTAGATTTGTATAGCTAGTTATTTCCTTTTCTACCATTTCTACAAACAATTTTATGTTAGAGTAATGACTAAGTGATGGAGTAAATGTGGACTTTCCCTTTAAGTTGGTATATCTCAATATAGGGTCTATCTCTATAAAACAAAAATCATGCCAGCAGCACAAAGTACAAGAGACTATGGACGATAGAACACTGTATCCATTAACACATGTGCCAACATAAGCTTGCTTTTAACGATACTTTGATATAAGATGTTGGAGATTAATTGTTGAAATTTGTAAAGGTTAGGTCGTATTAGAAAGGTTGTTGGATAAGTGCAATAAACTAAAGTACACGGTTGCAATAATGACACTCTTTATTGGTGGTATGGTTACTATTGGAGTAACATTTTTTAGAGCATGTGTGTAAAATTCCACGAGTGCTATAATGGGATACTGTTTTGGTTCTTAACCAAAAAATGTGCTGTTTAAATAATAAATCCATTTATAAGAATGTTTATACTTTTATATTATTCAGGGGGTATAAGGTCGCCTATATGGGTGTAGGATAGTTTCTTTTGTATATAAGCATTCCCGGGGCATTGTGGCAGGGAATAATGTTAATAGGAATGATATTGGTGCTGCATTTTTGTTACAGTTTCAAAGGTTATGCAGTTATAAAGTGAGTAATATGTGGTAAATCTCTGACTACTGAATACACAAGCGGTCTTTCCACAAAGTTCATGTGTCAAGTGTGTTTTCTTTATGATATCAGCATGTGGCTCGCCACGCTCCCATGGCAGTCTTTTTAAAGGGCATGTCCACCCCCAAAACTATAATCCCCCCCACTACTGGCCCCATTGTGTAGTGTAGTTTAATCCTTACCTCACATCCCAGCTCCATATGGTTCTCCTGTAGTCCCCCCCAAAGTCCCAAAAACTGCCCACCAGGAGGATAGCAGAGTCCATATAGGACTCTGCCTCCTACCTGGCCTCCGGGAGAAGTTTGGCATGCGTACTGCAGCCCTTCTGCATGTATGTATTGATTTGAAGCAGGCCAAGGCAAGCAGTGTTCAACAGAGCAGCGTATTGTGGGTGCGCTGACCAAGTGTCTATTGGTCAGATTGTTTGTGTATGTGCATGTGTACAACTGTGGTAGGAAAAGGTAGAAAAAGAAAAGGAAACCATAAAGAAGAAAAAGCTGCAGGGATTAGAAAGAAAATATGAGAAAAATGAGAAAAAAATTTAAATTAGGCGAAAAACACTTACATGGTTCAGGAAGTCTTGACATTGTGTGGATTTGCCCAGCTTTGCCCCACATTCATCAAATGATTTTATACAAGAATCTGCAATAAGCAAATTTCAATTAAAATTTTTGTTTGGGGGATTTCTAGTTAATTATTTTGGGGAATGTACTTATCTCCAATCACCAATCATCACTGGTAGTCACTGACAGCACAATCCTAAAACAGAACAATGCAATCAGCACATGTATCCCTTTTCTTTCCTAAAGATAGACAGCAGGAAACATACCACATGACATGGAAACTCCAAGACAGCATATTTGTTTTCATCATGGAAAACACAAATTTCTCCCATAAAACTATTGCTTACAATAAGTACATTGCGTATTTGTCTTATTATCTGATCTTTAGGTAATGTATGTAATTTAACTAATAAATTGTTATGAATGAGAGGTGATCTTCGGCTCATTCCTTTCACATATCCAAAATATGCTAAACTATTGGTAATATATGCATGCCAGTCATCCTCAGAGACACACACATATCATCAACCTGATTCTCACTTCCTATATAACATAAGAATTCCTTACATGGAAATACCGGATTGATTACCTTACACATTATCAAACTAATAGGCAACCTAAAAACAGTATGACACAGCCCCCAAACTCCTATTCTGTAAAAATTACACAAGTGGGGATTAAGAAAGTTATAATCCACCCCTATAATGGATGACAATGGGACCCACAGTACCAAAATTTCCTTACTAGGTAGTAGCTCGCTAATTATAAGTTGTCTCACTTCACTCACCTACTGCCTCAGATTACTATGACACAGGGGATTTCTGTCAGGGATGGAACCAGTGGAGCGGAGTAAGGTCTGGGAGATAGGGCGGGGCCTCCGTAGCAGGTTTGTGTGATAGGTCACGGGAAGCAGCTATTGGAATTCTCACTCCCGCTTCCCATCAGAGAGAACCCATCAGTATCCCTGTGAACATCCTCACCATCTTTTACTGAGATACAGATAAGTATTTGACTCACCCCTTTGATGTACCCACAGCCCATTTGTACTTAGAGACCAAGGACACCCTTCAACAATATCTGCCTTGGTGCTCTTCAGGCCAGGCCACCTTTTTTTCTCTCTCTACAACCCAATACTCAAACTTCAACAACATGAGGCCTCTTTACTCCACCATCAAGGAGAAAAGTAGATAACTATATGCTTTTTTGTGAAGGACACCCCACTCCCAAAAATACAATGGTAAATACCATTAGAGACATTTGCACCACCAAAGGAGGATTACTAAGTTTTGGGTGCACCAGGGAAGACCAGCAAGCTTTCACAATTATTGGGAGGTAGTAATTTTACTAATTCAGAGGTGTGGACTATTAGTACAATAAACTCTAGAGATTACATAACTTCTGCTTTCTCATCATATTCACCCCCCATCTCTTATGAGCCAGACAACTCACAAGGCTCCCAAGATTGAGACCCAGCCCACCCATGACTGTTTTCCCCCACAAAGAGCAGTAGTCATATTCTGCTTTTAATACATATTTGGGGATAGCAATATTACCCACAAAAAGTTATTTAACGATTGATACAGGTATTGCTATTACATGTTGGTAAATTTGATGTTAATCTATTGCACTTGATTAAAGGTAAATCTGTTGTACATGCCTTGATTTTGTACAAAATAAATCTAGATAGACTCCAGAAGCAAGGGAAAGTGGGATCCCCAAGGCATCAATCTGGAGGGGAGGTTTTGAGAGGGCACAAGAAATGTGATGAAAATATGGGGTCTCTCTTTTTAAAAAAGAAACACTATCAAGTTTAATTTCTAAACTTTACTACTTGTATAGACTCTTAAACTAATAGATCAGCCTCCTCCTCTCAAAACTACCCAACTTCCTCAGATAAATCATTATTGACCTTTACATTTCTCTTTAACCTCTGGAACACCTAGAGAATCTCATATCCCCAAGATAGGAAATATACTTTTACTCTCACCCACTTAAAACTTATTCCCGAATAGATTACAATTTCATATGAGCAACTCTGATCCCTGCAATGACACAGTCTGGGCATACTGTATTCTGCATCACTTGGTCAGATCATGCCCACGTAGCCACTGATTTTCTGGATTTTCTACAAACATTTTCCCACTACAAATGGAAATTAAATTACACTCTACTCTCTCCACACAATATTCACAAACATACAGGCAGCCCTAACAGATTATTTTGATGAAAATCAACATTCAGACACCTCACATTTTACAAACTGGGCGGCACACAAAGCAGTCCTGAGAGGCCTACTCATACAGGCAGCTTCCAAACAAAAAAAGACCGGACAACACAGATCACCTCTTTAACCTCAGAAATCAAGACATTACTTATCCCCCAACAAAATATATACAATACACAAACTACAAGAATTACATTTAGGATTAAACAGACTCCTATACTCTCAATCTCTAAAATTAACTCCAGCAGTTCAAGAAAAAGCTCTAAAATTAACTCCAGTTCAAGAAAAACTGCTTGGGTCAACTCCTTTACCAAGTGCAGAAAAAATCCAACTTTATTTTACAAGCATCATCAGTGTTACAGGTGAGGGGAAAGAGATCTGTACTGCCGATGTTTGTGAAATAAAGTTGGCTTTTGCTGCACTTGGTAGAGGAGTCGTCTAGAGTAGTTTTTCTTGAATTGGACTTGTATGTTGGAGGTGCCAGTCCTCCTGGGTACTGGATTCTCCCAATGTGTTGGACCTGTTGGCAAATTTAGGCAGGTAGGATACACCTAGTGACTGTTAACGCAACAGAAATATTATGAAGGAAAATAAACTGACACAAAATTAGCTAGACGACTAAACAACAGAATGACCCAAAATCTATTATTACCATTAAGAAACCCTGATGGATTCTTAACTTACCACCCTTCAGAAATACTAGAACGATTCTACACCTATTATAGGGACCTCTTTAGTGGCCAAACAACTAATTTTCAATACTGAACACATATCGTAGCATGATAGAGAACACCTTAACAATCCAATCACCCCTGGGCAATTGAAAGAAGCAATCAAAGAGCTAAAAAGTGGTAAAGCCCAAGGGCCAGGTAGCTTTACCGCCTTATATTTCGAGAAATTTATAGGGAATGTCCATCCTTTTTTAAAACTTTTAGGGTATAGTAGTTCTCCCTCCCCCAGCCCCAACCGCCATATTATTATGTCCAGAAACTTCCCCGATCATTAATTACCTTACCTCTTTCCTCTGGCGTACTGTCCCGGCCCTCTGCTTGCATGAAACTGCAAGCAGGGGGCCGGACCAGCTGCTGGCAGTTCAGAACGCCGGAGGAGAGAGGTAAGTTAAGTAATGATCGGGGGATTTTCTGGACATAATAATATGGCAGTTGGGGCTAGGGGAGGGAGACCTACTATACCCCAAAGGGTTTTTACACTAGGGGGAGGGAGAGGAAAACGGGTGGGAGAGGAAGGGGGGGGGGCTGCAGTGCGCATGGCAAAATTCTCCTGGTGGCCAGTTTTTGGGACCTTTGGGGGACATTGCAGGGCGGCCATTTGGAGCAGGGATGTAAGGTAAGGATTTGATTACACTACACAGTGGGGCCAGAAGTGGGTTAAATTATAGTTTTGGTGGTGGACATGCCCTTTAAAGACCTGATCCCCCCAATGATTAATCTATTTAACTTTATTTTAACAGGGTGGAAATAGAAAATGAAATCACCTCCACCGTACCATTAGATACAATACTATGGACGCCCTCCCTAGTATTAGACACTATTAGAGAACTTAGCTTTTAGACACTCCAGAGGCTGCAAGTTGATTACGCAAATATATATTACCTAAATATACTGAATGTGCTATCCCAGTAATAAGATTGGATAGGTCATGGCCCCTTAGAGGAACAGTGGTCTCAAATCACAAACTGACGTAAAGGTTCAGCTAATTTAGTAGTACAATCGAAAGCCTCCAAGATACTTCATAAATGATACTTAACACCCCCAGATGGCAGACACAGCCCACCGTAAGTGGCTATGCCCAGAAACACAAAAAATATTATGAAAAGAATGCTTTGATCTAGCCAATCTAGTTATGAAAACAACACTTCAATATGATCCTTTGGGTAGCATTGTTCGATAAAACCAGACCCACCTTTGGAAAAGAGGGTAATAAACTACTACACTATATATGTGCCACCACAAGATGTTTGCTGACAGCAATTTGCAAAACCGTAGCCCCCAGCAAACAACAGCTAATTCAAAAGGTCTGGTGGCTATATCTTCATGAAACTTGTTTTCAATAAAATTTGGGACATATGGATCATACATATGGAAAGGAGTCGCCAACTGATTAGAACTGCTATTTCACCCCCTTAGGATCATCATCCAATAAAGATTTTAAAAAAAATAAGATTACCCCAATAACATTTACCCACAGAACCCAATAACCGTAATGAACAAATTTATACTTTGTAAAGCAAGTGCCTTTATTTTATTTTGTTGTTATTTTCTCTCTACTTTTGTTCTTTTCTATATTATATTCCTCTATGTTTCACTCACACTTATTGATGCTTTTAAAATGAGACGCATGAGTATTGTTATGTTATACATTTACTACTAAATACAATTTATTGTGGAAGGAAAGACTTTATAATCTCTCCAGATGTTCAAGTTCCTACATTTGTAGAAGATCCTTATACTGTTTTTTGTCTTCTGAAAAAAAGGGGAAATATCTGAAGATGAGGACTTCTTTCCCTTACAGGACCTGGAACCCTCTCTCAAGACAGGGTCTTGATTCTGAGGAACCTCAAGAACACCATAAAAAGAAGTGGTCACATTCAGACAAAAGTCACTCTGCATTATCCAGTGTTAAATTATCAGCCAGAGCTGCTGCTAGGACTGTGTACTGGGAAACTTGTCTATCCTGCAGAAAGATCCTGAAATGAGAAAGTTTTGTAAAGAACCCCCCCTGTTCTCAAATACCATGATACCAGGCCGGAAGAAGGAGCTGGTGTCATGAACATGTAACCACTTGTGTATTTAAGAGGGTATTGAGTAAGGGTGATGAAAGACCAGTAGGATCTAAAACATGTTGTGCCACATCTCCAATAAATAATCACTGTAACACTAAAAGTTTGGTTCCTGTGCGACACTACTTTTTGTGATTATCAAGTTTGAGGACTGGTGTTCCCTCTTCACATGGTTGAGCCTGCTTAAGTTTTATGAATACCTGCTGCCTGGGGATCAATCTCTATTGATATATTAGAGCTGCTGCTAACTCAGTATCTTATTAGATTAGTAGATTATTTAATTTGGAGACATATCTTATCTATTGGATTAGATCTGGACTCTATAAGATGTAAAATACCTGCTTTATGGAACACAATGTGTAGCATCTCGTCTGCATCAGCGTGTTTTATTGACAGTTGGGTCTGACAGAGGACACATTAACAATTTCGATAATATTGACAAATGAGCTATATATAATAACAATAATGATGTTAATTGTGTTACCGCTTTATCTTTTATATAAGTGTAACCCTCTGATTTCACTGTGTAGTGGATAACCTGAGGGGTGGCGCTACCTGTCTCTACAGGGTCCTGAACCTCCGCTTAATGGGAGAGCGGGGGTTCCATCTAATTTGGCGTGCCTCCACCCACCCTTGGGAATATAATAACCTCCCCTGGTGGGACCATTAAATAACTTTAGAATAAACACAAAAACAACAGATAATATAACATAGTAAGGACTTTTAGTATAACGTATGCAAAAGATAATACAAAGCTGAATATATATATTGTGAAATACTGTGAAGTACAATACGATCTTAATAAAGCATATAACCATATAGCATTACAGTCTCCAGTGTCCAAGTGTCTTGGGTAGCGCTACCCACACCCGTTGCAGGCCTGTGGTTTATATATATATATATATATATATATATTATAAAGTACCTGTTACTTAATGATGCACAGACAGGGAAGCAGATGGCAATTCCTTATCTTTATTTATTTTGGCACAGGTGATCCTTTGGATGGTGGATGCTGGAACAATCCCTCTAGAAAGACAGAGCCCCTTTTGCAGAAAGTCAGTAATCCAGCCAGGTCAAGATGCAGGTACAGTGTCTCCCTTATTTACACAAATGCAGGCAGAAAAATAGGCTCTCAGGTCAGTGTACCCCTTCAGGAATACACAGCACAGCTCTCCCACCTTGTTGCTGGAAGGTCCCAAGAGAGGGAGACTCCCCTTTTCTCTAGCTTTTGTAGTCTTAGAAAAATATCCCATCATTCCCTCCAATGTCTCATCTTGATGACCTGGACACAGTGAAGCCACAGCCTCGTTCTGATACACAGATAGACTCACAGATATTTTTGCCCATACAGCAGGTATATTTCAAGTCAGTCCCTACATAAGTCTTGTTTTAGGTACGTTTAATTAAAGACGAGATATGTGCAATATATATGTTCATTACTAGGGTTTTCCTTACCTAGTGGATAATTGAAGGCATCCCACTTCCTAGATGGCCAATAGCAGGTAATGGAATCCCTCCTCCCCTTGCCCCACTGCGGGCTACTATTGCATATTCACTTGATAGTGACACACTCTGTGATGTCTATGGAAGTGACGTGCTTTGTGACATTCGCAGAAATTTTTGCACCTCACAATCTACCGTGAGATTTAGATGTTTGGCCGTTTACTCTATCTTTGAATTGATGGATGTCCGGGGACAATCTGTCTAAAGGCAATCTCCTAGCTCCTCCTCTCATACTAACCATAGATGCTTGCAGTTGGGGTGCACATTGCCAAAAATGTCAAAACAAGCCACATAGCATCAAAGGAAAAACGTTATTTCTTCAAACTTCAGGGAACTTCTGGCAGTTTGGGAAGCTCTCAAAGCTTCCAGAAACATCATCTCAGGGAAAATGCTTCAGGTTCAAACAGACAACTGTACTGCGGCAGAAGAAAGCTCAAGGGTTCATCAAACCAGAGAACCTAAGCCGCAGGTCTCTGGATTACAACGAATGTTATGCGTAAAATTTGGTACTCCCTAGGTGGAGTTAATGGCTTTTATGAAGAACCAAAAGTTTTTCTTTGTCCAAGTAGCACAAAACAGCCAGGAGGGGTGCCCTAACAATGCCCTGGAGATTCTATTTAGCATACATATTCCCTTAGTTTCCTCTAGTTCCCAATGTTTTGAGGTCAGACAAGAGCAAGGTAATCATAAAAGCTCCATCCTGTCCATGCATAATCTGGTTTTCAGACCTAACTTTAACTTTCCACCAAAACACCTTGAACTCTTTCATTTTATCAGAATCTTCTTTCCCAATCCCTCAGATCTGTATTTAACAGCCTGGTATCTGAAAGGGATATGATGGAGAAAAATAGGACTTTCTTCATCTGTAATACTCTTCTACTGAGCAGAAAACCTTCCACTTCTTTATATCTTGGGGCTTGAAAGAAATTTCAAAGCTGGTGTAATACTAAAGGTAAGACAGGAACAGTTACTTACATTCCTTCTATCTTGGATTTCCTGTTTGAATCTCTTGAAAAAGGCCTTGCTCCTAGCAAGGGTTACATTTCTACCCTAGAAGCTTTCTTTAATATCAGCCTGGCAGACAAGATGTTTATACAAATTAAACACCCTATCTCCAAATGGTATCTTGATGTAGTCTTGAGGTATTTATGTCAAACTCCCTTTGAGCCTTTAAAAGAAATCACTAGCCATAATATTATTTTTACGTGTAGGTGCACCACCCCAAACCCCCAGCCCAATTTTTGTTTTTCTTATACCTTCCCCGAAAATGCCCCTGAAGTTACTTACCAAACCTGGTCCCTTGCGGACTGTGTGCTGCCTCCAGCAGTAAGGCAGTTCCTGGCCGTGAACAGGAAGTAGAGCGGTGAAGTGCAGCAGAGTGGCGAGGGAACTAGTCTTGCAACCAGACATGTTAGTAAATTGCCAATTGTGCATGTTTAAATGGGCTGTGCAATCGGTGTGGTTGGAAAATTAATTAGTATATTTTGTAAGTGTTTAGCATAATTGTGGGTTAGTGGTTTTGTAGAGAAAATTGGACAATCCGAGAATAACTTTAGAGTCTGAACTGGACTTCAGCGGATTTTGTGATATTGCAAAAATAAGGAGACTGATTTATCTGCTCTGGTTTTATATTTATGTCAAAGATCTAAATAAAAACACAAAAGATCTAACAGAAATTTAAGATTTGGGAGATTGTGGCAAATTAAAATCAATTTGCTAACAGATGCAGAATTGCAGATAGGTAAACTATTGAGAAATGTATTGCTCAGAGCTGTGCTAATATCAGGTTTACTTAATTATCCTCCTACTGTAGCTCTGTTAAGCCTCGTACACACCAGCGATGTGCACCTGAGCGCCAAGCCCGACGTATACCTGCGACAAACGGCCGAAATGGTTGGGTACAATTTTTTGTAACTATTACACACTTGTGTATGGCTGTCTTTAGTAGAGATGTCTTTAGTAGAGAAAATCCGAAAAATAAAAAAAAAGGGGGGTAAATAAAGCATGGTAAGTTACTGTATAGGGTTCAGGCACATGTAAATAGTCAAGGGAATATGTATCAATTGCCAAAACTTTAATAAAATCGAATTTTCCTTCACACTATTTTTGAGTGTTTGCGTGTATATGCGAGGCTACTTTCGGTAACCCTTAAAAGAAGCCTCGTATTTCCGGTAACCCTCAAAAATAGGATATCCATCTCTAGTCTTTAGTTGGGGAGCTTATAGTATCTATTTTTCTGTTAGCCTATTTTTTGTCAGATTGTCTATATATTCCATATCAGTAACACCTGTTAAAAACACAGGGATTAGAGTCCTGCAAGGGTCTATTTTTCTAGACCCGCACCCGACCCGAAAAACCCATACCTGACCCACAACTCGCTTTTCTATCTGCTTCATACCCGCAACCCGCAAGTTTTTGGACCCAAAACCCCGACCCAACCCACTTTTCGTTTTTCTTCCCAAAATTTGTATTTTATTCATAACCAAAAAAATGTTCATAGAAACAAATCTACCATACCACTAAAATATATAGAGGGGGGGGGGGGGGCGTGGCGAACCGCGAGACAAGATGGCCGCTTAAGCCCACAGCTCTGTGATCAGCTAAAGTATAACGGCCGAAATACAGCTATCTTCAGCAACCCTCAACTCAGCCAAACAACCGAAATCTCTTCCACATAACCAGGAGAACATGGGGAAAAACTCTAGGAAGCGAGACACAAGGGAGACATAAACCCCCCAATTGGATAAGTTTTTCCCGTGCTTGGAAGGAACGGACATGCACCTGGATTCCGCATCTCAAAGCTCTGCCCCTTTGTCCCCGACATCACAGAGGGGACTCGGGGAAGAGACACCTCTAACCTCGGCTATTTTGGATCGACAGCTAGACTGTTTCTCAAAAAAAATAACTGACTCCCTCACCAGGGAGCTGCAACGAGGCCTAGCAGACTTACGCATGGAACTAACACAACTAGGTGACAGAACAAGCCTCATGGAAGACCAGTTAGACGACACACATACAACAAATCAACTCCATTCAACTTAATCTCCAAACTGAGATTGAGCCATTATCCACCAGACAGGAAGATCACAAAAACAGGGAGAGAAGGCAAAACGTGCGACTGAGAGGCATCCTAGACACTGTAAAGGATGAGGACCTGCAAACATACCTTTGGGACCTCTGCCGACGAATAGCCCCACAGGTCCCAAAAGAGGAATGGCGAATGGAAAGGGCACACAGGGCATTGGGACCTAAACAATCACCAAATATGGGGCCCAAAGACATAATCATACTCCTCCATTATTACACCAGCAAAGAAGCCCTGATACAAGCCTCACGTAACCGTTCCCCCATGGATTACAAAGGAGCCTCAATACAAATTTACAGGGACCTCTCTCCATTAACCCTATCTAAAAGGCGCCTGATGAGACCCGTTACGACAATACTGAGAGACCACCATATTACCTACAAATGGGGATTTCAATTTCGTCTACTGGTATCGAATGCAGGCAAACAGCTATCACCCACGACATCAAAGGAAGCCGTCCGCATGCTGCAAAGGTTAAATCTACCTCTACAAACTAAAGACAACCCTACCACCCCACCTAGGAAACTACCAAGAACGGAGTGGGAAAAACTCCCACAACAATCCTCTACATTTAAACCCCCACTGACCCACCGGATGCCCTCAGCCACTGCAAGAGCATTGGACAGGGATGGGGACGGATGAGGACCCCCGGCACCGGCCCTACTACAGAGGATTTGACCCACCTGGTAGTAACACTCTTCTTTCATACCTCCTTCCGCCGCTATCCCTTCAAACTAACTTACCTCCATAACTATATCCACTCTCTCTATATATGAGAGCATATATGAAAATAGAGGCTGATCCCGGCTTAATCACAGACACTTCCACCACGTTGTCTTGAATAATTTACAGACAACACCATTAAAGTCTCGTAATCCCACAGACTCCCCCCCTATATACACATTGAAACCCAATGGACTTAATGACCAATGTCTGTTTAAATGTTTTCTGAATACTAGATTTTGAACATTTATTAACTATAGTTATTTATTATTCAGACTATATTTATTATACATATTTATATAGTTATTGATCAGCTGAAGTGTGGGAAATAGTATTTGAACTTATTTATTAATTGTTCACGATATAAGGAGTCACTGATATTATGCAGTTTTTAATTACATATAGGTTTTTACATTGTTACACTGTTTAAGAAGGAATGCACTATCAATTAAGATATGCACTTTCTGCACGTTATGCACTTTATGAAAGGCACTTTTTTGGAAGAGATTATGATATGCACTTTGATGAGTCTAAGAATATATGTATCACCATATGTTTTACCAATTGAACATGTGATGTCACTAATAAGGGGTGGGGTGTAGGCTATAAGAGTTGTTGTTTGCACTGACAGAGTTATAGCTTGAGAAAGGTCTAAGACAAGGACCGAAACGTCGCTATTTTGTTCGTTGCACATGAAATAAAAGTTTGAACAATTTTTTCACAAACCCTGTGAGTGCTCTGCATCTTATTACAAGTTTGGATACTTAAGGAATCTACAGCAGCACCCAGGCCCTATATCGTTGGAAGGTAGAGTGCACACTATTACTCTATTGTGATATATATATCTTTGGACATAACATTGGGTAACCCCAATAACCTGAAATTCTCATCCTTAAAACCTGGGTGTCCTCCTACGAAGGATATTTTCTACTGTTTTTCTTTTAGGTTGTTTAAAATGGTTGACTTGCTTAACCTTAACAAATGTACACGCCTAATTTTCTATAATTCCAATTGTATTGCTATGTTAAAATCCAAAGGTATAATCTATGGTACTATTACACCTCTTTGGTATAATGAACAAATATGGTTAAAATTATATCTTTGAATGTTAAGGGACTAAACACAGTCACAAAACGATGGTTACTCCTGAAGGAGCCTAAGTCTCTAGATGCAGATGTGCTGTTCCTTCAGGAAACCCATATTACACACTATGATGCCTTTAAATGTATAAATCATATGTACCCCACAGTTTGTCTCAGCTACCAGCAAACGCAAAGCAGGGGTAGCCATTTTGATCAAGAGAAACTGCCCGCTTATTATCCAGCACTCTTGGACCTATCCCATGGGCATATGTATTATAATTAAAGGTATCTTTAACTCGCAACCCATTGTTTTATGTAATATTTATGCCCCCAATGTTGGCCAGACTAAATTTCTCTCCAAAATACTCCATAAACTGTCAAATATATCTTGTCCGGTGAAAATTATAGGAGGAGACTTTAACGTACACTTCTCCTCCACCCAGGACAAACATCATTTATTCCCAAAGCCTGTGAGGGCTGAAACCTTAGATCTATCAAGAAAATTCAGACAATTGATAAGATCACATAACCTATACGATGCATGGAGAATCGATCACCCCAAGGAAAAACAATACTCTTTCTATTTGGCAGCCTATAAAATGCATTCCAGAATTTACTGTTTTTTTATTACTGGCCCAACCTTAAACCTGGCCCAAAACTTATTTCCACCGATATTGGGCAGATCTCATGGTCCGACCATTCCCCAATAGAGCTGCAAGTAAAATTAGGCTCTCAGGAAATACGCTCCTGCCACTGGTGCCTTAATGAAACCCTGTTGAAACACGAAAAGGTAATAAAATCCTCTACAACAGCCTTACAACATTTTTTTGAGACAAACCTGGGCTCAGTAAATTGTGGGAAGCACACAAGGCTGTACTAAGAGGTCACTTAATCCAATGGGGTGCTAGATATAAGAGAAATAAAATGTTACAGCAACAAACGCTAAAAGAACAGTTTTCTAAATGGGAAAAGAGCCTTTACAAACAGCCAACCGTATCCAAACTTCGCAAAGTTATTGAACTCCGTTGTGAACTAAGAAAGCTAGCTTTAAATAGAGTGACCCAGGCATTAACTTGGTCAAAACGGAAATTTTACGAAAGAAATAACAAAGCACATACTTTATTAGCCAACCAACTCAGACAGAAAGCAGACACAAAATCCCCACACACCATCAAAGATAACCAAGGAACTATAATCCATAACCCCCAACAAGTAGCTAAAGAATTTCAAAAATTCTGCCGAAAACTATACACTTCGGTAGCCAAACAAAAAACTACATCCCACTACACAAAAACAATTTCCAAATACCTACAAGCATGCAACCTGCCCAAACTAAAAACACCCCATATTCAACACCTTAACCGCCCTATAACAGAAACAGAAATAGACCATATTATATCACATATGCCCACAGGGAAAACCCCGGCCCTGACAGATACTCATACCTTTATTTTAAAACTTTTAAGACCACTCTTCTGCCCCACTTAACATGACTATACAATTGCTTCCTTGAAGGGGAATCAATCCCGACCACAATGTCCCATTCTTATCTCACAGTACTCCCAAACAAGGCAAGGACCCTTTACTATGTGCCAGCTACAGGCCCATTGCATTACTAAATTCTGATCTTAAAATATATTCCAAAACACTCTCCAATAGACTGGCAGCTATCTTACCATCCCTAATACATCGGGATCAAGTGGGTTTTATAAATGGCCGCCAGGCAGCAGATAATACCTGAAGGGCAATAGACATAATTGAGGTCATCAACCGAAGGCAAAACCCTGCTCTGATACTCAGTTTAGATGCAGAAAAAGCCAGAATAAAGTGGGAGTTCCTCTTTGGAGTGCTCTCCAACATGAGATTCTGTGGCACCATCCATACAGGACTTAAGGCCCTGTATACATTTCCTACAATGCAGGTAAAACCACCAAATGCCCTGTCCCCCCCTTTCCCAGTTCACAATGGAACCCGCCAGGGATGCCCGTTATCCCTTCTACTATATGCACTTTGCATCGAACCCCTTGCTGCTAAAATACAAGCATCCAAAGACATCAAAGGCATACACAGCGACAATACCACCACTAAAATATTACTATATGCAGACGATGTCTTACTCACCATTACACAACCACTTACTACCCTATCTAACATCCACTATGAACTACAACAATATGGAATTTTATCAGGTTATAAATTGAATAATGATAAGACCGAGGCCCTCCCTCTACACCTAACACCTTCACAACTTAAACTACTACAGATCAATTTCCCCTACCGCTGGAAACAAGAAAATCTCACTTATCTTGGTATCCGACTAACACAGCAAACTATAACCCAATGTTCACCACCATAAGATTGCAACTAAAATCTTGGCAATCTCTATATCTCTCATGGACAGGTCGCATGACAGCGATTAAAATGTCAATTTTGCCAAAACTACTGTATCTCTTTTCCACACTACCAATACCCATCCCCACTGCTAACTTAGACAGACTACAATCAGATTTTCTTAAATATATATGGGAGGGGGGGAAATCTCATCGTCTATCTAAGAAGGTAATGACAGCATCTCGCAACCAGGGTGGGCTTGCCGCACCACACATAAAACTATATTTCCATGCAGCCCAACTGAGAACTAATGCACTGGACCTCACCACAACCGAAAACCTGCTGGGCTGAACTTGAATATAATTGGATATATCCCTACCATCCACTTGATTTATTAACGAACAAAAAAAAGCTGCTCTTATCTTAACCCCTGCTACCTTCCATGCAATGGTCCAGAACTTTATGGACTAGACGCAACAAAACATACACATTACTCCAACCATCCTCACAACTCCTACCTTTTATACAGGACACTGTTTCCCCTCTACACATTTCACAAAACCTATATAAACCATGGATAGCAACAGGTTGGTTTAGGTTCTACGATATAATTGACCCAATCAAAAGACAGATACAGACTCTTCCTGATCTACTAAAGAGGTGTCCCTCCCTCCCACCCACAGTGGTGGCTAACATATGGCCCCTCCAACAAAATGCCCGAACTACCACAAACAATGGAGTCTTTCCTCACCTTAATCCTTTTGAACAAATTGTAACAAAGGGACCACAGCACAAAGGACTAATATCTCTTCTCTATAGATTATTAAACTCTCTTCCAAAAGAACCGATGTACAAACATCCATATATGCAGAAGTGGGAAGGGATTTGGGGGGAAGAACTAGATATAGATATATGGGAAGAGATTTGGGAAGATGTTGCAAAAACCTCAATATGTACAATATACAAGGAAAATATATATAAGATTATGATGTTCTGGTATTACACCCCCCAAAGACTAAGGGGCATATTTATAAAGGTTCGTTAACTTTTCGCGGCCGTTTTCGCGGCCATTACGCATAAATCGCGTTTACCGCGATTTATAAGGCCCGAAACGGCCGCGAAAAGTTAACGAAGCGTTAACCTTTCGCGCCGATACTTACCTGTTACCGCCGCTTCTATTTATAAGGCGGCGGTACTGGTTTCGCTCGGCTAGTATCGGCTGTTTTACTTCGCCACCTTAAGGAGCGACAGTCAGCCGATACTAACCTCCCCGCGCGGGGATGGGCAGGCAACCCGCGGCGGTGGTCGCACCCGCCCCGGAGAAACGCCCACCCAGCCCACACCCCCCGCGCGGCAGCGGCGACCACCCGCCGCCGCCGCCACTTCCCGCACACCCCTCCCAACCCGTTCCCCGTTCGCGGCAATCTCGGAACGGGAGGCTGAAGGGGCTGCCGGGAAGGGGCCGCAGCAGGTGGTCGCACCACCCGCCGCGCACCCCCTCCCCGGCAACCCCTCCAAGCCCCCCGCCCCGGCCGCTCCCGGGAGGGGACGGGAGGGAGCCGCTGGGGGGTGGAGGCTCCCTCCAGCGGGCCCTGAGAAGGGCCTTTTGGGGTTTAGGGGGTCCCGCACGCTCGAACCGGGACCCCCCTCCCCGGCCCTTACAGGGCCCTTGCTGAAGAAAGAAGAAAGAAGCGGCTGGCAACATCGGCTCCGCTGAGGCCGGCGGTGCCAGCGGGCTCACTGGCGGCCGCAGTGAACTGCCTGGCATCGGCGACCTGAGTGGGGTTGGTGTCGCCAGCCCGAAGACGTCGCGTCGATCAAGACGCCGGCAACATCGGCCTCGTTGAGGTCGCCGGCGCCCGCCGGGGGTACCCCGGCGCCGCAGGGGTACCTCTCGGGGGTCGGCGGCCTCGGCGGAGCTGGTGTCGCCGGGACTGGAAGAAAGAAGACGTCGCCCAGGGCTCTTTTAAGAGCCGCACTGGGGGTCCCGGTTTCAGCTGCGGGACCCCGCCAAGGCACTTGTCAGTGCCGAAAGGGCCTTGTAAGGCCGGGGAGGGGGGTCCCGGTTCGAGCTGACCCCCTAAGCCCCAAAAGGCCCTTCTCAGGGCCCCGCTGGAGGGAGCCTCCACCCCCCCAGCGGCTCCCTCCCGTCCCCTCCCCGGGAGCGGCCGGGGCGGGGGGCTTGGAGGGGTTGCCGGGGAGGGGTGCGCGGCGGGTGGTCGCGACCACCTGCTGCGGCCCCTTCCCGGCAGCCCCTTCTAGCCTCCCGTTCCGAATTGCCGCGAACGGGGAACGGGTTGGGGGCTGCTGGAAGTGGCGGCGGGGGGTCGCCGCTGCCGCCGCGGGGGGTGTGGGCGGGTAGGAGCAGCGTCGGGAAGGGATTTTAAGTCCCTTCGCGGCGATACTATACAGTATCGCCGCGAAGGGGCTTAAAATTACCGCAGCACATCGCGGCCGCGATAGGTATCGCGGGAATAGCCTCGCCATTATATACGGCGATAGCGCTATTTTCGCGGCCGCGATGTGCGGCGGTAATTTTTTTGCGCTAACATCGTTCCTTTATAAATATGCCACTCGTAAAGCATTCCCTGGGATACCAGATAAATGTTGGAGATGCAGGGGAGGGGGCTCTATGATACATATTTTTTGGGAATGTACCTCGTTTATCCCATATTGGGAAATTATATTCACATATTTGGAAACGGTGTTCCACATGCAACTCCCAAAGTCACCCAAACAGGCACTATTCGGAGTGAGATTTCCTAATCTAACTAAAGGAGAAAATTCATTGGCCAGACATATTCTCACAGCAGCTAGGTGTCTAATACCCAAATATTGGAAAACTGTATATATCCCTACACAGTGGGAATTTCTAGTTAGAATCAAAGATGTCCAAAACATGGAATTTCTAACCGCTAACCTACATGGAACCCTAAAAACATATGACAAAATCTGGGCATTGTGGGACACCTTCTCCAGCCGTGAGACCCCTGTTAAATTACCATATAGTTACCACGCAAATGTATAATATTATAATGTACCATATTTACCATGTTCTCTGGAATACGGCTGTTATCAAGGCATGTCAAGTCCAACCTATCTTATGTTCCTTTTTTCTTTCTCTCTATCTTTATTTTCCTCTTCTTCTTGTTTGAGATTTATATCTACTTATATACACGTATATTGCATGGACACTAAGGTACACTACCAGTATCTTCGCAGCCATATGGACTAATATCCCCTTTTTTTTTCACTGTAATCTGGAAATGATCGCCACGGACTGTAAGGAGTGCATCTACCAATCTGAATATAATAGATTTTACCGAAACCAGATATCAAGCTGCTCACCATATATATATATGTGTCAATTGTTTATTAAAAATGTTAAAAATCTCAATAAAAAATTACAATTTAAAAAAAAAATATATATAGCAGGGGTCTTCAACTTGCAGGCATCCAAATGTCTGAAAACCACAACTCTCAGCATTCCCTGGAGGTCTTTCATATTTCTATATTTTTCAAACAAAGGTAGGAGATCCCTGTTATAGAATACAATGTACACTTTATATAATATATTCCTTCTGTCCCCAACTACCTACCTCTACTGTCCCCTACTGTCCCCTACTACCTACCCATGGGCCTCTACTGTCCCCAACTTCTACCTACCAATGAGCCTTTACTGTCCCCTACTACCTACCCATGGGCCTCAGCTCATTTTAAATCTTTATCTGTAACTATTTTCTTGTTGATCTGTGCCAGGTATAGGTAACCAGTAGTTATCCAGATGGTTTAAAAACTACTACTCCCAGCATTTACTCTATATCCAAGGAATGCTGGAAGTTATAGTTTTCAGACATCTGGAGATCTGCTGGTGACCTATCTATGATTTTATAACTATGTCCTGCAAGAATATACATTTTTTTTATTGTAAATATTTATTGAGATAACTGTAGCATTAAACAAACATTTTAAAAGACATTGTTATCGCTGTTTTCTTTTAAGAAATAAACTGTTATTGATTAAGTTCCAGTTAAAAAAAGTAAATTTAAGATACAAAAATATGAACATAAAGTACCAGTGTATTTTAAATTATAACAGTAAAAATTAGGTAGTATAGATACAGCACAATATTATATTATAACACTGTATTGTAGTTAACCTTGAAAACGACCTAGTTCCAGCAGCCCATCCCGACCCTCCTCTGCCCTTCAAGGCATCTCCAGCATCTCCGCCTCCACCAGCAGTCCTGGTCTCTCTTATCTTTTCCAGTTTTGGTTTTGTCTTTATATCCTTGGATTCGTGAGAATTAGGTTTTATCCCTATTATAGCTTTTACTGGGGGTGTATCATTATGGTCTGTGTATTTGCCAGGGGTCCCAAATAACTTCATACTTTCCTAGTTTGTCCCTAAGCTGAGCTGCGAGATGCTCCATTATTTGTACAGTACCTCATTGAGTTTGTGTAGTAGTTCTGTGTGGGTGGGAAATCTGGGTGTTTTTCCAGTGTTTAGGGATGAGGCATCGTGCCACTGTAAGAATATGTCTGATAAGTTATTTTTCTGATTTCAATAAGTCTGGGTGTAGAATACCCAGAGGGCGTGTTCTGGAGACAATAGTATGGGTCGCCGAAAAATCCTATTTACCAAGGTTTGTACTAATGACCAGTATGGTTGTAGACTGGGGCAGGATGAATACATGTGGTATAATGTTCCCGGGGCAGTCCCGCATCGCCAGCGTTGTGCTGGGGGTGCGGGGTTAATAGCATGAAGTCTTACAGGTGTGTAGTACCAATGCATTAGAAATTTGTAGCCATTTTCCTTGTGTATGATGTGGCTTCCCAGATGTCTTCCCATGTGTCAGTGTCAATATGGTTCCCCAGGGTAGAATATACATTTTAATCTCCACCCACTGTGCCAACTTGCATTATGGGGGACAGTAAAGTTACAATGAGCAGGTACCATAACAGAGGATTATGGGTAGGGAGAAGGAAGAGCTGCAGTGAAACATCTACACCTTTAAATTAGTGTAGATATTCATGCTATGTTTTGAAAACTACACCTCTCAGCATTCCCTGTCTGCACTTTGCTGTTGTACAATGATTGGGAGTTTTAAATGTCAATTATCTGGAGGTCCATATACCTGCTGTAGTTCTAGCTGGCAGGGTGGGATGTTTGTGAATTAGAATCAATGTTGTTAAATTGCAATCTCTTTAAAGGGGAACTGTGGTCTCCAAACAAGTTGAGTTTAAATGAAAGGCCAGTTTCCTACCTTTAAAACGAGCCATCAACCACCTCTCTACGTGCTCCACAGCACAAGATATAAAGAAATGACTGACCAGAAAGTTAATGGGTGGGAGGCTGACATGTGACATTCCTAAGGCTTCTCCTGCACAGTGCCGCCGGCGAGCACAACCTCAGACTTCCTCAGTGTGTGAGGGAGACAGGAAGTCCCTCCTCCTCTCTGCTGTGTGAAGGACCTGCAGCTGCAGAGAAAGTAAGGGAATTTACACCCCACTAAAACAGCCTTTCTCTCAGGCAGAGTTCTCACTCTGCCTGAAAAGGCTGTTTCCACAGAGTTTTTGGGGGGGGCAGAGTGGCCCACAGCACTTGTGAGCGGGTGGGGCTTAGGCACCCATGGGTGGGTGGGGCTTAGGGACCCATGGGTGGGTGGGGCCACATGGGGCTGTAAGGGAATGGGCCAAGGGTGCCTGCAACTGGAGGGACCATGGGGTCCATGAGTGGGAGGGACCAGGGGGCTGCAAAGGGGCGAAGAGACAGGGCAGATTGAATGACAGGTTTCAGAGCAGGAAGCAGGAAGTGCAGGGGATCTGCTGATGCTGCTGCCATATCACACACAAAAAGCAATTCCTATCAATTTACTTAAAGCCATTTTTGGACCACAGTTCCTTTTTAACTGGTATCTCCACTGTTAAAATCACTTTTATCAATTCAGTTTTATTGAAGACAGAGAGGTAAAGGAGCTGTGTCTTACCTCCCATTCTTAAATAAAACATTCATGAATCCGGGAACGAAGTTACAGAACTTACCCAGTCTCTTCCAATGACAGGTCCCGACGGACTTACGGAGAGATTCAATATGCAGAGTTGCGTTATTTACCTTAGCCTGAACCCACGATACAATAACTGACATAAACGAGATTATGTCAGGTATTACATCGCGGGATTGGGCTAAGGTAAGGATCGCGACTTTAACGCTCCACAATCTGTACAGTTAAAGGGCAGTCCACCCCTAAACTATACCGACCCAGTAATGGCCCCATCATGTAGTGTAATAAAATCGTTACCTCACATCCCAGCTCCATATGGTTCTCCTGTTTCCCCCCCCCAAGTCCCAAAAACTTCCCATATAGGACTCTGCCTCCTATCTGGCCTCCGGGAGAAGTTTGGCATGCGTACTGCAGCCCTTCCTCCCCCCCCTCCCCCTCCTCTCCTTCCCGATTAGGATTCCCTCCCCCTAGCATACAACCCTTTATATATAACATTCCCCCTGTCCCCCAGCCCCAACCGCAATATTTTTTATTTTAGAAAGTGCCCCAAACATTACTTACCTTCCCTCTTTCCTCCGCTGCACTGAACTCCCGCAGCCGCGTCCGTGATTGGCTGCCACTCAGCCAATCACAGACGCGACTGCCGGTCCCGCCCCTCTGCTTGCATTTTCTCACAAGCAGAGGGCCTGGAAGTGCGGCGGAGGAAAGAGGGAAGGTAAGTAAAGTTTGGGCACTTTCTAATAATAAAAATAGAGCGGTTGGGAATGGGGGGACAGGGGGAATGTTATATAAAAAAATGTTTTCAAGGATGGAACTACCCTTTAAGTTTTGCACTACGAAGTAGGAGTTTTGGATCATTAGCAAGCGCTATTTCCAAAAACATTTGCAAATGGCGCTGTGCTCTAAAATCCATCTAAAACCCACGTTAACCCAAAATTTCTTTGGGTTAACGCGGGTTTTAGATGAATCGGGCCATATTGTATCTCCCCCTTAGTATGTGTAAGGCGTAAGATCTAATATTTCTCTAATTAAAGGGCAATTCCACCCCTTAAATGAAAAATTATAGGTAAATCATCCCGCCAAAAAGCAATATTCTAAACTGAAAAAGCCATTCGGATGACTAGCGAAAAGTCTTTAAGAACTAAACTTTAAGTCCAGTTATCAAACTGAATACAACAGACAAAACAGCAATAGTTGAGTTGACAAATGTAGGACTATCTTGTTATGCAGTGAAATGTTCTTCACCCCCTTCCCTCTGCCTCTCAAAAGGTTTCTGCACAATCTCCAAGCTTTCCAGGCTTTTAATGAGCTTGCACATGCTCAGATGAGGAAGCTAGGAAACAGTCATTGGCTGTGATGTATATAGTATCTAAAAATAGTAACCTATTACAATCCTTTGTTATAGGTATTATTATAGTAAAACCAATATTGTCATGTAAATCCTTGTTACTTTCTGAAGTCCAGTTCATGCTAGTATCAGAAGAATCAACATAAGTGCTACTGTGTGCATTTGTGCTACTGTGTGGCCTCCAGGAAGGGTCAGAGCCACAAATAGCTCTGCCCCAAATGTCATATCCACACCTCCAACACAATGAATCTGCGCCAAGTGTCATGACCATGCCCACCTTAGGGTTAAACTCCATCCACCCAGGATCCTTCAACCCATAACAGTCTTGAGGAAAATAGGACAGTTGTGAGGTTGTCTGCATCTTGGCTTAGGGGCATATTTATAAAAAAGCGAAATTAGCGCAAAAAAATTACCGCCGCACATCACAGCCGCGAAAATAGCGCTGTACAGTATCGACGCGAAGGGACTTAAAATCCCTTCCCGACGCCTCTGCTAAGGGGGCTGAGCATACGCCCACCCCGCCCACAACCTCCCGCCGCCGCTTCCCAGCAGCCCCTCCCAACCCCTTCCCCGCTCACGGCAATCTCTGCCGGGAAGGGGCCGCAGCAGGTGGTCGCGACCACCCGCCGCGCACCCCCTCCCCAGCAACCCCTCCAAGCCCCCCGCCCCGGTGCTCTGCTGCGGAACTCAGATGCCATCGCAGTAGATGGCTGAAGACAGAAGAAAGAAGCGGCTGGCAACATCGGCTCCGCTGAGGCTGGCGGTGGCAGCGGGCTCACTGGCGGCCGCAGTGAGTCTGCCTGGCATCGGCGACCTGAGTGGGGTTGGTGTCGCCAGCCCCGAAGACGTCGCGTCGGATCAAGACGCTGGCAACATCGGCCTCGTTGAGGTCGCTGGCGCCCGCCGGGGTACCTCTTGGGGGTCGGCGGCCTCAGCGGAGCTGGTGTCGCCGGGACTGGAAGAAAGAAGACGCCGTCCAAGGGCTCTTTTAAGAGCCGCACACTGGGGATGACCCCGCCAAAGGCACTTGTCAGTGCCGCAAGGGCCCTTACAAGGGCCGGGGAGGGGGGTCCTGGTTCGCGCTGCGGGACCCCTTAAGCCCCAAAAGGCACTCTCAGGGCCCCGCTGGAGGGTGCCTACACCCCTCCCAGCGGATCCCTCCCTTCCCCATCCCGGGAGCGGCCGGGGGCTTGGAGGGGTTGCTGGGGAGGGGGTGCACGGCGGGTGGTCACGACCACCTGCTGTGGCCCCTTCCCGGCAGCCCCTCCTAGCCTCCCGTTCCGAGATTGCCGCGAGCAAGGGGCTGCTGGGAAGCGGCGGCGGGTGGTCTCCGCCGCCGCGGGGGGTTGTGGGCGGGGTGGGCGTGCCTCCCGGGGCAAGTGCCCAACCCCGCCGCAGGGAGGCTAGTATCGGCTGCCTTCGCCACCTTCAAGGTGGCGAAGTAAAACAGCCGATACTAGCAGAGCGAAACACATACCGCCGCTTTATAAATAGAAACGGCGGTAACAGGTAAGTATCGCTGCGAAGGGTTAACGGTTAACTTTTCACGGCCGTTTTCTGACCTTAATAAATCGTGTTAAACGCAATTTATGCGTTAATGTCAGTGAAAATGGCCGCGAAAACTTAACAAAGCTTTATAAATATGCCCCTTAGTCTCCTTTTACACTGTCCCCTCACACTTTCTGATGAACACAAGGTACCAGAACTGCAGATAAACAATGAAAAAAAACAAACGCCTATAATTGTGCACCATTTCAGATCAATCTTATATCTTTTAACTTTCTAATTATTGCAGTTTTGGGGATTGTGGGGGGATTTACCTACACACATTTTTTAATTTGAGGTGTGGTCTTGCCAATGCAAGAAACATTCAACTAATGGGTTAGTATGTGGCAGCAACTCTGCCCATAGACATACAATGGAATGGCAATGACATATTAGGGCCATGTACGGATAGTGGTTCTCAGTGCATTGCGAATGGAGTTTGCCTTTTGAGAATCTTTAACACCAGTTAAATGCTGGCATTAGGGATTACGTCTTAAAGAGTCGTTATTGACTCGAGTGCATCGGTTGCGCGACAAAGATTTTTGTGTAACGTCGCAACTGCTGTTAGTTGTGTATTAAAAATTAACCCTTAGTACATAACCCTGTTAGTATGTTACACAGGATGGGGGGAAATGGCTAAAGCACAGCATGACTAATGATCAGCATTCTAAATATAAGGTATGGCGTAGCTACCGCCATCGCTCCCCCCACTGGGCGGTACGGACAGTAGGAGGGCCCGCCAAAACCTCCTCTACCAGCTGTTTTTAAACAGCTAATCACGCGTATAAATTAAATATATGTGCAATAAGCTGCTCAAAGGAACAGAAATGAACCGGCAGTAACGTCCCTGGGTGTGGCATAGGCAATTAGTGAACTGCTTATAAAAGAGGTTTGTGTAATCAGAGGGGCTGGTTATAGCTGATTGCTTGTTCTTTTTATATTCCATAAACCCCATAATGAATGCCATATTTCCAGAAAACCCACCCCCAGATGTAGTATCCAAACCCCTCTCCATACCCAGGCTTCGGTTGATTCCTTTCAGTCTCTCCAGTACAAACTTCACATCCTCTTGATTTAATTTACCAGCCATTAATATTCCTTTCAGCAAGTGATCTACGTTGTACAAGTGCTACGTAAGCTGAAATTCTCAAAATGGAGGCACACAAGGCCTAACGGTTGCAGTGCTTTCCTTTTCACTCCCCTCACCTTCTCCTCTTGCAAATGAATTGGAGGTAGGGGAGGGGATGTATGTGCTAAAACAAATGCAAGTACAACCAATCATGTGTAATGGCAGGGAAAAGTGGGTGGAGTTGAGAGACAAAAGGAATAGCAGGAACAGAGATAGGAAACAAAAAGTTCTTATGGTTTAAAATGGTGCTAATTTTGCCCCAACCAATTAAATATTATCTTTCAAATGTTAAATAAGATCTGTTTGGTTGGGGCAAAATTAGCACCATTTTAAACAATAAACAGGGTTATTCATTAAAAGTTCTTATTGTTTAAAATGGTGCTAATTTTGCCCCAACCAATCAGATCTTATTTAACATTTGTAAGCTTACATCTGATTGGTTGGGGCAAAATTAGCACCATTTTAAACGATAAGAACTTTTGTTGAATAACCCTGAAAATCTTTTATTGAACTCTTACATTGTGCCCCTTTCTCTTGTAGGATGGTGAAAAAGTGGAACGAGGAATGCCTAGAAGGAAAAATACCGCCAACAAGCTCCTGCTACAGAACATGCAGCTAATTCTGGACTCATTATGACAGCAGATGCAGGCATCAGCACAAGCCTCCTGGTTCTATAGGACAACCAAGTGGTGGATCATGTATATGGAATACCCCAGGCATCAAGGGTAGAGTTCCAGCCCAGGTCCCCCTAGCAGTTAAGGTCTTCCAGAGAGTCTCCCCCATCTTGCTCTGCCTCCCGCTAATTATTCCCCCAGCCCGCTTTTCCAGTAACTGCAGCATCTGTTCCCAGTCTTTCGTGCCTAATGGAGCAGATTCCCACAGTCCTGGGCGTGATGTCAGTCAGCCATGTCACAACCTAATTCATCTTGCTGGGCTATGATTTTTTAACATGGCATAATCTCGAAAGTGCCTCCACTTTGTCATAGTACATGATGGTAACATAGTAATAAAGTAACATACAGTCGTCATTTCTGTATTAATATTATATAAGGGATAATGCGCCCCTTACAGTGTGATATAAGGATATAAAGTCACCGAGGAGTTCCCTGGCCATATAAAAGCACGAGACCGAAGGTCGAGTGCTTTTATACAGGACAGGGAACTCCGAGTTGACTTTATAAACCTTATATTACACTGTAATGGGGCGTATTATTTCTTATAATATATAAGTTTAAAAAATGTAATTTGATGGCTAGTCTCCAGCTGTTATTCTTTCACTAAGTAATTAAATAAGCTATATTCCCTGCAGCCCTGCAATAAAATTAGTAAATGAATAAATAGAAAGGAATACATACCAGACTTTAACTTTAACTGTTTTTTTCTGGAATTTTCTCCTCCACTTCCCGGCACTTTTCCTGTCAAACCCTGGAAGAAAAAAGATTGATAAAACACACAGACCTTTACTGTGCAGAAAATCCTTCTGAGTCCTCCATCTGAAATGTATCTCTCACCCGGTAACCTTTTAAATCCTGTCAGCCATGATTCAACTTCTGCCTCGTTCAGTCCGTGCAAGTGAGGTTAAACAGAGCGGCTGTTCCAGCTACTGACTTCCGGTACTGACTCCCGCTGAAGTTATCAGTACCTGGAAGAGCCGCTCTGTTTAACCTCACTTGCACGGACTGAACGAGGCAGAAGTTGAATCATAGCTGGCAGGATTTAAAAGGTTACCGGGTGAGAGATACATTTGAGATGGAGGACTCAGAAGGATTTTCTATACAGTAAAAGGTCTGTGTGTTTTATCTGTGTTTTTTTCTTTGCTTGGTTTGATAGGGAAGGTGTGGAAGGAGGACGGCAACTGAATGGGGAGCAACAGTGGCATATATTCTTATAAAAATCACTCAACTACGTAGTTGAGTAATTTTTATAAGGATATATTCCACTGTTGCTCCCCTTATAATCCAGGCCACTTATATATTATATTACAGTATATGTATTAATACCAGTAATTCTCAATATTTTTTAGTTCTAGCCCACTTTTAAAGAGCATGTCCACCCCCAAAACTATAATTTAACCCACTACTGGCCCCACTGTGTAGTGTAATAAAATCCTTACCTTACATCCCAGCACCAAATGGTTCTCCTGTAATGTCCCTCCAATGTCCAGAAAACTGACCACCAGGAGCCTGGCAGAGTCCATATAAGACTCTGCCTCCTGTCTCTTCTCCGGGAGAATGTTGCCGTGTGCACTGCAGCCATCCCCCTCTCTCTCTCTCCCCCCCCATTTTGCTCTCCCTCCCCCTAGGGGAGTTTTTGCAAATATTACTCGTTTGGGGCTGGAAGAGGGAGCCCTACACTACAGAAAAAATTCAAAAATGGGGTGGACATGCCCTTTAAAGCTATTTAATATACTTGCCATTACCACATCTGCTGGAAGACAGTTCCACAGTTTCACCATTCTTACTGTAAAGAAACCTTTCCTAACCTGAACTTCTTTTCTTCTAATCTTAAAGGATGTCCACGAGTCCTCTGGCATGACAATGCACCAGAGAGTTTATTGTATAGCTAATTAGTATATTTGTATAAAGTGATCATATCCCCATGCAAACATCGCTTCTCCAATGTAAACAGCCCTAACTTGTCTTATCTGCCTGCATAGTCAAGCCCCTCCATTCCCCTTATTATTTTAGTTACCCTTCTCTGAACTGCTTTTTCCAAGATGTTCCTTTCGTATATGGGATAACCAAGGGTGTCTCTAGGGTTTTTGCAACCTGAGCCAAACTTTGATTGCCACCTATACACAGTGCGTGTAGCATGCCGCCAGCGAAACGGAGTGGGTGTGGCTTGTGTGTGGACATGGCTTGTGGGTGTGCGTGGCTTTGTGGGTGGGAGCGCGGCTAGCCATTTTTAAATTTTGAACTTGCCATCATTTACTTGTACAATTTATTTAAACAGACATTTATCCACACCATAATTCCAGAAGAATAAAGAATTTTGGCCAAAAAAGCCTGCCACCACAACTCTTTTATCAGGACCCTAACTTACCCAGGGGAGGACTGGGACCTTTTGGCCTGGGGGGCAAATACAACTAAGTGGCCCTTTCACTGTAGATTGCAACATTTTTGACCACGCCCACTTTGCTAAGGTCACACATTTTGTTTAAGTTATTCCCATTTTTAAGACCACTGTTCCCATTTTGCATTGTTGCCTGCAACTTTTTCAAGTGTAAGATGTGGTTATAGGACATTGTAGTCCTAAAATTTACCCCCTCTCTCTTATAAATACCCGGGGTGGGGACCTGAATCGCTATGTCCTCACCTCTGGGTATACTTACCCAAAGTTTCCTTTGTTTCTCATGAACTGGGGGGCTGACTATTACCGGCTAATGAACTGGAGGGCTGGCAAACACTGAATAATAAATGGGGGTTTACTAACACTGTCTAATGAACTGGAGGGCTGACAACACTGCTAATGAACTAGAAGGCTGGCAAACACTGAGTAATAAACTGGGTGCTGATAACACTGGATAATGAATTGGAGGACTGGTGATACTGGCTAATGATCTGAAGGGCTGACAACACTGGCTAAGGTACTGGTGGTCTGATTGGCAAACAATCTGAAGGAGGATTTTCCTGTTCCTTGCCCATGTTAGAGCTAGAGGCATTTGCTGTGCCTTTCAAGCACATAACTTTCTAATAGCTTCTGTAGCAGCCCAAATTTTTCATTGGAGACCAACCTGCGGGGCATTTGCCCCTCAGCCTACTGGGCCAGTCCTCCCCTGAACTTACCTATAGTCTAATCTAGCCTAACATAACAAACTATCTAAAGCTAATCTAAACAGTATGAAATGCCTTTTAACAATATCAAACACATTTAGTGAAGAAAATATGAAAAAATGGCATCTACAGCAAAGTATATGTTGGTTGAGCAATCAAGTGCATTCAGTGAGAACAGACAGTCAAGGAGGTTCTTCAATTAAACAGCCAGGAGCAGACAGAACTTACCTGCGATAGCGCTCAAGAGCTGGCTTCTTTGAAAGGTCCCAACGGAACTTGCACTGTATGCGCAGGACCTATCAGAGAAGACTCAAAACAATAGTGTTCTCAGCACATCCACGAGCAGGGGGTGCAGATTCTTCCATCCCTTACCCCTAAAGGGTTAATAATATTCAATATATTCAGCAAAATTTTGAAGGATCGCACACCTTGTAGAAGTGAACAAACTTTTATTTATCAACATAACACACACGATGTTTCGGGAAGCTCCTCCCCGTTCATCAGAGAAGCCAGCACTGGGGAACGATCGCAAGTAAGTTCTCCCTGTTCCCTGCCTGCTCCTGGCTGATTAATTGAAGAATGGGAGGTAAGATATTGCTCCTTTACCACCCGTTGAAATGCAGCTCTTTCATTAAAACCCATTTATTGGGCAATTATGTCACACACACAAAATATTGATATTTGAATGTCTATCACAAAGTGGTAGGAAATCCTATTGCCATCTGCCTTGTGTGTTTTTATTTTTTTGCAGGAGCAGTTAGTTCTGCTCATGCTGCGACTATCAGTTAAATAAATATAATTATGGAAATAATGCTGACTCATAGTAGCCCTACAGAGATCCCAGTCACCACACAAATGCTCCAGTCACCCCACAGATGCCCCTGTTCCCCACAGTCATCCCACAAATGCCCTGTTCCCCATAGAGATCCCGGAATCACCCCACAAATGCCTTGTTCCCTATGTAGATCGCAGTCACCCCACACAAGCCCGTTCCCCATAGATGCCCCAGTACCCCACTGATGCCCCTGATCTCCACAAATGCCCCAGTCACCCCACAGATGCCCTGTGCTCCAGAGATCCCAAAGTCATCCCCAAAATGCCCGTTACCCCACAGGTGCCCCAGTCACCCCCAAAGAGATCCCGCAGTCCCCCCACAGAGATCAGTCACCCCACAAATGCCCCTGTTCCCCACAGTCACTCCACAAATGCCCCAATTACCCCACAGGTGCCCAGTCAGCCCAGAAAGATCCCCCAGAGATTCCATAGTCACCCCACAGATACCCCTGTTCCCCAGAGATCTTGGTCACACCACAGGTGCCCCAATTAACCCCAGAGAGACACCCCCAGTCCCCCCACAGAGATCCCACAGTCACCCCACAAATGCCCCAGTTATCCCACAGGTGCCCCAGTCACCACCAGAGAGATCCCCCAGTCCCCCCACAGAGATCAGTCACCCCACAAATGCCCCTGTTCCCCACAATCACCCCACAGATGCCCTAGTAACCCCACAGATACCCTGTTCCCCACAAAGATCCTAAAATTCACCCAGAGATTCCACAGTGACCCCACAGATACCCTTGTTCCCCACAGAGATCCCAGAATCACCGCACAAATGCCCCTGTTCCCCACAGTCACCCCACAGGTGCCCCAGTAGCCCCCCTGATCCCCACAAATGCCCCATTCACACCACAGGTGCCCCAATTTCCCCCAGAGAGATCCCCCAGTCTCCCTACAGAGATCCCAGAGTCGCCCCACAAATGCCCCTGTTCCCCCACAATCACTCCAGTAACCCCACTGATGCCTCTGATCCACACAAATGCCCCAGTCACCTCACAAATGCCCCTGTTCCCCACAGTCACCCCAGAGATGCCCCAGTCACCCTGCAGAGATCTGTCACCTCACAAAAGCCCCAGTAACCCCCAGAGAGATCACCCAGTTCCCCCACAGATGACCCTGTTCCCCACAGAGATCCCAGTCACCCCACAGATGCCCCAGTAACCCCACAGTCACCCCACAAGTGTCTCTCTCCCCTGCTCCCCTCCCCTCCTCCGGACAAGAGAACTTTGCATCTTCTATTCAAGTCCCACAGAGATCCCAGTCACCCCACAGATGCCCCAGTAACCCCACAGTCACCCCCAAGTGTCTCTCTCCCCCGCTCCCCTCCCCTCCTCTGGACAAGGGAACTTTACATCTTCTATTCAAGTCCCTAAAATACCGGTATGCTTTCAATTGTACCTCAGACAGCAGCTCAGCAGATCTCCTGACACCAACACTTGCGGAATGCTTGCTTCCACTAACTCCCACCACTGCCTGTTGCTGCTTCTACTGGGGGTTGCGCTGTGTACAGGTGCATGCGTGCTGTGATACCATTGTGCGGGTGCCAGTATTATGCACGGACGCACGCCGCAACCTTCACGTGTGGACAAGGAACGCCTAGGAACACCGCCGCTGCTGACAACTGCCAGATTCCAAAACTGTACCGCATATTCCAAATATTTTCTCTCTTGAATCTATTCCTCTCTTTATAGCTATATCTTGCTAGCTCTAGCTGTTGCTGTCTGGCATTGTTTGCTATAGCTAAGTCTGTTATCTACCAGAACCCCCAAATCTTTTCCCATTAGAGATTCACTTAACACAGAGTTATTTATGGTGTAGGTGGCACAGGGATTATTAAATCCCAAATGCATCACCTTACATTTATCAATATTGAATCTTATCTGCCATTCTGCTGCCCATTTTGATAATCTATCTAGATCTGCTTGCAGCACTTGCACATCATTTGAAATTTCCAAAGCTCTGCATAGTTTAGTGTCAATCACAGAGAACTTGCTTTCAATGCCCCCTTCTAAGTAATTTATAAACAGATTAAAAAGAAGCGGCCCCAGTACAGAACCCTTAGAACTTTAGCCCACATAGATGTACAGTAGTTCCTTTGTTTGCGATCCAATAACCAATTCTCTATCCATGTACAAATGTTTTTTTCTAGGCCAACAGCCCTCGGTTTATACATTAGTCGCCTATGTGGCACAGTATCAAAATCTTTAGCAAAATCCAAGTATATCACATCCACTGATATGCCTGAATTTAAATTCCTACTCACTTCTTCATAAAAAACAAGTCAATTTGTCTGTCACAATCGATTTCTCATAAATCCATGCTGACTACTACTAATAACTACCTGAGGAAGCTCTATGAGTGAAATGAGTAGTGGTGAGGTGTGAGACGTACTGGAGTAGCACGCACGCTCTGCCTAATCCAGATTGCTGTGGATTTGCTCGGAAACTGTAGTGGTCCTGCTGGTTCACGAGCGCTGTCTATTTCACGTATCTATTGGTAACGGTACCACACATTATAATACAGGACTGGTAAGGTATCGTGCAGTTGCTATATATTTACAACCCCATTTAGATTACACGTGTGCGCACACCCTATTTACACAAACTTCGTGACTTTCCCTCTGGATTCATATCGCACAGTGCGATTCTTTTGAACTTTGGATCATATTGATGCATGCTATTTTCTTTTTTCCCTATTTGTCTACTGTTTTTATGATTTTAGAGGTATACTGCTCTTAGGATTCCTATAGTGTATGTATTTATATTTATTATTATTATAATAGCTGGCCAGCTTGATACACTTTGCATCTATTTCTATTTTTTTCTATATGTAATAAATAATCTCACTATTTAGTATCTTCTGTTGTTTATTGTTCCATCCACTGGGTACTAACTCTATATTTTGTTTTAGCCCCTATTGTATCGCCCTTGGGGCCAGTCACAGAGACAGGGGCTCTGTTGTACCATAGTGGGGGTACAAGACTATATCATCCTATACAATAAAATGCAAGTGTGCATCCGAGCCCGTGTTTGTGTGTCCTGCAGTTACCTCTTTTTGCCACTTGGTGTGCATTCTATTCCTCACGCTGCTGCAGTTTCCCTCCAGGCAATTACAGAGTGCATTGACAGTGCTCTACCTCGCCCGTCGCAGCCTCTCAGACCCTTCATTTCCTTTCATGCAGGAAAGTCTTTTACTGTGCGGCATAATTTACTTTTGCGTACCTCTATCAGCGTACCTTGAGCGTTACCATGACAATACTTTATGCACATGCGCAGAAAGCGTTGTCATGGTAACTGTTTAGACGCTGAAGCGTATGGATGGCTGCACAGTCCCTACTATTTCCAGGTAATAGCGTAACAGTTAAAGAGACAGAAGACCTCTTTAGAGAACACGCCTAAAGGAAAAGGACAGTTAGCTTATGGAGGGCTGAGGGAAAACAGTTCTATCCAAAGTGTATGGACGGGCTGAGGGGAAAAGGTCCCTCCAAAGTGTATGGACAGGGGCTGAGGGGAAAAAAAGTCCCTTCAAAGTGTATGGACAGGGGCTGAGGGGGGAAAAAAAGTCCCTTTAAAGTGTATGGACTGGGGCTGAGGGGAAAGGTCCCTTCAAAGTATATGGACAGGGGCTGAGGGGAAAAGGTCCCTCCAAAGTGTATGGACAGGGGCTGAGGGGGGAAAAAAGTCCCTTTAAAGTGTATGGACTGGGGCTGAGGGGAAAAGGTCCCTTCAAAGTATATGGACAGGGGCTGAGGGGAAAAGGTCCCTCCAAAGTGTATGGACAGGGGCTGAGGGGAAAAGTTCCCTTCAAAGTGTATGGACAGGGGCTGAGGGGAAAAAAAGTCCCTTCAAAGTGTATGGACAGGGACTGAGGGGAAAAGGTCCCTCCAAAGTGTATGGACAGGGGCTGAGGGGAAAAGGTCCCTCCAAAGTGTATGGACAGGGGCTGAGGGAAAAAAGTCCCTTCAAAGTGTATGGACAGGGGCTGAGGGGAAAAGGTCCCTCCAAAGTGTATGGACAGGGGCTGAGGGGAAAAGGTCCCTCCAAAGTGTATGGACAGGAGCTGAGGGGAGAAAGGTCCCTTCAAGTGTATGGACAGGGGCTGAGGGGAAAGTTCCCTCTCAGTGTATGGACAGGGGCTGAGGGGAAAGGTCCCTCCAAAGTGTATGGACGGGCTGAGGGGAAAAAAAAGTCCCTTCAAAGTGTATGGATGGGCTGAGGGAAAAGGTCCCTTCAAAGTGTATGGACAGGGGCTGAGGGGAAAAGGTCCCTCCAAAGTGTATGGACAGGGCTGAGGGAAAAGGTCCCTCCAAAGTGTATGGACAGGAGCTGAGGGGAAAAGGTCCCTCAAAGTGTATGGACAGGGGCTGAGGGGAAAAGGTCCCTCCAAAGTGTATGGACAGGGGCTGAGGGGAAAAGGTCCCTTGAAAGTGTATGGACAGGGGCTGAGGGGAAAAGGTCCCTCCAAAGTGTATGGACAGGGGCTGAGGGGAAAAGGTCCCTTCAAAGTGTATGGACAGGGGCTGAGGGGAAAAGGTCCCTCCAAAGTGTATGGACAGGGGTGAGGGGAAAAAGTCCCTTCAAAGTGTATGGACAGGGGCGAGCGGGAAAAGGTCCCTCCAAAGTGTATGGACAGGGGCTGAGAGAAAAAAAAGTCCCTTCAAAGTGTATGGACAGGGGCTGAGGGGAAAAGGTCCCTCCAAAGTCTATGGACAGGGGCTGAGGGGAAAAGGTCCCTCCAAAGTGTATGGAAATATTTATATTCATATTTATATTATGAAAAATAAATGTTTCTACACATGTATTCTAGCGCCCGTTTATGTAACAGGCTTAATGTCTAGTCATATCATATATTCTGCTACTAATAAGATTAGTTCTGGAGACAAAGTCAAGGATATGATCCCATAACAAAGTTTCCAGCACTTTCCCTACCACTGATGTTAGACTTACAGGTCTGTTATCGGTTATTATTTTTATATTTATATAGACAGAAAAAAATGTCTATTGCCAGCCAAATCCCCTTTTTGGCCGGTCTTGCGATATCTTGCAGGTAATGTATAGAGGGATATTTATAGTCCCCTTGGCAGTCCCCTCGATCACTGCAATAGTAAAGATTTATCACCCATGCTTGAAAGGTTTACATAGGGGATGAGCAGCACGGTGGCTCAGTGGTTAGCACTTCAGCCTTGAAGTCCTGAGTTCGAATCCACCCTTGGACACATCTGCAAGGAGTTTGTATGTTCTCCCTGTGCTGGTGTGGGTTCCTCCGGGCATTTTGGTTTCCCCTACAATCATAAAGACATACTGATAGGTTGTATGTGTTAAATAAATATCAGGCAGGGCCTGATGTGAATGTATAGATGTAATTGTAAAGCACTACGGAAGATGTTGGTGCTATATTAATCCACAATAATAATAATAATTGGGATCCAAGTCACATTCAACGCCGGCTTCATAATTCAAGGTACAGATCTAGATCTCAGTCTGCGGGGATCCATGGGTGCCAGGTATCCCCTGGACATATGGCCAGTAGCAAAGAAAGGTACATGCTTCATGGTAGGGCTTTAGAGCCTGTTAGGTGTGCATCTATTTGCAGATGTAAGACAACGGAGTACCAACTGAGGTTTAATAACAAGTCAACAAGAGCAGATACAAGACAGAGTGGATCGGCAAAAGAAAAAAGCAGAGGGAAGCAGAGAGATCGGGTTAAGTTCCACAGCAGGACAGGCTGCAGCCACAGGACACAGTGAGGGAACAGGACGTGGAACAAGTGGAATATGTCAAATAGCTAGAATCAGATAGCTAAGGGTGAATGTAATGTAATACATAAGCAGGGTTATTCAATAAAAGGTCTTATCGTTTAAAATGGTGCTAATTTTGCCCCAACCAATCAGATGTTAGCTTTCAAATGTTAAATAAGGTCTGATTGGTTGGGGCAAAATTAGCACCATTTTAAACGATAAGACCTTTTATTGAATCTCCCTGAAGGTTTTTTAAAAATGTGTAAATGTTTAAGTAACAATGACAAAAATGGGAAAGGTAAAACGGCAGACAAGGTAAATGATATAAAAATAGCAACAGCGTGAGACATGCATGCTTGCACAATTTCTAGTCTGCACAAACACCTAAAAAGACAGCAAAGAAAAACTTAAGGGTAAATTTATTGAAAGGTTCGACATAACTAAGGCAGGTCAAAAAACAAAAAGGGGGAATTAATATATCACCATAAGTCTTTAGTCATATAGATGAAGGGGATAATGATATGCAGTAAATGGCCTGTGAAACATCAGAATACCCAGAACAATGCCTAAACACATGGCAGAATAAGGGTATGCAGTACTAGAGACTTTATTACTTATGTGGGATCAGTATGGTCAGATTATAATAGGGAAATGTGGATGTAATGTGTAGGTCAGGAAAGGAAGGATAAAGGGCCAAAAAGGAAAGGCGTTTTTAGCCAAAAAGTAAAGAAAAAAAGCTGAGCCTTTAATGATAGGCAGTGTAATCAGAGGAAAAGCTGCAAATGTAGACAGGTATGTTCATATTGTAGGAACAATCATCAAGCTCTAGATTGTAGCAAGAAAAACAAGACACAGACTGGTCATTCCTTTTGTGCTCAAAATGGAAAAGGCAAAAACACCAGTTACAGCAAAAGATCCACTGCAGCAGAACTGACAGGTCCCGACCACTTCTTGGTTCTAATGAAATAAAGCGCATTTGCCTGATAATGCATGCTATAATTGATTAGAACCAGGAAGCAGTCGGGAATTTTCAATGCTGCTGTGGTGGATCGTCATTTCAGTGGTTAACATGCCATTTAAGGAAGAAGCAGGGTTGCCAGATCAGTGAACCTAATAGAGACGCCTATTAAAAACACATGCAGCATGGCTGAGTTTATAATAAAGTTCCTTAATATCTACCAGTGCAGCCCTGTTAATTACATTTATTAATTTTGCCCTATCAGAAGTTTTGTATCATTAATTAACTGCAGATATATATATATTTTTTTAACATATGCACACACACACACTTTGTTCCTTCAGGCAACCACCTAGCCTGAAAGAAATCATTGTTTACAGGTATTCTTGGTATTTTGAACTAACCATCTCTTTAGCTGAAAAATAACCCCCTGATATATTTTTGTAAGCTACACAGAGACTTCATTCTTACATCCACACATGCTGGTTTTTTTGACACTTTTGTAAAACGTTATGCTTGATATTCTTAAAAGAAATGGGGAAAAAAGATCAAAAGTTAGAAATCAGACAAAATGCATTTTTTCCATTGCCTGTGCTTGTCGTGAAGGTTCTCATTAATGCAAGTCATGGTATACCTGTTGTATTCACTTAGATCAACTTGACTTAAAGTTTAGTTCTTGAAGACGTTTCGCTAGTCATCCTACTGGCTTTTTCAATTCAGAATGACTTGTACAAGAATCTTTTGGCAATTATGTACCCTGGAAAGTCCCAATTAGCAACAGCCAGGTGTTAGGGACCTTCTGAATGGACACTAGTAAGGGATAACCACAAACTATATCCGGCAAACAAGAACAGAAGACAGAATGCTAAAAAGGGGACAGGAATCAATAGAATAGAAAGGTTTGAATTTGCCAACCAAAAGAATAGCAGGGAGGCATTGGCCAATACCACCTCTTCCTCCCAGCTGAGCTGTAACAGAGATAGCCGGTTAAGGGAAAGAGGAGAAGACCCAGATGCTTGCTCCCCCATGCATGAGGACGTCGTCCATGTGTACCCAGAAGCACAATGGGCGAAAGAGGAGGGATGCCATGGGAATGGGACCTAATTAAGTGACTGCTCACACTACTCCCCTTGAGGGGGGGAACCTTAAGGCAGGGTTTCCGAGGATTTTCAAGATATAATGTTTGACCACACAAGTTCTCTCCTCAGGACAGTGCCCTTTCCAATCAATTAAATAGATTTACAAACACAGTGGGAATTTAGGATTTTTTCAACTTCTCCAGAAACTTCAATTGAAGGTGGAAGTTTGGCAGTAGGAACAACATTAGTAGCTAGATTGAGAAGAGAAACATGAAAATATTTGTTAAGTTTTTAAATTGCTGGAAATGAGTTTTGCAAAAGGTTGATGTAAAAGAGTATTTATGGTTGAAACCAAGACAAGATCTAGTAAAAACTCCACTTATTTGGAACAATAACGGACAGTGAATTTTTTCCTGATGAGAAACAGCTTGTTTAAGGTTCTGTTGAATTTGGGTCCAGATTGTAGTCATATGAGGGGACCAATCTTCTAATGCTGGCATATCAAAAGAGGAAAATATCAAAAGGAAGATAATGTGGGATTTCTGCCATAGACATACTGAAAAGGAGATAACTTAAGGAATGAAGACAATTATCATAAGCTGCAATTGACAAATAATCCGACCAGTTGCGCTGAGAATCTGAGACAAAGCATCAGAGATACTGTTCTAAAGATTGATTTGTTCTTTTTGCTTGGCTATTAGATTGAGGATGAAATGAAGAGGGAAATTCCCACTTGGAACAGAAAGACTGCCAAAATTGAAAGATGAAATGAACTCTTCTGTCAGAGTCTAAGTTCTCAGGAATACCGTGCAGACGAAATATATGATTAATGAATATTTGAGAAAGTTCTTTATCTACTATGACCCAAATGCCTGTGAAGTTTTGAGAATCAGGTAACTCTACAATAAAGTTCATGGAAATAGTTGACATGGAAGATTCTGTAATAGGAAGAGTGTGGTGAGTCTCCACAGAGGCTAAAGCTAGGTACACACAGTACAGATTTCTGAAAGATGACAGACAGGATCTGCAAGATCCTGTCTTCCACCTTTCAAAGATCTGCATACACACAGTCCCAGGCATTCTCCCTATGAACATCATAGGGAGAACGCTCGGGACTGTGTGTTTCCATCAGCCGCGCTAGACTCCTCTATATGGAGTCGAGCATTCAGCCGACACGATCGTTCGGCAGCTGCGCGCTTTTTCGGGAAACGAATGTACACACATAACGATAAAGTTCTGATACCGGGGCTTTATCGTTACTGTGTGTACCCAGCTTTACAGAGTGTTTTACTGCGGGCATCCACAAAAAAAAGATGGCCACTAAACATGTGTGTTTGGCCAGAGTTTTCTATTCTTCCAGATGTCCAGCTAACTTGGAGACATGGATTTGTTGGATGACCTGAAAATGAAAAGATAAAGATACAAAAAGACGTCCTTCAGGTTTCCCAGGAGTAGATTTGGAATAAAATGAAAGAAGAAGGAAAAATCAGAAAATGTTTTGTTCGTAGTTAGAGAAATAACACAACAAGCAGGAAGAATTTACACAGGTAACATGATTTGGAATCTCGAAAAATGCGAGAAAGAGCTACAGATTTTAAGTTCTTAGGCTCTACAAAATCAAGAGAAGAACAAAGCCCCACGTGCTTGCCTAGGATTTAAACATCTTATCACTAAACACTGTGATAAAATGTTCTGCCCCATCTAACCAGTGTCTCCAATCCTCAAACACTAATTTTATAGCTAAAAGTTCCCTTACCAATTTCAAATGCTATATCGGACGCTATCCAGCTGAGTTAGAGCAAACCCCATGCTACCTGATGTACTATCGGGTTATTAGGGTGGGTTTTTCACTAATTTAGCACTGGCCACGCCATTTCCAAAACTTTTTTGGAAATAGCCCGGCGTAGCCTATGTAGAAAAGTTAAGATTTTCGCAAACATTTTGCACGTATCTTAATGCCTTTCCTATAGAGATGTAAATCACACATCTCACCTGAAAAGGATCCTGTGATGCAGTAAGCCTTGCAAAGGAGTTTACAGCATTGCGGGATCTCAGTTGGGGTAAGAAGTGAGCTTTTTTCTTAAAATATTGGCCCTTTAGTACCCCACTTAGTAATCTGACCAGAATCCCTGTCAATCACTGAATTATGCCTGTGTAAAGAGGGCATGTGCAGCAACAGGAGCTCTAAATATTAAGTAAGAGTTTCTATCTAATGACTTGCCTTGCTGTAATGGTCAATTATCTAGTTAGCAAACATAAGGGTTCAGAAAACTTACTGAAACGAATATGAATAGACTTGGATATGTCTATACAATTTAACATAGCCCCACAATCTAGAAAAGCATTTTTGTGAGTACAATTTTTACCCCAAGTTATGGAGACTGGTAGGAGAACACAATCAGATTTTAGAGGAAGTTACCTAGGTGGGTATCCTCTGCCCCACCTAAGCACTAGAGTTTTCTGGGCAGCTTACAAGGGCAGGTGCATTCCAGATGCCCAGAGTCGCCACAGAATAAACACAGACCTTGACTTCTCCTTTTAGATTTCTCAGCAGTCTGGTATTTCCAAGCTGCATGGGTTCCTCGGAAACTGTAGGAGAAGAGACAGACACAGAAACTACAGAGATTGACCTTACTGGAAACAAAGGGGAAGAGATTTCACTTGACAACGTTCCCTCAGCCTGTGATCAACTTTAATAGTAAGATCAATAGCCTCATCCCAAGTGGTAGGAGTGAGGTGACTAACCATGACATCCTTAATAGTTGAGAAATCTTGAATGGCTAACACGGTACAATTATCTACTACTATCTACTATTAATAGTTTTAAGACAAGCCCAAAACTGGCTGTTTAGAGCTGGATCGTTCCAGTGCGTACTTACTGCCCACCTACGAAATTCTGAAGCATTCTCGCCAACAGTTCTGCGGCCTTGACAAAGTGCTTGGCCTTTGCTGTACTTTCTAGGTCAGGTACAAGTTTGGTGATTGGTGCGTGTATGGGCCCCATTACACAGAGTAAAAGGCCAGACTGTCCTCAGAGCTGGAAGAGGATGGTAGCAGACAGAAATACAGCTCACAAGCATTCATTTTGTTAGACAGCCTCTGTCGCCCCAAATATTTCCGGCAACAAAACTTTGGGCTCCACAACCCTGTTGGTCAGCTGGTTGACAGCTCTTCTCCATAGAAGAACAGTATTTTGGGCCCCATATTATGTACCACTCCAGAGTCGCAGAGTATCCTTTTAGCACAGGACCTCCTGGTCTTAGTGTGCAAGGTATCTGTGCTAAGGCAGGGGATAGTCGAGAAAACTTGGTGCACAATAGATGGAAAGGGCACTTCTAGCTTAAGAGCTAGACAAGTGTAGTACAGAATCGAAAACCAGAATCAGAGCCAGGGAGGGAGCCATAGGTCAGGACACGGGTATCAGTCAGTGGAGAATAGTACAGCAGGATTAAGAGAAAGAGTGATGAAGGCAAGTGGAAGTCAGAACAGCTGGCAACGGAGCGTAACAGAAAAAAAAGTCAGAAATCAGACAAATGAACAATACAGGACACACCACTAGTTAGGGATCAGCACAAACTATATCCAGAAAACAAGCACAGAAAATAGAAAGCTAAAAAGGTGAGAAGTTTGAATTCGCCAACACAAATTCAACTAATAGAATAAAATGGCATGGCCAATAACACCTCTACCTCCCAGCTGAGCTGCAAGACAGATAGCCAGCTGAGGGGAAGAGGAGGAGAAATCCAGAGAATGCTTACGCAGAGGAGCGCTCCCAAATGCTTGCTCCCCCATGCACAAGCACGCCGCCTGTGTGTACCCAGAAGTGCAGTGGCCGAATGATGCTGCGGGAATCGGTATAGAAGTGGATGTAGTATACTTGTAATAAAGCTTTTGACATGGTGCTGCACAGGCGACTTATGTTTAAACTTAGGCATGTAAAAAACATTTGTACATGTATAGAGAATTGGTTGTTGGATCGCGTACAGAGAGTAGTGGTTAATGGAGTGCCTCAGGGTTCTGTACTGGGGCCACTTCTTTATTTACCTGTTTATAATTGACATAGAAATGCATAGTTCCAGGTTTCTGTGGGCCGTTATCAATAATCCTCGAACGGCCGATTCGAGAATCCTCGAACGTTCGTGGATTCACAAATTTGGCCGTTCGAGAATTATCAAATGGGCAAAAGTACGGATGTTCAGGGGTGCTGCGGTTCATCCTGGGTCCTTGTAAGGACAGTTGTGGCCCTTACAAGGGCCCCTTGTGGCTCAAGGGTTTCTGCAGCTCGAATTGGGACCCCCCTCCCTGGCACTTAGACAAGCTCTTGTGGCCCTTGTGGTATTGACAAGTGCCTTTTGGGGCTTAAGGGGTCCCACTGCTTGAACAGGGACCCCCCTACCCGGCACTTAGAAGTGTCTTTTTTGTGCTCGAAACCCGGACCCCCCATTGGCTCTTAGAAGAGCCCTTGTGGATGTGTCTTCTTTCTTCCCGGCCGGTGACACCAACTCCGCTGTTGTTGCCGACACTGGGCGATGTCACTGCGGCCGCTGGCGTTCCCGACGTCTTCTTTCTTCTGCCATCATTGTGATGACTTCTGAGCTATATCCTATTTTGACCTCTGAATTCATTGCTGTATGGCTGCTATGCTAAGATCTCAACTATCAGATCCATAGCTGACAGTTTCTAACTGGAAGAACCAGCTAGCAGAAACAGGGGCAACAGGATATTGTGCAGGATTTCAGGTTAGACTTATATATTTCAGATTCCAAACTATTACAGTTTAGGGTTTTGGGGGGTGATTAACCTTTATATGAGTTTTCATTTGAGGGCTGGACTTGCCCTTTAAATAAATATATGAATGGGCCATATAATAAACTTTCTGGTGCATTGTTCACCGATAGGTCATATAAGAGGGATTCATGGACATCCTTTAAAATTATTTAAAAAATGACTTTTTTATCTTCAGTTTAGGAAAGGTTTCTTTAAAGTGAGAACGGTGAAGTTGTGAAACTATCTTCCAGCAGATTTGGTAATTGCAAGTTCATTGGATAGTTAAAAGGGTTAGTTCAGGGAAAATACATATACTCTTAAGAAAAAAGAGCAGCTTTATTTAATCATTATAATATATTGTGGCAATGTGAGAACAAACAGTAAAGGTCCAATTTGGTGAGAACAGACAGTACAGGTCCCATACAGTGGCCTATACAAGGAGAACAGACGGTAAAGGTCCCATACAGTGAGAACAGATGCTAAAGGTCCCAAACAGTGAGAACAGACAGTAAAGGTCCCATACAGTGAGAACAGACAGTAAAGGTCCCATACAGTGAGAACAGATGATAAAGGTCCCATATAGTGAGAACAGACAGTAAAGATCCCATACAGTGAGAACAGACGGTAAAGGTCCCATACAGTGAGAACAAATGGTAATTTTCCCATACAGTGAGAACAGACAGTAAAGGTCCCATACAGTGAGAACAGATGATAAAGGTCCCATACAATGAGAACAGACAGTAAAGGTCCCATACAGTGAGAACAGACAGTAAAGATCCCATACAGTGAGAACAGACAATAAATATCCCATACAGTGACAACAGACAGTAAAGTTTCCATACAGTGATCACAGACAGTAAAGGTCCCATACAGTGATCACAGACATTAAAGGTCCCATACAGTGAGAACAGAAGGTAATGGTCCCATAGAGTGAGAACAGACCATAAAGGTCCCATACAGTGAGAACAGACAGTAAAGGTCCCATACAGTGATCACAGACATTAAAGGTCCCATACAGTGAGAACAGAAGGTAATGGTCCCATAGAGTGAGAACAGACCGTAAAGGTCCCATACAGTGAGAAAAGACAGTAAAGGTCCCATAGAGTGAGAACAGAAGGTAATGGTCCCATAGAGAGAGAACAGACTGTAAAGGTCCCACACAGTGAGAACAGACAGTAAAGGTCCCATACAGTGAGAACAGACAGTAACGTTTTTATACAGTGATCACAGACAGTAAAGGTCCTATACAGTGAGAATATATAGTAAAGGTAATGTAAGTGCCCCTGGACACAGACTGGTAAATAGATGTGCCCATAGTGTACATCTATAAAATGTCCTTTGAACACAGAGTGTGACTGGTGATTAAAATGTCCCTTGCCCACAGACTGTTACTGGTTAATTACAATGGCCCTTACCAACAGACTGTAACTGGTAAATTAAATGTCCCTTGCCCACAGTAACTGGTAAATGAAACATCCCTTGCCCACAGACTGTTACTGGCAAATTGAATGGCCCTTGCCCCAGACACTGTCCTGGGAAATTCCAGAAATTATGGGATGTGTGGACTGAATCCCCCTTAACAATATAGATTGCCCATGACAATGGGAGGGACCTGGCAAACCGGGACGGGACTGGGTTGCATGGGCTATGAGCGAGGTAAATTCCTTCTACCCACTCTCCTCTTCCCTTGACCCCCTTACCTGGAATAATATATTCTGAATATGTGAAAATATACTATTGTAATATTAAACTGCAACTGTGTGGAGGAAAGGATTTTCATTTAAATCTATAATCCTCTAGGACAAAGCTTTTCGTCTCCTTGACAGCTGTCCTACACAAATAATGTTGCAATGGGAGGCACTGTGCTGACTCCTACAGACCTGAGATTTATAGATCATTTTTACAAAGCATAAAGGGTCACTAAGCTGTTTTTTTTTTATCTGCAAAGAAAATCTTAATACAAAAGAAAAAAAAATACATGCAAGATTGGTGTCCATATCTTAGGAAGCAGCCAGAGGTGAAACATCCAAGTGTCGAATTGCTGTACAAAAGCAAATTTATTTTTTGAACAAAAATAAAACATTATTTTAAGATTAAGAATAATAGTTACATTTTCTGTTTAAACACACAACATATACATATATAAGACTAGAATACTAGTGCACAAACAATTCTAATTGTATATTGGCTACATTTCCATAAGGTTGCTGCTTCAAAGAGCCTGCCATCAACCTTGGATAAATAAAATCAATTATATAAATAAGTTGGTCAAATTATTTTAAGCCCAGTCACCACCACCCAGCCAGCTGGGTCCTAACCTACTGGTACTTGTATTTGGCTGCATGAGCTGATAGCTTCTCCTTTGTGGCCTGGATGCTTGAAGATGACTCTTGTTTAAAGTACTTGCTCAAACGAAACGAGCGCCTAACTCTGTTTTTATTTATCCAAGGGTTATGGCAGGCTCTTTGAAGCAGCAACCTTATAGAGATATAGCCAAGACACAACTAGAAATGTTTGTGCATTAGAATTCTTTTGAGTTTAAAGACTCTTAAAGGGCATGGCCACACTGCAACGCAAACGCAATCGCACACGGAATCGCATGCGATTTCATGTGCAATTTCATTGCGTTTGCGCATGCGTTTTTTCATTAAGTATTGAAAAACGCATGCGATTGCGATTTAAAATGCGGAACGCAGATCGCAACGCACCCGAAAACGCGCATCTTCAGTGCGTTGCCGCATTTTAAATTATATGAAAAAAACGCAAAAAAAATGTGATAGTGTGGCCTAGCCCTAAAAGAAGAGTTTACTCCTAAAAAATTGACCCTTCAATGAATCTATATTATAAATGTAATGGAGACAGGAGCAGTTGCAAGCACATTTTTTTGGTGAACTCCTTCGTTTAAAATCAGTGTCATAGTACTGTTATAATTCCAGAAGCACTCAGAAAACTCACAATTCACAAAAACTGATTGAAAATGGGAATCTCATGGAATCATTTTTAAGCTGTATAGAAGAGGTGTTAAGAGTAAAACAGATTAGAGTTAAAAAAGATTATTCTGGTGCATCTATGGTAAATGCAAAAAGGATAGTAGTTTATTGCTGTGTTGTCATATGTGTGATCTTTTACCGCAACCTTTCTACTATTTCTACTTTCTTGCTGTTCTTGCTGATCAGCCTACTCAGCATTTTTCAAACAAGCAGAAAATTAAAAGTATGTTAATTTGTGCATACTTTGTGTCTGATAGTAGCCAAATTGGGCCCTAGGCAAATCTTAGCCTGCCCCTTTGGCTTGGCTGGCTAGCAGCAGGAGCATAGTCTGATAAATTTCCCAACATTTATTTCAATAGGAAGAAGTCACATTCAGTATCCCTAGTGTAAATTGTCACAAACCCCCCGGTCCCAAAACGCCCCAACCACCTATCCGTTACCGGAAAACACACTCCAAGCAACCGACAGGCGGACGGAACAGATCAGACCCGGTGGGTTTGGTGAACAAACTATATATTACACAATTAATATTACTAAGTATCAATATACTCACTGCCACCACATCCCGATTAAACAGCGGAATGACCTGTTACCTATATGGGGATATCCGCTCCCCTACTTCTAACAACCTGTAAGGAAATTGGTTATTCACACCTAATATTCTATACACAGTTATACAGTATCTCTATATACCTACACAATACTTCTCTATAGTAGCGTACTTCGAAGACACAGGTTTGTTTTGGGATATACTCAGAATAGGACAATAGCCTATAAATGATTTTATATCATTTATTAAAAGTTGTTAAAAATAGTGCATAAAAATATAAAGAAAAATAAAATAAATCACGGAACATAAAGCGGTAACACAAGTGAGGATAGAATTGGGTAAAAGAAGAAATACTTAGAGATAATTGGCATCTGAATAGTCCATGAGAAGAGTCCAGAACTTGATAATCCAGTTATTGGGAAAATAATAGTCCAAATGATAAGTCCTGCGTTAAGCCAATACGGTCTGTCCAGTTGGCTAGATGTTATTCCAGATGTTCTTGTAGATGTTATGACAGACTCCTCGGGATGAGACCCAGTTCCATTTTTATCCTTTCTTCAGAAAATGGGAGTGGTCTGGTCCCTAGAGGGGCGGACTTGGTTCTGCCCCTGAAGGTTGGTCCCTAGTTTTGGAGGGAATTGTAAATATCGAATTCCAACCCCCGGCCATAATCCATGAACCATACATGTCACATTCAAAATAATATCATGATGGTTTATAACTAATTTTTTCCAACAGAACAAGACCAAATACGACATATCTGGGGTATCCTAGACCTAAGAAGGATAATATCCCAAGTTTGGCTTGGGCTATGATATTGTGTCAGGTCTCTATAAATGTAGAATTAATTACTGGATAAACTGGGGTTATTTATGAAAACCTGAAATAATTCTACATCCGGAATTATTAAGGAATATGAATGACCTTTGATCTGCCAGTTGGTTTCTGTTCAATTCTCTACTAGGAGATTCCCTGCTAGTTCTGGGGTCTCTTTGTCTGGGACTTTGTTTGTTTGTTATGGGGAATTCACACCTTGCCCCATTGAAGTCAGACCTCCTGCTAGGTCAGCTAATTTAACACCAAATGGCCCTGGCTTTGGGGAAAACATGAATTAACTCTGCGATTACCAGAACAGTGAAACAATGTGGAAGCTACCATGCTGCTTGATCATGCCATTAGGGTGAAATAATTGAAAATTGGGGGTGCAATTTCAGATATCGTCTATGGCGTTTTACATTGAATATCTGTTCGTCACACCTCCCCTCATAGCTGTCGCATAGGGATTGGTTTTGCACAACCTAGACCGTTGCGACCAACTTCCCTTGGCGCCATGGTGGCTTCCTCCTTTTATGACATGTTACATCACATTGCTGGGAAACATATTTTCTTTTTTGTGGTTTTACCCTCCCTCCAGTCACAATGCTATAGGCACGAGCTGTGCTGGCGTTGGGATCCATTTTGTTACCCATGGCAGACTGGTCACCCTCTATACACTGTATTAACAATGGATCATCTCCAACACAACCATCTTCCTGACCTGGTACCACAACTTCATTCTCATTACCTGCTGGATAAACCATGTCAGCACTGAGGGCTTTGTCATTAACATCACCCCCTGGTGTGCTTGGGTAAACAAAGGGCTGGAAATAGTGGCTGCTGCGTTCACTAAGCATCTGGACTCTATTTCCCAGAATGCCCTGTTGGCCAAATCCCAGGTTAACACTGTTGGTACCAACATTTTTACAATTTTTACACTCTTCACCACCCTCCTGCACAATACTTTCTGGTTCCTCTTGAGACAGAGACCAATACCTGGACTCTTCCAGTACAGTAAGATCTCTGTGTGTTACCTGGAAAACAATCCCTGTTTCCCTACACAATCCTTTATACGATTTAACAGGTTCTTTGGTTAGTTCTACCTGCCCAAAGCTGCCCTTGTCTCCTTCAGTCTGGACAACAATGTCCTCCCCCTCTACAATCCCTGACTTGGGCTTAACTGGTTCTGGCACTGTCGGACTCCTGCTCTGGTCTCCCAGCCCTCCTTCCCAGTTACTCTGCACTAAGTCACTAGATCGAACCAGGGAGATCTCTGGGAAAATGCTATCCTCCTCACCTCCCTCTCTAGTCATACACTCGGGCCTTACTGGTTCTGGCACTATCGGACTCCTACTCTGGTCTCCCAGCCCTCCTTCCCAGTCACTCTGCCCTATGTAACCTGACTGAACCAGGGTGATATCCAGGGGAAACCTAACATTCCCTACTGCTCTCTCTGAAGGTCCCAACTCATTCAGTGTGCTGTCAGTCTGCAGTGTTATCTCAGAGTCTGCATCACAAGTTCCAGCCAACTGTCCTGTGGGTAGTTGGTGAAGCTTGGCAGGGGTTGAGTCAACTGGATCAGAACATGGAACGAACTTGCAAATAGCGTCTCCCTGCTCTGATTCCAATGACCGTCCCCTAGCAGTCCTTCCAACACTGTGAGTGACCGTTAACACAGGTAACACATTTTTGACAGATTCTCCATTGTCATTGATAACATTCACATTTTTAACATGTAACTTACATATATTAGACACTTTATCACCTTCCACACATAACATGGAGGTTGCCCCCTCTGGTAGTGACTCAGATGCCTTTCTCCTGGGTGACTCCAGACTGGGGTTACTGTGTAGTGGGTCAATCCAGGCGCCACTACCAGTTTCAGCCAGTTGCCCTGTGACACAGGGGGTCAACTGCTGACAATCTACATGTCTGAGGTCAGGGCTGAAATGGATATCTTGGACTTCCTCTTTCAACACTAAACCCCAGACCTTAGCAGTACTACCAGTAACTGCTACTTCCGGTACAACATTATCACAAGTACAATCATTGGCATCCTTAACATTACTTATACATGCATTCCTATCCACAGATACAGGCTTAATGTTAGATACACAATAATTACCAAATTGCACATTTACCCCAGGTACCTGTGAACTAGGTCCTGTCAAACCCCTTCCCTGCTCCAGCTGTTCTAACGCACAGTAGCACAATACCTTTGTGTGAGTTGAACCTTTAGCTTCGGACTCCGGGACACTTTTGGCGGTTTGATACTGGGCCACTAATGTGCCTAAATCTGTCCCCAACAACACTGGGACAGGGATATCATCCGAGATACCCACTACTTTCTCCTGCTTTCCAACCCCCCAGTCGATTTTCACTCGGGCCTGGGCAATGTTGGGAAGAATGCCCCCTATTCCCGTGAGGGTCAGGTGCTTATCCGGGAGGATGTTCTCTTTTGTAACAAGGTTAGAGTGAACCAAAGTGATGTCTGCTTCTGTATCCCTGAAGCCAGTAACAATCCGGTCGTTCACTTTAACCATCTGGTGATTTGGAGTGTGGCGTTGGATTTCCTTTTGTACGGACCGGAACCTTGTACAATAAACCTCTGGGGTCAACTGGTACTTGGCTATGATAGCAGCCTTGATAGCTCCATAATCGTTATCACTTTCCTCCGGTAACTCTATAAAAGCATCCAGGGCTTTGTAGCGCAGACGTGGAATCAGATGTCTGGCCCAATCCTCCTGAGGCAGACGATACTGACGGCAGGCTCTCTCAAATGAGCGTAAGAACAAATCAATGTCTGTATCCTTCTCCATTGCTGCAAATTTAAACTTGTGACTCACTGGCAAACTTGTTCCTCCTGCTCCAGGAGAACTTGGTGATGAACTGTGGGCGGACTGGCACAGTTTAGCCATCTCCAGTTCATATTGTCGTGCAGCTTGTCGCTCTGCACGCTCAGCCTGTCTCTCAGCTCGTCGCTCCTCCATCTCATGCTGGCGTTCCAGAAATTGCAGGTACTCCATTGGGTTAGTGTCGCTTAACTTTTGCAACACTGCCTGGAGCTGAGGAGACTCTGTAGCTGCAGACACACACATGGGTAATGGTGATACAGTCCTTGATGGTATTCCAGTCTGGACAATATCATTTGAATCCAGGTCGTAGTGAGTGATTCCTGCTGTAGGCTCATCCAGCATTTCCTGTGCTTGGAAATCTGCCTCCATTAATTCACGAATCAGCTCCTCCCTCCTTTTCCGATAGGGATCAATGTGTCTGCTTTGGCAAACAACGATTAAGTCATCCAGACTCATGTTTCTATAATTCACGGATTCAGACATTTTGCCAAGTAGAAAAAGTAGAGAAAAAGATTTTGGGGAAGGGCCCTGTGTGTTTACCTGTTCAGTATATATTCTAATGCACCGGCTATTAACCACAGAACTTGGGTTCTGCTCTACAGAGTTACTTAGTTAACACTGTATTATTAGAGATTCTGAGTATAAACACCAAATATCCCAAACGCTGCCAACCAATTGTCACAAACCCCCCGGTCCCAAAACGCCCCAACCACCTATCCGTTACTTTAAGCGACACTAACCCAATGGAGTACCGGCAATTTCTGGAAGCCCAGCGTGAGATGGAGGAGCGACGATCTGAGAGACAGGCTGAGCGTGCAGGAGCGACAAGCTGCACGACAATATGAACTGGAGATGGCCAAACTGCGCCAGTTCCGCCCACAGTTCATCACCAAGTTCTCCTGGAGCAGGAGGACAAGTTTGCCAGTGAGTTCCCAAGTTTAAATTGGCAGCAATGGAGAAAGATACAGACATTGATTGTTCTACGCTCATTTGAGAGAGCCTGCCTGTCAGTATCGTCTGCCTCAGGGGATTGGGCCAGACATCTGATTCCACGTCTGCTGCTACAAAGCCCTGGATGCTTTTATAGAGTTACCGAGGAAAGTGATAATGATTATGGAGCTATCAAGGCTGCTATCCTAGCCAAGTACCAGTTGACCCCAGAGGTTTATCGTACAAGGTTCCGGTCCGTACAAAAGGAAATCCAACCCACACTCCAAATTACCAGATGGTTAAAGTGAACAACCGTTGTTACTGGCTTCAGATACAGGAGCAGCACACTTTGGTTCACTCTAACCGTGTTGCAAAAGAAACATCCTCCCGGATAAGCACCTGACCCTCACGGGAATAGGGGCATTCTTCCTAACATCGCCCAGCCCGAGTGGAAATCGACTGGGGGTTGGAAAGCAAGAGAAAGTAGTGGGTTCTCGGATGATATCCCTGTCCCAGTGTTGTTGGGGACAGATTTAGGCACATTAGTGGCCCAGTATCAAACCGCCGAAAGTGTCCCGGAGTCCGAAGCTAAAGGTTCAACTCACACCAAGTATTGTGCTACCGTGCGTTAGAACAGCTGGAGCAGGGAAGGGGTTTGACAGGACCTAGTTCACAGGTACCTGGGGTAATGTGCAATGTGATAATTATTGTGTATCTAACATTAAGCCTGTATCTGTGGATAGGAATGCATGTATAAGTAATGTTAAGGATGCCAATGATTGTACTTGTGATAATGTTGTACCGGAAGTAGCAGTTACTGGTAGTACCTGCAATGTCTGGGGTTCATGTTGGAAAGGAATTCCAAGATATCCATTTCAGCAGCCCTGACCTCAGACATGTAGATGTCAGCAGTTACCCCCCGTGTCACAGGGCAACTGGCTGAAACTGGTAGTGGCGCCTGGATTGACCCACTACACGTAACCCCAGTCTGAGTCACCCAGGAGAAAGGCTTCTGAGTCACTACAGAGGGGGCAGCCCTCCATGTTATGTGTGGAAGGTGATAAAGTGTCCAATATATGTAAGTTACATGTTAAAAATGTGAATGTTATCAATGACAATGGGGAATCTGTCAAAATGTGTTCCTGTGTTAACGGTCACTCACATTGGTTGGAAGGACTGCTAGGGGACAGTCATTGGAATCAGAGCAGGGAGACGCTATTTACAAGTTTCGTTTCCATGTTCTGATCCAGTTTGACTCAACCCCTGCCAAGCTTCACCAACTACCCACAGGACAGTTGGCTGGAACTTGGGATGCAGACTCTGAGATACACTGCAGACTGACAGCACACTGAATGAGTTGGGACCTTCAGAGAGAGCAGTAGGGAATGTTAGGTTTCCCCTGGATATCACCACCCTGGTTCATTCAGGTTACATAGGGCGAGTGACTGGGAAGGAGGGCTGGGAGACCAAGTAGGAGTCTAACATGCCAGAACCAGTAAGGCCCGAGTGTATGACTAGAGAGGAGGAGAGGAGGATAGCATTTTCCCAGAGATCTCCCTGGTTCGATCTAGTGACTTAGTGCAGAGTAACTGGGAGGAGGGCTGGAAGACCAGAGCAGGAGTCCGACAGTGCCCCAGAACCAGTTAAGCCCAAGTCAGTGATTGTAGAGGGGGTGGATGTTGTTGTCCAGCCTGAAGGAGACAAGGGCAGCTTTGGGCCGGTAGAACTAACCAAAGAACCTGTTATATCGGATAAAGGATTGGTAAGGAAACAGGATTGTTTTCCAGGTAACACACAGAGATCTGACTGTACTGGAAGAGTCCAGTGTATGGTCTCTGTCTCAAGAGGAACCAGAAAGTATTTGCAGGAGGTGGTGAAGAGTGTAAAAATTGTAAAAATGTGGTACAAACAGTGTTAACCTGGGATTTGGCCACAGGGCATTCTGTGAAATAGATGTCCAGATGCTTAGTGAACGCAGCAGCCACTATTTTCCAGCCCTTTGTTTACCCAAGCCCACCAGGGGGTGATGTTAATGACAAGCCCTCAGTGCTGACATGTTTTATCCCACTAATGATGAAGATTGTGGTACCAGGTCAGGAAGATGGTTGTGTTGGAGATGATCCATTGTTAATACAGCTGTATAGAGGGTGACCAGTCTGCCATGGGTAACAAAATGGATCCCAACGCCAGCACAGCTCGTGCCTATAGCATTGTGACTGGAGGGAGGGTAAAACCACAAAAAGAAAATATTGTTTCCCAGCAATGTGATTTAACTGTCACTAAAAGGAGGGAAAGCCACCATGGCCCAAGGGAAGTTGGTCGCAACGGTCTAGTGTTGTGCAAAACCAATCCCTATGCGACAGCTATGAGGGGAGGTGTGACGAACGATATTCAATGTAAAAACGCCATAGACGATATCTGAAATTGCCCCCCCAATTTCAATTATTTCACCCTAATGGCATGATCAAGCAGCATGGTAGCTTCCACATTGTTTCAACTGTTCTGGTACTCGCAGAGTTAATTCATGTTTCCCCAAAGCCAGGGCCATTTGGTGTTAAATTAGCTGACTTAGCAGGAGGTCGACTTCAATGGGGGAAGGTGTGAATTCCCATAACAAACAAACAAAGTCCCAGCAAGAGACCCCAGAACTAGCAGGAATCTCCTATAGAGAATTGAACAGAACCAACTGGCAGATCAAAGGCAATTCATATTCCTTAATAATTCCGGATGTAGAATTATTTCAGGTTTTCATAAATAACCCCAGTTTATCCAGTAATTAATTCTACATTTATAGAGACCTGACAGACAAATAGGTGGGGAATGATCGCACAGGAAAACAAATTAGCCGGCAAAAACCAAAAGAACCCAAAAAAACATAAAAAAAATAAGATCCGCCAACAAAAGCACAACACACTTGTGGTGGAATATGTAAGATCAATCGGATATAAAACAGATTCAAAGGAACTGGTCTATATACTAGGATACCCCCAGATAATGGGATACCAGCAACATTGGATAGCACAGTGAATACTGTATGGAACCAATGTCAATTAGTTATAAAATATAGGACTCCTCAGGCAGGATAATAAATCACTGTTGAATGCCGATCATGTATCGGATGTCATCGGATTACATAGGCCATATGGTGAGGGTCCGATGATGTCGCATATCTCTAGATTTTTAATTCCCCCCTCGACAAACTGCGACAACACAACCTTCACTCATCAGTGAGCAGACAACACAATGTCCACCTCGGCGTACATATCCGGGTAGACGCAGATAAGCCAAGGCGTCACCTATTCTCTAGCTGACAGACAGAGATATAAAATTGGACACTTGGCATGAAGTGTGGTTCTAGGTCATCCTATATAGATGTTCTACGTTAGATTACATAGAGTATCATACAAGATGTGGCGTCTGGCAATAACTTGACTATGACACACACCGGACTGAGAAAATAACTCGTTAGCTGCGCTGGTAACGCTAGTGACTTATGCTTTGGTGACTATTGATTATTCGCATTAAATTGGATATCAGTTCTGGAGCTCTTCTCGAGTGCACATGTGAGTGCTAGGCGTCGTTGCACAATGTCTCTACTAGGTATAGAGCTCCTACGGGCGAGATCGTATCTGGTCTTGCGTGGCTCTAAGCCGCAAGTGGTGGCTAGCCATCGAGGTTGTGTTAGATCGTGGCTGTTATGGTTGCATTATTGTAGGTGTTGATTTTTCTTTAATCAGGGGTTGGGGTTAAATGCAAACAACACTTCTCACTCACACGTGAGGCACTTTCCATGGAATGGACAAAAAAACTCAGTCGTTAAGTGGCACATAGTTGAGCCGTAGGTACATGCAGCTATATCCCAAAACAAACCTGTGTCTTCGAGTACGCTTACTCATAGAAGATAGGCCAGCTTGGTGAGGTGATGAAATACTGTAAGAAAAGGAACTCAGATAGCGAGCTAGTCGTACTCACAAAACCACCATTAGAGTCTGAGTAACACAGATTGTAAACAAGCTGTACAGAGAATTGGTGATAGAAGTAGGGCGACGCGGATAGGACGCCGCATATAGGTGTAAGCGGAGGTGTCATTGCTCCCTGTTTTAGAAGGGGTAAAAAAATGAATTCGTGGAAGATTTGTGGCGACTGTCACGAATTTGTTCGAGATAGTTCAGTACAGATGTTACATTTTGTCCATTGATAGTTCTGTTCTACCAAACCCCATCCCGCGTGCATCTGCTGTATCGCATAGGTCGATTGGTTTTGCAGCGAAACCTAGGGAGCCGTTGCGACGCAGCGTTGCCTTCAGGCGCATGGCCTGGCGCTCTCGTCCGGTTGCTTGGACATGAGTGTGATATCTACCTGGTCCTGGAGATAGACGCTGATTGTTCGGGTTTTTTGTGCGTTTTACGCGGACTCCCGGGTGGGATTCATTGTGAAACCAAAAATTTAACATAAGAAAAGGGAAAGGTCACGGAAGGTGTGACTATCTGCGCTGATGTGAAATAACATGTGTGTGTGGGTGGAATACTTCTAATCGAGCACGACACGGGCACCTGCTACGAGCCGAAGGGACATGCCAAAGGGCAGGGCAAGGAATCTGAACCTAGATACCGACTTTGGCTACTGCATAACCAGAGTACTAGCACAACATTACACATAGAGCATGGTTAATTGTGGTCAGGCCTTATATCTAATGACACTACAATGCTCTCTGACAGGACTCAGGCTGAGTACAGCAAGCTTGCATCAGCACGAACTGTAGGGCCTGGGTCATGAAAAGAAAAAAACCAAGACACACATGGTAGCGATCGGCCTGCGTTAGAAAGTGTACACACTATGACGACGCACTCACAAGAGGGGAGGACAGATCTGAGAATGCCGTAAATTAATGTGCTGTCAGTAATCCCGATGACAAAATAATTACAAAGCGGAGGAGGGAGGGGATACAATCTTGTATGAGATATAGTGAGGACGCGTGGAAATCATAATATTGTGTGCCTCTTACGCCGGGCTCTTCGCATAACAAAAATACTCATATGGAAAATCTTCCAACTGAAGATTCCGAATGTATATCCAACTCAATGCAGTATGTTTGTGAGTGCTGGGCGATGTTAAGTGAGTTTTCCTGAGTGCTTCTGGAATTATAACAGTACTATACACTGATTTTAAACGAAGGAGTTCACCAAAAAAATGTGCTTGCAACTGCTCCTGTCTCCATACATTTATATATAGATTCATTGAAGGGTCAATTTTTTTAGGAGTAAACTCTCTTTAGGCTAGGCCACACTATCACATTTTTTGCGTTTGTTTTCATAAATTAAAATTGCGGCAACGCACTGAAGATCGCGTTTTCGGGTGCGTGCGATCTGGTTCGCATTTTAAATCGCAATCGCATGCGTTTTTCAATACTTAATGAAAAAACCATGCGCAAACGCAATGAAATTGCACATGAAATCGCATGCGATTCCGTGTTGCGATGCGTTTGCGTTGCAGTGGGCCATGCCCTTTAGAGTCTTTAAACTCAAAAGAATTCTAATGCACAAACATTTCTAGTTGTGTCTTGGCTATATCTCTATAAGGTTGCTGCTTCAAAGAGCCTGCCATAACCCTTGGATAAATAAAAACAGAGTTAGGCGCTCGTTCGTTTGAGCAAGTACTTAAAACAAGAGTCATCTTCAAGCATCCAGGCCAAAAGGAGAAGCATCAGCTCATGCAGCCAAATACAAGTACCAGTAGGTTAGGACCCAGCTGGCTGGGTGGTGGTGACTGGGCTTAAAATAATTTGACCAACTTATTTATATAATTGATTTTATTTATCCAAGGTTGATGGCAGGCTCTTTGAAGCAGCAACCCTTATGGAAATGTAGCCAATATACATTTGAATTGTTTGTGCAATAGTATTCTAGTCTTATTATGTAATGTTGTGTGTTAAACAGAAAATGTAACTATTATTCTTAATCTTAAAATAATGTTTTATTTTGTTCAAAAAATAAATTTGCTTTTTGTACAGCAATTCGACACTTGATGTTTTCCCCTCTGCTGCTTTTCCTAAGATATGGACACCAATCTGCATGTATTTTTTTTTCTTTTGTATTAAGATTTCTTTGCAGATAAAAAAAAAACAGCTTAGTGACCCTTTATGCTTTTGTAAAAATGATCTAAATCTCAGGTCTGTCGGAGTCAGCACAGTTGCCTCCCATTGCAACATATTTGTGTAGGACAGCTGTCAAGGAGACGAAAAGCTTTGTCCTAGAGGATTATAGATTTAAATGAAAATCCTTTCCTCCACACAGTTGCAGTTAATATTACAAAGTTATTTTCACATATTCAGAATATATATTCCAGGTAAGGGGGTCAAGGGAAGAGGAGAGTGGGTAAAGGAATTTACCTCGCTCATAGCCCTGCAACCCAGTCCCGTCCCGGTTTGCCAGGTCCCTCCCATTGTCATGGGCAATCTATATGGTTAAGGGGGATTCAGTCCACACCTCCATAATTTCTGGAATTCCCAGGACAGTGTCTGGGGCAAGGGCCATTCAATTTGCCAGTAACAGTCTGTGGGCAAGGGATGTTTCATTTACCAGTTACTGTGGGCAAGGGACATTTAATTTACCAGTTACAGTCTGTTGGTAAGGGCCATTGTAATTAACAGTAACAGTCGTGGCAAGGGACATTTTAATCACCAGTCACACTCTGTGTTCAAAGGACATTTTAGATGTACACTATGGGCACATCTATTTACCATCTGTGTCCAGGGGCACTTACATTACCTTTACTATATAATTCTCATGTATAGGACCTTTACTGTCTGTGATCACTGTATAAAAACGTTACTGTCTGTTCTCACTGTATGGGGACCTTTACTGTCTGTTCTCACTGTGGTGGACCTTTACAGTCTGTTCTCTCTCTATGGGACCATTACCTTCTGTTCTCACTTATGGGACCTTTACTGTCTTTTCTCACTGTATGGGACCTTTACGGTCTGTTCTCACTCTATGGGACCATTACCTTCTGTTCTCACTGTATGGGACCTTTAATGTCTGTGATCACTGTATGGGACCTTTACTGTCGTTCTCACTGTATGGACCTTTATGGTCTGTCTCCTCTATGGACCATTACCTTCTGTCTCACTGTATGGGACCTTTAATGTCTGTGATCACTGTATGGGACCTTTACTGTCTGTGATCACTGTATGGAAACTTACTGTCTGTTGTCACTGTATGGGATATTTATGGTCTGTTCTCACTGTATGGGATCTTTACTGTCTGTTCTCACTGTATGGGACCTTTACTGTCTGTTCTCATGTATGGGACCTTTATATCTGTTCTCACTGTATGGGACCTTTACTGTCTGTTCTCACTGTATGGGAAATTAACCATTTGTTCTCACTGTATGGGACCTTTACCGTCTGTTCTCACTGTATGGGATCTTTACTGTCTGTTCTCACTATATGGGACTTTATCATCTGTTCTCATGTATGGGACCTTTACTTCTGTTCTCACTGTATGGGACCTTTACTGTCTGTTCTCACTGTTGGGACCTTTAGCATCTGTTCTCACTGTATGGGACCTTTACCGTCTGTTCTCCTTGTATAGGCCACTGTATGGGACTGTACTGTCTGTTCTCACCAAATTGGACCTTTACTGTTTGTTCTCACATGCCACAATATATTATAATGATTAAATAAAGCTGCTCTTTTTTCTTAAGAGTATATGTATTTTCCCTGAACTAACCCTTTAAACTATCCATGAACTTGCAATTACCAAATCTGCTGGAAGATAGTTTCACAACTTCACCGTTCTCACTTTAAGAAACCTTTCCTAAACTGAAGATAAAAAAGTCATTTTTTAAATAATTTTAAAGGATGTCATAATCCCTCTTATATGACCTATCGGTGAACAATGCACCAAAAGTTTATTAATGGCCCATTCATATTTATTTAAAGGGCAGTCCAGCCCTCAAATGAAAACTCATATAAAGGTTAATCACCCCCCAAAACCCTAAACTGTAATAGTTTGGAATCTGAAATATATAAGTCTAACCTGAAATCCTGCACATATCCTGTTGCCCCTGTTTTCTGCTAGCTGGTTCTTCCAGTTAGAAACTGTCAGTCTATGGATCGATAGTTGAGATCTTAGCATAGCAGCCATACAGCAATTTCAGAGGTCAAAATAGGATATAGCTCAGAAGTCATCACAATGATGGCAGAAGAAAGAAGACGTCGGGAACGCCAGCGGCCGCAGTGACATCGCCCAGTGTCGGCAACAACAGCGGAGTTGGTGTCACCGCCGGGAAGAAAGAAGACACATCCACAAGGGCTCTTCTAAGAGCCAATGGGGGGTCCGGGTTTCGAGCACAAAAAGACACTTCTAAGTGCCGGGTAGGGGGGTCCCTGTTTCAAGCAGTGGGACCCTTAAGCCCAAAAGGCACTTGTCAATACCACAAGGGCCACAAGAGCTTGTCTAAGTCCAGGAGGGGGGTCCCTTCGAGCTGCAGAAACCTTGAGCCACAAGGGGCCCTTGTAAGGGCCACAACTGTCCTTACAAGGACCCAGGATGACCGCAGCACCCCTGACATCCGTACTTTTGCCCATTTGATAATTCTCGAACGGCCAAATTTGTGAATCACGAACGTTCGAGGATTCTCGAATCGGCCGTTCGAGGATTATTGATAACGGCCCACAAACCTGGAACTATGCATTCTATGTCAATTATAAACGGTAATAAAGAAGTGCCCCAGTACAGAACCCTGAGGCACTCATTAACCACTACTCTCTGTACGCGATCCACAACCAATTCTCTATACATGTACAAATGTTTTTACATGCCTAAGTTTAAACATAAGTCGCCTGGCAGCACCATGTCAAAGCTTATTACAAGTATACTACATCCTTCTATACCGATTCCCGCACACATTCGGCCACTGCACTTCTGGGTAACACAACAGGCGGCGTGCTTGTGCATGGGAGCAAGCATTTGGGAGCGCTCCTCTGCGAAGCATTCTCTGATTTCTCCTCCTCTTCCCCTCAGCTGGCTATCTGTCTTGCAGCTCAGCTGGGAGGTAGGGTGTTATTGGCCATGCCATTTATTCTATTAGTTGAATTTGTGTTGGCGAATTCAAACTTCCACCTTTTTCTTTCTATTTTCTGTGCTTGTTTTCTGGATATAGTTTGTGCTGATCCCTAACTATGGTGTGTCCTGTATTGTTTCATTTGTCTGATTTCTGACTTTTTTTTCTGTTACGCTCCGTTGCCAGCTGTTCTGACTTCCACTTGCCTCACACTCTTTCTCTTAATCCTGCTGTACTTTCTCCACTGACATACACGTGTCCTGACCTATGGCTCCCTCCTGGCTCTGATTCTGGTTTTCGATTCTGTCCTACAACTTGTCTAGCTCTTAAGCTAGAGTGCCCTTTCCATCTATTGTGCACCAAGTTTTCTCGACTATCCCTGCCTTAGCACAGATACCTTGCCACATCAAGACCAGGAGGTCCTGTGCTAAAAGTACTCTGCGACCTGGAGTGGTACATAATATGGGGCCCACAATACTGTTCTTCTATGGAGAAGAGCTGTCACCAGCTGACCAACAGGGTTGTGGACCCAAATTTTGTTGCCGGAAATATTTGGGGCGACAGAGGCTGTCTAACAAATGATGCTTTTGAGCTGTATTTCTGTCTGCTACATCCTCTTCCACTCTGAGGACAGTCTGGCCTTTTACCTCTGTGTTTGGGGCCCATACACGCACCAATCACCAAACTTGTACCTGACCTAGAAAGTCAGCAAAGGCCAAGCACTTTGTCAAGGCCGCAAACTTGTTGGCGAGAATGCTTCAGAATTTCGTAGGGGGCAGTAAGTACGCACTGGAACGATCCAGCTCTAAACAGCCAGTTTTGGGCTTGTCTTAACTATTAATAGTAGATAGTAGTAGATAATGTACCGTGGTTAGCCATTCAAGATTTCTCAACTATTAAGGATGTCATGGTTAGTCACCTCACTCCTACCACTTGGATGAGGCTATTGATCTTACTATAAAGTTGATCACAGGCTGAGGGAACGTTGTCAAGTGAAATCTCTTCCCCTTTGTTTCCAGTAAGGTCAATCTCTGTAGTTTCTGTGTCTGTCTCTTCTCCTACAGTTTCCGAGGAACCCATGCAGCTTGGAAATACCAGACTGCTGAGAATCTAAAAGGAGAAGTCAAGGTCTGTGTTTATTCTGTGGCGACTCTGGGCATCTGGAATGCACCTGCCCTTGTAACTGCCCGAAAACTCTAGTGCTTAGGTGGGGCAGAGGATACCCACCTAGGTACTTCCTCTAAAATCTGATTGTGTTCTCCTACCAGTCTCCATAACTTGGGTAAAAATTGTACTCACAAAAATGCTTTTCTAGATTGTGGGGCTATGTTAAATTGTATAGACTATCCAAGTCTATTCATATTCGTTTCAGTAAGTTTTCTGAACCCTTATGTTTGCTAACTAGATAATTGACCATTAACAGCAAGCCAAGTCATTAGATAGAAACTCTTACTTAATATTTAGAGCTCCTGTTGCTGCACATGCCCCTTTACACAGCCATAATTCAGTGATTGACAGGGATTCTGGTCAGATTACTAATGGGGTACTAAAGGGCCAATATTTTAGAAAAAAGCTCACTTCTTACCCCAACTGAGATCCGCGCATGCTGTAAACTCCTTTGCAAGGCTTACTGCATCACAGGATCCTTTTCAGGTGAGTGTGTGATTTACATCTCTATAGGAAAGGCATAAGAACGTGCAAAGTTTTGCGAAAATCTTAACTTTTCTACATAGGCTACGCCGGGCTATTTCCAAAAAAGTTTTGGAATGGCGTGGCCAGTGCTAAATTAGTGAAAACCCACCCTAATAACCGATAGTACATCAGGTAGCATGGGGTTTGCTCTAACTCAGCTGGATAGCGTCCGATATAGCATTTGAAATTGGTAAGGGAACTTTTAGCTATAAAATTAGTGTTTGAGGATTGGAGACACTGGTTAGATGGGGCAGACATTTTATCACAGTGTTTAGTGATAGATTTTTAAATCCTAGGCAAGCACGTGGGCTTTGTTCTTCTCTTGATTTTGTAGAGCCTAAGAACTTAAAATCTGTAGCTCTTTCTCGCTTTTTCGAATTCCAAATCATGTTACCTGTGTAAATTCTTCCTGCTTGTTGTGTTTATTTCTCTAACTACGAACAAAACATTTTCTGATTTTTCCTTCTTTTTTCATTTTATTCCAAATCTACTCCTGGGAAACCTGAAGGACGCTTTTTGTATCTTTATCTTTTCATTTTCAGGTCATCCAACAAATCCATGTCTCCAAGTTAGCTGGACATCTGGAAGAATAGAAAACTCTGGCCAAACACACATGTTTAGTGGCCATCTTTTTTTTGTGGATGCCCGCAGTAAAACACTCTGTAAAGCTGGGTACACACAGTAACGATAAAGCCCCGGTATCAGAACTTTATCGTTATGTGTGTACATTCGTTTCCCGAAAAAGCGCGCAGCTGCCGAACGATCGTGTCGGCTGAATGCTCGACTCCATATAGAGGAGTCTAGCGCGGCTGATGGAAACACACAGTCCCGAGCGTTCCCCTATGATGTTCATAGGGAGAATGCCTGGGACTGTGTGTATGCAGATCTTTGAAAGGTGGAAGACAGATCTTGCAGATCCTGTCTGTCATCTTTCAGAAATCTGTACTGTGTGTACCTAGCTTTAGCCTCTGTGGAGACTCACCACACTCTTCCTATTCAGAATCTTCCATGTCAACTATTTCCATGAACTTTATTGTAGAGTATACCTGATTCTCAAAACTTCACGGCATTTGGTCATAGTAGATAAAGAACTTTCTCAAATATTCATTAATCATATATTTCGTCTGCACGGTATTCCTGAGAACTTAGACTCTGACAGAAGAGTTTCATTTCATCTTTCAATTTTGGCAGTCTTTCTGTTCCAAGTGGAATTCCCCCTCTTCATTTCATCCTCAATCTAATAGCCAAGCAAAAGAACAAATCAATCTTTAGAACAGTATCTCTGATGCTTTGTCTCAGTTCTCAGCGCAACTGGTCGGATATTTGTCAATTGCAGCTTATGAAATTGTCTTCATTCCTTAAGTTATCTCTTTTCAGTATGTCTATGGCAAGAATCCCACATTATCTTCCTTTTGATATTTTTCCTCTTTTGATATGCCAGCATTAGAAGATTGGTCCCCTCAATGACTACAATCTGGACCCAATTCACAGAACCTTAAACAAGCTGTTTCTCATCAGGAAAAAATTCACTGTCCGTATTGTTCCAAATAAGTGGAGTTTTTACTAGATCTTGTCTTGGTTTCAACCATAAATACTCTTTTACATCAACCTTTTGCAAAACTCATTTCCAGCAATTTAAAAACTTACAAATATTTTCATGTTTCTCTTCTCAATCTAGCTACTAATGTTGTTCCTACTGCCAAACTTCACCTTCAATTGAAGTTTCTGGAGAAGTTGAAAAATCCTAAATTCCCACTGTGTTTGTAAATCTATTTAATTGATTGGAAAGGGCACTGTCCTGAGGAGAGAACTTGTGTGGTCAAACATTATATCTTGAAAATCCTCGGAAAACCCTGCCTTAAGGTTCCCCCCCCTCAAGGGAGTAGTGTGAGCAGTCACTTAATTAGGTCCCATTCCCATGGCATCCCTCCTCTTTCGCCCATTGTGCTTCTGGTACACATGGACGACGTCCTCTTCATGGGGGAGCAAGCATCTGGGTCTTCTCCTCTTTCCCTTAACCGGCTATCTCTGTTACAGCTCAGCTGGGAGGAAGAGGTGGTATTGGCCAATGCCTCCCTGCTATTCTTTTGGTTGGCAAATTCAAACCTTTCTATTCTATTGATTTCCTGTCCTTTTAGCATTCTGTCTCTGTTCTTGTTTGCCGGATATAGTTTGTGGTTATCCCTTACTAGTGTCCTTCAGAAGGTCCCTAACACCTGGCTGTTGCTAATTGGGACTTTCCAGGTACATAATTGCCAAAAGATTCTTGTACAAGTCATTCTGAATTGAAAAAGCCAGTAGGATGACTAGCGAAACGTCTTCAAGAACTAAACTTTAAGTCAATTTGATCTAAGTGAATACAACAGGTATACCATGACTTGCATTAATGAGAACCTTCACGACAGCACAGGCATGGAAAAAATGCATTTTGTCTGATTTCTAACTTTTGATCTTTTTTCCCCATTTCTTTTAAGAATATCAAGCATAACGTTTTACAAAGTGTCAAAAAAACCAGCATGTGTGGATGTAAGAATGAAGTCTCTGTGTAGTCTTACAAAAATATATCAGGGGGTTATTTTTCAGCTAAAGAGATGGTTAGTTCAAAATACCAAGAATACCTGTAAACAATGATTTCTTTCAGGCTAGTGGTTGCCTGAAGGAACAAAGTGTGTGTGTGTGCATATGTTAATAAACAAATATATATACTATTCATGCAGTTAATATGATACAAAACTTCTGATCGGAAAATTAATAAATGTATACAGGGCTGCACTGGTGATATTAAGAACTTATATAAACTCACATGCTGCATTGTGTTTAATAGGCGTCTCTATTAGGTTCACTGATCTGGCAACCCTGCTTCTTCCTTAAATGGCATGTTAACCACTGAAATGACGATCCACCACAGCAGCATTGAAAATTCCCGACTGCTTCCTGGTTCTAATCAATTATAGCATGCATTATCAGGCAAAGTGCGCTTTATTTCATTAGAACCAAGAAGTGGTCGGGACCTGTCAGTTCTGCTGAGGTGGATCTTTTGCGTGTAACTGGTGTTTTGTCCTTTTCCATTTTGAGCACAAAGGAATGACCAGTCCTGTGTCTTGTTTTTCTTGCTACATCTAGAGCTTGAGATGTGTTCCTACATATGAACATACCTGTCACATTTGTCAGCTTCCTCTGATTACACTGCCTATCATTAAAGGCTCAGCTTTTTTTTCTTTACTTTTGGCTAAAAACCCTTTCCTTTTTGGCCCTTTATCCTTCCTTTCCTGACTACACATTACATCCACATTTCCTCCCTATTATAATCTGACCATACTGATCCCACCTAAGTAATAAAGTCTCTAGTACTGCATACCCTTATTCTGCCATGTGTTTAGCAGGTTTTCTGGTATTCTGATGTTTCACAGGCCATTTACTGCATATCATATCCCCTTCATCTATATGACTAAAGACTTATGGTGATATATTAATTCCCCCCCTTTTTGTTTTTTGACTGCCTTAGTTTATGTCGAACCTTTCAATAAATTTACCCTTAAGTTTTTCTTGCTGTCTTTTTAGGTGTTTGTGCAGACTCGAAATTGTGCAAGCATGCATGTCTCACGCTGTTGCTATTTTTATATCATTTACCTTGTCTGCCGTTTTAACCTTTCCCATTTTTGTCATTGTTACTTAAACTTTACACATTTTTTAAAAAACCTTCAGGGAGATTCAATAAAAGGTCTTATCGTTTAAAATGGTGCTAATTTTTGCCCAACCAATCAGACTTATTTTAACATTTGAAAGCAACATCTGATTGGTTGGGCAAATTAGCACCATTTTTAAACGATAAGACCTTTTATTGAATACCCTGCTTATGTATTACTTACATTCACCCTTAGCTATCTGATTCTAGCTATTTGACATATTCCACTTGTTCCACGTCCTGTTCCCCCACTGGTCCTGTGGCTGCAGCCTGTCCTGCTGTGGAACTTAACCCGATCTCTCTGCTTCCCTCTGCTTTTTTCTTTTGCCGATCCACTCTGTCTTGTATCTGGCTCTTGTTGACTTGTTATTAAACCTCAGTTGGTACTCCTTTGTCCTTACATCTCAATAGATGCACACCTAACAGCTCTAAAGCCCTACCATGAAGCATGTACCTCTTTGCTACTGGCATATGTCCGGGATACCTGGCACCCATGGATCCCCGCAGACTGAGATCTAGATCTGTACCTTGAATTATGAAGCCGGCGTGGAATGTGACTTGATCCCAATTATATTATATTATTGTGATTAATATAGCACCAACATCTTTCCGTAGTGCTTTACAATTACTCTATACATTCACATCAGGCCCCTGCCTGATATTTATTTAACACACATACAACCTATCAGTATGTCTTTATGATTGTGGGGAAACCAAAATGCCCGAGGAACCCACACCAGCACAGGGAAAACATACAAACTCCTTGCAGATGTGTCCAAGGTGGATTCGAACTCAGGACTTCAAGGCTGAAGTGCTAACCACTGAGCCACCGTGCTGCTCATCCCCTTGTAACCTTTCAAGCATGGGTGATAAATCTTTACTATTGCAGGTGATCGAGGGGACTGCCAAGGGGACTATAATATCCCTCTATACATTACCTGCAAGATATCGCAAGACCGGCCAAAAAGGGGATTTGGCTGGCAATAGACCTTTTTTTCTGTCTATTAAATTAAAAATAATACGATAACACACCTGTAGTCTAACATCAGTGGTAGGGAAAGTGCTGGAAACTTTGTTATGGGATCATATCCTTGACTTTGTCTCCAGAACTAATCTTATTAGTAGCAGAATATATGATATGACTAGACATTAAGCCTGTTACATAAACGGGCGCTAGAATACGTGTAGAAACATTTATTTTTCATAATTAAATATATGAATATAAATATTTTCCATACACTTTGGAGGGACCTTTTCCCCTCAGCCCCTGTCCATAGACTTTGGAGGGACCTTTTCCCCTCAGCCCCTGTCCATACCTTTGAAGGGACTTTTTTTTCTCTCAGCCCCTGTCCATACACTTTGGAGGGACCTTTTCCCCTCAGCCCCTGTCCATACACTTGTGAAGGACTTTTTTCCCCTCAGCCCTGTCCATAACTTTGGAGGGACCTTTTCCCCTCACCCCTGTCCATACACTTTGAAGGGACCTTTTCCCCTCAGCCCCTGTCCATACATTTGGAGGGACCTTTTCCCCTCAGCCCCTTGTCCATACACTTTCAAGGGACCTTTTCCCCTCACCCCTGTCCATACACTTTGGAGGGACCTTTTTCCCTCAGCCCCTGTCCCATACACTTTGAAGGGACCTTTTCCCCTCAGCTCCTTCCATACACTTTGGAGGGACCTTTTCCCCTCAGCCCCTGTCCATACACTTTGGAGGGACCTTTTTCCCCTCAGCCCCTGTCCATACACTTTGGAAGGGACCTTTTCCCTCAGCCCCTATCCTAACATTTGAGGGACTTTTTTTTTTCCCCTCAGCCCGTCCATACACTTTGGAGGGACCTTTTCCCTCATGCCCCTGTCCATACACTTTAGGGAACTTTTCCCCCCAGCCCCTGTCCATACACTTTGAAGGGACCCTTTTCCCTCTCCTCCTGTCCATACACTTTGGAGGGACCTTTTCCCTCAGCCCCTGTCCAGACCTTTGGAGGGACCTTTTCCCCTCAGCCCCTGTCCATACACTATGAAGGGACTTTTTTTTCCCAGCCCCTGTCCATAACTTTGGAGGGACCTTTCCCCTCACCCTGTCCTACACTTTGGAGGGACCTTTCCCCAGCCCCTGTCCATACACTTTGGAGGGACCTTTTCCCCCTAGTCCCTGTCCATACACTTTGAGGGACTTTTTTTCCCCTCGCCCCGTCCATACATTTGAAGGGAACTTTTCCCCTCAGCCCCCTGTCCATACACTTTTGGAGGGACCTTTTCCCCTCAGCCCTGTCCATATCTTTGAAGGGACCTTTCCCCTCAGCCCCAGTCCATCACTTTAAGGGACTTTTTTTCCCCCCTCAGCCCTGTCCATACACTTTGGAGGGACCTTTTCCCCTCCCCCTGTCCTATACTTTGAAGGACCTTTCCCCTCAGCCCAGTCCATACACTTTTAAAGGGACTTTTTTTTCCCCCCTCACCCCTGTCATACACTTTGAAGGGACTTTTTTTCCCCTCAGCCCCTGTCCATACACTTTGGAGGGACCTTTTCCCCTCAGCCCTCCATACACTTTTGGATAGAACTGTTTTCCCTCAGCGCTCCATAAGCTAACTGTCCTTTTCCTTTAGCTGTTCTCTAAAGAGGTCTTCTGTCTCTTAACTGTTACGCTATACCTGGAAATAGTAGGGACTGTGCAGCCATCCATACGCTTCAGGCTAAACAGTTACCAAGACAACGCTTTCTGCGCATGTGCCATAAAGTCATTGTCATGGTAACCGCTCAGGTAGCTGATAAGGTACGCAAAAGTAAATTATGCCGCACAGTAAAAGACTTTCCTGCATGAAAGGAATGAAGGGTCTAAGAGCTGCGACGGGCGAGGTAGGATGTCAATGCCCTCTGTAATTGCCGGAGGGAAACTGCAGCAGCGTGAGGAATAGAATGCACACCAGTGGGCAAAAAGAGGTAACTGCGGACACACAAACACGGCTCGGATGCACACTTGCATTTTATTGTATATGATGATAGTCTTGTACCCCCCACTATGTACAACAGAGCCCCTGTCTCTGTGACTGGCCACTTAACTTTTGCAACACTGCCTGGAGCTGAGGAGACTCTGTAGCTGCAGACACACACATGGGTAATGGTGATACAGTCCTTGATGGTATTCCAGGCTGGACAATATCATTTGAATCCAGGTCATAGTGAGTGATTCCTGCTGTAGGCTCATCCAGCATTTCCTGTGCTTGGAAATCTGCCTCCATTAATTCACGAATCAGCTCCTCCCTCCTTTTCCGATAGGAATCAATGTGTCTGCTTTGGCAAACAACGATTAAGTCATCCAGACTCATGTTTCTATAATTCACGGGTTCAGACATTTTGCCAAGTAGAAAAAGTAGAGAAAAAGATTTTGGGGAAGGGCCCTGTGTGTTTACCTGTTCAGTATATATTCTAATGCACCGGCTATTAACCACAGAACTTGGGTTCTGCTCTACAGAGTTACTTAGTTAACACTGTATTATTAGAGATTCTGAGTATAACACCAAATATCCCAAACGCTGCCAACCAATTGTCACAAACCCCCCGGTCCCAAAACGCCCCAACCACCTATCCGTTACCGGAAAACACACTCCAAGCAACCGACAGGCGGACTGAACAGATCAGACCCGGTGGGTTTGGTGAACAAACTATATATTACACAATTAATATTACTAAATATCAATATACTCACTGCCACCACATCCCGATTAAACAGCGGAATGACCTGTTACCTATATGGGGATATCCGCTCCCCTACTTCTAACAACCTGTAAGGAAATTGGTTACTCACACCTAAGATTCTATACACAGTTATACAGTATCTCTATATACCTACACAATACTTCTCTATAGTAGCGTACTTCGAAGACACAGGTTTGTTTTGGGATATACTCAGAATAGGACAATAGCCTATAAATGATTTTTATCATTTATTAAAAGTTGTTAAAAATAGTGCATAAAAATATAAAGAAAAATAAAATAAATCACTGAACATAAAGCAGTAACACAAGTGAGGATAGAATTGGGTAAAAGAAGAAATACTTAGAGATAATTGGCATCTGAATAGTCCATGAGAAGAGTCCAGAACTTGATAATCCAATTTATGGGAAAATAATAGTCCAAATGATAAGTCCTGCGTTAAGCCAATACGGTCTGTCCGGTTGGCTAGATGTTATTCCAGATGTTCTTGTAGATGTTATGACAGACTCTATGGGATGAGACCCAGTTCCATTTTTATCCTTTCTTCAGAGAATGGGAGTGGTCTGGTCCCTAGAGGGGTGGACTTGGTTCTGCCCAAGAAGGTTGGTTCCAAGTTTTGGAGGGAATTTCAAATATCGAATTCCAACCCCCGGCCATAATCCATGAACCATACATGTCACATTCAACATAATATCCTGATGGTCCATAACTAATTTTTCCCAACAGAACAAGACCAAATACGACATATCTGGGGTATCCTAGACCTAAGAAGGATAATATCCCAAGTTTGCTTGGGCTATGATATTGTGTCAGGTCTCTATAAATGTAGAATTAATTACTGGATAAACTGGGGTTATTTATGAAAACCTGAAATAATTCTACATCCGGAATTATTAAGGAATATGAATTGCCTTTGATCTGCCAGTTGGTTTCTGTTCAATTCTCTACTAGGAGATTCCCTGCTAGTTCTGGGGTCTCTTTGTCTGGGACTTTGTTTGTTTGTTATGGGGAATTCACACCTTCCCCCATTGAAGTCAGACCTCCTGCTAAGTCAGCTAATTTAACACCAAATGGCCCTGGCTTTGGGGAAACATGAATTAACTCTGCGAGTACCAGAACAGTGAAACAATGTGGAAGCTACCATGCTGCTTGATCATGCCATTAGGGTGAAATAATTGAAAATTGGGGGTGCAATTTCAGATATCGTCTATGGCGTTTTACATTGAATATCTGTTCGTCACATAAATACAGTGATTAAATACAGTATAAGTATTATTTATTCCTAGACAAATGACACCCAGCTGATTGCTTATCAATTTTGACTGTCTATTGGCATTGTCTTCTATCAGCACATGCACACCTAGGGGCATATTTATAAAGCTTCGTTAAGTTTTCGCGACCGGTTTCCCTGACATTTCCGCATAAATCGCGCTCTACGCAATTTATTAATGTCCGAAAACGGCCACGAAAAGTTAATGAGGCGTTAACCCTTCACGCCGATACTTACCTGTTACCGCCACTTCTATTTATAAAGCGGCGGTATCTGTTTCGCACTGCTAGTATCGGCTGTTTTGCTTCGCCACCTTTATACTAGCCTCCCTGTGGTGGGGATGGGCAGGCAAACCGCTGCGGGTAGTCGCACCCGCCCCGGGAGACACGCCCACCCCGCCCTTGATCCCCCCGCGGCGGCTGCGACCACCCGCCGCCGCTTCCCAGCAGCCCCTCCCAACCCCTTCCCCGCTCGCGGCAATCTCGGAACAGAAGGCTAGGAGGGGCTGCCGGGAAGGGGCCGCAGCAGGTGGTCGCGACCACCCGCCACGCACCCCCTCCCCAGCAGCCCCTCCATGCCCACTGCCCCGCCGTTGGCACTTACAAGTGCCCTTGCGGCTCTGACAAGAGCCCTTTGGGGCTTAGGGATCCGGCAGCGCGAACCGGGACCCCCCTCCCCGGCCCTATCAGGGCCTTTGTGGCACTTACAAGTGCCCTTTGGGGCTTAGGGGTCCCGCAGCGCGAACCAGGACCCCCTCCCCGGCCCTTGTAAGGGCCCTTGTGGCACTGACAAGTGCCTTTGGCGGAGGTCCCGCAGCTCAAACCGGGACACCCAGTGTGCGGCTCTTAAAAGAGCCCTTGGGCGACGTCTTCGGGGCTGGCGACACCAACCCCACTCAGGTCGCCGATGCCAGGCAGACTCACTGCGGCCGTTCAGAAAGTGGCGAACTTCTACGAAAATGCGCCCGCCACCATTGATGGTATGATGAACGAACTACAGTGCTACATAGCTGAGGTGGTGTAGATTTCAGGAATTAGTCCTGTGGGGTTATTTCTAGTTCGACGGGGTGTTTTGGTGGAAACACTGCACTGTTCAAATTCGAGTTGGCTAAATTTTTTCGCCGTTTCTGAGCTATCGTGCATTGTCTCACTTTGTGGCTTTTTGCTTCCACGTCCGCTTTGTAACCACACATATGGCATACCGTTTGATTAGGACATTTGGGAGATTGATATTTAGTAATTTTTTTTAGATTTCATGAGGTTTTTGCATGATTTTTACCTTTTGAAGTGTTTTTTGTTCATTTTTTCGAAAAGTGCGAACTTCTACGAAGTAACTGCGCCCCACCATTGATGGATGAATGAACGAACTACAGTACTACATCCTGAAGGTTGTGTAGATTTCAGGAATATATAGTTGTGGGGTTATTTTCTGAGTTACGGGGGTGTTTTGTGGAAAAAACTGGCAGACTGTCCAATTCGGAGTTGGCTAAATATTTTTGCTGTTTCTGATCCATCGTGCATTGTCTCACTTTGTGGCTTTTCGCTTCCACGTCCGCGTGTGTAACCACACATATGGCATACCGTTTGATTCGGACATTTGGGCGATTGATATTTTAACTTTTTTTAATTCCATGAGGTTTTGGCATGATTTTTACCCTTTTGAAGTTGTTTTTTGTTCTTTTTTCAGACCATGCGAACTTCTACAAAGAACTGCGCCACACCATTGATGGTAGAATGAACAAACTACACGCGTTACATAGCTGAAGGTTGTGTAGATTTCAGAATATAAAGTTTATGGGGGTTATTTCTAAGTTACGGGGGTGTTTTTGGTGGATAAACTGCAGACTGTCCCAATTCGGAGTTGGCTAAATATTTTTTCGCCGTTTCTGAGCCATCGTGCATTGTCTCACTTTGTGGCTTTTCGCTTCCACGTCTGGCTGTGTGTAACCACACATTTGCATACCGTTTGGATTTGAACATTTGGAGATTGATATTTTGGTAACTTTTTTTTACATTCCATGGGGTTTTGGCATGATTTCTACCTTTTCGAACGTTGTTTTGATGTTCATTTTTTTTAAAATCGGTAAAAGTGCAAACTTTCTACGAAGAACTGCGCCCACACCATTGATGATATGAGAACAACTACAAGCGTTACATAGCTGAAGTGTGTGTATTTCAGGAATATATAGTTTGTGGGGGGTATTTTTGTGGGGGGGGTGTTTTGTGGAAAAACTGCAGACTGTTCAAATACAAAACTGGCTAATTTTTTTTGCTGCTACTGACATTTGGCACTGGTCACGCTCTGGGTTTGTTGGTAGCCATGTCTCTGGGTACACCACCATGAATGTAGCATACCGTTTATTCGGGAGGGGTTAGGCTTTCATATTTGAGATGCGTTTGAACTTCCCTCCACATTTTTTAGCTGAATTCGCATTTGATTTTGTCTCTCCGATTTTACGTTGAGGAAAAAAAGGAAAATGTTAGAAGTAACTTACAATTGCCGAAGAGCTACGTCCGGGTATCTGCATTTTGATCAAAACTAAACCTCACTCGTAAAATCCTGTGGGTGTGTATTTTCTAAAAATTCTCACTTGTGGGATATTTTAGATAATTTGGTAGATATTCTATGTTAACTGTCAGTAGTGGTTATATATTTTAATTGGTGTAATATTCTAGGAGGTGCAGTTTTAGTTGGGGGGGTCTCCTGTACAGGAAAAGTGGGGTACCTACATATATCTGGTATCGTTGTACTCGGAGTATCTGAGCTTTTAGAAACAGTAAGATTTTGTGTGCGTCCCTAAAATAACTATAAAGTAAAAGGGAAAATCCATGAATATTTGCAAATTTTTCATTTTTTTTTACATATTTTACCCATAATTCCAGTAAATTTCCAAAAATTACAAATTTTCCATGTTAAAGTAACCTTTGTGCTGAAAAAAACAATGTATAATATTCCTGATTTACTGTAAGGTTTCCTACTGTAAAATTGTCTAAAGCGATTAAGGACAAAATCCTGAAATTCTTCTCTGGCATTTAACGCAAAAAAATGAAATCTCCTGGCAAGAAAGGGTTAAGGCTATGTCCACCCTAAAATAAAAATTTAATATGTGATCCCCCCTGGGCCTCCCAGCCCCAACCGCATAAATTTTTTTTTTAGAAAGCCCCCAAACTCTACTTACCTTCCCTTCTTTCCTGCGCGCGCTCCCTCCCGGCCCTCTGCTTGTGAGGAAATGCAAGCAGAGGGGCGGGACCGTCTGTGATCACGGACGCGGCTGCCGCAGCTCACTTTCCGCGTAGGAAAGCGGAGAGGTTAGTAAAACATTGGGGAGCTTTTTAAAAATAAAAAGTATGTGGTTGGGGCTGGGGACATAGGGGAAGGGATAGCAGAAGGGTTTAACGCTAGGGGAGAGGATAGCAGAACGGGAGGAGAGGGAGGGGGAGGGGGAGGGAGGGGGAGAAGGGCTGCAGCACGCATGGCAGGAATCTCGGGAGACCAGGTAGCAGGCAGTGTCCTATATGGACCTGCTAGCCTCCTGGTGGTCAGTTTTTGGAACTTTGGGGGGGGACTACAGGAGAACCAGATGGAGTTGGGATGGGAGGTAAGGATTAAACTACACTACATGGTGGGGCCAGTAGTTGGGGGGATTAATGATCAAATTGCATATTCTCTCTCTTGTCTGGTGCCCACGGCAGATGCATTGGACAGAATTACTGCCCTAATTGTGGAATCTGGTTTCAGAGTGTTGCAAGGAATTTTAGAACAAGCTCTCTCCCATACTACATGGCAGGTCTATTATAGAGTTTGAAAACAATCAACAGAATTGGCTGACATATATTATACACAGCAGGGCCCCCTTACCCCAAGGTTGTAACGTTAGCTTACCTCACAAAAATCACACACAAGGTATTGCAGGCAAAACCATAGAAAAATGCATTCAGCAATATGGTAGAAAGGCGTTAACAATTCTTAAAACTGTGAGGGGCATAAGTTAGGAGTTCCCTTACCAGACACCCGGAGGAATAATTTCAGTCAGAAAGGCAGATCAGCTAATTGCATTGGTTTTGATTTTCCTCATTGTATTCACTGTTTTGTAATTTTTCTTTGGTGAGTTAAGTGCCAATGGGGGGGAGGGACGGGAGCCCACAGCGAGTTCCCTCATACCCTCTGTTCATTGGTGCAGAGACCCTGAGTCGATGTTGTATTTCATGTTCATGCCTGCTATGCCCTTGGCATAAAGCTGGCCTAGTATTGTTATATTTGTGTTATTAAAAGTTATTTCGCCATAAAGTTGTGGCTAAAGTTTAATCCAAGCATGTTGTCCAAAGTCGTTTGTTTTTTATTATATAATATCAGGTTTTTAGGCCCAGCTTCATATTATGGTATTGATGATTATAGTCCATCATTAGGCAGCCAATCACTTCCTGCAGGGAATCACAGTAACACTATATGGTAACACTGTATGATAACACTATACACATCTCACTGAAGGTTTAAGTGACTCCTTCACTTGGTTTGACCACCATTTGTAATGAGCGGTAACAAAAAACCTAAAATAACAGGAGCGTAGATTGCGTAGATAAAGGATAACTATCATTTATAAAGTTTATTTAAAAAACAGTTAAACTGAAAACAGTGTTCCCCCTAGGGTCTTTTAGCCGGGGGCCCACCCGGCTACTTTTTCATGCCACCTGGCTGGAAAAAATTTTGAGAGAACACTGTGATTTAAAAGAATTAAGATGAAGGTTTAATGGTGTACCAATAGGTCAGTAAAAACTCCCTCCAAAACTGCCCAGTCAAGACCCCTTTTTTACACTTGCAAGATTATTTTAGCACATGTTAACTAGCTTTTCCAGATCCCTAAGGCCACAAAATGGTGGCACATGTGCTTGTGCTGCCATATTACATCTGGGTCACCTTCAGATGTTGCTGAACTACAACTCCCTGCAGATGTTGCTGAACTACAACTCTCTGAATTCTACAACCAAGGAATGCTGAGAGTCATAGTTTTCAAACATCTAGTGGGATGAACGTTAGACATCCCTGACCTATAAAATGGCCACAATGCAGTGCACATTTTTCTCCACCACCAAATTTCCCCGTCCTACCCCACCCGCTTACTTTTTCATGCCCACCCGCTGGAAAAAAATTCTGGTAAAAACACTGTGAAAAGTACTTGGGACAGGGATATAGGATTGGTAATTCCTATCTCCCAATATTGTTTTTCTGTGAGGAGCACCAGTCCAAAGAAAACGATTCTGCCAGTCTTACTCCTGGCTTCAGCACTATCTTTAATACAGGAATAGTCCAGGACTAACCTGGCAAATGAAAACTGTGCTGTAGCTTCTCAACTAAATGATATTGTGAGGTAAGAATTATCAATCCAACCCCCTGTCCCGGGTACTTTCCATTTTTAACAGTTAATTTTTAGAGTATAGATATACTTTACAGAGAGAGCTGGCTGGTTTCTTATAGATTATGATAATCTATAACTCACACTATGTGGGTGATGGTCTGTGAATAAAATATGCCACTATATTTCAGACCTGGGCAAAGTAAGGCTACTAGACCTGGACCTGTAATGGATCTTAAATATTATGGTACACACCTTCAATTAAAAATAGAGTTGAACGTAAAAATGTAATTACCCACCCCTGCTCAACATCAGTGAAAAATCTTCATGCCATATATAAAATGCATTCAGGTAAATGCTCACCACTGGTCTTCAATGGCTTGGGTGCTGCATGCCCCAGATCCATCACTACAGCCAAATACCCATTTTTCCATGACCCAAAAAGAAGATCGAGTCACGAGCACACTGGAAGTTGCATGCATACGTCACGTCATAGAATTTTAACATGCTTTATTTAGCACATGCAAGCCTGGCGCGTTTGGAGCGTATACGCTCTTAAGGGAACTGTGTGGCAAAAAATTTTTTTCTAAATGTTCCTCAGGTGCACTTACCCCTCTGGAATCTTATTGGTCTCACTTATGAATAACCCCCCTTGGTTTCATGTCCAATTGCTCCTTTATTTTCCAGGATCTGGGGGCTGCCATGTTGTTTTATGTCACTCCTAATGATGTCATCTGGCACACTACTGTACAAGCAGCTGTACTGTCATAGTGAATGTAGGTAGGCTGCTAAAAGTGCTGACTGTATATTAGTGTAGCCAAACTGCACAGTAAAGTCAGCACATTAAAACACAGGTCTGTCCCTTTCTTCCCTGTCTGTTAATACACATACAGAGATGAGTTTCAAGTTCCTTCCTTCCCTGTCATATCTCCCTGCTCTCCACCCACTCAGTCTGCTTTTGTTTCACTTAACTTCTCCCCCTCCTCCTTTTTGCTTTGGTCTAGTACGGCACTGCTCCTTCCTTTAGTTTATCGCTGCTTGTAAACCGATCTCTGCATAGAACTACTATGGACACTGAGCCGATCGGGTTAAAGAAGTGTTTATTGTAAAGGAAGGAGCGGTGCAATACGAGATCAAAGCAAAAAGGAGGAGAGTGAGAGAGAAGGAGAGACACACTTAGACACTGCACAGCCTGCACGCAGAGGATCGGGCTCATAGAAAGTGACAGGGAGGATGATGGGAGGAGGGGTGGGACTTTCGGTTAGATTTGTAAACTCATTAATGTACGGCAGTGCCTGCCCCCGAGAGGGGGAGAGGATCCTTTGGAATCACATCATGGGAGCCTCCCACCACTTCAGTTTCTGACATGTAATTCCAACACTGCTTGGACATACTAATGCTCATAGAGGGTCCATGATGGCTTGTTTTAAAGGTATGAGGCAGGCCTTTCTTTTAGCATAGACTTTTTTTGGACACCACAGTTCCCCTAAATGAGAGTGCCTATGAGTAAGAGCGGAGTATATGCTCGAAACGCACCAGGCTGCAGAAAGAGAGGTAACAAAGTCAGGTACCATTTCTATCTTTTGCAGTCTTAGGGTTAGGGGGATGATTTACCTATATACAATATTTTATCTGAGGTGTGACCTTGACCAATAAAACTAAAGAAAATTATATAAATACTTTGCTGCCATTTGGCTTGCATTGGTAAAAGCATCTTTGCAAACTGCAATAAAATAGTCAGTGATGGCCACTAAAGGGTAATGATTTAATACAGTATCATGAAGTAGTATCGTATTCGTTATGTGTTTACCAATACCAGGTTCCCAACATTGGCTGGAAATAAATGAAACTTTCTCCTGCAAACCATCAGATCTGTTTATAACCGGATCTTATGTTCTAGGTGCCCCTCAGGGCTATATGTAGGAGAGACAGGACAGACCCTGAGGCAAATAATGAACTCTCATAGATTCACAATTAAAGGACATGTCCACCCTAACTTTTTAATAGTTGTTAGCTAACCCTAACCCCTGCCCACCCCCAACCCGCCGCATTAGTTCTTTAAGGGCATGTCCCACCCCCAAATCTATCCAGTGCGGCCACTCTGGATAGTTTTCACGCTAGGTGCAAGGCTGTAGAGGATGGATCCGGATGGTGGGAGGAAGTGGGGGAAAGGGTTCCCCCACGCATGTCACCATCATCATCCCTCCCAGAGGCAAGACAGGCAAAACCTTTGACAAGAAGACTGCTCCTACTGTTTACTTTCCTGGACTTTGGACATGCAATGCAGGACACTATAGGGAGCAGGAATATATGGTAAAGATGTTTTTAAACTACACAGTGGGGCCAATATGGGGTTAAATTATATTTTGGGGGTGGACATGCCCTTTAATAACAATAAAGAGATGTCCCTGTGGTGCCCATTTCTGCTGCCAAGGACACAACCTGAAAGACCTGAAAGTCATAGTGCTCATGGGGAATTTTAGATCCCAAAAGAGAGGTTAGAATGGGGATGTAAACTTGTAAACAATTTGGAACTCTGCACTCAACAAAGATCTAAACTTTATGTCTCACTATGTTTTTAATCTAATGTCATGTAGAATTAATAGGAGTATTATTATAGAGTGGGCCCGAGTGCGCCCACGTGCCCGACGAATGGCACGTGGACTGATAGTCAAACATGTGTATGCGTTTGTTCGGGGGTTGTTTGGCAATCCAGCACACACGTGCGACTATCGGCTGAATCGGACGTTCGCATACAAATGAGTTGGGGTTGTGGGTCTGCAGGAACATCATATGTCTGTGCACACAAACACAATCGCACACGGAATTGCATGCGATTTCATGTGCGATCTCGGTGCACATGAAACAGCGCATGCGCTTTTTTTCATTAAGTATTGGAAAACGCATGCGATTTAAAATGGGAACACAAATCGCAATCGCAACCGCACCCGAAAACGCACAAAAAAACCCCAAAGAATAATAAGAGAAATAGAAAGAACAGTACTTTGGCGCTTTTAAGCCAAATTAATTAGCCAAAACTGAAGATTTGACATCATGTTGTCAGTTACCTATGGATGCTAGAGAGAGAAAAAAAGCTTTGTCTATTTAGTTCACAGGGTAACCCTTTTGAAATAAATAAATTACAAAATGGTATAAAGGTGATACCATTATGAGCTAACTAGATAGTCATATATGCTATGCTATGATTATCTTATTTAGCCAATAAAGGTATCACCTTTATACCATTTTTTGTTAATTTTTTTTTTTTCAAAAGGGTCACCCTGTAAACATTTTGACTGGCTAACACGGTACGCCACCTTTCCCTGCGTCTATTTAGTTCCAAATTGGTGATAGGTTTGAAGCAAAATCATTGACAAGACAATGGGAGCTAATTTTAACTTCCTCAGTACTTTCTGTCAAAGCAATAAAGTCTGTGTGTGTATAGAATGCAAATGTTATTTTATGTTTTTGTTTATAACAATAAATTATATACTGTATTGTTCAATCAATTGAGTACATTGGCAATTAGTTACGCTAGTGCACATTTCCTTCACATATAGATAAAGGTCTAATTTATATACAACACGCTAATTTTAATATACAGTAAACCCTACTTTATACAAATTACCACTATGAACAAAAAAACTCTAAAACAGCAACTAAAGTTTAAACACATACAATAAAATATAGCTACTTACGAAGCTTTGACTCTTTGATTAACCTTCTGAGAAAGATGTTGTAAATATGCTCTGTCTGGAATGTTTTTCTCTCAATACTATCACTGTTTTTAAACTAGTGATGTGACTAAAAGGTGATTGGTGAGGTTACATAAACATGTCAGACTGACTAAGCATTCTTCAAGCGTTCATTGCAGGTGTATTGAAAGGAATGTTTAGGTCCAGTAATTAATATCAAAATAAGTTCCCCCAGTGCAAAGGAAATTCCATATTAGGGATCAGGTTCGTGTGCTGCTACGCTTTCTCAGACACACGGGTGATGTCTGGATATTGTACTAATTATAGTTTTATAGAAAGATGATTTTATCATTATGTCAATATCTAAATTTGATTAGGTTTACAATATTCTGTTTGTAGCAACAAGCTAAGGTGCCTTAGATTGAATCATCGACATTAAGGAGAATACCCCTTGAAGAGGCAAGCACAGGGCTCCTAGGGGGAGATTCCTGAAAGGGTTTTCATGGGCAGTAATGCAATCATCATGCCACTAAAATGTGCAGACTTCAATATTCTGGCCCTGTAAATGCTTAGCCCAGTAGTCAGTACTGTGGTCCTACCCAGTAGAGCTCACAATCTAGTTAGGTGGGTAACATACTGTAACATAGATAAGGGTAGGATTGTCATAATGAGAACTTGTGGAGTGTCCATTTAAACAATCATATACTGTGCTGATGATCTTAAGGTTTTGTACGCACGTGCGATCGCGGTGCAGGCAGCTGATAATCGTGCAATGTATGGGCACTTTATCTGGCGAAATGGCCATTCGGTCAGTGATCGTTGCCCGACCGGCCAGGCGGATCTCCGAACGAGTGGCCATTTTGGACGATAAAGGGCCCAAACACGGAAATTATTGCCCGAAATGGCCGTTTCTTGAAGAGAGAAGAGAATAGCATTCCGGAGGATGGATACCACAAGCAAAAAAAAGGTTTCAGTTGGGAGTAACATTTGGGGATTAAAGAAGAATATAATTTTAATAGACATAGAAGGGGAAAAGAACATGATTGACTGAGAGAGTGGATTCGGTTTAAAAGTGAATCCTGCTGGAACTATATCTTATAAATTATCTTGAGTAAAATACAATTGTTCACTACAGCAGCTATTCAGTTATTTTCACTTTAACTGTGTCTTAGCAGTGAAAGATACAAATATGTGTTTGTTTTTGAAAGGGAAGAGGTGGCACACTAATGGCGCATTTATTGTGTACCGGTAGTGTCAAAACAAGCTTTATGCCCCAAGTTTATGTTTTCCTTACAAAGGATTCTTAACGCCTCCCATATCAAGATGGTTCATAGTAAACTCACTGATAGAAATAAAGGTAAAAGGCGGTCTGAAAACTGGTCACTCATTTAATCACTCATGTGATATTTTACTTATAGTATGACCATACACACTAGCTATCCTCACTTTTCTTTTACAAGGAAGATGTGCCTTCCTCATAAACCCGTGAAGATGACTGGCCTGCATTTTTGGGCAGACTCATACGCATAATTCTATGCCAACTCTACTACAAAAACATGTGCTTCTACTTAGTCATAAATACATAGATTGATTAACAGCAAGGCAACCTAGGCACGGAGGGACCTATATGTGACTTTTTTTTAAATCTGTAGTTTTTCTCAGAGCTGTTGCCTGCAGGCAAAGATGATTTCACTTATTTAACTTACAGTGAAAACCTTGCATAATTGGTTGGGTGTAAATTGTATATCCACCTGAGGATCCCGAATATATATCCCCAAAACTTTTGATTGCTTTGTGTCTGAATAAATTATAGGGGTTCTCCCCTTTTATCACCTGCTCATCTGAGTAGGTTCTGTTCCTCTTTTTGCTCTGCAGTGATGATTGGCCCTTTGGGATAAGGTTTGAACGGAGCAGCACACCGGAGATAACTAGCAGGTGAGCAACTTATTTGTACCAGTCACTGTGCAACTATATGTACCAGTCACTGTGAGCTGCTTGCATGTACCAGTCACTGTGGACAACATATATTACCCAGTCACTGTGAGCACTTGCATGTACTAGTTATTGTAAGGAACTTGCATGTACCAGTCGGAACATATTATCACCCTCCATGTGGCATATAATGCGCCCGCCAGTTCCCCAGCTACTATTAGGTCGGCCCTCAAGTTCACCAGACACAGGTAAGTCACCCTTCCAGATCACTATCCACAGTTAAGTCAGACTCCAGTTCATCAGCAATGATTATTTTGGCGCAAGATTGCAGCTCCTACCCGCTCCAGCCTAACAGTTTATATGTTATATATTTTTCTACATAACTTACCTAACCACATCCTGCAAAGCTGTAAATCCCTTAGCGAGAGACTTCATTGGAAAGACATTAAGTTTCACGCCAAATGTTAAATGGTATGTCCACCCTTAAACCTATCTTTTAATATAGCCTTCCCCCTGGTCCCCCAGCCCCAACCGCTGATTTTTATTTTTAGAAGCTCCCCAAACTCTTACTTACGTCCCCTCTTCCTCCGCCGCACTCCCGCCCTCTGCTTGCGAGGAAATGCAAGCAAGGGCGAAACCGGCAGCCGCGTCTGTGATTGGCTGAGCAGCGCCGATCACGGACGCGGCTGCCGCCATTCAATGCAGCGGAGGAAAGAAGAGAGGTAAGTAAGAGTTTGGGGAGCTTTCTAAAATAAAAATCATGCGGTTGGGGCTGGGGGACCAGGGGGAAGGCTATATTAAAAGGGTTATACGCTAGGGGGAGGAATCCGGAGAGGAGGGAGGGGAGAAGGGCTGCAGTACGCATGCCAAACTTCTCCCGGAGGCCAGGTAGAGGCAGAGTCCTATATGGACTCTGCTAGCCTCCTGGTGGGCAGTTTTTGGGACTTTGGGGGGGGGTGCTACGAGAAACCCTATGGAGCTGGGATGTGAGGTAAGGATTACACTACATACATATGGGGCCAGTAGTTGGGGGGATTATAGTTTTGGGGGTGGACATGCCCTTTAATGCAAAACTTAACCTTTTATGCATCAGCTGTGCATCAATTTTTCAAAAATGTTTTAGAAATGTGTGATGTCATCGCCAAATTAGTGTACAACTGCTCTAACACAATAAGTATCGTGGGTTTTACACTAATTTGGTAGATTTAGCCTCCTAAATCAATACATTAGGGGGCATATTTTATAAAAAAACGGTATTAGCGCAAAAAAAATTACTGCCGCACACATCGCGGCCGCGAAATAGCGCTATCGGCGTATTTAAAATGACGAGCGCTATTGCCGAATATGTATCGCGGCCGCGATGTGTTGTGGTAATTTAAAATCCCTTCCCGACGCCTCTGCTAAGTGGGCGGGGCATGTATGGCCCTCTTTTAAGAGCCGCACACTGGGGGTTCCGGTTCGAGCTGCGGACCTCCGCCAAAGGCACTTGTCAGTGCCGCAAGGGCCCTTACAAGGGCCGGGGAGGGGGTCCCGGTTCGCGCTGCGGGACCCCTAAGCCCCAAAGATTTCAGAACTTTCTAGAATCTGATTGGTTAATGTAAGCATGTAAACCAAGCATTAAAAAATTGACCAATCAGAAATGGATTAGGGTTTTCTGCAAACCTATATAAAGAGGTGCACTTCGCTGCGGAACTCAGATGCCATCGCATGTAGATGGCTGAAGATAGAAGAAAGAAGCGGCTGGCACATCGGCTCCGCTGAGGCCGGCGGTGCCAGCGGGCTCACTGGCACCTCTTTATATAGGTTTGCAGAAAACCCTAATCCATTTCTGATTGGTCATATTTTTTAATGCTTGGTTTACATGCTTTACATTAACCAATCAGATTTCTAGAAAGTTCTGAAATCTTTGGGGCTTAGGGGTCCCGCAGCGCGAACCGGGACCCCCTCCCCGGCCCTTGTAAGGGCCCTTGCGGCACTGACAAGTGCCTTTGGCGGAGGTCCCGCAGCTCGAACCGGAACCCCCAGTGTGCGGCTCTTAAAAGAGGTCCCATACATGCCCCGCCCACTTAGCAGAGGCGTCGGGAAGGGATTTAAAATTACCACAACACATCGCGGCCGCGATACATATCTCGGCAATAGCGCTCGTCATTTTAAATACGCCGATAGCGCTATTTTCGCGGCCGCGATGTGCGGCAGTAATTTTTTTTGCGCTAATACCGTTTTTTTTATAAATATGCCCCCTAATGTATCTGATTTAGGAGGCTAAATCTACCAAATTAGTGTAAAACCCACGATACTTATTGTGTTAGAGCAGTTGTACACTAATTTGGCGATGACATCACAATTTCTAAAACATTTTTGAAAAATTGATGCACAGCTGATGCATAAAAGGTTAAGTTTTGCATTAAAGGGCATGTCCCAACCCCAAAACTATAATCCCCCCAACTACTGGCCCCATCATGTAGTGTAGTGTAATCCTTACCTCACATCCCAGCTCCATAGGGTTCTCCTGTAGCACCCCCCCCCAAAGTCCCAAAAACTGCCCACCAGGAGGCTAGCAGAGTCCATATAGGACTCTGCCTCCTACCTGGCCTCCGGGAGAAGTTTGGCATGCGTACTGCAGCCCTTCTCCCCCTCCCTCCCTCTCCGGATTCCCTCCCCCTAGCGTATAACCCTTTTAATATAGCCTTCCCCCTGGTCCCCCAGCCCCAACCGCATGATTTTTATTTTTAGAAAGCTCCCCAAACTCTTACTTACCTCTCTTCTTTCCTCCGCTGCATTGAATGAGCGGCAGCCGCGTCCGTGATCGGCTGCTGCTCAGCCAATCACAGACGCGGCTGCCGGTCTCGCCCCTCTGCTTGCATTTCCTCGCAAGCAGAGGGCCGGAGTGCGGCGGAGGAAAGATGGGACTTAATGTAGATTTGGGGAGCTTTCTAAAAATAAAAATCATGCGGTTGGGGCTGGGGGACCAGGGGGAAGGCTATATTAAAAGATAGGTTTAAGGGTGGACATACCATTTAACATTTGGCGTGAAACTTAATGTCTTTCCAATGAAGTCTCTCGCTAAGGGATTTACAGCTTTGCAGGATTGTGGTTAGGTAAGTTATGTAGAAAAATATATAACATATAAACTGTTAGGCTGGAGCGGTAGGAGCTGCAATCTTGCGCCAAACTAATCATTGCTGATGAACTGGAGTCTGACTTAACTGTGGATAGTGATCTGGAAGGGTGACTTACCTGTGTCTGGTGAACTTGAGGGCTGACCTAATAGTAGCTGGGGAACTGGCGGGCTGGCATATATATGCCACATGGAGGGTGATAATATATGTTCCGACTGGTACATGCAAGTTCCTTACAATAACTAGTACATGCAAGTTGCTCACAGTGACTGGTTAATATATGTTGTCCACAGTGACTGGTACATGCAAGCAGCTCACAGTGACTGGTACATATAAGTTGCACAGTGACTGGTACACATAAGTTGCTCACCTGCTAGTTATCTCCGGTGCTGCTCCGTTCAAACCTTATCCCAAAGGGCCAATCATCACTGCAGAGCAAAAAGAGGAACCAGAACACTACTCAGATGAGCAGGTGATAAAAGGGGAGAACCCCTATAATTTATTCAGACACAAAGCAATCAAAAGTTTTGGGGATTATATATTCGGGATCCTCAGGTGGATATACAATTTACACCCAACCAATTATGCAAGGTTTTCACTGTAAGTTAAATAAGTGAAATCATCTTTGCCTGCAGGCAACAGCTCTGAGAAAAACTACAGATTTAAAAAAAAGTCACATATAGGTCCCTCCGTGCCTAGGTTGCCTTGCTGTTAATCAATCTATGTATTTATGACTAAGTAGAAGCACATGTTTTTGTATGTATGAGTTGGCATAGAATTATGCGTATGAGTCTGCCCAAATATGCAGGCCAGTCATCTTCACGGGTTTTATGAGGAAGGCACATCTTCCTTTTGTAAAAGAAAATGTGAGGATAGCTAGTGTGTATGGTCATACTATAAGTAAAATATCACATGAGTGATTAAATGAGTGACCAGTTTTTCAGACCGCCTTTTACCTTTATTTTCTATCAGTGAGTTTACTATGAACCATCTTGATATGGGAGGCGTTAAGAATCCTTTGTAAGGAAAACATAAACTTGGGGCATAAAGCTTGTTTTTGACACTACCGGTACACAATAAATGCGCCATTAGTGTTGCCACCTCTTCCCTTTCAAAAACAAACACATATTTGTATCTTTCACTGCTAAGACACAGTTAAAGTGAAAATAACTGAATAGCTGCTGTAGTGAACAATTGTATTTTACTCAAGATAATTTATTAAGATATAGTTCCAGCAGGATTCACTTTTAAAACCGAATCCACTCTCTCAGTCAATCATGTTTCTTTCCCCCTTTCTATGTCTATTAAAATTATATTTCTTCTTTAATCCCCAAATGTTACTCCCAACTGAAACCTTTTTTTTGCTTGTGGTATCCATCCTCCGGAATGCTATTCTCTTCTCTCTTCAAGAAACGGCCATTTCGGGCAATAATTTTCCTGTGTTTGGGCCCTTTATCGTCCAAAATGGCCACTCGTTCGGAGATCCGCCTGGCCGGTCGGGCAACGATCACTGACCGAATGGCCATTTCGCCAGATAAAGTGCCCATACATTGCACGATTATCAGCTGCACCCGCGATCGCACGTGCGTACAAACCTTAAGATCATCAGCACAGTATATGATTGTTTTAAATGGACACTCCACAAGTTCTCATTATGACAATCCTACCCTTATCTATGTATCAGTATGTTACCCACCTAACTAGATTGTGAGCTCTACTGGGTAGGGACCAACAGTACTGACTACTGGGCTAAGCATTTATACAGGGCCAGAATATGAAGTCTGCACATTTTAGTGGCATGATGATTGCATTACTGCCCATGAAAACCCTTTCAGGAATCTCCCCCTAGGAGCCCTGTGCTTGCCTCTTCAAGGGGTATTCTCCTTAATGTCGATGATTCAATCTAAGGCACCTTAGCTTGTTGCTACAAACAGAATATTGTAAACCTAATCAAATTTAGATATTGACATAATGATAAAATCATCTTTTCTATAAAACTATAATTAGTACAATATCCAGACATCACCCGTGTGTCTGAGAAAGCGTAGCAGCACACAGAACCTGATCCCTAATATGGAATTTCCTTTGCACTGGGGTAACTTATTTTGATATTAATTACTGGACCTAAACATTCCTTTCAATACACCTGCACTGAACGCTTGAAGAATGCTTAGTCAGTCTGACATGTTTATGTAACCTCACCAATCACCTTTTAGTCACATCACTAGTTTAAAAACAGTGATAGTATTGAGAGAAAAACATTCCAGACAGAGCATTTTACAACATCTTTCTCAGAAGGTTAATCAAAGAGTCAAAGCTTCGTAAGTAGCTATATTTTATTTTGTATGTGTTTAAACTTTAGTTGCTGTTTTAGAGTTTTTTTGTTCATAGTGGTAATTTGTATAAAGTAGGGTTTACTGTATATTAAAATTAGCGTTTTTGTATATAAATTAGACCTTTTATCTATATGTGAATGGGAAATGTGCACTAGCGTAACTAATTGCCAATGTACTCAATTGATTGAACAATACAGTATATAATTTTATTTGTTATAAACAAAAACATAAAATAACATTTGCATTCTATACACACACAGACTTTATTGCTTTGACAGAAAGTACTGAGGAAGTTAAAATTAGCTCCCATTGTCTTGTCAATGATTTTGCTTCAAACCTATCACCAATTTGGAACTAAATAGACGCAGGGAAAGGTGGCGTACCGTGTTAGCCAGTCAAAATGTTTACAGGGTGACCCTTTTGAAAAAAAAAAAAATTAACAAAAATGGTATAAAGGTGATACCTTTATTGGCTAAATAAGATAATCATAGCATAGCATATATGACTATCTTAGTTAGCTCATAATGGTATCACCTTTATACCATTTTGTTAATTTATTTATTTCAAAAGGGTTACCCTGTGAACTAAATAGACAAAGCTTTTTTTCTCTCTCTAGCATCCATAGGCTTAACTGACAACATGATGTCAAATCTTCAGTTTTGGCTAATTAATTTGGCTTAAAAGCGCCAAAGTACTGTTCTTTCTATTTCTTCTTATTATTCTTTGGGGTTTTTTTGTGCGTTTTCGGGTGCGGTGCGATTGCGATTTGTGTTCCCCATTTTAAATCGCATGCGTTTTCCAATACTTAATGAAAAAAGCGCATGCGCTGTTTCATGTGCACCGAGATCGCACATGAAATCGCATGCAATTCCGTGTGCGATTGTGTTTGTGTTGCACAGACATATGATGTTCCTGCAGACCCACAACCCCAACTCATTTGTATGACGAACGTCCGATTCAGCCGATAGTCGCACGTGTGTGCATGGATTGCCAAACAACCCCCGAACAAACGCATACACATGTTTGACTATCAGTCCACGTGCCATTCGTCGGGCACGTGGACGCACTCGGGCCCACTCCTATTAATACTACTCCTATTAATTCTACATGACATTTAGATTAAAAACATAGTGAGACATAAAGTTTAGATCTTTGTTGAGTGCAGAGTTCCAAATTGTTTTACAAGTTTACATCCCCATTCTAACCTCTCCTTTTGGGATCTAAAATTCCCCATGAGCACTATGACTTTCAGGTCTTTCAGGTTGTGTCCTTGGCAGCAGAAATGGGCACCCACAGGGACATCTCTTTTATTGTTATTAAAGGGCATGTCCACCCCCCAAAATATAATTTAACCCCATATTGGCCCCACTGTGTAGTTTAAAAACATCTTTACCATATATTCCTGCTCCCTATAGTTGTCCTGCATTGCATGTCCAAAGTCCAGGAAAGTAAACAGTAGGAGCAGTCTTCTTGTCCAAAGGTTTCTGCCTGTCTTGCCTCTGGGAGGGATGATGATGGTGACATGCGCTGGGGGAACCCTTTCCCCCACTTCCTCCCACCATCCGGATCCATCCTCTACAGCCTTTGCACCTAGCGTGAAAACTATCCAGAGTGGCCAGCACTGGATAGATTTGGGGGTGGACATGCCCTTAAAGAACTAATGCGGCGGTTGGGGGTGGGCAGGGGTTAGCTACAACATATTAAAAAGTTAGGGTGGACATGTCCTTTAATTGTGAATCTATGAGAGTTCATTATTTGCCTCAGGGTCTGTCCTGTCTCTCCTACATATAGCCCTGAGGGGCACCTAGAACATAAGATCCGGTATAACAGATCTGATGGTTTGCAGGAGAAAGTTCCATTTATTTCAAGCCAATGTTGGGAACCTGGTATTGGTAAACACATAACGAATACGATACCTACTTCATGATACTGTATTAAATCATTACCATTTAGTGGCCATCACTGACTATTTTATTGCAGTTTGCAAAGATGCTTTTACCAATGCAAGCCAAATGGCAGCAAAGTATTTATATAATTTTTCTTTAGTTTTTATTGGTCAAGGTCACACCTCAGATAAAATATTGTATATAGGTAAATCATCCCCCTAACCCTAAGACTGCAAAAGATAGAAATGGTACCTGACTTTCTGTTACCTCTCTTTCTGCAGCCTGGTGCGTTTCGAGCATATACTCCGCTCTTACTCATAGGCACCTCTCATTTAGGGGAACTGTGGTGTCCAAAAAAAGTCTATGCTAAAAGAAAGGCCTGCCTCATACCTTTAAAACAAGCCATCATGGACCTCTCTATGAGCATTAGTACTGTCCAAGCAGTGTTGGAATTACATGTCAGAAACTGAAGTGGTGGGAGGCTCCCATGATGTGATTCCAAAGGATCCTCTCCCCCTCTCCGGGGGCAGGCACTGCCGTACATTACTGAGTTTACAAATCTAACCGAAAGTCCCACCCCTCCTCCCATCATCCTCCCTGTCACTTTCTATGAGCCCGATCCTCTGCGTGCAGGCTGTGCAGTGTCTAAAGTGTGTCTCTCCTTCTCTCTCACTCTCCTCCTTTTTGCTTTGATCTCGTATTGCACCGCTCCTTCCTTTACACTAAACACTTCTTTTAACCCGATCGGCTCAGTGTCCATAGTAGTTCTATGCAGAGATCGGTTTACAAGCAGCGATAAACTAAAGGAAGGAGCAGTGCCGTACTAGACCAAAGCAAAAAGGAGGAGGGGGAGAAGTTAAGTGAAACAAAAGCAGACTGAGTGGGAGAGCAGGGAGATATGAGCAGGGAAGGAAGGAACTTGAAACTCATCTCTGTATGTGTATCTAACAGACAGGGAAGAAAGGGACAGACCTGTGTTTTAATGTGCTGACTTTACTGTGCAGTTTGGCTACACTAATATACAGTCAGCACTTTTAGCAGCCTACCTACATTCACTATGTACAGTACAGCTGCTTGTACAGTAGTGTGCCAGATGACATCATTAGGAGTGACATAACAAACATGGCAGCCCCCAGATCCTGGAAAATAAAGGAGCAATTGGACATGAAACCAAGGGGGGTTATATCAATAAGTGAGACCAATAAGATTCCAGAGGGGTAAGTGCACCTGAGGAACATTTAGAAAAACATTTTTTGCACCACAGTTCCCCTTTAAGAGCGTATACGCTCCAAACGCGCCAGGCTTGGCATGTGCTAAATAAAGCATGTTAAAATTCTATGACGTGACGTATGCATGCAACTTCCAGTGTGCTCGTTGACTCGATCTTCTTTTTGGGTCATGGAAAATGGGTATTTGGCTGTAGTGATGGATCTGGGGCATGCAGCACCCAAGCCATTGAAGACCAGTGGTGAGCATTTACCTGAATGCATTTTATATATGGCATGAAGATTTTTCACTGATGTTGAGCAGGGGTGGGTAATTACATTTTTTACGTTCAACTCTATTTTTAATTGAAGGTGTGTACCATAATATTTAAGATCCATTACAGGTCCAGGTCTAGTAGCCTTACTTTGCCCAGGTCTGAAATATAGTGGCATATTTTATTCACCCAGACCATCACCCACATAGTGTGAGCTTATAGATTATCATAATCTATAAGATAACCAGCCAGCCTCTCTCTGTTAAAGTATATCTATACTCTAAAAATTAACTGTTTAAAAATGGAAAGTACCCGGGACAGGGAGGTTGGATTGATAATTCTTACCTCACAATATCATTTAGTTGAGAAGCTACAGCACAGTTTTCATTTGCCAGGTTAGTCCTGGACTATTCCTGTATTAAAGATAGTGCTGAAGCCAGGAGTAAGACTGGCAGAATCAGTTTTCTTTGGACTGGTGCTCCTCACAGAAACAATATTGGGAGATAGGAATTACCAATCCTATATCCCTGTCCCAAGTACTTTTCACAGTGTTTTTACCAGAATTTTTTTCCAGCCGGGTGGCATGAAAAAGTAAGCGGGTGGGGTAGGACGGGGAAATTTGGTGGTGGAGAAAAATGTGCACTGCATTGTGGCCATTTTATAGGTCAGGGATGTCTAACGTTCATCCCACTAGATGTTTGAAAACTATGACTCTCAGCATTCCTTGGTTGTAGAATTCAGAGAGTTGTAGTTCAGCAACATCTGCAGGGAGTTGTAGTTCAGCAACATCTGAAGGTGACCCAGATGTAATATGGCAGCACAAGCACATGTGCCACCATTTTGTGGCCTTAGGGATCTTGGAAAAGCTTAGTTAACATGTGCTAAAATAATCTTGCAAGTGTAAAAAAGGGGTCTTGACTGGGCAGTTTTGGAGGGAGTTTTTACTGACCTATTGGTACACCTATTAAACCTTCATCTTAATTCTTTTAAATCACAAGTGTTCTCTCAAGAAATTTTTTCCAGCCAGGTGGCATGAAAAAGTAGCCGGGTGGGCCGCCCGGCTAAAAGACCCTAGGGAGAACACTGTTTTCAGTTTAACTGTTTTTTTAAATAAACTTTATAAATGATAGTTATCCTTTATCTACGCAATCTACGCTCCTGTTATTTTAGTTTTTTTTGTTACCGCTCATTACAAATTGGTGGTCAAACCAAGTGAAGGAGTCACTTAAACCTTCAGTGAGATGTGTATAGTGTTATCATACAGTGTTACCATATAGTGTTACTGTGATTCCCTGCAGGAAGTGACTTGGCTGCCTAATGATGGACTATAATCATCAATACCATAATATGAAGCTGGGCCTAAAAACCTGATAACTTATATAATAAAACAAACGACTTTGGACAACATGCTTGGATTAAACTTTAGCCACAACTTTATTGGCGAAATAACTTTTAATAACCAAATATAACAATACTAGGCCAGCTTTATGCCAAGGGCATAGCAGGCATGAAATACATGAAATACAACATCGACTCCAGGAGTCTCTGCACCAATGAACAGAGGGTATGAGGGAACTCGCTGTGGGCTCCCGTCCCTCCCCCCCATTTGGCACTTAACTCACCAAAGAAAAATTACACAACAGTGAATACAATGAGGAAAATCAAAACCAATGCAATTAGCTGATCTGCCTTTCTGACTGAAATTATTCCTCCGGGTGTCTGGTAAGGGAACTCCTAACTTATGCCCCTCACAGTTTTAAGAATTGTTAACGCCTTTCTACCATATTGCTGAATGCATTTTTTCTATGGTTTTGCCTGCAATACCTTGTGTGTGCATTTTTGTGAGGTAAGCTAACGTTACAACCTTGGGGTTAAGGGGGCCCTGCTGTGTATAATATATGTCAGCCAATTCTGTTGATTGTTTTCAAACTCTATAATAGACCTGCCATGTAGTATGGGAGAGAGCTTGTTCTAAAATTCCTTGCAACACTCTGAAACCAGATTCCACAATTAGGGCAGTACATTCTGTCCAATTGCATCTGCCGTGGGCACCAGACAAGAGAGAGAATATGCAATTTGATCATTAATCCCCCCAACTACTGGCCCCACCATGTAGTGTAGTTTAATCCTTACCTCACATCCCAACTCCATCTGGTTCTCCTGTAGTCCCCCCCCAAAGTTCCAAAAACTGACCACCAGGAGGCTAGCAGGTCCATATAGGACACTGCCTGCTACCTGGTCTCCCGGAGATTCCTGCCATGCGTGCTGCAGCCCTTCTCCCCCCTCCCTCCCCCTCCCCCTCCCTCTCCCTCCCGTTCTGCTATCCCTCCCCCTAGCGTTAAACCCCTTCTGCTATCCCTTCCCCTATGTCCCCCAGCCCCAACCACATACTTTTTATTTTTAAAAAGCTCCCCAATGTTTTACTAACCTCTCCGCTTTCCTACGCGGAAGTGAGCTGCCGGCAGCCGCGTCCGTGATCACAGACGGTCCCGCCCCTCTGCTTGCATTTCCTCACAAGCAGAGGGCCGGGAGCGCGGCGCAGGAAAGAAGGGAAGGTAAGTAGAGTTTGGGGGGCTTTCTAAAAAAAAAATTTATGCGGTTGGGGCTGGGAGCCCAGGGGGGATCACATATTAAATTTTTTATTTTAGGGTGGACATAGCCTTTAACCCTTTCATTGCCAGGAGATTTTCATTTTTTTTTGCGTTAACTGCCAGAAGAATTTTCAGGATTTTGTCCTTAATCGCTTTAGACTAATTTTACAGTAGGAAACCTTACAGTAAATCAGGAATATTATACATTGTTTTTTTCAGCACAAAGGCTACTTTAACATGGTAACAAAATTTTGTAACTTTTCTGGAAATTTTACTGGAATTATGGGTAAAATATGTAAAAAAAATGAAAAATTTGCAAATTTTCATGGATTTTTCCCATTTTTACTTATAGTTATCTTAAGGTTACACACAAAAATCTTACTGTTTCTAAAAGCTTAGATACTACCACGAGTACAACGATACACGATATGTAGGTACCCCACTTTCCTGTACAGGAGCCCCCCCAAACTAAAACTGCACCTCCTAGAATTTATTACACCAAATTAAATATATAACCCATACTGACAGTTAACATAGAATATCTACCAAATTATCAAAATATCCCCACAAGTGAGATATTTTTAGAAACTCACACCACAGGATTTTCGAGTTGAGGTTAGTTTTGATCAAAATGCAGATACCCGGACGTAGCTCTTCGTCAAATTGTAAGTTACTTTCCAATTTTCCTTTTTCCTCAACTGTAAAATCGGAGACAAAATCAAATGAGAATTTCAGATAAAAACTGTGGAGGAAAGTTCAAACGCATCTCAAATATGAAAGCCTAACCCTCCCGAATAAAACGGATGCTACAGTCATGGGTTACCCAGAGACATGGCTAACCAACTAACCCAGAGCGGACCAGTGCCAAAGTCAGTAGCAGCAAAAAAAAAATTAGCCAGTTTGTATTTGAACAGTTGCAGTTTTTCCACCAAAACACCCCCCAACTCAAAAAATACCCCCACAAACTATATATTCCTGAAATCTACACACTTCAGTAGATGTAACGCTGTAGTTCGTTCATTCATATATCAATGGTGTGGGCGCAGTTTCTCGTAGAAGTTTGCACTTTTACCAGATTTTAAAAAAAAATGAACATCAACAACGTTCGAAAAGGTAGAAATCATGCCAAACCCCATGGAATGTAAAAAACAGTTACCCAAATATCAATCTCCCAAATGTCTAATCAAACGGTATGCCAAATGTGTGGTTACACACGGCAGACGTGGAAGCGAAAAGCCACACAAAGGAGACAATGCACGATGGTCAGAAACACGGCGAAAATATTTAGCCACTCCGAATTGGACAGTCTGCAGTTTTATCCATCAAAACACCCCCCGTGTAACTAGAAATAACCCCCATAAACTTTATATTCCTGAAATCTACACACCTTCAGCTATGTAGCACTGTAGTTTGTTCATTCATACCATCAATGGTGGGGGCGCAGTTCTTCGTAGAAGTTCGCACTTTTCTGAAAAAATGAACATCAAAACGGTATGCCATAGTGTGGGTACACACGCGGACGTGGAAGCGAAAAGCACACCAAAGTTGAGACAATGCCACGAATGCTCAGACAGAAAGCAAAATATTTAGCCAACTCGAATTGGGGACAGTCTGCAGGTTTTTTCCACAAAACACCCCGGTAACTCAGAAATAACCCCACAAACTATAATTCCTGAAATATACACACCTTCAGCTATGTAGTAATTAGTGTCGTTCATTCATACCATCAATGGTTGTGGGCGCCAGTTCTTCGTAGGAGTTCGCACTTTTCTGAAAAAATGAACAAAAAACAACTTCAAAAGGTTTATAAAAATCATCGCCAAAACCTCATGAAATCTAAAAAAAAGTTACTAAATATCAATCTCCCAAATGTCCTGAATCAAACGTATGCCATAGGTGGTTACAACGCGGACGTGGAAGCAAAAAGCCACAAAGTGAGACAATGCACGATAGCTCAGAAACGGCGAAAATATTAGCCAACTCCGAATTTGAACGTGCAGTTTTTTCCACAAAACACCCCCCGTAACTTAGAAATAACCCCCACAGACTATATATTCCTGAAATCTACACCCTTCAGCCTATGTAGCACTGTAGTTCGTTCATTTCATAACATCAATGGTGGGGGCCGCAGTTCTTCGTAGAAGTTCGCACTTTTCTGAAAAAATGAACAAAAAACAACTTCAAAAGGTAGAAATCATGCCAAAACCTCATGGAATGTAAAAAAAAGTTACTAAATATCATCTCCAAATGTCCTGAATCAAACAGTATGCCATATGTGTGGTACACATGCGGACGTGAAGCAAAAAGCCACAAAGTGAGACAATGCACGATGGCTCAGAAACAGCGAAAATATTTAGCCAACTCCGATTTGGAACAGTCTGCAGTTTTTTCCACAAAACACCCTGATAAATCAGAAATACCCCACACAAACTATGTATTCCTGAAATCTACACACCTTCAGCTATGTAGCACTGTAGTTCGTTCATTCATCCTCAAGGGGTGGGTCAGTTTCTTCGTAGAATTTCGCTTTTACACAATTTCTGGAAAAATAGAGAAAAAATACATTTCAAAGTTACAAATCACACCAAAACCCCATTGATGAATGGAAAAAAAACTTACCAATATCCAATCTCCTAAATGTCCTGAATCAAACGGTATGCCATATGTGTGGTTACACACACGGACGTGGAAGCGACTAGTCAAAATGTTAAAACAATGCCCGCAGTGGGAGCCAATAACAGCATTTTCCCAGATTTTTCAAACATGACACTCCTCTAACTTGGAAATACCGCCGCCACAAAATCTATATTCTCAGAATTTACATACCTTCAGCTACGTAACGCTGTAGTTTGTTCATTCATACATCAATGGTGTGGGCGCAGCCAGTTCTTTAGGTAGAAATTCGCATTTGTCTTTAAAAAATGAACAAAACAACTTCAAAGTAGTAGAAATCATGCCCAAACCCCATGGAATGAAAAAAAAGCTACTAAATATCAATCTCCCAAATGTCCTGAATCAAACGGTATGCCATATGTGGTTACACACGTGGACGTGGAAGCCAAAAGACACAAATGATGAAACAATGCACAATGGCTCAGAAAACAGCAAAAAATATTCAGTCAAAATCTGAATTTGAACAGTCTGCAATTTTTCCCCACAAAACAACCCCACAAACCATATATTTCTCGACATCCTCACACCTTATCTACGAAATTCTGTAGTTTGTTCATTCGTACCATCAATGGTGTGGGTTCACAGTTTTTAGCAGATTTTCAAAAAAATTGAGAAAAAAAACGGTGAGAAATCATGCAAATCCCAAAAGCTAATGTAAAAAAAAGTTAATAAAAAAATACAATCTCCCAAATGTCCTGAATCAAACGGTATATGCCCTATGTATGGTTACACACGCAAACGTGGAATCAATAGCCACCAAGTGAGCCAATGAACAAGGCAATATTACAGCAACTTTTCAGATGTGTCAGAACCTAAACACCCCTCTTATATTAGAAATACCCCCCCACAATATATATCTTAGGAATCTACACACCTTCAGCACACAATGGTGTATTCCTTTATTGCCATACCACCAATGGTGTGGGCAGAGTTTCATGTAAAATTTCGCTTTTTACCAGATTTCACAGGAAAAATTTATAAAAAATACAATTCAATCAAAGTTAAAAATCATGGCAAATTTCCATGTCATGTAAAAAAAAACTTGTCAATTATCAATCTTCCAAATGCCCTGAATCAAAGGTATGCCATATGCGTGGAGTGTACACAGGGACATGGCCACCAACTAGCTCAAATGGGACACATGCACAAGTGTAATTACAAGAAAAAATCAAAGTGCTCATCTGTATTTCAAAAGCCCCAAAACTTGGAAATGCCCCCACAAATAAAACCCCAACTAAATATCAATCTCCACATGTCTGAATCAAACGGTTATTGCCCATGTGTGGATGCACACAGAGACGTGCGCAACACAAATACTGAGATGAAATGGGACGCATGCCCCCACAAATGCAAATACAAGAAAAAATCAAAGTGCTCTGTATTTGAACAGCCTACACTGTTTCTCAGGAAAACAGCTCCAAGAAACATGGAAATCCCCCCACACAAATATACATTTTGTGAATACACACTTCAGCTACGTACGAGCCCGTTGCTAATACATACACGAAGAATCACAGGACCCAGTGATCCAAAGAACTCTGTGTTTTTAGGAGGTTTTAGTGAAAAATAAAATAAGGATGAGTCAAGGAGATATCCTACCAAAACTTTGGACAAGCACAAAAAAACCCACTAAATGTCAATCTCCAACATATTCCTGAGATCAAACGTATGCCATATGGTGGATGTACACAGAGACGTGGCCACCAACTAGCTCAAATCGGCGACACAGCACAAGTGTAATTCAAAAAAAAATCAAAGTGCTCTGTAATTTCAAACAGCCCCAAAACTTGGAAATGCCCGCCCCACCCCCCACAAATACCCCCCACTAAATATCACTCTCCCACATGTTCTGAATTCAAACAGTATGCCATATGCGTGGATGTACACAGAGACGTGGCCACCAACTAGCTCAAATCGGACGCACGCACAAGTGTAATACAAGAAAAAAATCAAAGTGCTCTGCTAATTTCAAACAGCCCCAAACTTGGAAATGCCCCCCCAAATAAAACCCCCCCTAAATATCAATCTCCCACCATTGTTCTGAATCAAAAAGTATGCCATATGCGTGGATGTACACAGAGACGTGGCAACCAACTAGCTCAAATCGGACGCATGCCAAAGTGTAATTACAAGAAAAATCAAATGCTCTGTAATTTAAACAGCCCCAAACTTGGAAACTGCCCCCCCAAATAAAAAACCCCCCCACTAAATATCAATCTCCCACATGTTCTGAATCAAAAGTTATGCCATATGCGTGGATGCACACAGAGACGTGGCCACCAACTAGCTCAAATGGGACGCATGCACAAATGCAATTACAAGAAAAAATCAAAGTGCTCTGTAATTTGAACAGCCTACACTTTTTCTAAGGAAACAGTCCCAAAACATGGAAATTCCCCCCCAAACTATATATTTTTGGAATCTACACACCTTCATCTACGTTACCATGCCATGCTTTCATACATACATGAAGAATTCCAGACCCACTGATCCAAAGAAGTCCGTGCTTTTAGGAGATTTTGTGAAAAAATAAAATAAGAGGACTCAATGGTTGAAATCCTACCTAAACCCACTTGGCAAGTAAAAAAACCCACTAAACGGCAATCTTCCACATGTCCTGAATCAAACGGTATGCCATATGGGTGGGTGCAAACAGAGACGGGGCCACCAACTAGCTCAAATGGGATCCATGCGCAATTGCAATTACAAGAAAAAATAAAAAAACGCCACAACCCACCCCCCACCCCTATCCCCACTCCCCCTTTTAGTGGTATTTTAGTGAAAAGCAGTTAGTACGGAGAGTCCCACAAGTTTTTGCACACTTTTACTGATCCTAAAAGTTAAATCTGGTCTTTTTTTGGTACCTCTGCAAAATTCCCTACTAAAATAGGCTTAGTTTCCCTTGAAATCGAACAAATAATGATCCGCGTTTACTTTAGCGATATCACCGGGGACATTGGGAAGCTTGGAGAAGACAATTTTTTTTGCTAATTTATAGTTTTTAGGTTAAAAAAAAAAGGTGTGTGTATCACTTTAAGATTTTATTTTGTGTGCATTTCCCCTATTTTTTGGGGATCATTCCCAAAGATGATCATCAAATCATCTTAGGGAATGATACCGAACTTGGAATACGGGCATAAATGCCCGTTTTCCAATTCGAAATCTGATCGGAAAAATCACTTCCCGGAAATCATTTTCCAGGAAGTGATTTTTCATTCATTGGCAAAGATCAATAAATTGGTGATCAGAAGTGATCACCAAATTTTGATCTCTGTCCCCATTTTTTTTCTAAGTCTTCGCTAAGTAGCAAAGACTTAGAAAAAATCCTATTTGTGAATGGAACTTTGAGTTCCATTCACAAAATGTATAGTAAAGCTGTCAGCTTGACAGCTTGTACTATACTAGGTACAGCAGCATGATCTATATAGAGATTATGCTGCAGTACCTCCACTGGACCACCGGGGGCAGCAGTGTACCTCCATATGGGAAGACCCCGGTGAAGGAGGAAGTTCTGTGATGTCACCGGGGTCTCCCATTCAGCTTCCTCCTCCAACTCCACGTGGGACCGGCAGCTTCAAGGTAGGCAGACTTCAATGCAGGATATCTCCCGATCCCCCCCTCGGATTTGGACGAAATCGAGGGGACTAGGGGGGCAGTTGAATGCTGCCCCTCGATCGGCCCTAGCAGGGGGGGGGGGATTTTTTGGAGGGGGGAAGCCACAGATCGTATATTTACGATCTGTGGCAGTTTGTGCATTCACTGCACAGATCGTGAATATACGATCTGTGGCAGTGAAAGGGTTAAGGCATCGAAATACTACATTTCTTAGAAGTAGCAATACCGGCGGGTATGAAGAGGTTTGCCAATTGGTAAAGCTGACCACAGCCACATTATTATTATTATTATTATAATGGATTTATATAGCGCCAACATCTTCCGTGGTTATCAAACCAAGAAACAATCTGCCTGTGAGTAAAAATATGCCCCCCAGAGGTGAATTGCAACTCGGATGCAGAACAGTTCCAGAAATGGGATGTTCTTAATTATGTTGGTGTGGGTCCAGTTCTGGGGCCATCGTGAGGCGCACCAATGACCTGCATGAAATACCCCCATGCCAACCCCTCCGACTGCGTCTGTATAAAGTTGTAATTCAATGTTATTGGCATCAGGGTTTGCTAATAAGTAGAATAAACAATGGTGGAGGTGCACTCTACCAAACTAGGGTGCAGACACCTCTGTGGGTTCTTCCCTTAGGAACCGATGGATTTCACAGGAAAAAAGGTAACTGAGGGTCGCACTCCAAATCTTTAGAAATATTTATTATAAACCACACATAACCACGTCACAACGTTTCGGGGGAATGCCCCCGTCGAAGAAGGGGGCATTCCCCCGAAACGTGTGACGTGGTTATGATTTGGAGTAACTGAGGGTCGCCACTCCAAATTTTAGAAATATTATTATAAACCAACATAACCACGTCACAACGTTTCGGGGGAATGCCCCTTCGAAGAAGGGGCATTCCCCCGAAACGTTGTGACGTGGTTAGTTGTGGTTTATAATAAATATTTCTAAAGATTTGGAGTGCGACCCTCAGTTACCTTTTTTTTGCGAAGAAAGAAGGGGGCATTCCCCCGAAACGTTGTGACGTGGTTATGTGTGGTTTATAATAAATATTTCTAAAGATTTGAAGTGCGACCCTCAGTTACCTTTTTTTTGCTAATAAGTACTACCTTTATAGTCTGTTAGGAAGGATAGCCAGTAGAGATGTCTGAAACTCAACAGTTTCGCTCTGTTTTCGGATTCCCAGGTCTCGGGAATATCCCGAAGATCCAAAAATGTAACGAATTTTCGATTATTATCGAATGTTGAAAGCTATTTTTGAGGATTACCGAAAATAGCCTTGAACGTTAGATAATCCTTGAAAACATTGGAGTCTACTTTTGAGTTTTCGATCGTATTTTTGAGGTTTGATAATTATAGAAAATCCAAAATCCGTCCAGATCATTCGGATTTCGGGAACTGAGGGTTTCCGTGTCAGATCCGGGTCCGAGTTGGACTATTTAAATATTTAAATCATCTTTTAATGGTTTGGTAATACATAAATGGTGATGCGCTGCTTTTATGGCTTTTGTGGCAAGTGAGATGCATCAGCAGAACACTCAGCCCATTGGAAAAATACGACTGGCTCTGCCTCCTGTCCCTCCTCCGGGAGAATTTTGCCATGCGTACTGCAGCCCTTCCCCCCCTCCCCCCCTCCCTCTCTCCCTCCCCCCTCCCGCTCTTCCTCCCTCTCCCATCCGCACAAATCGCTTTTGGTATAGTGTAGAGCTCCATCCCCCAACCCCAACCGCCATATTCGTTTTTGTAGAAACTCCCCCTTGCCTCTCTCCTCCGGCGTTCTGGATAGCCGGAAGCCACGTCCGTGATTAACTGCCTCTCAGCAGTTTCATGCAAGCAGAGGGCCGGGACAGATTGTCAGAGGAAAGATGTAATGTAAGTACAATTCGGGGGAGTTTCTGCAAAAACTAATGTGGTGGTTGGGGCTGGGGGAGGGAGCCCTACACTACACCAAACTTAGTAAATGGGGTGGACATGCCCTTTAAAGCTCCTGACCCTGCCTCAGGGATAAAGCTCTGTCAAAAGAAGAATACTTTACATGACTTTCTCCTTTATCTACACTGTCATTGACAGATGATCCATGAGGGTATGATAAGTGGTGGATAAGCCTGTATTTACCAGGTTCTTTTGGGGGGGATAATGCCTAGAGGGGAAATGTGTAGGTTGGGAATTGGAGAAGAGGAAAATGGTCCTGCAATACCTCCCATCTTTATTTCTGTTAATAGCTTGTCTAAGACTAAGCTTTCTTGTGTACAGGTGGATTTGAGGTTGGATGTGAAGGTAGGAAAATCACTATGCTGAATGGGGATCCAAAACCCCAGATTTAAACACTCTTGTAAAATTAGCGCCTCTCGCTTATTTGGGTATAGGTTTAGCCACAGGAGCAGATTTTGAAGTCTCACTGGGCTCTTCCCCTTTTGCAGCAGTGGGCAGAATTTTACTGGGGGTTGTTTTCTTCTTTTAAAACATCTGATGGCGGGATGGGTTCCCCCGCAGATGGAAGACTCATGATTGTAACGGCATGAGGAGTACCATCTGCAGTGGCTCTCATTGTATAGCCAACAGAGTCCTTTTTTTGTTGATAGTTGCCAATGCTCCGCTAGGGGCATTGGCACTGCCTTGAAAGGGATGATTTACTATTGGTCTACTGGGGGTCATGGTTAACAGCCATAAGTTCATATCCTGACAATCCCAGCGCATACCTGTTTTAGCAGCCATACGTCTCTGAAATTGCTTGTCGTATTTTAACCAACATGAGCCTCTGTATGTTTTGTAGGCTCCCCAGATTAATTCTAAGTAGCAGAAGAGTGATGAAACCCTTTCTGGGAACCTTTCACATAACACGCTTGCTAGAATTGTAAAACAATGTATCCAGTTATTCATGGTTTTGGGGGTTTATCCACTAAGTCTTTTTCAGTTTGAATAATGGAAAAGAGGTGGACATGCAGTCCATCCCAGATTTTTTGTTTAATGTCTTTAAACCTGGAAACCTAGAGGTGGCGCTTCACATAATTGGGATGAGGTGTTGGGATGAGTATGGTGGGATGCGGTACTAAAATGTTCATCCACTGTTATAAAATCATTTGGTGGGTATGTCTGAAAGTGGCATGATACAGGTGACTGTGGATGAGAAAAATGGAGACTAGTGGAAAATTGCCTATTCTGCATGTTTGAGGGATTGGAGGGATGAGGAGGCAAGGGAGTTTGTAGCATCTGGAATAATAATCTGGAAACATCTGACAGGTTAGAGACAGATTGACCCCTAACCCTAGTGCAATCCGACTCACCCGTAGCTGCTGAAAGTTGCACACTGCTTCTGGGGCTGCCATGAGATGATCGGTGGATGTTGCTGTGATATATATAGCGTCCACCACTGGGGTCCACTTACTCTATCTTTTGATAGTTTGAGGGGTTCTAGTTTTGTTCCCCTTTCTCTCCTAATTATTGTACCTTATATGCAGTGATGAGTGCCTAGTCAGCTTTGTGCTGCTAGTTTATACCTGGCTTTGCGTTTCCTCTATGTTTCTCTCGATCTATCCAATTCTCCTCTATTTTCTTTACTTTATCTAGCTCTATCCCTGCTGTTAGATGTAATTTATATTGTGACCAGGCTACCCACCCGCATAACGGTGTTTCTGCAGGTACTTGACTATTATTATACCAGCATATATATGTTTTATTCTTTATAGCCAATGTTGCTGTGATATCCCTGTGAGGAGTGTGCAAGGGAATCTGCGGGAACTGGTTGTGCTGATGGCCGTGTTGCAGACACATGCGTGATGTAATTGTGCCTGTTCTGCTCACTGGAGGTTCTGTGTCCTCTGCGGTGGTGTGTAGCTTGGCGGGAGGAAGATCTTATTGCTTGAACTGGTGACCTATGGTTGGGCCTGTGGAGGTGGGGTGAGCGTGATTCTCTTTCATGTGCACTGTGATAGTCTGAAGACCTGCCGTACGAATTTATGTGGAATGAGTACCCTAAGATTCCTACGTTCTATCATATCCCGAAAATACATAAACAGAAAAGATTCCCCCCTGGGAGACCGATTGTATCGGGAATAGGGGGTCCTACAGAAAATGTAGGTAAATACATAGATGTGATATTACGGCCCTTTCTTCTAATCCTTAATTCATATGTCCAAGACACTTCGGATGTTTTGAGGAGACTAGAAGGAGTGTGTTTGGAGGAAGACACCCTCCTAGTAACACTAGACATTGAGGGGTTGTACTCTTCAATACCACATGAGGTGGGTCTCCAGGCAGCAAAAATGTTCCTGGCCACTAAAAATTGTAAGTTTAAGGCTCATACAGAGTTTGTTCTGACGTTGCTTGCATTTGTATTGAAAAACAATGTGTTCATTTTCAATAATAAATACTACCGGCAACTTAGGGTGACCGCGAAGGGGGCGGCTTGCGCTCCCCACATATGCGTGCCTCCATCTCGGCCTCTGGGAAATGAACACAGTAAGTGAGATCATTGGTGACCTAGAATCAGAGTCTGAGGTCTGTCTATGGATTCGTTACATAGACGATGTGCTGATGTTCTGGAGAGGTACCCCAGAAGGTCTTACGAAATTTGTATCTAGATTGAATGAGAACACATACAATATAAAATTGACTTTTGAATACAGCAAAACAGAAGTAAATTTCCTTGATGTGTGTATTAAAAAAGTAGGCACAGCATTACAGACAAATACATATAGGAAAAAGACATCTGCTAATACATTATTAGAGGCCTCCAGCCACCATCCGCATAACCTGATCAAAGGCATTCCGGTGGGCCAGTTTCTTCGCATAAAACGAAACTGCTCGGATAACAGGAGCTTTGATGCTCAAGCTAGAGATCTAGCTGACAGGTTCCACAAAAGGGGCTATTCGAACGAAATGATTAATCGGGGATGGAATAAGGCGAATAGAGTAAGTAGGTGCACTCTCCTTAAAAGGAAGGAAAAAATAAGTAGTGCAAATAACAATAAAATTCGCCTAATTACAAAATATAATCAAGAATGGCCAAAAATACAGGCCATATTGAAAAAACATTGGTCACTTCTAGGGGAAGATGTGGACCTAGAAGGCTCGGTAGGAAAATTCCCCTTGATTACAGCTAGAAGAGCCCCTAATCTTAGGGATCGTTTGTCCCCGAGTCATTTTGTAGAAAGCAAATCCAAGTCAAATTGGTTAAATACCCTTAAGTGGAAAGGTAACAAGAAATGCGGAAGATGTATTATGTGCCCTCGGATGCAAGAGGAGAGTGGTGTGGTTGAGTTTGATGGGAGGAGGGTATAAGACAATTGTCTAGGGTATTAGACAATTTATATCCTGTCAATCAAAGGCAGTTATATATTTGATTATATGTAGCTGCGGTAGTAAATACGTGGGAAAAACACTTTGAACATTAAGCACCAGAATTAAGGAACATAATAGAGCAATTGTGAATAAAGATCCAGAGAGGTCAGCAGTAGCGAAACACATGATGGAGATACATGGCAAAGCAGTGGAATGGAAATTTATGGGATTGGAAATAGTATCAGTAGGAATACGTGGGGGAGATCTAGGTAAATTAATCCTACAAAGAGAATTATGGTGGATTTACACGTTAAGAACTATGACTCCCCTGGGTATGAATGAGGAGATGCAATTTAACTGCTATTTATAGGACATTTGTCTTTATGTAAAGTAATTAGGGCATAATGTAATTAAAAAACTAAAAGAGAAAATAAGGTATAATATTGTAAAATATGGTAAAATAGTGAAAAGACAATTGCTTGATGATTCCACTGCTAACTGCATGTAAGTTGGATGTAAGGATCTGTTGTATAGATTGTTTGGTGATGTTAAATCATAAAACTTTGAAATATGGGAGGATTTGCTAAGGGTAAAGGGTATTATTGAATTAAGAAGAACGCCTTTTCTGAGCCACCCACACTTGATTAGCACATTAAAAGGAAGTATGCCTTTAAGAGGGAAGGTATTTAAAGCAAAGCCACACACCGATCATGTGACCCTGACGAAGCCGGTGCGCTACGAACGCAATGGCGAAACACGTGTAGGTTTTTGTTTGGCAGCTCCCCCATCTGCTTGGACCCACAGCTCCGGAGTTAATACGCATACAGGAGAAAAGTTTGTCTGCCTCTGGGATTCAACAATAGTCCGCGTGATAGAAGAAAAACAGGCACAGGAGGCGGATGGTTAAGAAGTGGAGAATGATGTATATACCCGGGTGAAGAGTGTGGTCCGTCCGTGAAGAGGTATCGTATGAAAGTCGGACATGGCTTCTCACGATTAAGTCCCGATTACATATGTTAGACTGTGACCTAAATTGCGGTTTGAGCATTTGGAGGGTAGTAGGCATGTGGGGAGCGAGCCCAGTTTTTTAACCACCGGGGACGCCCGGTATATTTATATAATTTTTTTTTTTTGGTGTATAAGCTTTTATATGAAGGTGTGGGACTGGTTTGATTTTTAGTGCTGTATTCAATAAAGTATTTTTTATATTAGACCCGGTATATGGTTGTGCCATTTGTGGGGGATCTTGGTGGACGGGCGTTGCTTTCTCCCCCTGACACTATATCTTGTATATTTGAAGACCTGCCGTAAGCAGGGAGGCAGCTTGCCTGGATCTTCCTCTGGATGGAGGAGGAGAGAGGGAAGCCTAGTAGCAAGCTTCTTACTATGATGGTGTGTTGGAGCTGTTGCTTTTTGCCTGTACCTTTTTCGGGTTGGTGCACGCTGGTGGACTGGGGCAATTAGGATGTATAGATCTTTTGCCTCCACTGGCGTAACTTCCACCCCAGCGACAAATAGTAGGGCCCGCCACAAGCCTACTTTGCAACTATTTTTAAACAGCTGATCATTCATATGTTTTATTCACTGGAAGTTCAGGTTCAGTCTTTTAAAAGCTGATCGCACGTTATGAATGAAACAGCTGAACGCTCATATGTTTTATTCACCGGAAGTTCAGGTCCAGTCTTTTAACAGCTGATCGCGAGTATGAAAGAAACAGCTGATTGTGAAGGGGTGGGTCAGTTATGCCCCTATCTGCTTTCCTAAACGGTGTTCTCAGCTGTGTGTTCTGGAACTGCATCTGTGAGTGGTGCACTGGAAACTGCTGGTTGAAGTGAAAAGAGGAATTGCTGGGGCCATTCCACACCATTTTTTTCCCTTGCAACACGGACCTGAGCTAGGAGATAATCATGTGAAAGGCAGGATGGGGGATGCCATGTGGAATGCAGAAGGAGGAGCAAGCTGAGCAATTGCCTGTCTGACTGGAATGATTCCTCCATGTGACTGGTTAAGGAACTCTTAGCTTATGCCCCTCCCCTCACAGTCTTTGGATTGTTAACTCCTTCCTACCATATTGCTGAAAGCCTGCCTGTCTGCCTATAGGAGACTTGCCTGGTATTCTTGTCAAACAAGGCCAAAGGGCGATGTGACGTTCCGCTTGCATAGTGTGGTGCCACTTAATATGAAAGGAGCGGTGAGTGAAATGTTCCAGAGAAAATTGGATTGTACAGTGTGTGTGTTATTATATTGGATGGAATGAAAGGGAGAGGGAATGAAAGACAGCAATGTACATTGTAATAAATAACGACCAGTAGATGTGATCTCTAATACAAACACACAGTACATTGTAGCTCAGTTACTGTACTAAGCAGGGATCGCTGATCTCAAACCGTTGTATTAAACCTGCGTTAGGGCACGGCCACACTGCGCCGCACACAATCGTACATGGAATCGCATGCAATCCTGTTGCTATTCCATTGTGTTTGCACATGTGATTTCTCCTTTTGAGATCCAAAATCGCATGCGATTGCGCAAAAAAAGGGCGATTGCTTATAGCAAACGGATGCGCAATCGCATCACACCCAAAAACGTGAGTTTTTGGTGCGTTACCACGATTCCTATATCCGGAAAAAACGCGAGGGCAAACACAGAAAAATCTGGCAAGTGTGGCCTAGCTCTAAAATGGAATTTAACTCAGCCTTGCTGGATGTAGTTTCTGTATTGTGGGATTGTTATTTTATGTTTTCATTTTGTACATTAGGCCTGGTACACACAGGACGATGTTTTACCCCAGTTGACTAGTCGACTAATATCAGTTACAATTTTTCCTAAACTGTTCAAAATCATTTGATCCACCATGTCCGCAAATTTTTGGCAAAATATTTCACGCCACAAAATCGCCATTGCCATGGTTTTTTTTTCCAACTAGTGAACAGATTATTCATCTGTAGTCTGTGGATTGGGAAGATAGGGCCGAAACTGCCCTGTGTGTACCAGGATTATGGATTGGAAATTATATCTACATCATGTAACAAATTTATTTCTCTATAATCTGTCAACATGTGTTTTTCCCCCAACAGGAAAAGATGAACAATTTACACCATCCTAAAGAAACTGTAGTTATTACAGGTGGAGGTGGTTACTTTGGACACAGGTTAGTTTCGCTTAAGTGTAAATGCTTTATTAAATATATTTTTTATTCTTTATCACAAATATTAAATCGGAGCTTACACCCTTTTTAAGAGAACAGGTGCAATATTTGATTTTCTTTGACATTATAAGGCTAGGGTCACACAAACGTCTACTGTTTGTGTTTGCTGTGGCTAGGTTAATGCTGTATGCAACATTTTTCTAGCATCAAAACATCTGGAAACAAGATAAACGGCAGTAAAACAAATTCTAGATTATTGTGTGAATTTAGCCTAAAGTTTCATGCACACGTGCGTTCGTAGGCGAACCATTACACACAATGTGTATGCATAGCCGATAATCGTGCAGTGTATGGGCACTTTGTTGGGCAAAATCGGCATTCGGTCAGGGATCTTTGCCGACTGGCAAGACGGATCTTCAACCGAACAGCCCATGCATTGCACGATTATTTACTAAAATGGCCATGAATAAACATCATACGCCGTGATCACACGTGTGTATGAACATTAACAGCGTTATTCAATAAAAGTTCTTATCGTTAAAAGTCGTGCTAATTTTGCCCCAACCAATCAGATGTTAGTTTGAAATGTTAAATAATACCTGATTGGTTGGGGCAAAATTAGCACCATTTTTAACTATAAGAACTTTTATTGAATTTCCCTGTAAGAATTTTACTACAGCACTTTGTAACCTCTCCATGTATCTGAATGTTACTCACATAACTTTTCTGTAAGTGCTCCATTACAAGGACCCTCTTTCTTCATGTTTCAAAGGGCATGTCCAGCATAAAATATAATCAGCTTAGAAATGTTTATCAGACCCCAAGCCTAGGTTTCGCATTATCCTTAAGTTTCAAAGATTCCCCTGAATTTCCTTACCTGACACGGTCCCTCGCCGCTCCTCCTCTGCTCTGCGGCTGACAGCCACTCCACTTCCTGGCTGCGGCTGTCAGTAAAGACGCCACGTGACGTCACACCCTATTGCCTGACAGCGGCAACCAGGAAGTAGAGTGGCTGTCAGCGCAGAAGCCCTATGCTATTGTTTTTGCTCAAAACAGAAGCAGCGGTCGGCGCCCAGGCGGTGTGGGACTGGGTCAGGTAAGGCCCTTCAGGGGACTCTTTGGAACTTAAGGATAATGCAAAACCTAGGTTTGGGAGGGTGTTAAACATTTATAAATAGTTGAGGTTTGTACCCTGTTAGCCATAAGTAAGAGCAAAAAAGTAGAGCTGTGATACCTTTTATTGGCTAACTAGATAAAAAATATTAAGCAAGCTTTCGGGAATCCTAAGCCCCCTTCATTAGGCTGGATGTTACAAAAGAAACTGAGAAATCACAAACTTATATACACACTGGGACAGTAAACATCAAACAAATTTAACAGATGACCAAGTACAGATACAGACTGGGGGGGGGGGGGAACAGTAGTGGAGGTGTGAAATGGGCACAGGTAGATTGCTGTAATATTGTGAGAACAGTGTCCTTTGAAATGGAAAGTGTCTTTTGAAATGTATTAAACAGTACAAGACAGTGTCCTAGTGAGTGGGGTTAGTCTGGGTGGGGATGTAGAATAAGTTGATATTTGGCCGTAAAATTGCCAGTTCAGGGAATTAAATTTCTGAATGAATTTGTATTCCCATTCCTTACGCTGTTTTTGATTGTGAAAATTGCCCATCAGAATGGTGATTTTGAGGTCTTTCATACTGTGGCCTCTTTTACAAAACTGCTCAGCCACAGGTGCATCCGTTAATCCATGCATGATGTTGAATCTATGGGAGTTCATCCGTTTCTGCAGTGTTTGTCCTGTTTCTCCCACATAGAAACCTGTGTTAGGGCACTTCATGCACATTATTAGATACACCACATTGGCAGAACAACAGGAGAATGAGCCTTTAATTTGATGAATTTGTTTACAATGTGGCATATATATTTGGTCTGTTGTATGGATGTGTGCACAGGTTTCACATCTAGGTTGTTGACAGAGGGAAGTGCCATTGATTGTTGTTTTGCCCAGTGAGCTGTGTACCAGTAGGCATTTCAAATTAGGGGGCTGTCGGTATGCCAGGAGTGGAAGCACTGGGAATATGTTTTTTAATCTGTCATCCCTTTGTAGTGTGGGATGGAGTTCTTTTATGATTTGCCGTAGGATCTCCAGGTGTGGACTGTAAGTGACTACAAGGGGAACACGGTTGCAGTTTTCTTTCTGTTTGTATCTCAACAGTTTGTGTCTGGGAATAGATATAGCCCTTTGGATTTCCTTGTCCGTTGTTTTGGGATTGTATCCCAGTTTAATAAACTCAATGCGGAGTTGCTGTAGGTGTTCATTCCTTTCTGTTGGGTCTAAACAGATACGATGGTAACATATCGCTTGGCTGAATATGATCAATTTTCTTGAGTGTTTGGTGTGGAAGCTGTCATTCCTAAGGTATGTGCGTCTGTCTGTTGCTTTGCGGTATATTGAGGTCACTGGGGTGTTCCCTTGTATTTTATTAGTGGTGTCCAGAAAGTTGATTTGACTTTTGGAGTAGTCAAGTTTAAGTTTAATGGTGGGGTGGAAGGAGTTGTAATTCCTATGAAAGGAGAGCAGTTCTTCCTCGCTTTTAGTCCAGATAATAAGGATATCATCTATGTAACAAAGGTAAGTCATTGGTTTAGTGTTACAGGAGGATAGAAAATCCTCCTCCAATTTGGCCATGAACAGGTTGGCGTACTGTGGCGCGAACAGCCTGAAAAGGCTGTTTTCACACATTTTTTTTGAAGGGGGGATCTGAGTGTCCCACGGCACCCACGAGTGGGTGGGGCCATGACACCCGTGAGTGGGGGGGCCACTGCACCCATAAGTGGGACTGTAAGGGAAGGGGCCAAGGGGGGCCTGCAAATGGAGGGGCCTTGGGGTCCATGAGTGGGAGGTGTCATGGGGGCTTGCACGGGGAGGGGGGCTGCAAGGGGAGGATGAGACACAAGGCAGATTGACTGTCATCCACTGACATGGTTTCAGAGCAGGAAGCATGAAGGACCTGGTGATGCTGCTGCCATGTCACACGGAAAAATGTAAATATCTTCAAAACTATGCAAAATAAACAATGAAATTAAATTGCAAAAATTCTCAGGAAAGCAATTCCTATCAATTTACCTAAATTAATTTTTGGACCACAGTTCCCCTTTAAGTAGTTTAGGCATGAATAAGGGGGATGGGAATTGCATAGATTTAGGGCCAGTACACATGGGTCAATAATTTGGCCCAATATACTTGCCACAGCTGATATTTTATTTAATTGATCAAATCGTAAATTATTGGTGATAAATTGGCCTAATCACTCCTGACTGGTTTAATGTAGAACCCAGGCAACTCTGTGAGCTTCAATAGACTGCAGGATCAGTCACACCAAAATGTAGTGGTAGTACCACTTCTAATCCCATCAGGTTACTGATCAGTTTATGAAGCGGCAGTCTGTCGGTCAGGAATATTGGGTACTAGACGATCTGTTTGTACTAGGCCGTAGAATCTTTTTTAAGATAAATTGCCACTGAAATAAAATAATTTTTTCCCCCCTGTTTTAGACTTGGATGTGCACTGCAAGCGCAAGGATTCAATGTCATCCTTTTTGACATACAAAACTCAGAGCAGGAGGAACCTAATGGAATCCAGTTTGTACAAGGAGATGTACGTTCCCTATCAAATCTGGAAGACACCTTTGCAGGAGCAAGTTGTGTTTTTCATACAGCTTCTTATGGAATGTCTGGGAGAGAGCAGCTCCAAACACAGAAAATACAAGATGTGAATGTTAAAGGGACTGAGAATGTAATCCAAGCCTGCATAAATCAAAATGTCCCAAGACTGGTATACACTAGTACCTTTAATGTGGTTTTTAGCAGGCAAGTTATTGTAAATGGTGATGAATCTCTACCATACTTATCTGAAGATGCATACACAGATAATTACTCCCGTACAAAGGCAAAGGCAGAGGCAATGGTCCTCAAAATGAACAATCAAGAACTAAAAAATAAAAGTGGAAATTTAAAAACATGTTCTCTTAGGGCTGCTGGTATTTATGGACCTGGGGAAAAAAGACATTTTCCTCGAATTTTAGCTGTTCTTGAAAAGGGGATGTTCTTGTTTACATATGGGGATAAAAAACCTCTTGTACAATTTGTACATGTAGATAATCTTGTCGCTGCTCACATTTTAGCAGCTGAAGCCCTAAAGTCTGAAAAGGGATGTATTGCAGCTGGTCAGCCTTACTTTATTTCAGATGGAGAACCTGTAGATAACTTTGATTTTTTTAAGCCGTTTATTGTAGGTCTTGGTTACAATTTCCCCAAATTGCGTCTTCCCCTTAATTTAGTGTATTTTCTCGCATTCCTGACTGAGTGGATACATTTTCTTATTAGCCCTATTTACAACTTTCAACCCATGCTCACACGTGCTGAAGTTTGCAAAACAGCAGTTACTCATTACTTTAGCATTGAAAAAGCCAAAAGAGAACTTGGATACGAACCCGAGAAGTTCAGCATGGAAGAAGTGACTAAATGGTATAAAAACCGTGGTTATGGCAAACAGGGCACAAAAATTAAAAGAAAACATTTTATATGGAGTATAATTTTAATGATTATGGTCAGTGTGGTGCTGCTCTCATGGATTCCTAAGGTGGTGGGACATCTCATGTCTTACGGTAACTGAGAATTCCATATGCTTCCTTTCTTTTGGTTAAGTGCATTTGTGTAACTATTGATAATGCTGATTGATGACTATGATTTCTGTCTGACATTTTACATTTTACAAGGGCTATTTTACAAGGGATACGTAGTGTGTATTTATGTAACAGACATTTTGTATGATTTAGGCCTAGGTGTTTCTGCTGCCTTTTGCGATCCACAAGACCTTTTATCATGTAAGTCCCACTGTGTGCGTTGCAATCTGTTTTATAATGCATGCAGTCACTATTTTTGGTTAGTTTTTGTCAAAATTACACTTAATACAAATCTATGGAAGTGCATAGAAAATTGGACACAAGTTGACACAATCAACATAACATGCGATTTTTGTTTTTACCAATAATACCCTGCAAAACGCAAAGGCATGTAAAAGCGGACACAAGCAGATGGCTAAAGTGCTCCCTTCTGTAACAGCGCATTTTATTTTGTTTCCAGCCAATGTTTCAACCACATACTGTTTTTGAAAAGCAAAAATGGAGGATTAATCCTGTTTGGGGGAAAGATAGTAAATCAGTTTTTTTTCTACTTATTTACTTTTAAAATGGCAACATTGCAATGATACTTTAGACATTACCGTTTTAAACCGTTTTTAATGCTTTACACAGCCTTAAGATAAACAAAAATAAATATATAAACCTTATATATATTAATTTATAAAGTTTTTGTTGATACTGGGATTTTTATGATTGGCATTTATAATTGTTTCTTTTCTCCTAAAGTTTATATTCAATTATTGTATAAATTGCACCAGTATACGGGATAAGTAGATTAGCTTCTTCTAGAGAGATTAAACTAGGTGGATGGATGTCTTCATTTATTCATTAACTCTTTACTATTATAGGGGACAAATCTAGTAGTTTATAGTTTATAAAATACCCTACTAATCATCATATATAAATTCGTATTTACTGAAAAGAGTATATATCAAAGGGAGTGTTTTCCATGTTTACATATGTGTCAATATACACAACAATCTCTATCAGAATGCATTTAGATGTACAATTTACCAAGATAGAAGTTCGCAGAAGGACAAAAGTTGACATCTATTTCTATATGCATAATTGCCATTTCTAACTTTAGGAATCAATTGGGTATGTTTGCATTGAACAGGATATTTCTATCGGGTATCATTTTTGGTATGGTTTTCCAATAAAAATTAATGTGAAATTTTATTATTTTTCTGAAGATTTCTTAGTTATTTTTATTTGAAATATGTTAAAAATAAAATAACGTTTTAAAAATGTCATTATTTTCTGAATTTTTATTGTTTTCCTCTGTGAGCACTTACTGCTTGTCACTGACTCTTAAGAGTAAGCACAGTAAAACATGAACCTGGGTTTTGCACGCACTTACCATCGCATTTTGCCATCCGTTAGCTTATAAAAGACACTTGTCAGTGTTTTGCAATATTGGTGGCCACATTCAATGTGCTGCTCTGCGATCCTTTTTCAGAGCGCATGCTAACACCATTTTTTGCAAATCGCATGTGCTCCGATATTGCAAAATTGAGCACATCGCAGCGCATATGCACATGAAATGCACGCCATTGCATTTGCACATTACACGTGCATCACCATGCATTGTAGTGTGGCATCAGCCTAAGTTACTTTTTTAGAGGGATGCTGGGATTAGTAGCTCATTATCTACTAAGATTGTTTTAACCATGTGTTGTGACATTACAGTTGTTGCCCTTACACATGTAGTTTATATATTACTTAAGGGCTCGGCCACACTAGCACATTTCTTCGTTCACTAGCACAATGCATATGATTGCAGTCGAACACATTGTGTGGGAAGAGTGCACCGCCTAAATATTGGACCATGTGTGTAAGTCGTATTAAGGCTGTGCTCTGGGGGTCAGCATGTACAGAATAAAAAAAAAAGTAATGCTAGTGATCCCAATTGGGGTCACAAGCCCAGTATTTTCAACAATGGCACCTGGCACTTGAAGGTCATATAAAATTGAAAACGTTTATTATTATCCACTTAATCGATACATAATCATAAATTGTTAGTAATATTACAATGCATCAGCAGAGTCAAATCATCTATTATAATAAAACCCTAAAGGTGCGTCCGGGAATCTGTGTGTGTCCCTGCAATTACCTCTCTTGGCCGCTAGGTATCCATTCAATGGATATAGTCTGATCATACCAGCAAAGATGCGCTTGCAAGTGCAGTCTCAGTACCTTCAATTAGGCTGTTCCCCTCCATAGATCGCGTTAAAATCCTTCCGTGCAGGAGTGTCCTTCCTTAAACCGCTTTGCGGTTTAAAGGGTATGTCCATCGAAAAATTTACTTTCTTTCTAACTGTTTTACTGAAGAACAGTGAATCTTGCAGGAGAACTTACCGGGATCGTTCCAGCGCTGACAGAGCCGCGGCCGAAATCCCTGATGCCTCCGACGCTTCCACTCTCCTTAGCACAGTGTGCGCATTTGCGCACAGTACAAAGGACTGGAGATGCGTCTGAGGCGTCTGGGATTTCGGCCGCGGCTGTCAGCGCTGGAAAGATCCCGTAAGTTCTCCTGCTCTCCTGCAAGATTCACTGAGAACGGGAGGTAAGAAATAGTGCCATTTACCTCCTGTTCTTCAGTAAAACAGTTAGAAAGAAAGTAAATTTTTTGATGGACATACCCTTTAATGCGCTTGCGCACTGTATGCACATGCCTCTAGCCACTTGATTATGTGCATCATCATGGTTACCAATTCAACGCTGGAGCATCTCAGCCACTTTATTGTGCACATGCGCGGAAGTAACCAACGGTTTGATTGCGCGCATACACGAAAGTAACCTACCCATCTGGCTGTGGGACAGGGGAAGACTGTCTTTGGGACAGGGGGGGGAAACTGGCTGTGGGACAGGGGGGGTCTGGCTGTGGGACAGATGGGGGAGACTGGCTGTGGGACAGAGAGGGGGACTTTCTGTGGGAAAGGGGGGGACTCTGGCTGTGGGACAGAGGGCGGGGACTGGCTGTGGGACAGAGGGTGGGGGACTCTGGCTGTGGACAGAGGGTGGGGTACTTGGCTGTGGGACAGAGGGGGGAGGACTGGCGTGGGGCAGAGGGGGGACTTGCAGTGGGACAGAGGGGGAGACTGACTAGGGCAGAGGGGGAGACTGGCTGCGGGACAGAGGGGGGGACTCTGGCTGCAGGACAGAGGGGGGACTCTGTGTGGGACAGGGGGACTGGCTGCAGGACAGAGGGGGGTGACTCAGGCTGTGAGGAGGCACTCTGGGCTTCTAGTGCCCATTAATGTAACAGGCTTAATGTCTAGTTATAGATATATATATATATATATATATATATATATATATATATATATATATATATATATATATATATAGTAGATCTGTACAGGATAGCACTCCTAAATTTCATCCATCTAGGTGCTGCTCCACATCATATATAATACAAGATAAAGTCTCTGGGCGCACTCTTAGGATTTGTGTAAGTCTTAAAATTCAATAGTCAATAAAGATGAAGGTGCATCCCAAGGAAAAGTAATAAAAGGATAATAGAAGGTGCACTCCAGGGTCTATTAAATAAGTGTTTATTTAGAACAACATGCCAAATCGTCAACACATGTTTCAACCCATACAGGTCGTCATATTTTGTAGGGCCCGGCAAATTCTCTTCCAGTGTCACAGTTCTGTCGAGACCTGAGAAACAAGCTGAACCCCACAGTAATGGAACAACAGATTGTAGACATGTGGGAGGTTATGATGATAAATTACTTACCAGTGCCTTACACCGAGCAAGTGAAAAGATACAAATAATACGACCAGAAGAACCCATACAGCATACAAACCCACTTACATGTGTTACAAAATATATTACTTGATCTACAAAGATTCACAATATTTTAAATAATAGTTGGAAGATACTAATGTCTGATCAAAAATTTAAAAATTGTTTACCTGAGAGACCAACTATTGGTTACAAGAGAGGCAGGAGACATATTGATTAAATGAGACCCCATTGACTGCTACACACAGGAGATGACTTGGTTACCCACTAGAACAGGAGGATGTTATAGTTGCCATCACTGTATGTCATGTAAACTTATGCAAACAGGCACACATTTTTTGCATCCGCATACTTATTATACCTATTTGGATTAAATATGCTATGACTTGTACAAGGCCCATTGTGATATATATCTAGCTTTGTGTCCTTGTGGACTTTTCTATGTCGGTAAAACTGATCTTGCACTATGACTTAGGATAGACGGACATAGATCAGCCATCAATACAGCATGAAGAGAAGGCAAAACACTTCCTAGAATTTAAACATAATGTCACTAAATTTTAGTATATGGCAATAGATCATGTACCATTACCACGCTGAGGAGGAGACAGACCAAGGATGGTGCTCCAACGTGAAGCATACTGGATTAGGACTTTAAATACCATCAACCCTCATGGACTACAGTAAATGAAAATATTTCTTATAGATGCTTTTTAAATAAATACCAATTCTGCCCTTGTAAGCTCTTTATTATTTTGCCCACTAAAATTCTATTAGATTATTAGTAAACTTTTTAAATTAATTTAAGCATCAGTACAGGGTAACTAATATTTTAAATTTAATCACTGAGTACACTTTAACCACCTTTTTAATATTAACAATCTTATTTAAATTGGTGACATAGTCACATTAATGTTTAAATTGGTGACAGTCACATTAATATTAAACACTTTATTAAACACTTTCAGGGTTATTCAATAAAAGTTCTTATCGTTTAAAATGGTGCTAATTTTGCCCCAACCAATCAGATGTTAGCTTTCAAATGTTAAATAAGATCTGATTGGTTGGGGCAAAATTAGCACCTTTTTTAACGATAAGAACTTTTATTGAATTTCTTTACACTTTAATACTAAGCACTTTAAAATTAAGCACCTTTAACTGTAAGTTGGTTAATGTCTTTATGCACTTATTTTTATCATGGTATTTTACCTATTTGGTTTTCAGTCTCACTATTTGGGGTTAATATTGTAATAGTATTATGTAGTACACATTGTGTTGAATCACATGGCTTGGTAAAGGCCCCATGCACAGGGCTGAACCGTTGTCACTTGATATCTTGTTACAATAAACAGATTAAAAATATAAATGAAATATGGTGCACACATTGGACTTTTCCAAAACATCCAAGAATTTATTCAAACATAGTGCAACACAGGCAACGTTTCGGTCCTATAACATGGACCTTTATCAAGCCAATCTGATGTGACAAACATATATAACCTCTAGGTGTGACATGTGATTTAATGAGTGGTGGACATGTGATCTAAAATGAGGGCCTCTAATTACAACAATATGTGCAGCGAGATAATAAAATTAACCCTATGAAAGGGTGTATAAAGTGACTAAATATGTGAACATCAATAAAAATTAATGTAAATAAAGTGCTATTATTATAAACTATTATGTGCATATACTGGCTGTATAAACATTTTTTGAACCATAATACACAATTAAATTTAAAAACTTAAGTGAATAAAAAATTAAGTGAATAAAAATGGACACAAATCCAATGAAAGTATAAGTATAAATATGGTAAAAGTATGTGTTGAATAATATGTAAAACCAGTGGCGTAGGTACCGTGGTCGTCAAGGTCGCACTCGTGACCTTAATACAATGACCAACTTGTAAGAAGTGTTTTGCAACTGGTTTTGGATGGAGGAGGGGAATCAATTGCTGCACCCATAAGATGCACAAAAAATTTAAATATCTTGATAATTGTTCCAAAAAAATAATGAAAGTATATGGCAAAAGTACACAGGATAGCTCTTTTTGCAAATTTACTTTGGCACTGGACAAAATCAGCTGACTATTTTGTATTGCCCCTGGAAGGCTGTCACTAATCCATACTGGCTGGAAAAAAACCTGCAGTGTAACAAGCAGCTTTCAAATTCTTGTGATACTTCTATGTTATTGTGGGTTCATCATTATCAAAAGCACTCTGTGCACATAGACAGTGATTACGGGGGTCAGGGGGCGTGGCCAATAAGTTTGCTTCTGAGGTTTGCTTCTGAGTCGCAGCAAAAGTTTAAGAGGGTAAATAAAGTATCACTTACTATTAGTTAGTTTGTGGCATACGAGTATCAGAAGACACACTTGTGCTGCAGCCACAAACCTATTTACCAGATGTCGTCCAGCTGTGTGCACATAAGTATTTACCGCCAGCTCATAGCTGCCATTAAATACTTACATGTGGGGTAGATTAAAGGGCATGTCCACCCCCAAAACTATAATCCCCCCCACTACTGGCCCCATTGTGTAGTGTAGTTTAATCCTTACCTCACATCCCAGCTCCATATGGTTCTCCTGTAGTCCCCTCCAAAGTCCCAAAAACTGCCCACCAGGAGGATAGCAGAGTCCATATAGTTTGGCATGCGTACTGCAGCCCTTCTCCCCCTCCCTCCCCCTCCCTCTCCCTCCCTCTCCCTTCCGATTAGGATTCCCTCCCCCTACCATAAAACCCTTTTTACCAAACATTCCCCCTGTCCCCCCAGCCCCAACCGCTCTTTTAGTAATATCAGAAAATGCCCAAAACATTACTTACCTTCCCTCTTGCCTCCGCCGCACTGAACTCCCGGCAGCCACGTCCGTGATTGGCTGCCACTCAGCCAATCACAGACGCGACTGCCGGTCCCGCCCCTCTGCTTGCATTTTCTCGCCAAGCAGAGGGCCTGACAGCGCGGCGGAGGAAAGAGGGAAGGTAAGTAAAGTTTTGGGCATTTTCTGATAATACTAATATAGCGGTTGGGGCTGGGGGGACAGGGGGAATGTTTGGTAAAAAAAATTCAGAAGGGTGGACATACCCTTTAACCCAGAGTCCACAGCCTCTGGTATATCTGCTATGTTAAATACACCCAGTGCAAGTTTGGCTCTAGGTGAATCTTCCTGACTATGGGGTGTGAGTTGTACTGGCAACAACATGGAAGCCTTCCTAGTTACAGAATCTATTTCTTACTGAATGCAACTTACTAGAAAAGAATCTTATATAGGGTTTCTGGAGAGAAAAGCTTTCACGTTAGGATTTTAATAAATTATGTTTAGTCCTCCTTTAAAAAAAACAGAGTTCACAAAAGGCCCCATTTGCCTAATGACCTAACTAAAACCATAGCTTCTGGCCCCTCCTATTGCATGTACAGTATACATAACATACATGTATACATAAAATTATTAGATAAAAAGGGTCTCGGGCCCCCCCATGCACTTTTGGTGGGCAGGCCCCTGACACACACACAGTAGGATACAACTTCAAACATAGGCTGAGCAACCCAGAGAACACACGGAGGCCAAAGAACGTAGTGAAATCAAATGCTTTATTAGAACACAACAAGCGGTGTTGAACACGCTAGCGTCTGACTAGCTTTTTCAATTCAGAATGACTTGTACAAGAATCCCTGGAGAGTCCCAATCCTATATACTAACTGACGAGTGTAAAGAGGATGGATGACGGATGCAAAAGCTTGAGTGCCACGAGCGTTAATGACTCACACCTGCATCGAGTAAGGAAGAGACCAGAATGTTGTAATGGCTTAGTTAAAATTAGCTCAATAATTTTGCGCTGATCTTAACACCATTACTACTGTGGCACACAGTGCTGATGTAGTACTATAAAAGTTAATTCTCACCTGACCCAGATGCAGTAAGTCTTGTGAGGGACTTTAAAGCATCGTGGTATCGCGGTCAGGTAAGACGTTACATTTTTAGTACTACATCGGCTGTACATTGCATTTAAAATACAATGATGTCACAGATAATCTGTACCTTGGATTTAAAATAAAACGATTCCACACAGACAATTTGCACCTGGGATTTGGTTTTAAAATAAAATATTGCCACAAAGACAATGTGACTCATTTACCCAGAGCCGCTGAGCAATAATATGGAGTTAAAGTCATGCTAACCAGTACAGGTTACGCAAAAGACACCCACTCATCTGGCGCTTGCAATTCTATATGGCGTTTGCGCTGCTTTGGCGCATGATTTTAATGCCAGCTATATCTAGCAAATGAAATAATATCATGTCACTGACCTGGCAATAAAGCTTTGTCTTTAGGCGCATGTAGAAGCAAGTGTATTTGTATTGTGTATGAGTCTGCTAAAATACGCTGCCCAGTCATTCTTAGATTATTAGGCACTCACGTGTGCCATCAGTCTGCCAACAACGTAACAATTACCTTCAGTTTGTAATTATACAACAAATTAAAATGATATCACATACTAGGTAATTCATAAGTGTGCTTACTAAGGCGTAGAGATGGCCAAACTTTAGAAAGTTCAGTCCGTTTTTCGAACTTTCGAACTATACGGAAAGTTCGAAAACGGACCCATTAAAGTCAATGGGAGTCAAATAGTTTGAAAAGTTCAAATGAAATACAATTAAAATATCAATGGTAACTCAATGTAAATGGCTGTGGGACCTGGGAAATGGTCTGGGGAACACGTTCGAATATCCAAGACTTTTGAGAAATCGATTTCACTCTCATGTGCGCTACTTTGGAGCTCTCACGTTCGAACATTCGATAATTATCCCATGAACGACTCGCGGATTCGAGAATTTGATATTTACTCACGTATTGGTATAATAGACATTTTACTCACGGATTCGAGAATTCGATATTTACTTGTGTATAGGTATAATAGACATTTTACTCGCAGATTCGATAATAAAATAAATATGGCCCAGTGTCTGCCACAATCATGAGGATAGTAACGGACTCTACGTGGTTAGAATTCTCCACAGTAAGTGTGGATTTTTTATTGCTTCTTCTCCATAACACTGCAGCTAAAAGCATGATCCTGAAGGATTTTTAAAGGTAGGAGCGTGCTCTTTTTAATAGGGGACACTTGTGTGGAGACCACAGTTCCCATTTAATAAATACAATGTGAAAATTCAGTGTAACAAATGCAGTGCAGAGAAAGGCAAAAAGGAAGCACAACATAAATTATGATGTAAATTTGATGAAGTAAAACTTTGCCACTTTATTATTACCTTTGGCAATAATAGCAGTGCATTCTGTGAATACAAGTCAATTAGCCTTTTAAGAAATATGGCCTAAAGTACAATCGATTAAGGGCTAGGTCCCACTATCATGCACAGAGGTGCATGCAGGATTTTTGCAATGTGCTACTGTGCGTGATACTCCATGTGTGATGCTTTCCAGGCCAAATCATGTTACTGGCACGCCTGCGATCCATGCGAAAAATTGTGCACACATGCAAACCAATAACAGAATGGACCGCAGCGCACATAGTGGGAACTACCCCTGAATCTCCCTGAAAGTGCTCCTTTAAAAGCATTGCTTGGAAACAGTCAATTAAATTGTTAATAAATGGTTATGAATAAGAGATGTTTTTTGCTCATTCCACACAATAACTAATTATGCAAAATATGCAGGACAGTCATCTTCACATTTTTTGGGGGCACTTATACATTTGCACAGGTGCGCTATATCCAGTTTCTGGGGGGCCGTTTTCAGTAATGTTCGAAAAAACGTTTTGAGAATCCTCCAACGTTCGAGTATTCCCGAACAGTTGAAACTACCCCGGGCTGGACATTCGGGGGTCCCGTGACTCAACCCAGGGCTGCCTCCCAGGAACTTAGAAGGACCATTGTGGCCCTTACAAGGGCCCTTTGGGGCTTAAGGGGTCCCGCAGCTTGAACCGCCCCCCCCTCCCCGGCACTTAAAAGGGCCCTTGTGGCACTGACAAGTGCCTTTTGGGGGTTATGGGGGCTGCAGTTAGGACCGGGACCCCCTTTCCCGGCACTTATAAGTGCCCTTATGGCCTTTGGAAGGGCACTTCTAAGTGCCAGGGAGGGGGCGTCTCGGTTTGAGCTGCGGGACCCCGTAAGCCCCAAAAGGCACTTGTCCGTGCCACAAGGGCACTTCCAAGGGCCATAAGAGCACTTATAAGTGCCAGGGAGGGGGGATCCTGGTTCGAGCTGTGGGACCCCTTAAGCCCCAAAGGGCTCTTGTAAGGGTCACAATGGTCCTTCTCAGGACAAGGGTTGAGCCACGGAACCCGCGAACGTCCAGCCGTGGGACTTTCGGCTGTTCAGAAATCCTTGGTGGTCCAAGGATTACCGTACAGCCGAAAATCTTCGAACGTTTGTGAATCCTTGAACATTCGAGGATTTTCGGAAATTTACGAACGGAGTTCGGAAAAAGTTTGGAAAGTGGAATTCAGGAAAATCTGCGAGATCAGCGATTCGCGGACCCCCAAAATCCACCGAGGATCTGGGTTCAGATCTGTGAACCGGCCATCCATGTTGCCTATATATATATATATGGGATATAGGGATACTTTTGGCTCGACAAAGGGGCCTGAGCTGAGCACTTTTAAATATATATAAGACAAACTGTGAATCACTCTTGGACAGTTATAAACCAGAAATGTTATCACAAGAAAAACAGTTTTCTACCAAACCTTCTAATAGAAATCAGTTATTTCAATTCGAAAGTTTTTATGCATCACATTTGTTGAGATTTATACCCAATGTCATATCTACGATCGAGGTCATAGAGGTCGTAGATTTACGATTTTTATTGTAGATTTACCATAGATTTACCGATAGTTAAAATGATCATTTTTAGCGATTGTTAAACTGATTTTTAAAGGCATGGTATCACTAAAAAGCCATATTGGGCCTTTAAAAATATAAGCTAAATACTTTGTCAGTAATGGCTGTGCTTTTTGTTTGTGAAGGTTCTCATTCATCCAGGTCATGGTATATCTGGACTTGAAGTTTAGTTCTTGAAGATGTTTCACTAGTCATCCGACTGGCTTTCTTAATTCAGAATGACTTGTACAAGAATCTGTGGCAATTATGTACCCTGGAAAATCCCAATTAGCATATCACAGCCACGTGTTAAGGGTGTGATTGGATAGTTGCTAAGAGGTGTTATAGGAACGCCCAGAGTAATGTGTCAAAACAGCATTGTACATGGCAGACAGTTGTGCTTTTATTTTATTTCTTCAGATGACATTATATAGAGGTATAAGTATTTTTTTAAAATAGTAAACTTTAAACTGTGTATATTTAATTTGACATTTTGAATATATACTATAACATTTTAAATAGATCCTGTTGAACCGGTTTATGAGATATATCCTAGAGACATTCTTGGAAATACTGGAATAATTACCTTGCACATTTGACTACGGTGCAAATGAATGAGAAACTCAAAAAACAATCCTGCTGGTGTGACAACAGTTGTCTAGAATAAATTAATACATGCATGTATGATTAAATAAAAATGGCAGTTGCTGTAAACAGATATACTAGAACCGTACTTGAACCCGAGTATGAGCCGAACTTTAACAGTTCGAATGGACCTGATCTTTTCGAACTATTCCGGATTTCGAACTTTCCATGATTATCGAATTTTTGATAATTATCGAACGATCAAATCGTTATCCCTTAACTTTAGGGGCCTTCGATAACCCTTGAATATATCATTCGATTTCGGTAACCCTTGAATGTAGGGTTCGGTTTTGGTAACCCACCAATGTAGCGTTCGATTTCAGTAACCCTTCAATGTATTGTTCGTTAACCCTCGAATGTAGCATTCACTTTCGGTAATCCTCGAATGGTAGCCTTCAATTTCGGTAGACCTGGAATGTATTGTTCGGTCACCCTAGAATGTAGCATGCAGAAGCCCGACAATTGCCTTATCATGGGGAATGTTAGGGTTTAAACAAGTTTTGGTGATATGGGCATGTACCCCAGGCCATTTCCCAGGTCCCAGAGCCATTTACAGTACGTTACCATTGCTATTTTAACTGTTTAATCCAAACTTTTCGAACTATTTGTCCCCATTTACTTTTACTTAAGTTCGGCAATTGGAAAATGAACAGAAGGGACAGTTCAGTTGAAATTATCAATATTTGTTAAATTGTTAGTTTGTGTAATGCATACTTTATTCTACATATTCTCTTCCATTTTGAAAAATCAGTTAATTTCATACCCTTTGCTGTTCCCTGCTGTTGACATTAGTGAGCTGACATTTTAGGTTCTAACGGTCCTTCTTCTTCCCAGGATGCACCACATCCTTGGAATGTTCCTAACAGTAATTTCTACTGATTGGCTGTTGGGATGGGTCAAACATGCTCAAATTTCTACTGAGCAACTGAATCAACCCAGACGCTAGGTCAAGGGCAATACCATAATGGTCTCTACTAGGGGTCCTGCAAACAGGAAGTCAGTATTTTGGTTGCATTTATTTATACACAGACAAAATGCTGAATTGGCAGATTAAGGTCATTGGGATGGAAAAGTACTGCTCTTTTTTCTGAAAAGCATATGTATTTGCACTGAACTTCCCCTTTAAGATGGTTCGGCCATCTCTATTGCTGTTTATTATATAAAATGTATGCTTAATTTCAAAACCCTGTCCTATTATTATACATACCTCCTAACATTTGGATTAATCAGGCTCGGATTAGGATTAGGGCAGATTGCCCAAGCCCCACCTATTTTAGAGCTAATTTCAACAGTCTCGGGCAGGTAGACACAAAAATCACAAAGTTGGCTGTAATGATTGGCTGTACATTTTAGAAATAAAACAGTTACCGGTAATGCTCAACTATTCTTCATTGTGGGACATCACAATCGCAAAGAACATTATTTTTGCCATATCTCTAAAGCTAATTGTTTTAAGCGTGAAAAATATCGCCACAGCGATGCGTGGTGGAAGTATTGCCCTATTTATTGCATCCAGTCCTGTACTGCGGCAAAAGGGAAAATGGCTGCAGGCAAAGATAAAAAAAAAAAAGGGACAGTAAAATTAATGGAGAGAAGGGGTAAATTATAAAAGATAATGCACCCCCTACTGTAAATTATATGGATATGATATGAGATAACACCTCAGAACTCCTCTGTAACATCTAATATCCTTATAATTTACAGTAGGGGGTTCATTATCTATTCTTACATTTTAGCTGTCAATCATCTGTCAATCATTATTATAATAAATCCTTCTGCTGTGTACAATTTTACTGTAAGTAAAATAGTGATAGTTGGAATGAATTACTTGGTGTGAATTTCCCCTCCCAGTGCAGATCCATAGTAATTACTGAGCATTCTTTATTTCTCAGAAAGTCATGCCAGATGGAAGGAATAGTCAGTTACGTGTGGGGTGGGGATATACTTTGGCTGAGCAAAACAAGTACTGTATTGAAGGTGTGCAGCAACACACACAATTCAGAGAATTGTATTGTATTATAGATTAACACATATTTAATTACAGATTAAGGTAAGGCAAAGTATTTTTTTAATAGTTGCCTTTTAAATCCTTCACCTCTCACTCTACAGTTATGATAAAGGTATTGAAATATTGATAAAGTCAGCTTTTTTCATTTAGAACTATAATAAGCAGCATCTTCAGATAACACGTGTTTGTCTGAGAATGCTATTCAGTTCACAGTACCTGATTCCTAATATGAAGCTTTCTCTGTACTATTCGTTATTAATTACGGGTCCTAAATTATAAAACCTTTACTAATACTTTGTTAGTCAACTGTCCAGCATACCGTTGTGTAACATAAGATTAACTAAAGGTAATTTTGGTTTAGTCACTATCATTAGTATAAAAACAATGACAGTGTGAGAGCAGTCTAGACTACATTTTTCCTCTATCTTTCCAAGAAGGTTTATCCAGGTGTCAAAGCTTGTAAGTAGCTATATTTTCAGTTTATTAGTTCAAACTTTTCAGCTGTAATTTGTATACTGTATGGTCTATCATATACAATTCAGAGTTTTCAATGTAAAAATGTTTACCTTTGAAAAATATGTTGTGTCAACTAATTTGTGTTGATGGGTTTCTGACACTAAACCCTTAAAATAATACACAGTAGAAACAGAACTGTTTATAATGAGCAGAAATCATTCCATCTATGTTGTTTTTAAACAGGGGTTATTGGGTCCTTAGGAAAAGGTTATAAGTCCTTGAGAGTAACAGGAAGTATATGGGTCCATTCTAATAAATGAGTGTTTTTTTTAAAATTAATTAATATAGATAGATAGATAGATAGATAGATAGATTAGTATAGATTTTATCGCCACCATTTAATGGACAATATACATTTTATCATCACCATTAAGTGGTCAATATAGATTTTACCATTACCGTATAGTGGGCAGCATAGATTTTATCATCACCATTTAGTGGGCAGTATAGATTTTATCATCACCATTAAGTGGATAGTATAGATTTTAACATCACCATTAAGTGGGCAAAATAGATTTTACCATTACCGTTTAGTGGGCAGCATAGATTTTATCATTACTGTTTAGTGGGCAGCATAGATTTTATCATCACCATTTAGTGGGCAGTATAGATTTTATCATCACCATTAAGTGTATAGTATAGATTTTACCATCACCATTAAGTGGACAATATAGATTTTACCATTACCATTTAGTGGGCAGCATAGATTTTATCATCACCATTTAGTGGGCAGCATAGATTTTATCATCACCATTTAGTGGGCAGTATAGATTGTATCATCACCATTTAGTGGGCAGTATAGATTTTATCATCACCATTTAGGGGGCAGTATATATTTTATCTTCTCAATTTAGTTGGCAGTATAGATGTTATCCTCCCCATTTAGTTGGCAGTGTAGATTTTGTCATCGCCATTTAGTGGGCAGTATACATTTTATCATCACCATTTAGTGGACAGTATACATTTTATTACCACCATTTAGTGGAGAGTATAGATTTTACCATCACAATTTAGTGGGCAGTATAGATTTCATCATAACCATTTAGTGGGCAGTATAGATTTTATCGATGCCATTAACTGGACAGTATAGATTTAAAAAGATCCAAATGTACTGTGGCACACTGCTGTTGGCTGGTTAGCCAGACAAGTTAGTAGGTGCAATCCTCTCAGCCCCCTACTTCCAGGGCTCCATAAACCAAGCAAGGTATAAAGTAGAGGAGCACACTACTTCAGTGAAAACTTCTTTATTTTAGTGCAAAAACAGCATACAACGTTTCGGGACACTGGGCCCCTTCCTCAGGTATACCTGAGGAAGAGGCCCAGTGTCCCGAAACATTGTATGTTGTTTTTGCACTAACATAAAGAAGTTTTCACTGAAGTAGTGTGCTCCTCTACAGTATAGATTTATCATCACCATTTAGTGGACAGTATAATTTTATCATTGCCATTTACTGGACAGTATACATTTTATCATTGCCATTTACTGGACAGAATAGATTTTATCCTCACCATTTACTGGGTAGCAAAGATTTTATTGACACAATTTAGTGGGCAGAACAGATTGTTCTGTTTTATTGCAGTCTTTGAAGGATGTTTTTGCCAATGCAAAAATTATGGCAGCAAAATAGTTATTACAAAACTTATGGAAGGAAGGAATTCTGCAAATAAAAATTACAAGATCATAATGTTTATTTACAGAAAAACAGAACCTTGCTATATTGAAACATGGCAAACAGTGCCACTATTGCCTTGTACATAAAAACGTGGTGTGAACTCGCTATTTTTTGTTGCAACAAATCCAGTCTTAATAACTATTGTGTGTATAAAGTTTTCTTAAAAACAGTTAAAGGGCATGTCCACCCCAAAACTCAAGTTTAACCCACTACTGGCCCCACTATGTAACGTTCAAAAATGCTTACCTACTAAGTAAAGAGTAGGAGCCATTTCCTGTTATAATTTGTTTCCTCCTCTAACTGTTCCTCATCGAGGTTTCTGCTATTTACTCCACCTATTTTTAACCACAAGTCTCTTTTTCCCTTATTTGCATGAGTAAAGGGGGTGTAGTAAAAATTTGTAGAGAAAGTTGTGCAATTTTACGGGTCTCTCTAAAAAAAAGTAAAATATATTTTTTTTTCTATGCTAATTAGCAATCCATTCTGATTTTCCTCTACTGGTGGGAGAGTGTTTCTAGTAGTGGGGAGTAGTGGTCCAATGACATCTGCAGTAGTGTTGGCCACATTTGTTAAGAAACAAAATCATATTTAAAGTTCGGTGTGTTAAAAATACTTATTAATAGTGACTATTCTTAGTCAAGCCCTGTTTCTCAGTAATGCAAAAAAAGTGATTGTACAGAATGCCTTCCTATGGGTCCCCCAAATAACCAGTAGTTGGAATTCGAATCTTTCATCATTGCCTTTGGCTGGTACATTTTGTACCTAATATAAGTCAGTGCTATACTTTATATACATTTATTGATGGTCATTTAAATGGTAATAGTGAGATAGTACACACATACATATACACCATTCCTATATGTAATATCATATACCCCCCACCTTCTTGGTAGCTCCTAAAAATTCAATGCAATCTCCTATGAAGATATAAATGTATTTATACTGTATAATATAAAAGACTGAACCTGAACTGAACAAAACGATATTGTGAGGTAGGAATAAACAATCCTACCTAATTGCACAAGGTATTTTCCATTTTTAAAGGTTAATTTTTACAGTATAGTTCGCTTGCCAACTCCTGTCGGCTCCAACTCCAAAAACATCTCCCGCATTCGACCCTTCCTCTCGAATGAAGCTACAAAAATCCTAGTCCATGCCCTAATTATATTCCAGCTAGACTACTGCAACACACTCCTGTGTGGTTTACCAAATAACTGCCTGGCACAGCTTCAATCCATTCTCAACTTTGCTGCCCGGCTCATTCATTTCTCTTCTCGCTTCTCTAATGCCTCTCCTCTCTGTCAGTCCCTTCACTGGTTGCCCATCACGCAAAGGATCCAGTTCAAACTGCTTACCTTATCCTATAAAGCACTATCCAACACAGCCCCTCCATATATCTCAGAGCTGATCCAGCAATACCATCCCAGATGCAACCTCCACTCTGCAAACAAAACCCTCCTCTCATCCACCCTGGGCCCCTCTTCCCATGCCCACATTCAGGACTTTACTCGTGCTGCCCCTCTGCTCCTCTGTCTGTCACTCACCATCCCTTAACACCTTTAAACGTAACTTTAAAACCCAAGCTAGCATATAACCTGGCCTAGACATTACCTCTCTTACTACCCAATATGATCCAACCCGCCTTTCACGCTCCACTGCCAATCTATCTACAGCCTACCGATCCCCGTCACCTTATGTCTCACCCCCATATCCTCTAGTCTGTAAGCTCTTTGGGCAGGGTCCTCTCTCCTATTGTGTCACAGTATTGTAAGAAACTCCACACTCTGTTTACTTATATTGTGTATTACCTGTGTATGTAATAAGTATGACTTTTTGTATAACATGTATTACCCTGTATGTAATGTATGACTATGTAATTGTAAAGTGCCACGGAAGATGTTGGCGCTATATAAATCAATAATAATAATAAAAATGCTTTAAGACTGCTCATATGGCCATGATTTACCAACGCAATGCATATTCTGTTTTGATCTTTTTTATTGCAATTGCATGTGTGATTTGGTGCATTGTAGTGTGGCCTTAGCCTAAAGGAAAACTCCACATCCATAAGAACATCTTTTAGAAAGAATGGCTCCATTAAAATATGTTGATATATCCTACTTTGTCCTCTGAATTCATTACTGTATGCCTGCTATGCTTCTGGATGCCTCATGGAAACTGAGCAATTTAGTGACCTGGTACTGAGCCTGAGCATGCTCAGAAGAGGCAACTAGGGGATTAGCATTAACTCTTTGGCTGTGATGTCAACTGTCAAATCCAATGTTAACTGGAAGAACCAGGAAGCAGAAACAGGGATGCGTGAAGATTACATGCCAGTAGAGAGTGTAGTTTATTCTAATTTGCAATAAGAAAAAATACACAAACTGCAGTCACACCATGATTTTTGTTGCATTCTTTACCTCAATAGCAAAGCTGTATTTAAGAAAAATGCCTCTTGCTTTCCTAGTGGCCATGGCAGACATATCACATGGAAATTACCATTCAATAATACATCACCTTTTGCAGATGAAACTATTTTCTGGTTCTTCATTGTGTGATGAGCAAGGACATTTCTAGACCTTTTGTCACCTGAAACAAATATTTTAAAGCTGCCCATGACATGTGGGCATGGCTTGTGGAGCTGGGCATGGTGGACTAACACTGGCTGGTTAAATGGAGGGATGACTTTATACTGGCTGGAAAACTGGAGGGCTGACTTAACACTGGCAGATGAACTGATAAATATAAGTATCCACAACACAGACTGGTAAAAATAACTGCCCACAACACAAACCAATAAATATAAGATGCCCACACAGACATGTAAATATAAGATGCCCAGGCCACACAGACTGGTAAATATAAGATGTGCCCACACAGACTTGTAAATATAAGATGCCCTTGTGCCCAGCACACAGATTTGTATTTATAAGATATGCCCACACAGACTTGTGCATATAAGGTGTTCCAAAACAGACTTGTAAATATAAGATGCCCTTATGCCCAGCACACACATATTTTTAAATAAAAGATGTACCCACACAAATGTATAAATATAATATGTGCCCACACAGACTTGTAAATATAAGATGTACCCACAGAGACTTGTAAATGTAAAAATGTTCCCGGACTTGTAAATATAGGATGCCCAGCATGCACAGATTTCTAAATATAAGATGTACTGACACAAACTTGTAAATATAAGATACCTTCATGTCCACCACACACAGATTTGTAATAATAAGATATGCCCAAACACACTTGTAGATATAATAAGATGTGCCCACACAGACTTGTAAATATAAGATGTTCCTAAATTGACTTTTAATAATTATAAGATGCTCTTATGCCCAGCACAGACAGAATTGTAAATTAAAGGTCTGCCCAAACAGACTTATAAATATAAGATGACCTCACGCTTATGTTCAGCACACACAGATTTGTAAATAAGATGTGCCCAGGTGGCAGGTGCATGATCAGAAGACTCATATACTCGCACAAACACACACACACACACCCTCATGCACGGATTTAAGCATATTCGCCGACAAATGCAAGTAAAACTGCATGTAAGTAGCTTTTCAAATGCAGGCTGCTTTGTGTAGTTCAGTTTGGCCAGAAATGAATGGTGCCTTAGTAGTGTATCATAGTGGTGTTATCAAATGTTGCCCTGTGCTTCATGGCAGGTCAGGGGCGTGTTTAGGGCGGGATTACTGGTGCCTGGAATCCCCCCTTTCTGCCTGCTCAGTGCAGTCTGCTGTTCTACTTGTCCTGGTGCCCAAAATTCTTACATAGGTTGTTACTTAGACTGTTAAATAGACTGTTACATAGATTGTTACATAGATTGTTACTTAGACTGTTACATAGATTGTTACTTAGACTGTTACATAGATTGTTACTTAGACTGTTACATAGATTGTTACTTAGACTGATACATAGATTGATACATAGATTGTTACTTAGACTGTTACGTAGATTGTTACATAGATTTTTACATAGATTGTTACATAGATTGTTACATAGACTGTTACAAAGATTGTTACATAGACTGTTAAATAGATTTCTTACATTGGTAAGTGAGCTGTGCGTGAGAAGCAGCATTTTCATGTTTCCAAAATGTATCTAGTCTACCTGAGGTGATTGACAGCAGCATAGAGAACTGTATCAACATTAACCCTGCACCTGCCTGAGGTGAGCAGGAATAGGGACATTTGGAAATCCTGGACTATCAACATTGTGAACCCGGACCCCACCATTGTTAAATGAGAAGGCACACTCTGCAAGGAGATCAATCCTGCAAGACTGTGACAAATAAGTCCAGAAAGCAGCTTCACCAAGTTGACTTTGCAGGGCTTGTTACAGTTAATTAGGTAAGACACCTGGGTACTATTAAAGGGTATCTCTACCCCCAAATTAAAATTTTGCTGTAATGTAGGAGACCCTCCAACCCTAAATGCTAGAGTTTTAACTTTAAAAAAAGGGACAGAAAAATACTTACCCAACTTCATTCCTTCGGATTCTGCCTCTACTGCTACTTTTGGGAGAAGAAGAGCAGTAAGGGTGGGACCGGCAGCTGCTTTTGTGAATCGCTGAGAGTCACAGATGTGGCTGCCAGCTATTAAGAGAGCCGAGGGAATTAGGTTGAATAGTCTAGGTTGAATAGTTAAAACCCTAGCTTTTAGGATTGAGGGTGTCCCCAACACTACAGCAAACTTTAAATTTGTCTAAAAGATGCATACAGCCTGAAGGGATCCGGAGGGTAGGAGTGGGGAGCACTCTGGCGCATGCCAGAGTCCTCAGGGAGGACAAGGAAGAAGCAGGCACTGGATTACAAACAGAGCTCCTACTCTTCACTTTTTTGGATTTTCAGCATGCACTGCAGGGCAACCATAAGGATCTGAGGAGTAAGATAATGATTTTTTAACACCACTCAGTGGGATAAACCTTAGTTTTGAGGGTGGACATGTTCTTTTATGTAAGGTAGGGTTAATTAAATGGTTTTAAATGCCCTTTAAAATCAGTTTTGTAAAATTAGTGGTGTTTGGAATTAAAGGGCATGTCCACCCTTATACAACATTTTCCCCATATGCTAGTATGCCTTCCCCCAGCCCCAACCGCTACAAAATAATTTAAAGAAAGTGCCCTGATCTTTACTTACCTTCCCTCTCTCCTCCGACGCACTGCCCGGCCTTCTGCTTGCAATACACTGCAAGCAAGGGGCAGGACCTACAGCCGCGTCTGTGATTGGCTGACGCGGCTGCCGGCTTATCAGAATGTTGGGGGAGAGAGGGAAGGTAAGTAGAGTTCGGGGGACTTTCTTAAAAATGTTTTTTAGCGGTTGGGGCTGGGAAAGGACCCTAATTCATGGCCAAGGTTTTTCTATGCTAGGGGGAGATCCAAAACGGGAGGGAGAGGGAGGGAGGGGGAGAAGGGCTGCAGTGCGCATGCCAAACTTCTCCCGGAGGCAGACAGGAGGCAGAGTCCTATTGGACTCTGCTATCCTCCTGGTGGCAGTTTTTGGGACTTTGGGGGGACTACAGGAGAACCATATGGAGCTGGTGGATGTGAGGTAGGATTTTATCCTACGGTGGGGCCATTAGTGGGGGGATTATAGTTTTGGGGAGGCATGCCCTTTAAAGGGACAGTTCAGTGGAAATTATCATTATTTGTTAAATTGTTAGTTTGTTTAATGCCTTCTTAGTTATTCTACAATTTTTTTTTTATTTTGAAAAATCAGTTGATTTCATACCCTTTGCTGTTCCCTGCTGTTGACATTAGTGAGCTGACATTTCAGGTTCTAACAGTCCTTCTTCTTCCCAGGATGCACTGTATTCTTGGAATGTACCTAACAGTAATTTCCACTGATTGGCTGTTGAATGGGTCAAAGATGCTCAGAACTTTACTGAGCAACTGAATCAACCCAGGCGCTGGGTCAAGGGCAAGACCATAACTGTCTCTACTAGGGGTCCTGCAAACAGGAAGTCAGTATTTCAGTTGCATTTATTTATACACAGACAAAATGCTGAATTGGCAGATTAAGGTCATTGGGATGAAAAAATACTGCTCTTTTTTCTAAAAAGTATATGTACCGTATATACTCGAGTACCAAGGTTTTCAGGCTTTAAAAAAAGCCTGAAAATCTTACCTCTCACTTTGCGGCGCCGAGTAGTGACATCATCCTGAAGCGCAGAGGATGTGGAGTGAGGAGCGAGTGGCCGCCAGACAAGGTAGGAGAATTTCTTTTAACAGTTTCAACTTTAACTGCTTTATGTGCCCTTCACAACCACGATTGCTATTGTGCATCTTATATACTCAGGGGCGTATCTAGGGTCTAAGAAGATCAGGGGCACTTTTGGGCACTTAATGTGCCCGAAAATTTTTTAGGCCATGCCCCTTTCTCCGTCCCAATTAGGCCACACCCACTATGTACTTATAGAGATTACCAAAAAGATACAGACAGATAGACAACCACAAACATAGACACACAGCCCAATAGTGATAAACAGACAGAAAGACAGTGAAATAGCAGACAAGATAAGATCAGAGAGTTGGACACAAATTAATGACACAAAGGCACAGTAAACTGGCAATTTCATTATATACTGTTGTGTTCAGTTGTAGTCAGATGTTTGCCCACACCTTTGGCCAGGGAGACCTTCTTGTACCTTCTACATGGATCTCTGCCCCTATCTATCTCTATCTGTCCCTCTCTCTCTCTGTATATCTATCTCTATCTGTCCCTCTCTCTCTCTCTGTATATCTATCTCTATCTGTCCCTCTCTCTCTGTGTATATCTATCTATCTATATATCTGCCTCTTGTTTATCTATTTAACTATGTCTATCTGCTTCTTGTCTATCTCTCTATGTCTCTATCTATCTAATCTATCTATCTATCTAACTCTGCTATCTATCTATCTAACTCTGCTATCTATCTAACTCTGCTATCTATCTATCTATCTATCTATCTATCTATCTATCTATCTATCTGCTATCTATCTATCTATCTATCTATCTAACTCTGCTATCTATCTATCTATCTATCTATCTATCTATCTATCTATCTATCTATCTATCTATCTATCTAACTCTGCTATCTATCTATCTAACTCTGCTATCTATCTATCTAACTCTATCTATCTATCTATCTAATTCTGCTATCTATCTATCTAACTGCTATCTATCTATCTATTTATCTATCTATCTAACTCTGCTATCATCTAATTCTGCTATCTATCTATCTATCTATCTATCTATCTATCTATCTATCTATCTATCTATCTATCTATCTATCTATCTATCTATCTAACTCTGCTATCTATCTATCTATCTATCTATCTATCTATCTATCTATCTATCTATCTATCTATCTATCTCTCTATCTATCTAATTCTGCTATCTATCTATCTAACTCTGCTATCTATCTATCTATCTATCTATCTATCTATCTATCTCTGCTATCTATCTATCTATCTATCTATCTATCTATCTATCTATCTATCTATCTAACTATATCTATCTAATTCTGCTATCTATCTAACTGCTATCTATCTATCTATCTATCTATCTATCTATCTATATCTATCTAATTCTGCTATCTAACTGCTATCTATCTATCTATCTATCTATCTATCTAACTCTGCTATCTATCTATTTATCTATTTGCTATCTATCTATCTAATTCTGCTATCTATCTAACTGCTATCTATCTATCTATCTATCTATCTATCTAACTGCTATCTATCTATCTATCTATCTATCTATCTATCTATCTAACTCTGCTATCTATCTATCTATCTATCTATCTAACTCTGCTATCTATCTACTATCTAACTCTGCTATCTATCTTTCTATCTATCTATCTATCTATCTATCTATCTATCTATCTATCTATCTAACTCTGCTATCTATCTATCTATCTATCTATCTATCTATCTATATCTAACTCTGCTATCTATCTATCTAACTATCTATCTATCTATCTATCTATCTATCTAATTCTGCTATCTATCTATCTATCTATCTGTCTATCTAACTGCTATCTATCTATCTAACTGCTATCTATCTATCTATCTATCTATCTAATTCTGCTATCTATCTATCTATCTATCTATCTAACTGCTATCTATCTAACTCTGCTATCTATCTAACTCTGCTATCTATCTAACTATCATCTATCTGTCTATCTAACTCTATCTATCTATCTATCTATCTATCTATCTATCTATCTATCTATCTATCTATCTATCTAACTGCTATCTATATATCTCTGCTAGCTATCTATCTAATCTAACTGCTATCTATCTATCTAACTGGCTGCTATCTATCTTATCTATCTTATCTGATATCTAGGCTCTGCTGCTACTGCTACGGTGCCACTGCTACCTATCTGGACTCCCTCCTGAGTCCCTGATTTCTCTCTCGTGCGCCGGCGCGCTCGTGACATCGGCGCGCCGGTAAGATGTCATTGCGTGCCCCGGCTGCGCGACGTGCCCAGAGGTTCGCGCAGCCGGGAAATCCGGAAGTTCGGGGCACTTGCAGGGGGCACAGGCAGTTAAAACATTCGGCGCACTTTGCCAAACATCCGAGGCACGTGCCCCGAATGTTTTAACGTAGATACGCCACTGTATATACTGTATATGATACGACAGTCAAAAGATGAATATCCCACATGGTATAAAATAACTCTCCCCTTTAGTTTTTCCCTTCATCATTTAAGGTAATGAGCACTCAGCAAACAGACATGCTAGAGCCAAATAATTAAAGTGGTCTGGGAAGAAGAAAGGAAGGTAGGTATTGGGGTATATTTAAAATTACCCACATGGTCCCAGATTACTGGTTTCTGTTTGTACAACTAATTACTGCCATCAACTTGCCAACCACCTTATTTTCAGTCATCTCAGAGCCATTGTGTAACAGAGGCTCATCCTGGATGGCAACGTGACATGGTAATAATGTTCATTAAATATTAAATGATGTTTGAATACCGTAGTTGGTCACTGGACTCTGCTATTTATGGTAATTTTTTTATCATTTTTACTAATTACAGGTTTTCATTAGTGTTCATATTTTCTAACCTCGGTTTATACTTGAGTCAAACACTTTTATTCCTTTTTCAGGTAAAAATAGGTACCTCAGTTTATACTCTGGACGGTTTATACTCGAGTATATACGGTATTTACACTGAACTTCCCCTTTGCTCAGGCTCCCAAAAAAAAAAAAAAAAAAAAAAAAAAAAAAAAAAAAAAAAAAAAAAATATATATATATATATATATATATATATATATATAAAATTTGCCCCAGTGCTGGCCCCTCTGTATAGTTTTAAAAAATTTTTACCTTACATCCTTGCTCCTTATGGTTGCCCTGCAGTCCATGTCCAAAGTCCAGGAAACTGAAGAGCAGTCGCTATCTTCCTGTCCAAAGGTCTCTGCCTCCTATCTTGCCTCCGGGAGGGATGCTGATATGCGCAGTAGAGCCCTTTCCCCCCCTCTTGATCCCATCTGGCTGCCCTTCCTCCTAGGGTGAAACCCATTTAATATAATGTTTCTTAAGTTTGCCCACCCCCAACCTCCATGTTAATACAAAAAAAAACTTTCCGATAGTTACTTACAGCCCTTCACCTAACTTCACAGCTGGCAGCCAATCACAGACACAGCGGCCAGTCCAGCCCCTCTCTGCTGTTTCTGGTTAGCAGAGAGGGGGAGAAGATAGCTGCGGGAGTGAAGGGACTGTAAGTAACAATCCGAAACGGTTTTTTTTGTATTAACATGGTGGTTGGGGGTGGGCAAACCTAAGGAACATAGGGGGGAGATTCAATATATGGCTTTTCCGTCTAAAACCCACGTTAACCCGAAAAATTTTCGGGTTAATGTGGGTTTTAGACGGAATTTAGAGCACAGCGCCATTTCCAAATGTTTTTGGAAACAGCGCTGTACTAACAATCCAAAACCCCTGCCGTTAAGGCTTGCACTACCTCGTAGCGCGAAACTTAACAGTAAAGGTTTGGGAGCGTTAAGGTCGCGCTCCTTACCTTAGCCTGATCCCGTGATGCAATAACTGATGTAATCTCATGTATCGCGGGATCGGGCTAAGGTAAGTAACGTGGCGTGGGATATTGGATCTCCCCGATAATATTAAAAGTTAATGTTTTGGGTGGAGATGCCCTTTAACCAAAACCTTCTTTTTTAGACCTGACTAGCAATATAGTATCAGTAATCACAATTCCCCACTGTCATGATATGGATCCTGCTGTAAACAGGTCTAGTATAGTTATTAATTATATAATATCAGTAATAGTAGGATTCCATATGTTTTATTTATTTGTACATTGTGTTTTCCCCCTTTTGTTCTGTACTTCTCTACCATTTGGCTGAGGTGTCATGAAACCCAGCAGGATGCCAAGGATTGCTATTCCTTGTACCTTACTTCTAAAGGATACAGTAGACTTGAGTCTCCTGATTTCAGCAAGAGGTCAAACAGACCTGAGAATGTGACCTTTGGTTTAACTATGATAAAGGCACAATCCCTTTTTCTATAAATTATACATAACTCGGCCTATGTAATAGAACATGGCATGCCGATATGAAATATGGTTCCAGGTAGCTGAGACCATTCGGTACAATCCAAACATCATGTATGTAGGTCTTAGTAGAGGCTAGAAACCTACCTTATGTCGTTCTGGTCAACTATATTTTCCATATCTGTCATGTTTGGTGTCTATCAACTGGTAAATTCATGACAATAACTAATTTAGTGAGTTCCAGTTGGTAGCACCTTGGACCACAGAGTTTTGAATTCTCTAAAACATAATGTCACTGCGGGTGTGTCTTCCATAGGGTATATTACCTATCGGACACACCCTCAGTCCAGCCTACACCTGTTGGTGATTGGTTGGGGGTAAATTATTCACCCCCCTTTTTCCTGGGGGTAGATAAGGAGCCACACAGCTATCTTATGAAACATCAAAGTGGATTACAGCGAGTTATCTTTTTGGAGCCAAGGAACTCTTTTATCATCAAATGGACTTATTCTTTTAAGGACTTGGACTTTGACCAGCATACAAGTATTTTTCCCTTTTATCCATTTATTTTACTGTTGCTTGTTTTTATGTCTGTTTGTTAATTATTTTTGTAATCACTATTGCACCGTTTTTGTTTTTCTTTTATTAAACGATATTCTATAAAATCGTTGAGCTGATTCTCCTGGTGCTCTTACAGAACTAAGTAAGATTCCTGTCCTCTGAGAGGCTACGTATAGTCATTGTATTATCTGGTACTATTCCTGCCTGAGTGTGGCAGCGAGTGATACAGGTATTTAGTATTATTTTACATTTATAGCTGTAAAGGCTGGTGTCAGTTTCCACAGCCGTTAGTAAGTGGGCTATTGCAGTAGTTTATATACCTGGTAAGAGTAAGCTCTGTTTGGTCTGAGTTTAAGAGCTGTAGTTCCGTCACACCCACCATGCAGTTTACACACATAGGATTGTCTTGTTTTTCTCTGAAAATTGTTACAGTAAAACTAACTTTTCTATACAGAAGCAAGAGTTTGTGCTAATAGAGAACTTGATTGACAGCTGAAATCTAAAATGCTTAAGAGTGGACATCTAAATAAAAAGGGGAAAAATCGTCAAAAAAAAGTTACCATGGTAGTTGGGGAAAATTATAGCTTTGATTAAAGGGCTTTTCCCAGTATAGACAGCATTTAATATCTTGCTATTTTCCTGTTAATATATAAGGAACTATTTAAGTCTATGACCAGCTTTGCCTACAGGCATATGGTAACCCTGTTAGGAATGTAAATTATGTTACACAGGAGAAGGGTAATGAATTCATCACAGCATGTGTAATTCACAGTGTTTTAAATGATAAGAATGTTGTCCATCCACTAGAAACACTATGCGGAATATCACAATTTAAATGAAGAAAAATCCCAATTGTCATTTTAGATGTAAATGTATGTTTTCTTTAAAGGGTATCTCCATCCTTGATATACTGTAAATTTTTCATATAATGTTGGCCATTCCTTCCCACCCCCAACCGCTATATTAGATGTATAAAAAAAGAATCACAACGCTACTTACAGCTCCTCACTCCAGCGGCATTCTGATCCAGCTCCCTGCTTGCCAGAACTACAAGCAGGGGCCGGACTAGTACCCGCGGCTACCGGCAATAGAGAACTCCGTGGGAGTGAGAAGCTGTAAGTAGAGTTGAGATTCTTTTTTTACACATATAATATAGCAGTTGGATGTGGGAAGTAGAGATGGCCAAAACGACATAGTTTTGTTCCGTTATCGGATTCCCGGATCTCAGAAAAATTCTGAAGATCCAAAAACGGAACAAATTTTCAAAGTTTTTTGAATGTACGGAGCTATTTTCGAACATATCTCCGAACGTTTAAAAATCCTCGTAAATACAATTGGAGAGCACTTTCGAGTTTACGATCGTATTTTCGAGGATTTACGAACATTTTTTCGAAGTCCCGAAATCCGGAGGGGATCGAGGGGTTTTGTGTCTGACCCAGATCCCATCTCTAGTGGGAAGGGATAGCCAACATTGTATAAAAAAGATTTTACGCTAGGAGGACAGCCAGAGAGGGAGCAGGAGGGAGGGGGGAAAGGGGCTCCCCTGAGCATACAGGAAGACAGCTCCTTTTCTTCAGTTTCCTGGACTTTGGACAGTCACTACAGAAGAACCATAAGGAGCAGAGACCTATGGTAAGGCTTTTTTTTAAACTACACAGTGGGGCCAGTAGTGGGTTAAATTTTAGTTTGGGGGTGGACATTGCCTTAAAGGCAGCACATTTTCGTAATGGTGGATTGTTGATTCTATGTTTTCATTTTGTACCCTGAGATTAGTAAATGGTATCTGGACTCCTTTCTACATGTGTACAATAAAATAGATCATGTCATGCAGTAAATGCATTTGTTTATCTTTTTTACAGGAAAAGATGAATGACTTAAATCATCCTAAAGAAACTGTAGTTGTTACAGGTGGAGGTGGCTACTTTGCACACAGGTTAGTGTCAATAAATAATATCAGATATCATATTATCAATAACTCTCAAAAGCAGAGCTGCATGTATACTTTCGAGGTTTACAGTATATGAGGCTACTTTTGAGCTTTACCAAAAGTTGTCTCGTTTGTTCACTAGTCCTCCAAAGTAGATTTGTAATTTCGATGGTTATTGAAAATATGGATAGTCCCACTATCCGAAAGTTCTGAACGATTCTGAATGCTTCTAAATAGAACTTTACATCCAGGAGTTCTTATTCAGCTTCCATCTCTAGAGATAAACATAAGTGCCAAGTTTAGTTCCAAAATCAATTTTTTTTAAAAGTTTTGAAAATTTTAAAACAAACCCAATAGAATTCATGGGAAGTCATGTCCCGATAGGTTTGAAAATGTAAATGGTTACATTTTTATCTAATATCACTATTATACAAATGATATAGGTACCTGGGAAATGGTCTAGGGAACACTGCCCACAACTGGTAAAAAATCTTTTGATAATGGAATTTTTACACCCAACTTGTTTTTGGCAGTCCCCATCGTATTTTCGATATTTAACAATATTTTGTGATATTAAAATTCAATGGAGGTTGAAAATATGATCAAAACGGACGAAAGTTCGAAAATGTTGATCTTAAAAACACAGTGAAACCTTTTCAGAACTGCAACAGTATTTTATGACAGCAGCATTATTTTTATGTCTTTGTTGTAAAATAACAATAATAAAATGCAATATAAGGAATGATAACAGAGAACTCTGACAATCCTTTATAATACTCCCCCTTTATTTAGTCTTCATTGATCATTGCTTAAGAATCTCAGATGTGTTTTTCACCTTACTAGGCAAGGCTGAGGGTTGCATTGGATATATTCCCTTCTCCTATGGATGTCTTGCACTTTAAATGTAAAAAGGACCACTGCGATAGTTAACAATTATGATTATTACTTAATTTTTAATTAATTATTATGATTTAAGTGGGGTCATGGCTTCCCTGAACTTGTTAATAAAGATTTTCCTGATTCTTTACTGACTCCTTTATAAATATTTTAAGGTATTTTTAAGTTACTTGTGATCCCCAAGTGTATGTAATATTATGACAAAGCATTACACTTTCTATACATTTTACACCACAACATTTAAAATGAATATTCACTTATAAATACATATAAATAAAGGAATTGTTAGTTGGAGTAAAAGAGTTTGTAAGAGTAAATCTGATTAAAATTCCTTAGGATTGAGTGGTTCAGTGGAGTCCAAAACCACATGTGTCCCGTTTGGAAAAAGATGCATGTTCTGGGAGGATTGGATGGTCAAGTGAATCGCCTGGCATCTGCTCAGAGTGCCACTGTTGCGGCCATTAGCCAATCCCTATTTGGCCACCCCTGTTCTAAAGGCACTAATATAGTTGTCCAAGTGATGCTTTCTTTCTGTAAGCTTCTAATTAGCATGATTTTCATGTTAGCATATACAACACAGATTTATGTTTAGATTACAATTTTTATTCTGCCTATTCTGTCTTTCTATACCATACACAGCCACTCCAAATTTGTATTTAAAATATTGTTGTGTCTGTTGCCTGCTTTACCATCAACCTTTTCCTTGACCTCTGTGATCAGAGGTCCCTACTTCCAGTACCTGATTTGGGAGGAGTTATTACCCATAGACAAGTAGCTAATGTTTGCAGCTTTTATTGCATAAGCCCTCAGTGCCTTTGGAAACAACATCAGTTGTTTCAGTGACAGCTGGGAATAGGATTATTAAGACAAAAATATGAACTAATAACCAAACTTCACATATTTTTTTCTGTTTGTTCAAGTTGCTAAACTTATTAATCAGGTTTACAGGCTAAAAGGAGACCTAATGGCTAAGCAAATACATGAAATCTTTGTTAGGATTTGTTGCCACTGAAAATAAATAATCTGTTCCTATTTCAGACTTGGATGTGCACTACATGAGCAAGGATTCAATGTCATCCTTTTTGATATACAGAAATCAGAGCAGGAGGCACCAAATGGAATCCAGTTTGTACAAGGAGATGTACGTTCCCTATCTAATCTGGAAGACACCTTTGCAGGTGCAAGTTGTGTTTTTCATACAGCTTCTTATGGAATGTCTGGGAGAGAGCAGCTCCAAACAAAGAAAATAGAAGATGTTAATATAAAAGGAACTGAGAATGTAATCCAAGCCTGCATAAATCAAAACATTCCTAGACTGGTATACACTAGTTCCTCCAATGTTGTTTTTAATGGATACACTATTAGGAATGGTGATGAATCTCTACCGTATCTACCTGACAATGCATACACAGAAAACTACTCTCGTACCAAGGCAAAGGCAGAGGCAATGGTCCTCAAAATGAACAATGAAGAACTGAAAAACAAAAGTGGGGGGGGGCCACTGCACCCATAAGTGGGACTGTAAGGGAAGGGGCCAAGGGGGGCCTGCAAATGGAGGGGCCTTGGGGTCCATGAGTGGGAGGTGTCATGGGGGCTTGCACGGGGAGGGGGGCTGCAAGGGGAGGATGAGACACAAGGCAGATTGACTGTCATCCACTGACATGGTTTCAGAGCAGGAAGCATGAAGGACCTGGTGATGCTGCTGCCATGTCACACGGAAAAATGTAAATATCTTCAAAACTATGCAAAATAAACAATGAAATTAAATTGCAAAAATTCTCAGGAAAGCAATTCCTATCAATTTACCTAAATTAATTTTTGGACCACAGTTCCCCTTTAAGTAGTTTAGGCATGAATAAGGGGGATGGGAATTGCATAGATTTAGGGCCAGTACACATGGGTCAATAATTTGGCCCAATATACTTGCCACAGCTGATATTTTATTTAATTGATCAAATCGTAAATTATTGGTGATAAATTGGCCTAATCACTCCTGACTGGTTTAATGTAGAACCCAGGCAACTCTGTGAGCTTCAATAGACTGCAGGATCAGTCACACCAAAATGTAGTGGTAGTACCACTTCTAATCCCATCAGGTTACTGATCAGTTTATGAAGCGGCAGTCTGTCGGTCAGGAATATTGGGTACTAGACGATCTGTTTGTACTAGGCCGTAGAATCTTTTTTAAGATAAATTGCCACTGAAATAAAATAATTTTTTCCCCCCTGTTTTAGACTTGGATGTGCACTGCAAGCGCAAGGATTCAATGTCATCCTTTTTGACATACAAAACTCAGAGCAGGAGGAACCTAATGGAATCCAGTTTGTACAAGGAGATGTACGTTCCCTATCAAATCTGGAAGACACCTTTGCAGGAGCAAGTTGTGTTTTTCATACAGCTTCTTATGGAATGTCTGGGAGAGAGCAGCTCCAAACACAGAAAATACAAGATGTGAATGTTAAAGGGACTGAGAATGTAATCCAAGCCTGCATAAATCAAAATGTCCCAAGACTGGTATACACTAGTACCTTTAATGTGGTTTTTAGCAGGCAAGTTATTGTAAATGGTGATGAATCTCTACCATACTTATCTGAAGATGCATACACAGATAATTACTCCCGTACAAAGGCAAAGGCAGAGGCAATGGTCCTCAAAATGAACAATCAAGAACTAAAAAATAAAAGTGGAAATTTAAAAACATGTTCTCTTAGGGCTGCTGGTATTTATGGACCTGGGGAAAAAAGACATTTTCCTAGATTTGTAGGGCTCCTTGAAAAGGGGATGTTCTTGTTTGTATTTGGGGATAAAGAACCTCTTGTACAATTTGTACATGTAGATAATCTTGTCTCTGCTCACATTTTAGCAGCCGAAGCCCTAAAGTCTGAAAAGGGATGTATTGCTGCTGGTCAGCCTTACTTTATTTCAGATGCTGAGCCAGTAGATAACTTTGATTTTTTAAAAATCTTTGTTGAAGGCCTTGGATACAAATTCCCCACCCTGCGTCTTCCACTTAGTTTAGTGTATTTTTTTGCTTTCTTGACTGAATGGATACATTTTTTTCTTAGCCCCGTGTGTGACTTTCAGCCTATGCTTACTCGTAATGAAGTTTGCAAAACAGGGGTCACTCACTATTTTAGCATTGAAAAAGCCAAAAGAGAACTGGGGTATGAACCCCAAAACTTCAGCATGGAAGAATTTATTGAATGGTATAAGATCCGTGGTTATGGCAAACAAGGTACAAAGATTAAGAATAAACACTTTATTTGGGATATTATTTTAATATGTATAGTCAGTGTGGTGTTGCTATCATGGCTTCCCAGGATGGTTGAAACAAGCTTCATATATCTTAGCTGAACATTCAAAAACAAAACAGCAGGGAGCACCAGAGACACAAGCAGAAACACTGTATTAACATGATTGACAAAGGTCTTGTTGGGCCAAATCATGTAGCTTGGAGTGTCTCATTATCAATAAAGTTTTGGTTGCAGTGAATCTGCTTATGTCTACTGTCCTCTCTACTTTTTTGTTTTTTAGTGATATACTGTACTTGATGCAGTAACAGTTTGGTTGGATACCATACCCTGGGACACTACTAATTGCTTTCTTTTTTTTCTTCCTTTTTTTCTTTTGAAAATATGTGTAAATGATTTTATAATTGATGTTGCTGATAAATTAATAATATATAATGTGCTAAAAATCCTCTTTATTTCTGTAGTCTACCACAATGTAATACTTATGAGATGACTAAACAAGCGAGAAAGACAAAGCCCATAGAAATCACTCAGTCAAACAGGTTATGACCAAGGAGACTGGTCCATGGTAAGACCACCCGGGGAGCAGGCAGACCGGACACCTTTCGCTACACGAGCTTCTACTGAGGCCGCAGTGCTATTACCCACGAGTGTTTTTGAAGTAAATAAAGATTAGAATTTTATGATACGTCATAACCTGTTTGAGTGAGCGATTTCTGTGGGCTCTGTCTTTCTTGCTTGTTTAGTTGTATCTTTTTGCCCATACGCCCCTCCCCCCCATTTGTCTTGTGGGGTTTTATACAACAAGTACCTTATATATATCTGCTTGCTTGGTTGTGCTCCGTTACTGTTTCTTTTTGGTTCAATACTTATGAGATGGAATATAAACAAAAGTGATGTTACCTTTATTGGCTAACTGAGATGATAACCATAGCAAGCTTTCAGAACCTATAGTTCCTTTTTCAAGGTGAAAACAGAAAATTTGTTTAGTAGTATTAATACAGATCTTTTCTAAAAACAGCATGTGAAGTGCAAATTAATTAAATAAGGACAGACATTTGGAGGGGGGGGAGAGATCTCCACAGTGTCTGGACATGAATTAGATACTAGGAGAGATGCAATAAATTTCCCTTTCGCAACTGACCTACAATTGTTCCCGTTCCCGCATTGTAGTAACGACTTTGTACTGTTATTGCATTGTGTGAATGGGAGCAGTGGGTTACGATCTTTTGCACGGCTTTAAAGCCACAATTAAAAAGGCTTTCATTTTAGTGTAAAAACTAGCGCAATAATCAAATCTTTAGAAATGGTGCAGGTAATGCAAAATAAGTACAAAACCCTCGCTAACGTATTACATGGGCTTAGTGCACTTATTGCATGTGTTTTTCACTAATTTTTCCTATTAGCATGGGATATTGCATCTCCCTCTAAGACATTAGATATTGTAACCTTCTTCTTTCTGGTCTTCCTGCTTCACATCTTTCTCCACTTCAGTCCATACTTAACTATTCCGCACACATTGTCTCGTTCTCTAACAACCGGAAAATTAAATCTCCTTTGTGCCGCGCATCTACCTGGTTCCTTGTTAAACAACACGTTATCTACAAAATCCTTCTCTTAACATTTAAATCCCTTCGCTCTGCTGCTCCTTCTTATATTTCTCTTCTTGTGTCCCCATATGTCCCAGCCCATACCCTCCGCTCATCACAGAACCATCTCTAATATAGACCCACTCATACCACCTCCTCTCCCCTTAAACCTTTCTCTCTTGTGGCTCCCGTCCTCTGGAATTTTATTCCTTTCTCTCTTCTTCAAAAAACCTCAATAAACAAGTTTAAATCAAACTTCTCTCTCTGAGCACAGTACAGGACTGTTGACATTGCACCAGTTATTACTATACCACTTTCCTATGTTTCTGTATGTTACCCACCTAAGTAGATTGTAAGCTCTACGGCGCAGGGACCTCTTTCCTCGTGTTACATGTTCCAAGCATTTGTTTATTTCATGATGCACTTACTTATTTATATATTTATATATTTATTTATTGTCCCCCATGTACGTCTTTTTGTATTCTATATTGTACAGCGCTGCGTCCCTTAGTTTGCATGTGCAGAAACTCTTTTAAGGTAGCCATAGACATGGCCGATTCTCAACAAATCTGACAGGACCGATAATGATGCAGACAAACTACTGCCGTTGGTGTCATGGCCGACAGCAAATTTCCATTGGTCGGTATCAGCTCCCTTTATTTCAGAACTGATACGGTAGTCTTTCTTTACTTTTTAAATAAAAGCCAAAGTAAAAAGTACATTTCACAAGAATCTGTGCAGAAAGTTAAAAACCAAGGTATTCTGGATTCCTTTTTCCATTTAAAACTGTACTGTAGGAAACATACGCTTTATTCCATACACCAAAAGCACTAATAACTTAGAGGCCTGCCTTTTTGTATCACAAATTCTTGTAGCGAGCGTTCGGTCGGGACAAATAGTCCATCAGTGTGTACCCAGCCTTAATGTTAAAATTTACTGAGAAGTGTTTCAAGTTGAGATTCATGTTCTACTGTGCTCAAAGGGTTAATGTTTCCCCCTTCCATTAATATAATTGTTTTGCATTCATTTTCTTTGGCAATATAATATAGTCACATATGTGGCAATTTTCATAACAACTGTTAAATAAAAGTGATAAAATGTTTAATATATATTTTCAAATGTTTGATTTCTTCGTGTATTATTTTAAGTGTTGTAATATAAAGAATTTTTTAAAAGTGTTTTTAAAGATAATATTTAAAGTTGTTTTACATTTGTTTACATTGCATTTAATTGGGGGAATTTCAATTACCTTTTACTTGTTTCCCTTGCCTCCCTACCTTCCCTGTGCATGGGATACACAGCTTTCTCAGTTCTGCCCTCCACCATAACTTCAAAGTAGTGACAAAGAAGTTTTAAGGTAAACTTGGGCGTGAGGACCTAGCATTTAAGGTCCTCATCTTGGGTGTCTTTAATGCCTGCATTTAGAGGGGGGTCGGTCTGGTCTTTTAAACAGTTGATCGCGTATGTTTCCTTCACACAAGTAGCATGTATTTAAAATAGCACACTTTTAAAATGACTCCAGGATCATGGGCCATATTAATAAAGCCGCGGTACCACAACTTTAACAAACGGTATCGTAAATTTACGATCGATAAACCGATCGGAGATTAACGATCGGTTTAACAATCGTAAATTTATGATACCATTCGTAAATCTAAGATAACGAAATGTTCAGAATATATGCACATGTTCCCCAGACTATTTCCCAGGTCCCAGAGCCATGTACAGTAAGTTACCATTGCTATTTTGCCTTTTATTCAGGCGGATATGTGCAGATTTTTTTCTCCCATTGACTTTAATGGGTTTTTCCGCTGATTTTCACATTTTCACTGGGCTGTATTGCTGCGGTCCGCATATTACTTCTGCCCAAAAATCCTTAATTTTTTTAGAGCCTTGCTGATTGCTCCAATCCCTTTTGCGATGTATTGGCTTGGTGCATTAAATTATGGGGGTAAACAAAAGCTATAGTGTCTCTCTATACATTGCCCTTTTTATTGGAATCAAGCTTCCATTTGACTCTCCTTCCATTTTCACTTTAACAATCGTTGCCCCTAAGTTTCACTTGTGGCAAAGTAGCCAATCACTCACTTTGCTAGTGGTCCTGCCCAGACACCTTTTTGAAAAACTGTCAGGGTTGGCTTTCCCAACAACTAAAAACATTTTCTGACACCATGGATTGCTCTATTCAATGGCCCTCACAAACACCCAAGCTTTAAACACAATTCTTTTTTGATGTCTGATGTACTTTGGCCCAGCAAAGAAAAGGCTCTTCCACGCCCTTCTACCAAGGGTATCACCCCCAATTCCAAAACTGAATATAGTGTAGATGTCCCCTCCCCAACCATAAATGCTAGTTTTAACTTTAAAAACTGGCAAGAATAAGAAATAACCACTTTCGTTACTTTGGCCTCTGCCTCTAATGCTACTTCTAGAAATGGCAGAACAGTAGGTCTGGACCGGCAGCCATGTCTGTAATTGGCTGAGAATCTGCCAATCGTAGGCACGGCTGCCAATTAGTAGAGGAAACGAGGTCGAGCAAGTCTATTTCTGAGCAGCGCTGACGGATCCGAAGGGAGAGAGCTACCCTGCACATGCCAGAGTCCTCAAAGAGGACAAGGAAGAGGCAGTACCAGATTATACACAGAGAGGCTCCTACTCTTCAGTTTCCTGGGTGTTCATCAGCCCCTGCAGGACGACAATAATGAGCAGAGGAGAAATATAAGGATTTTTTAACACTACAGAGTGGAGCCAGCAGTGGGCTAGCAGTGGATATGAAATGAACAAACGTATTGCTATTCTCTTGGGAGCAAGCTCCTAAAATTCTATTCCATTTGGGAATGCTGGACAACTCTAAAGAACAGCTTAAACTGACATCACATTATAAGAATTTTTTATGTCTATTTTCCTTTCCTATTTAGTTCACTTTTCCCTCCTTTTCTTTCTCTTCTCTGGCCACTACCTTTCACCTCCTTCACTCATTCTCATCCTCAATGTCTCCCATCATTAGCTTTTAGTATCCCATATAGGTTTAGCCTACTGGAACCATACATACTATAATTGTCTGTTAATACAGACAATTGTAGAAAACCTAAAAACTTGTACACTTCAAATGTTTCTCTATTAACCTTTTTATTCAATAAAAATCAATGAACAAATAAATATATATTTTAAAACTGGAGTTAATTGAATTTTTTCAGTGTTCTTACACTAAAATAATTATGGTTGAATAATGTATAATGTAACAGTATGGAAGTTTTGCAAATATTGTATTACCTACAATGCAATTCATAATTCATGGTATAATGAGGGGGGGCTCGGTTAAGAGTAAGTGGGAATGGTGTGCAGGACCTGCTGACATCACTTCACCATATCCACACTATATTTCTGTGTTATACGATAGTTGCAGACCAGAAACATCTATTTAAAGGGTTATATTACTTGCCTTTCTAGCTGCTTTCAACTTAACATTCATTTTTTTAATTAAAATTTGTAGCTTCCCTTATAACAACCAGTATATATTAAATTATTTTCTGCTAATTAGGCTGTGAGAAGTGAACCCTACAGAATAAGTTTGAAATGTGTACATGTTCGATTTTGTTTAGACATTTCATAGGGTCTTCATTTTAAGGATACACCTGTTGTACTATAGTTTAATGCATTGTCTATTTTATATTCTGGAGGGTGGAGGCCCTAAACATTGTGCTGCTGACTTTTCTGCAGTAAATAGTACCATATTATCATAACCTGCTTGTGTACATTACTTGCTTTAAATTGAAATATACAGTAGCTGGAATTTGAGCAACCTTTCTTCAGGCTGTGACACAGAAACTCTTAGTATCAGACTGGAACAGGGCTTCTTTATTTCCAAATCTCCTACCAAATCCCTTAAAGATTTTAAACTTTATTTACAAAAGACCAATATCTATATACCGTATATAAAAGTCAATGTATGTATGTTTGTATGTTCCAGAAAAACTTTAAAATGGCTGGGACAATTTTCCTGAGACTTGGTATACTTATCTTTAAGGACCTGGAAAAGAGCACAGGCTACTTTACGACTTTTAAAAATGCCTTCCGTACCCCCTTTTTTTGACATTTTTAAAGTTAAAGGGGAACTGGGGTCCAAAAATGACTTTAGGTAAATTGAGGTAAATTGATAGGAATTGCTCCCCTGATAATTTTTGCAAGTCATTTCCATTGTTTATTTTGCATAGTTTTGAAGATATTTACATTTTTGTGTGTGATATGGCAGCAGCATCACCAGGTCCCCTGCACTTCCTGCTTCCTGCTCTGAAACTGTCAGTCAATCTGTCCTTTGTCTCCTCCTGCCCTTTGCAGCCCCCCTGGTCCCTCCCACTCATAGACCCCATGGTCTTTCCAGTTGCAGGCCCCCCATTGCCCATTATTTTACAGCCCCATGTGGCCCTGCCCACTCACAGGTGCCGTGGGTTACACAGACCCCCCCCCTACAGAAAACTCTGTGGAATCATCCTTTTCAGGCAGAGTGAGAACTCTGCCTGAAAAGGCTGTTTTCACACAGTGAAAGAGAAGGGCTGTAAATTTCCTTACCTTCTCTGTCAGGACTTCACACAGCAGAGAGGAGGAGGGACTTCCTGTCTCCCTCACACACTGAGGGAATCTGAGGCTGTGCTCGCCAGCGGCACTGTGCAGGAGAAGCCTCAGGAATGTCACAAGTCAGCCTCCCACCCATTAACTTTCTGGTCAGTCATTTCTGTATATCTTGGGCTGTGGAGCATGTAGAGAGGTGGTTGATGGCTCGTTTTAAAGGCAGGAAACAGGCCTTTCATTTAAACTTAACTTTTTTTGGAGACCACAGTTCCCCTTTAATTAACCTGTGTGCTGCCATCTGGTGGTGAATCTATAGCACAAGAAGATATGGGGGAGCACACTACAATGGTGAATCCAAGAATATTTATTCAAACAACAAAATACAATGTTTCAGGATGCTCTGTTCCTTCCTCAGGTATCGCTGAGGAAGAGCATACCTGAGGGAAGGGACAGGGCATCCCGAAACATTGTATTTTGTTGTTTGAACAAAAATTGTTGTTTGTAGTGTGCTCCCCCATATCTTCTTGTACTATAGAATCTTCTGGCCCCTGGAGTGGAGGTCAGGGGGATTGCACCTACCTATTTGTCTGTCTGTCAAACAGCCAACAGCATTGTGCTGAAGAGTTCTTGGGACCATCTGGTGGTGAATCACATAATAACCTAAGTTACTGTACAATTCTTGACTTCATCTTGTTCTGTTGTTGCTAAAAGGAGCTCTGCCCCTTGCCTGAACTTGTAGCTCTTCTGTGCTGTGATCCTCCATAGCAGAGCAGGAGGAAGTAACTGTAAGTTATACTGATCCCATTTATGCTTGTCAGAGTCCATGGGGGGGGGGGGGGGCATTTTTACCCTCTGTCTTACTGCTCTGTACTGACAGTGACTGAAAAACTTCCTCTATGCTATGGGACTGCTAGTGCCAGAAACTATATAGCAGGGATGGAAAACCTTGTAAGTTCAGATGTTATACTACAACTCCCAGCATGCCTTGATTGCATTCCTACCAAGGCATGCTGGGAGTTGTAATTTCTAAAACTCTTAAAGTATTTAAAATGGGTGTAACCTATTTGCTATCGCACACACCACATCTCTTCTCCCTATGTGCCCATCTTTTGCATTTTAAAATGTTGTCAGGTCTGTTAATTAGGGATCCTGAATTGTCAGGCACCCGAGGTTTACTAGATTTGTGACTCAGCTAAACCACAGTATGTATGTATGTATAATTTTATTTACAATACATAATGCAAGGAATTTTCAATGGGGAGGTGCAGTGACGAGAATATGTATTACAGTCACTCACTGATGTCACTTCCTGTATTCCACTGCCCCTGTCTCTCTTCACTCATTTATATAGGAAGCCCTGTTTATTGTTGACAGATAATGTTCGGCCCTTTCTCTTTTCAATAGGAACGGTAATTAACTATTTATACACTAAACAGGGATTCCTAGATGGGAAGCCACCCTATGGACTGCAGTATTGGAGTTGTTGGTTCTCTTTTGGAGGAGAGTGAGATGATCCGAGCTGCCTGGTTTAAGATAGACTAGAGAGGAGAGAGGTGACAGGCCGGGATACCAAGTAGCAAAATGTTGCAGTAGTCAAGACGGGAAATTATAAAGGCATGCATGAGCATTTTAGTAGTGTGGGTTTGTTGAATTTTGGATGCAGGTTTGGGTCGGATCTTTACAAAAACCGGGCAATACTGGGTACTCTTCTAGTTGTTAATATTATCCCTACAGAATGACCGTAAATTGCCCACAGCTATCGCTAATTAAAAAACTAACTTTCCTCACGTTCAAGCTATTTTCGAGGTTCTTTGTTGAATATTCGAGGGATCATGAAATCGGTATGGAGGGTTAATGAAATTGAAATCTTAGATTCAAGGGTTAAGAAATCAAATTCTTTGATTCAAAGGTTAACAAATCGGATTCTTAGATTCAAGGGTTAACAAATTCAGATTTGAGGGCTCACTTATTTGTTATTTATTGAAATCAGACCTGTAGATTCGGTATTTATTAAAATCTGGTTTTGGATCTTGATTACCATTTCCTGTGTAAGGATCTACCATTGAGCCTGGAATTGGCATCATTATACAACAAGGCATGCATGGAGTGGAAGTGCTTTGGGGTGGCTTACCTCCATAAGAAGAGTTATAACACCATAATACCCAAACCACCTCAAAGGCACGAAAACTGTGCATTATGCACAGTTCACAGCGGAAGCTGCAGAGGCATTTCCAGGCCCATCCTCTCCTCCTCGGCCACCACCATCCTCTCCTCCTCCACCTCCTCATCTGCTCCACATCCTCCTCCACCAACTCTTCTTCCTCCACCTCTATTCCCAGCGCCACTTCACCAGTCAGTGTTGTGACTGATGGCTCCACCACCTCCTCCAACAGCCCATGGGATAGACAGGGCAGAAATGGAGGGCAAGCTTGCCTAAAATAATCGGGCATATGTTTTCTGAAAATACAAAAATCTATATTTATTTATGTTTACATTGTTTGTATGTATATTTTCTGTTTTATAGTTCCCTGCATTATGTGTTTTGTTTTTATATAGTACATTTTTGATACATAGGGGGAGATTCAATACCTCCGAACGCATTACTTACCTTAGCCCGATCCCGCGATACAATAACTGACGTAAACGGGATTATGTCAGTTATTGTATCGCGGGCTAAGGTAAGGAGCGCAACCTTAACGCTCCACAACCTTTACCGTTAAGTTTCGTGCTACGAGGTAGCACAAAACTTAACGGCAGGGGTTTTGGATCGTTAGCTTAGCGCTATTTCCAAAAACATTTGGGAATGGCGCTGTGCTCTAAATTCCGTCTAAAACCCACGTTAACCCGAATTTTTTTAGGGTTAACGTGGGTTTTAGACGGAAAAGGGCCATATTGTATCTCCCTGATAGTCTTTATAATTTACTGCACACATAATTTTACCATCTGAGACTTTTCCCCACACCTCATTGGCTTCTCACCCACAGTTTGCATTATAATGAAGAAAGTGTACTGCGCAAGAATTGGCCAAAATACACACAAATATATATTGTATTGCATGGTGCTTGTGAAGATTCTCATTCATCCAAGTCATGGTATATCTGTAGTATTCAGTAAGAACAATTGTACGTGAAGCTTAGTTCTTAAATAATTGGTTAGATCCCGTATCCCTGTCTCCTTTAAACCCAGCAATACATGGAGGTAGCAACTGGTGCATCAAAAACACTCAATAACGAAACACAAGAAGAGCTACATCATATACGCAGTGCAGTGAAGAGTGCTCAAATTTATATGTGGGGGAGACAAAACAGCAGCTGCACCAACGTATGGCCCAGCACAGAAGAGCCAATTCCTAAGGCCTGGACTCAACTGTATACCTGCATCTTAAAGGGTGTCTCCAACCATAAAATTATATTTTTCTGTAGTGTAGGGCACCCCAGCCGACCCCCAATTGCAGTGTTCATTTTTTAAAGCAAGCCCCAGAAATAGACTTACCACCGTTCGTGGTCCCAGCTCTCTGCTTACTGGAAGAAGCAAATAGGGGCAACTGGCAACCATGACATTGATTGGCTAAAAGTCAGCCAATCACAAACGTGGCTGCCGGCTATGCAGAGAGCAGATGGAATGAAGGATCGTTAGTCTATTTCTGGTACTTGTTTTAAAGAATTTACATGGCGATTAGGGGTGGGCTGGATTTTAAAGCTAGGGGACAAGGCAGCCTGAAGGGGTCCAGAGGGTAAGAGGAAGGGAAGGGGGGGCTCCTCTGCGAATGCCAGAGTCCTTACCGAGGACAAGAAAGAAGCACGGACCGGATGACTCACTGACAGCTCCTACTCTTCACTTTCTGGCACTGCAGGAGAACCTTAAGGAGAACCTTAAGGAGCAGAAGAGTAACGTAAGGATTCTTTTACACTACAAAGTGGGACCAGCACTGGGACAAATATTAAAATTTTGGGGGTGGACATGCCCTTTTAAGGAATTGTACACTAAAAATGACTTTGCCTTATTTCATTCTAAAAAAGAATACATGTACGCAGCACTTATTCTGATGTGTTTGTGTTGCTGCATGACTTCAGTAGAGTAATTGTCTTCCATGTACAATGCTGTTTTGACACCTTACCCTGTACCATTTTGATAACAACTCTTAGCCACAATGTAATCAACAACTTGAATTCAGGAGGTCGTTTACACCTTGCTGTTATATAGTAGATAATGTACCCCCTAATGTAAAATATAAGGATATTAGATTATACCGAGGAGTTCCATGACCATATAGAAGCACAAGGCTGCAGGCTGAGTGCTTTTTATATAGGGCACGGAACTCCGAGGTGACATCTGATATCCATATAACTTTATTATCTTTTATAATGTACCCCTTGGGAAAAAAATCACAGTCACCTACCTTCACCCTCTCTTTACACACACAGACACACAGTCACCTGCCTTCACCCTCTCTATATACACACACACACCAGCCCATGAATTCACCCTCTAGAGCTCTATACTGACCGACCGTTTCACTGCAGATCATGCTTGCACACTTATCTCCCGGAAGTGCAGTGACTTCTGAACTCTCACGTGATCTCTCCTCTTGTAGTCAATAGCCGTTGCACGACCTGCAATGTAAATGTAAGTACGGACCTATTTACATTTACTTTGCAGGTTGTGTGATAGCTGCTAACTTCCTGAAGTACAAGAGGAGTGATCGCGCAAGAGTTTGGAAGTCACTACACTGCCGGGAGGGTAGAGAAACTAGTGTGAGCGGCGGGAAAATGGTTAGATGCTAAATGATTATAATAATGTACCCATTAGGGGGGTACATTATATAAGGGATAATACGCTACCTACAGTGTAATATAAGGAGATTACGCCACAGAGGAGTTCCCTGACCATATAGAAGCACGAAGCCATAGGCCGAGTGCTTTAATACAGGTCAGGGAACTCCGAGGTGAAGTAATGTCCGTATATTATTCTGTAGGTAGCGTATTATTCCATATAATACATAAGGCACATAATACCTAGGAAAAAAAACTGCACAGGCAGCACACAAACAACCAATGGCACACTTACTTATCTACCCCCTCCTGTTGAACTCCCTGTATTTACCCCCCCTGTCAGTCACCCCCTTCCTGTATCTACCCCCCATCACCCCCTTCCTGTATCTACCCCCTTACCCCCTCCTGTTCTAACCCCATGTCACCCCTCTGTATCTACCCCCTGTCACACCCCCTTCCTGTATCTACCCCCCATCACCCCCTTCCTGTATCTACCCTCCCTGTCACCCACTTCCTGTATCTACCCCCCTGTCACCCCCCTCCTTTATCTACCCCCCCTGTCACTCCATTCCTGTATCTACCCCCCGGTAGATACCCCCCCCCCCCCCACCACCCACCCCCCTACCCTCTACCCCACCCCCACCCCCACCTCCCAACCTCACCCCCACCACCCCCCCCCCCCCCCACCCCCCCGCCCCCCCCCCCCACGCCGCCCCCCCCCCCCACCCCCACCCCCCCCACCCCCACCACCAACCCCCACCCCCCCACCAGCCTACACCCCAACCCACCACCCCCCCCCCCCCACCACCTCACCCCCACCCACCCACCCCCCACCCACCCACCCACCCCACCCCCACCACCCACCCCAACCCCCCCCCCCACCACCCCCACCTCTCACCGTCTGTCATCTCCCCTACCCACCACACCCCACCCCACCCCCCCTTTCACCACCCCTTCCTTTATCTAGCCCCCACCTCCCTGTATCTACCCCCAACATCTACCCCCACCTCCCTGCCCTCCCCCTGTATCTACCCCCTGTCCCCTCCCTCCTTATCTACTCCCCCCATCCATACTCCATGCAAGAATTTGATTTCCAGAATATAAAGGGTTAAATTCCGTTTTGTATTTGGAATGTACTGACCAGGTTTTCTCTCCTGTCAGGTTCCTGTCACTGAAAAAAAAAAAAAAAAAAAAAAAAAAAAAAAAAAAAAAAATTGAACAGCACGGAAGATAAGCAGCAGTGTCGCATTCCAATGAGTCATAAATTGAGGAGGCTGGACACTGCTGCTTATCTTCCGTGCAGTTCAATCAGTGACAGGAACCTGATGGGAGAACCGAGTGTAACCTGGTCAGTATATATATATATATATCATATATATATGTGTGTGTGTGAAGCTAATAAATGAAGGAATATAGCTACAGGTCTTCAAGAATTTATTTCATTGTTTATCTTCTCCCCATTTGCCTGTTGATGTTTTTTATGACTAAAAAAGCTGCCTATATTTCAATACCATAGGATATATATATCAAGGATATACAGTTATGGCCCGATAATTGTAGACATGTAGGTTTGACATCAGATTTGGGGAATATACTTAAAACTACTGGAATATAGTTAGAAAAATATCTTAGGGAAATACCATGTAAGTTACAATCATAATTATTTCTAAGAAATATTTTTAGTCAAACAAAATGTCAAGTTTCTAGATTTTTATGAAAAAGTTAATTTGATTGTGGTATAGCAAAGATGTATGTAGATTTTCCTATAAGCAATTAATTTAAACTAAGGTGAATTAGTATACAATATGCACCCCACACAGCAGCAAAAATATCACCCATAATTACCGTTGCGAACAGATTGAGGGACAATTTTATTCCACGACTATCAGCTGCTCGTCGGCCATCATCCATTGTTCAGCAGAATGAAACACCAACAATATCTGACCAAATGGCCATACAGAAAGATACCAATAAGATTCTTTCTAAAAGAATCTAATTGTAACCAATTCTGATTGGTTACAATCAGATTATTTCAAAAAGAATCTCACTGGTTTGTATACCAATCAGATTCTTTCTGAAAGAATCTGATGGTCTTTTCCCCAGACCATTTCCCAGGTCCCAGAGCCATTTACAGTAGGTTACCATTGCTATTTTACCTTATATTTAGGCGGTTCTGTGTGGATTTTTTTTTTCTACCATTGACTTTAATGGGTTTACCTACGGACTTTCGAATTTTTACATTTTTCCAAAAATACTCAAATTCGCAGGCGGAATGGATTTCAGCAGTTTCGCCAATCTCTAAAAATCATTCTGGGAATTATGCACCAAAATTTTACAGCAAACCTGATAATTAAATTGTAACGATAATTAAATTGTAACGATTTTCTCAGGAACCTCCAGATTTGATTAATATAGTATGATTGTATCTTTGCATTGATAGGCTTCTGTACAGTATATAGGTCAACATCATTGGTTGGGTTAAAGGTTGAGCTCAATGGATTTATTTTTATTCAACCTTGACAACTATGTAAAAGCCAAGATCTCTATTAATTGTGCAATAATGTTTTGCTTTCCCAAACTATAACAAACAAGGATTAAATTGTTTATGAATTTATAAAATTGTATATGAATATAAATGTATATAAATTGTTTATGAATATTTGAAAATATTAACAATTCAAATTTTAACATCAAGATAAATATTCTTAAAGAAAGTGACTTCTCAATGCCATCAAATTAGCCCTTCTACGACACTTGCGATTATCTAGTACAAACTGTTTTTAAATTGCTAACGGTAGCACCAGATCCAATTAACGTACAAAATAAAAAAACAACAACAAAAAGACACAGACATACTATTAAATTTTTTCTTTCAATTGGTAACCTTAAAGGGTATGTCAATCCCTCCAAGTACAATTAATATTTGTTCCCCAAGACTGCAATACTTACCTTTTCCCCAATGTTCCTAAAGAAAGATATGTCCTTCCATGACAGTTTCATGTCTACTCTTCAAGCTGCATGAGGTGGTATGGGATGCAATCTTAAAGGGCATGTCCACCCTTAATATGAAATTTTCCCATATGATAGAGTACCCTCCCCCAGCCCCAACCGCTATAAAATTAATTTCAGAAAGTCCCCAGTTCTTCACTTACCTTCCCTCTCTCCTCCGTCGCCCGGCCTTCTGCTTGCAAGACACTGAGAGGCAGCCAATCAGGGACGCGGCTGCTGGCTTCTCAGAATGCCGGGGGAGCGAGGGAAGGTAAGTACAGTTCTGGTCACTTTCTAAAAATAATTTTTATGCGGTTGGGGCTGGGGGAAGTTGTTCTATTACATGACCCAGGGGTTTTATGCTAGGGGGAGGATAGCAAAACGGGAGGAGAGAGGGAGGGAGGAGGGGGAGGGAGGGGGAGAAGGGCTGCAGAACGCATGCCAAACTTCTCCGGAGGCCAGGTAGGAGGCAGAGTCCTATATGGACTCTGCTATCCTCCTGGTGGGCAGTTTTTGGGATTTGGGGGACTACAGGAGAACCTTATGGAGCGGGATGTGATGTAAGTATTAAACTACACTACATGATGGGGCCAGTAGTGGGGGGGATTATAGTTTTGGGGGTGGACATGCCCTTTAAGACATTGCTGTGACATCATCACCACAGCTGTGATCACTAGCTGCTACCTGGAAGGGCCGTAAAAACACCAGGAGGGCCAGACAAGATCAAGAAGGACCTTGAGCAAATATTTTGGATGCAAATAAATAGTAATTGTACGTGGGGGGCTGGACAGGCCCTTTATGCCACAATGGTTGCATTCTTCTCACATAGGAAAGTAGCATTAGATTCAATTTTTTTTTTAAATGTCAAAAATACATGTTTCCATTTTTATCAAACCAGATTCTGCATTTTTCACAATTTTAACTACAGCTGTGTATCAAGTCAGAGTGTCACATGAAGTTAAACAAAGCACTGATCTATGCAAGTGGCACCTGGGCTGCCAATACCCATTGTGCTTTAAAAAATATCTAAGTAAAAATAATATTATCAAAGTCTTTAAAACAGCCACAAAATGTTTTTCTTTCAAAAAATAGTCCTTTTTTAAATTCAACAATGATGACTTTTCCAGTTAGATGTTTTTCATTCTCTAGGAGTAGAATTTGCTGTTACTAATTTGTCTTTCCCTCAATCTTAAAGAAAGAAATAAAATACAATGAATGTCATGTAACACGACAACAAATCAAGTCATCACTAGGGGGCAAACAGATTTAATGCAAAATAACAACAAAAATAGATTAGGAAATCAAAACAACATTAATATTTGAAGTGAATAAAAGTACAGAAAATAAAAATGTTTCTGCCTGAATATATTTTGTTGATGAGATGTTGAATTTGTGCTAAAAAAAACAAAAAGAGAGAGAATGATAGAAGGGAATCTTTCAAATATTATTCAACCATAAACTTCTTGCACAGTATCCGTATTCTGCACTTTTGCATTCTAATGTACTACTGCACCACAGTCACAAAAACTAAAATAAAATAGAAGTAGTCTCTGACTAAAATTCCTTAATAAGAAAAATGTAGTACAAAAGTTAAATTGTTTGTTACATTGTATACTTGTAATGGTTAATATTTATAGTGTGTATGCTCAATTTGTTGTATATTCACTGTGCAAAACATTAAATAATCTCCATTTAATATCAATCAGTTTACATACAAACAACTATCTTGGATTCACTGGGACAGACCCATTTTGGAGGTGCAAGGTGTGTAAATCTTTGCTTTTTTTAATTCCTCCAACTTGCTGGCCCTTCCCACTCATGGGCCCCTGTGGCCGCTCCCCTTGCAGGTCCAACCTGGCCTCTTCACTTGCAACCCCCTAGGCCCTTTCCCTTGCAGCACCTCTTGGCCCCTCCCACTCATGGGCCCTATGGCCTCTCTCCTTGCAGGCCCAACCTGGCCCCTTCCCTTGCAGACCCATGTGGCCTCTACTACTTGGGGAAACCATGACCCTGATCACTCAGGGGCCCCACCCTCTCAGGCCCCATGGCCTCTTCCCCTTGTGGACCTTCAGCACTTGCAACTTAACCATAACCTCCCTACCCCTTACAGAAAACTGTTTGATTCTACCTGAAAAGGCTATTTTCATACAGTTTTCTTTAGGGGGGAGTATGGGTCTGATGTGCAAGTGGGGGAGGAGCGATAGAAGGCTACAAGGGAAGTGGCCACGGGGCGCCTGCAAGAGGAGGGGCCATGGGGGCCCACCAGGATGAGGAGACACCGAGAAGAGAGAACGTCATGTGGCTTCAGAGCAGGAAGTACTGGGGATCAGGTGATGCCACTACCATATCACACACAAAAATGTAAATATCTTCTAAACAATGTAAAAAAAAAAATTTAAAGTAAAAATACTCAGAATACCAATACCTGTCAATTTACCTAAAGTCATTTTATGACCACAGTTACCCTTTAAATAAACTATTGGTCATACATATTTACATTTCTCAGTTTGTACCTCTTGTTAGAAGCCTCTGGGCTTGCAGCATTCATGTTAAACTGTCTAACCAATGTTTCCCGGGTAGGGTTTCTCATGTTTTGATGAGTATCATAAAGAAATAATTCATTGCTCTGTTCTGTCTGTCGCTTGCGGAGTTGCTTGGATGAAGAGTATAGCTCTTCTACATTTTCCTAAAACACCAAATATTTTGTTACATTTTAGTTTAATTGTCTGTTTAAAAAACTATTTCAATGAATGTCTTTAATAGTTAAACACTGAAACACAATCTTGGGGGGAATATCTTTTTTTGTAATGGTTCTCTTTCAACAAATATGTGTTACTTACCATTGTTTTAACTATTTCCAAAAACATAGTGTATTCACCTCAATAAATTACCACTTTGTGGATTTTTTCCTGTATTGAGTATCAAAGGTGAATGAAGACATATAGCCCAGTGAATTGCAAAAAGATTCAGCGGCTGTAAAAATTTCTGTGGATTTACTCACTTCAGCTTTTTAGATGAAACAAGTTATGAATAATGTTATAGGGGTGTTATTGCTCTGAAAATAATCATTTCCATACATGTAATTAACAATAAATACTGATTTCTTGTAAACAATAAACAGTAACCTGTCTGGTTTGGAGGACATGGAAATATTATCCTGTACTTACTAGCCCTGCACTCTGCCATTCTCTTTCCAGAATCATTCTTATCAAAAATGTGTGATACCATTACAAGCTGTGTAAGCTCATTACAGTGTGAAAGATAGGCATAAAGCTATAATTAATTGTGTATGGGGTTGTGTATCAATTTACATTTTAGCAGTTTTGTTGTTTCCAAAAGGGTAATAAAGCTCAAGAAAGATATACTGTGAACATTTTTGGCATTCTTTTACCTATCAGGGAGGTCAATTCTCTGACCATTAACAAGAATATGGCTTCCCTAACCTATATTTTGAAATGTTAGTATGCAGAGAATGAGTATTGCAGACATAATTATTATGTGCTCATAGTTCTTTTTATTTGTAAATTAAATTTACAAACATAATAGCAAAACTCTTTATTAAATAATAAAGTTGCAGTTTTACAAATAGTACATGAGTAATGTTGCGCCCTCACAACCCCAAAAAAAAACTCCCCGTATTTAAAAATGTGATAAAAGGGCTGATGCACACAGGACAACTTTTAATCCAATACTTGATTGATATACTGATCAGAAGATTGACGGTGAAAATTAAAATAGTACATGCACTGATCAATTTTGACTGATCAATCTTGCTTCCTATACAAGACTACACAATTGTTTGTGATTCATCCTCAGATCCAATCTTTTGGACTGGTTTTGCTGAAACATCACTCAGCCAACAAACCAAAAAGTTGATTCCGTTAATTGACCAGGACAAAATATGTGTAGCAGTTCTAAAGAAACTGTTCCTTGATGAATCTCTAGGACCACATTTAGGAATAATAATAAATAAATCAATAACCCACCTAACAAGATTGTAAGCTCTACAGGGCAGGGACCTCCTAGCACTTTATTTATATGGGGCTTAAGAGGTCCCGCACCTTGAACCAGGACTCCCCTCCCCGGCACTAATAAGTGCCTTTGCAGCCCTTGGAAGGGCCCTTGCGGCCCTGACAAGGGCCCTTTGGGGCTTAAGGGGTCCCGCAGCTTGAACTGGGACCCCCCCTCCCCAGCCCTTGTAAGGGCCCTTGCGGCACTGATTAGTGCCTTTGTTGGGGGTCTCTTAAAAGAGCCCTTGGGCGGCGTCTTCTGTCTTCCATCCAGTGACACCAGTTCCGCAGAGGCCACCGACCCCCAGAAATACCACTGTGGCTGCCGGGGGTACATCCAGCGCCAGTGGCTTCAACGAGGCCGATGTTACCGGTGTCTTGATCCGACGTGACGTCTTCGGGCTAGCGACACCAATATCTACTGCAATGACTTCTGAGCTCCGCGGACTTTGCACCTCTTTATATAGGTTTGCAGAAAGTCCTAATCCGTTTCTGATTGGTCCATTTTTCAATGCTTGGTTTACATGGTTTACATTAACCAATCAGATTTTGGAAAATCTGATTGGTTAATGTAAACCAAGCATTGAAAAGTTGACCAATCAGAAATGGATTAGGGTTTTCTGCAAACCTACGTTAGCCTACTGGAACATAATACTATAATTGTCTGTTAATACAGACAATTGTAGAAAACCTAAAAACTTGTAACTTCAAATGTTTCTCTATTAACCTTTTATTCAATAAAAATCAATGAAAAATAAAATATATATTTTAAAACTGGAGTTAATTGAATTTTTTCAGTGTTCTTACACTAAAATAATATGGTTGAATAATGATAATGTAACAGTATGGAAGTTTTGCAAATATTGTATTACCTACAATGCAATTCATAATTCATGGTATAATGAGGGGGGGCTCGGTTAAGAGTAAGTGGGAATGGTGTGCAGGACCTGCTGACATCACTTCACCATATCCACACTATATTTCTGTGTTTACGTAGTTGCAGACCAGAAACATCTATTTAAAGGGTTATATTACTTGCCTTTCTAGCTGCTTTCAACTTAACATTCATTTTTTTAATTAAAATTTGTAGCTTCCCTTTAACAACCAGTATATATTAAATTATTTCGTAATTAGGCTGTGAGAGTGAACCCTACAGAATAAGTTTGAAATGTGTACATGTCGATTTTGTTAGACATTTCATAGGGTCTTCATTTTAAGGTACACCTGTTTGACTATAGTTTAATGCATTGTCTATTTATATTCTGGAGGGTGGAGGCCCAAACATTGTGCTGCTGACTTTTCTGACGTAAATAGTACCATAATCATAACCTGCTGTGTGTACATTACTTGCTTTAAATGAAATATACAGTAGCTGGAATTTGAGCAACCTTCTTCAGGCGTGACACAGAAACTCTTAGTACAGAACTGGAACAGGGCTTCTTATTTCCAAATCCTACCAAACCCTTAAAGATTTTAAACTTTATTTACAAAAGACCAATATCTATATACCGTATATAAAAGTCAATGTATGTATGTTTGTATGTTCCAGAAAAACTTTAAAATGGCTGGGACAATTTTCCTGAGACTTGGTATACTTATCTTTAAGGACCTGGAAAAGAGCACAGGCTACTTTACGACTTTTAAAAATGCCTTCCGTACCCCCTTTTTGACATTTTAAAGTTAAAGGGGAACTGGGGTCCAAAAAGACTTTAGGTAAAATTGAGGTAAATTGATAGGAATTGCTCCCGATAATTTTTGCAAGTCATTTCCATTGTTATTTTTGCATAGTTTTGAAGATATTTACATTTTTGTGTGTGATATGGCAGCAGCATACACCAGGTCCCCTGCACTTCCTGCTTCCTGCTTGAAACTGTCAGCAATCTGTCCTTTGTCTCCTCTGCCCTTTGCAGCCCCCTGGTCCCTCCCACTATAGACCCCATGGTCTTTCCAGTTGCAGGCCCCCATTGCCCATTATTTTACAGCCCCATGTGGCCCTGCCCACTACAGGTGCCGTGGGTTACACAGACCCCCCCCCTACAGAAAACTCTGTGGAATCACCCTTTTCAGGCAGAGTGAGAACTCTGCCTGAAAAGGCTGTTTTCACACAGTGAAAGAGAAGGGCGTAAATTTCCTTACCTTCTCTGTCAGGACTTCACACGAGAGAGGAGGAGGGACTTCCTGTCTCCCTCCACACACTGAGGGATCTGAGGCTTGTCTCGCCAGCGGCATGTGCAGGAGAAGCCTCAGGAATGTCACAAGTCAGCCTCCACCCATTATTCTGGTAGTACATTCTGTATATCTTGGGCTGTGGAGCATGTAGAGAGGTGGTTGTGATGGCTCGTTTTAAAGGCAGGAAACAGGCTTTCATTTAAACTTAACTTTTTTTGGACCACAGTTCCCCTTAATTAACCTGTGTGCTGCCATCTGGTGGTGAATCTATGCACAAGAAGATATGGGGGAGCACACATACAATGGTGAATCCAAGAATATTTATTCAAACAACAAAATACAATGTTTCAGGATGCTCTGTCCTTCCTCAGGTATCGCTGAGGAAGAGCATACCTGAGGGAAGGGACAGGCATCCCGAAACATTGTATTTGTTGTTTGAACAAAAATTGTTGTTTGTAGTGTGCTCCCCATATTCTTCTTGTACTATAGAATCTTCTGGCCCCTGGAGTGGAGGTCAGGGGGATTGCACCTACCTATTTGTCTGTCTGTCAAACAGCCAACAGCATTGTGCTGAAGAGTTCTTGGGACCATCTGGTGGTGAATCACATAATAACCTAAGTTACTGTACAATTCTTGACTTCATCTTGTTCTGTTGTTTGCTAAAAGGAGCTCTGCCCCTTGCCTGAACTTGTAGTCTTCTGTGCTGTGATCCTCCATAGCAGAGCAGGATGGAAGAACTGTAAGTATACTGATCCCATTTATGCTTGTAGAGTCCATGGGGGGGGGGGGCATTTTTAACCCTCTGTCTTACTGCTCTGTTACTGACAGTGACTGAAAAACTTCCTCTATGCTATGGGACTGTAGTGCCAGAAACTATATAGCAGGGATGGAAACCTTGTAAGTTCAGATGTTATACTACAACTCCCAGCATGCCTTGATTGCATTCCTACAAGGCATGCTGGGAGTTGTAATTTCTAAAACTCTTAAAGTATTTAAATGGGTGTAACCTATTTGCTATCGCACACACCACATCTCTTCTCCCTATGTGCCCATCTTTTGCATTTTAAAATGTTGTCAGTGTTGTTAATTAGGGATCCTGAATTGTCAGGCACCCGAGGTTTACTAGTGTGACTCAGCTAAACCACAGTATGTATGTAGTATAATTTATTTACAATACATAATGCAAGGAATTTTCAATGGGGAGGTGCAGTGACGAGAATGTATTACAGTCACTCACTGATGTCACTTCCTGTATTCCACTGCCCTGTCTCTCTTCACTCATTTATATAGGAAGCCCTGTTTATTGTTGACAGTAATGTTCGGCCCTTTTCTTTTCATAGGAACGGTAATTAACTATTTATACACTAAACAGGGATTCCTAGATGGGAAGCCACCTATGGTGCAGTATTGGAGTTGTTGGTTCTCTTTTGGAGGAGAGTGAGATGATCCGAGCTGCCTGGTTTAAGATAGACTAGAGAGGAGAGAGGTGACAGGCCGGGATACCAAGTAGCAAAATGTTGCAGTAGTCAAGACGGGAAATTATAAAGGCAGCATGGACATTTTAGTAGTGTGGGTTTGTTGAATTTTGGATGCAGGTTTGGGTCGGATCTTTCAAAAAACCGGGCAATACTGGGTACTCTTCTAGTTGTTAATATTATCCTACAGAATGACCGTAAATTGCCCACAGCTATCGCTAATTAAAAAACTAACTTTCCTCACGTTCAAGCTATTTTCGAGGTTCTTTGTTGAATATTCGAGGGATCATGAAATCGGTATGGAGGGTTAATGAAATTGAAATCTTAGATTCAAGGGTTAAGAAATCAAATTCTTTGATTCAAAGGTTAACAAATCGGATTCTTAGATTCAAGGGTTAACAAATTCAGATTTGAGGGCTCACTTATTTTTGTTATTTATTGAAATCAGACCTGTAGATTCGGTATTTATTAAATCTGGTTTTGGATCTTGATTACCATTTCCTGTGTAAGGATCTACCATTGAGCCTGGAATTGGCATCATTATACAAAAAGGCATGCAGGAGTGGAAGTGCTTTGGGGTGGCTTACCTCCATAAGAAGAGTTATAACACCATAATACCCAAACCACCTCAAAGGCACGAAAACTGTGCATTATGCACAGTTCACAGCGGAAGCTGCAGAGGCATTTCCAGGCCCATCCTCTCCTCCTCGGCCACCACCATCCTCTCCTCCTCCACTCCTCTCATTCCCACATCCTCCCCACCAACTCTTCTTCCTCCACCCTATTCCCAGCGCCACTTCACCAGTCAGTGTTGTGACTGATGGCTCCACCACCTCCTCCAACAGCCCATGGGATAGACAGGGCAGAAAGGAGGGCAAGCTTGCCTAAAATAATCGGGCATATGTTTTCTGAAATACAAAAATCTATATTTATTTATGTTTACATTGTTTGTATGTATATTTTCTGTTTTATAGTTCCCTGCATTATGTGTTTTGTTTTTATATAGTACATTTTTGATACATAGGGGGAGATTCAATACCTCCGAACGCATTACTTACCTTAGCCCGATCCCGCGATACAATAACTGACGTAAACGGGATTATGTCAGTTATTGATCGCGGGCTAAGGTAAGGAGCGCAACCTTAACGCTCCACAACCTTTACCGTTAAGTTTCGTGCTACGAGGTAGCACAAAACTTAACGGCAGGGGTTTTGGATCGTTAGCTTAGCGCTATTTCCAAAAACATTTGGGAATGGCGCTGTGCTCTAAATTCCGTCTAAAACCCACGTTAACCCGAATTTTTTTAGGGTTAACGTGGGTTTTAGACGGAAAAGGGCCATATTGTATCTCCCTGATAGTCTTTATAATTACTGCACACATAAATTACCATCCCCGGTTTTCCCCACACCTCATTGGCTTCTTCCCCACAGTTTGCATTATAATGAAGAAAGTGTACTGCGCAAGAATTGGCCAAAATACACACAAAAATATTATGATTGCATGGTGCTTGTGAAGATTCTCATTCATCAAGTCATGGTATATCTGTAGTATTCAGTAAGAAAAATTGTACGTGAAGCTTAGTTCTTAAATAATTGGTTAGATCCCGTATCCCTGTCTCCTTTAAACCCAGCAATACATGGAGGTAGCAACGGTGCATCAAAAACACTCAATACGAAACACAAGAAGAGCTACATCATATACGCGTGCAGTGAAGAGTGCTCAAATTTATATGTGGGGGAGACAAAACAGCAGCTGCACCAACGTATGGCCCAGCACAGAAGAGCCAATTCCTAAGGCCTGGACTCAACTGTATACCTGCATCTTAAAGGGTGTCTCCAACCATAAAATATATTTTTCTGTAGTGTAGGGCACCCCAGCCGACCCCCAATTGCAGTGTTCATTTTTTAAAGCAAGCCCCAGAAATAGACTTACCACCGTTCGTGGTCCCAGCTCTCTGCTTACTGGAAGAAGCAAATAGGGGCAACTGGAACCATGACATTGATTGGCTAAAAGTCAGCCAATCACAAACGTGGCTGCCGGCTATGCAGAGAGCAGATGGAATGAAGGATCGTTAGTCTATTTCTGGTACTTGTTTTAAAGAATTTACATGGGCTAGGGGTGGGCTGGATTTTAAAGCTAGGGGACAAGGCAGCCTGAAGGGGTCCAGAGGGTAAGAGGAAGGGAAGGGGGGGCTCCTCTGCGAATGCCAGAGTCCTTACCGAGGACAAGAAAGAGCACGGACCGGATGACTCACTGACAGCTCCTCTCTCACTTTCTGGCACGCAGGAGAACCTTAAGGAGAACCTTAAGGAGCAGAAGAGTAACGTAAGGATTCTTTTACACTACAAAGTGGGACCAGCACTGGGACAAAATATAAATTTTGGGGGTGGACATGCCCTTTTAGGAATTGTACACTAAAAATGACTTTGCCTTATTTCATTCTAAAAAAGGATACATGTACGCAGCACTTATTCTGAGGTTGTGTTGCTGCATGACTCAGTAGAGTAATTGTCTTCCATGTACAATGCTGTTTTGACACCTTACCCTGTACCATTTTGATAACAACTCTTAGCCAAATGTAATCAACAACTTGAATTCAGGAGGTCGTTACACCTTGTGTTATATAGTAGATAATGTACCCCTAATGTAAAATATAAGGATATTAGATTATACCGAGGAGTTCCATGACCATATAGAAGCACAAGGCTGCAGGCTGGTGCTTTTTATATAGGGCACGGAACTCCGAGGTGACTCTGATATCCATATAACTTATTATCTTTATAATGTACCCCTTGGGAAAAAATCACAGTCACCTACCTTCACCCTCTCTTTAACACACAGACACACAGTCACCTGCCTTCACCCTCTCTATATACACACACACACCAGCCCAGAATCACCCTCTAGAGCTCTATACTGACCGACCGTTTCACTGCAGATCATGCTTGCACACTTATCTCCCGGAAGTGCAGTGACTTCTGAACTCTACGTGATCTCTCCTCTTGTAGTCAATAGCCGTTGCACGACCTGCAATGTAATGTAGTACGGACCTATTACATTTACTTTGCAGGTTGTGTGATAGCTGCTAACTCCTGAAGTACAAGAGGAGTGATGCGCAAGAGTTTGGAAGTCACTACACTGCCGGGAGGGTAGAGAAACTAGTGTGAGCGGCGGGAAAATGGTTAGATGCTAAATGATTATAATAATGTACCATTAGGGGGTACATTATATAAGGGATAATACGTACTACAGTGTAATATAAGGAGATTACGCCACAGAGGAGTTCCCTGACCATATAGAAGCACGAAGCCATAGGCCGAGTGCTTTAATACAGGTCAGGGAACTCCGAGGTGAAGTAATGTCCGTATAATTCTGTAGGTAGCGTATTATTCCATAATACATAAGGCACATAATACCTAGGAAAAAAAACTGCACAGGCAGCACACAAACAACCAATGGACACTTATTATCTACCCCCTCCTGTTGAACTCCTGTATTTACCCCCCTGTCACCCCCTTCCTGTATCTACCCCCCATCACCCCCTTCCTGTATCACCCCGTTACCCCCTCCTGTATCTAACCCCATGTCACCCCCTTCCTGTATCTACCCCCTGTCACCCCCTCCTGTATCTACCCCCATCACCCCCTTCTTTATCTACCCTCCCTGTCACCACTTCCTGTATCTACCCCCTGTCACCCCCTCCTTTATCTACCCTGTCACTCCATTCTGTATCTACCCCCGGTAGATACCCCCCTGTCACCCCCTTCCTTTATCTAGCCCACCTCCCTGATACCCCCACATCTACCCCCACCTCCCGCCCTCCCCCTGGATCTACCCCCCTGTCCCTCCCTCCCTGTATCTACTCCCCCCATCCATACTCCATGCAAGAGAATTTGATTTCCAGAATATAAAGGGTTAAGATTCCGTTTTGTATTTGAATGTACTGACCAGGTTTTCTCTCCTGTCAGGTTCCTGTCACTGATTGAACTGCACGGAAGATAAGCAGCAGTGTCCAGCCTCCTCAATTTATGACTCATTGGAATGCGACACTGCTGCTTATCTTCCGTGCAGTTCAATCAGTGACAGGAACCTGATGGGAGAACCGAGTGTAACCTGGTCAGTATATATATATATATAATATATATATGTGTGTGTGTGAAGCTAATAAATGAAGGAATATAGCTACAGGTCTTCAAGAATTTATTTCATTGTTATCTTCTCCCCATTTGCCTGTTGATGTTTTTTATGACTAAAAAAGCTGCCTATATTTCAATACCATAGGTATATATATCAAGGATATACAGTTAGGCCCGATAATTGTAGACATGTAGGTTTGACAATCAGATTTGGGGAATATACTTAAAACTACTGGATATAGTTAGAAAATATCTTAGGGAAATACCATGTAGTTACAATCATAATTATTTCTAAGAAATATTTTTAGTCAAACAAAATGTCAAGTTTCTAGATTTTATGAAAAAGTTAATTTGATTGTGGTATAGCAAAGATGTATGTAGATTTTCCATAAGCAATTAATTTAAACTAAGGTGAATTAGTATACAATATGCACCCCACACAGCAGCAAAAATATCACCCATAATTACCGTTGCGAACAGATTGAGGGACAATTTTATTCCACGACTATCAGCTGCTCGTCGGCCATCATCCATTGTTCAGCAGAATGAAACACCAACATATCTGACCAAATGGCCATACAGAAAGATACCAATAAGATTCTTTCTAAAAGAATCTAATTGTAACCAATTCTGATTGGTTACAATCAGATTATTTCAAAAGAATCTCACTGGTTTGTATACCAATCAGATTCTTTCTGAAAGAATCTGATTGTAACCAATATTATCTGATAAACCAATCAGATTCTTTTCCAGTCAGAATGGGTTACAATCAGATTTTTTCAGAAAGAATCTGATGGTCTTTCCCCAGACCATTTCCCAGGTCCCAGAGCCATTTACAGTAGGTTACCATGCTATTTACATATATTTAGGCGGTTCTGTGTGGATTTTTTTTTTTTTCTACCATTGACTTTAGGGTTTACCTACGGACTTTCGAATTTTTACATTTTTCCAAAAATACTCAAATTCGCAGGCGGAATGGATTTCAGCAGTTTCGCCAATCTCTAAAATCATTCTGGGAATTTGCACCAAAATTTTACAGCAAACCTGATAATTAAATTGTAACGATAATTAAATTGTAACGATTTTCTCAGGAACCTCCAGATTGATTAATATAGTATGATTGTATCTTTGCATTGATAGGCTTCTGTACACGTATATAGGTCAACATCATTGGTTGGGTTAAAGGTTGAGCTCAATGGATTTATTTTTATTCAACCTTGACAACTATGTAACACAAGATCTCTATTAATTGTGCAATAATGTTTTGCTTTCCCAAACTATAAACAAACAGGATTAAATTGTTTATGAATTTATAAAATTGTATATGAATATAAATGTATATAAATTGTTTATGAATATTTGAAAATTTAACAATTCAAATTTTAACATCAAGATAAATATTCTTAAAGAAAGTGACTTCTCAATGCCATCAAATTAGCCCTTCTACGACACTTGCGATTATCTAGTACAAACTGTTTTTAAATTGCTAACGGTAGCACCAGATCCAATTAACGTACAAATAAAAAAAACAACAACAAAGACACAGACATACTATTAAATTTTTTCTTTCAATTGGTAACCTTAAAGGGATGTCAATCCCTCCAAGTAAATTAATATTTGTTCCCCAAGACTGCAATACTTACTTTTCCCCAATGTTCCTAAAGAAGATATGTCCTTCCATGACAGTTTCAGTCTACTCTTCAAGCTGCATGAGGTGGTATGGGATGCAATCTTAAAGGGCATGTCCACCCTTAATATGAAATTTTCCCATATGATAGAGTACCCTCCCCAGCCCCAACCGCTATAAAATTAATTTCAGAAAGTCCCCAGTTCTCACTTACCTTCCTCTCTCCTCGACGCCGGCCCGGCCTTCTGCTTGCAAGACACTGCAAGCAGGGGACGGGACCGGCAGCCGCGTCGTGATTGGCTGAGAGGCAGCCAATCACAGACGCGGCTGCCGGTCTCAGAATGCCGGGGGAGCGGGGAAGGTAAGTACAGTTCTGGTCACTTTCTAAAAATAATTTTTATGCGGTTGGGGCTGGGGGAAGTTGTTCTATTACATGACCCAGGGGTTTTATGCTAGGGGGAGGGAAAGCAAAACGGGAGGGAGAGGGAGGGAGGGGGAGGGAGGGGGAGAAGGGCTGCAGAACGCATGCCAAACTTCTCCCGGAGGCCAGGTAGGAGGCAAGTCCTATATGGACTCTGCTATCCTCCTGGTGGGCAGTTTTTGGGACTTTGGGGGGGACTACAGGAGAACCTTATGGAGCTGGGATGTGAGTTAAGTATTAAACTACACTACATGATGGGGCCAGTAGTGGGGGGGATTATAGTTTTGGGGGTGGACATGCCCTTTAAGACATTGCGTGACATCATCACCACAGCTGTGATCACTAGCTGCTACCTGGAAGGCCGTAAAAAACCAGGAGGGCCAGACAAGATCAAGAAGGCCTTGAGCAAATATTTTGGATGCAAATAAATAGTAATTGTACGTGGGGGGCTGGACAGGCCCTTTATGCCACAATGGTTGCATTCTTCTCAATAGGAAAGTAGCATTAGATTCAATTTTTTTTAAATGTCAAAAATAAATGTTTCCATTTTTATCAAACCGATTCTGCATTTTTCACAATTTTAACTACAGCTGTGTATCAAGTCAGAGTGTCACATGAAGTTAAACAAAGCACTGATCTATGCAAGTGGCACCTGGTGCCAATACCCATTGTGCTTTAAAAAATATCTAAGTAAAAATAATATTATCAAAGTCTTTAAAACAGCCACAAAATGTTTTCTTTCAAAAAATAGTCCTTTTTTAAATTCAACAATGATGACTTTCCAGTTTAGATGTTTTTCATTCTCTAGGAGTAGAATTTGTGTTACTATTTGTCTTTCCCTCAATCTTAAAGAAAGAAATAAAATACAATGAATGTCATGTAACACGACAACAAATCAAGTATCACTAGGGGGCAAACAGATTTAAGCAAAATAACAACAAAAATAGATTAGGAAATCAAAACAACATTAATATTTGAAGTGAATAAAAGTACAGAAAATAAAAATGTTTCTGCCTGAATATATTTTGTTGATGAGATGTTGAATTTGTGCTAAAAAAACAAAAAGAGAGAGAATGATAGAAGGGAATCTTTCAAATATTATTCAACCATAAACTTCTTGCACAGTATCCGTATTCTGCACTTTTGCATCTAATGTACTACTGCACACAGTCACAAAAACTAAAATAAAATAGAAGTAGTCTCTGACTAAATTCCTTATAAGAAAAATGTAGTACAAAAGTTAAAGTTTGTTACATGTGATACTTGTAATGGTTAATATTTATAGTGTGTATGCTCAATTTGTTGTATATCACTGTGCAAAACATTAAATAATCTCCATTTAATATCAATCAGTTTACATACAAACAACTATCTTGGATTCACTGGGACAGACCCATTTTGGAGGTGCAAGGTGTGTAAATCTTGCTTTTTTTAATTCCTCCAACTTGCTGGCCTTCCCACTCATGGGCCCCTGTGGCCGCTCCCCTTGCAGGTCAACCTGGCCTCTTCACTTGCAAACCCCCTAGGCCCTTTCCCTTGCAGCACCTCTTGGCCCTCCCACCCATGGGCCCTATGGCCTCTCTCCTTGCAGCCCAACCTGGCCCCTTCCTTGCAGACCCATGTGGCCTCTACTACTTGGGGAAACCATGACCCTGATCACTCAGGGGCCCCACCTCTCAGGCCCATGGCCTCTTCCCCTTGTGGACCTTCAGCACTTGCAACTTAACCATAACCTCCCTACCCCTTACAGAAAACTGTTTGATTCTACCTGAAAAGGCTATTTTCATACAGTTCTTTAGGGGGGAGTATGGGTCTGATGTGCAAGGGGGGAGGAGCGATAGAAGGCTACAAGGGAATGGCCACGGGGCGCCTGCAAGAGGAGGGGCCATGGGGGCCCACCAGGATGAGGAGACACCGAGAAGAGAGAACGTCATGTGGCTTCAGAGCAGGAAGTACTGGGGATCAGGTGATGCCACTACCATATCACACAAAAATGTAAATATCTTCTAAACAATGTAAAAAAAAAATTTAAAGTAAAAATACTCAGAATACCAATACCTGTCAATTTACCTAAAGTCATTTTATGACCACAGTTACCCTTTAAATAAACTATTGGTCATACATTTACATTTCTCAGTTTGTACCTCTTGTTAGAAGCCTCTGGGCTTGCAGCATTCATGTTAAACTGTCTAACCAATGTTTCGGTAGGGTTTCTCATGTTTTGATGAGTATCATAAAGAAATAATTCATTGCTCTGTTCTGTCTGTCGCTTGCGGAGTTGCTTGGATGAAGAGTATAGCTCTTCTACTTTCCAAAACACCAAATATTTTGTTACATTTAGTTTAATTGTCTGTTTAAAAAACTATTTCAATGAAGTCTTAATAGTTAAACACTGAACAACAATCTTGGGGGGAATATCTTTTTTTGTAATGGTTCTCTTTCAACAAATATGTGTACTTACCATTGTTTTAACTATTTCCAAAAACATAGTGTATTCCCCTCAATAAATTACCACTTTGTGGATTTTTTCCTGTATTGAGTATCAAAGGTGAATGAAGACATAAGCCCAGTGAATTGCAAAAAGATTCAGCGGCTGTAAAAATTTCTGGGATTTACTCACTTCAGCTTTTTAGATGAAACAAGTTTATGAATAATGTTATAGGGGTGTTATTGTCTGAAAATAATCATTTCCATACATGTAATTAACAATAAATACTGATTTCTTGTAAACAATAAACAGTAACCTGTCTGGTTTGGAGGACATGGAAATATTATCCTGTACTTACTAGCCCTGCACTCTGCCATTCTCTTCCAGAATCATTCTTATCAAAATGTGTGATACCATTACAAGCTGTGTAAGCTCATTACAGTGTGAAAGATAGGCATAAAGCTATAATTAATTGTGTATGGGGTTGTGTATCAATTACATTTTAGCAGTTTTGTTGTTTCCAAAAGGGTAATAAAGCTCAAGAAAGATATACTGTGAACATTTTTGGCATTCTTTTACCTATCAGGGAGGTCAATTCTCTGACCATTAACAAGAATATGGCTTCCCTAACCTATATTTTGAAATGTTAGTATGCAGAGAATGAGTATTGCAGACATAATTATTATGTGCTCATAGTTCTTTTTATTTGTAAATAAATTTACAAACATATAGCAAAACTCTTTATAAATAATAAGTTGCAGTTTTACAAATAGTACATGAGTAATGTTGGCCCTCACAACCCCAAAAAAAACTCCCCGTATTTAAAAATGTGATAAAAGGGCTGATGCACACAGGACAACTTTTAATCCAATACTTGATTGATATACTGATCAGAAGATTGACGGTGAAAATTAAAATAGTACATGCACTGATCAATTTTGACTGATCAATCTTGCTTCCTATACAAGACTACACAATTGTTTGTGATTCATCCTCAGATCCAATCTTTTGGACTGGTTTTGCTGAAACATCACTCAGCCAACAAACCAAAAAGTTGATTCCGTTAATTGACCAGGACAAAATATGTGTAGCAGTTCTAAAGAAACTGTTCCTTGATGAATTCTAGGACCCATTTTGGAATAATAATAAATAAATCAATAACCCACCTAACAAGATTGTAAGCTCTACAGGGCAGGGACCTCCTAGCACTTTATTTATATGGGTTAAGAGGTCCCGCACCTTGAACCAGGACTCCCCTCGGCACTAATAAGTGCCTTTGCAGCCCTTGGAAGGGCCCTTGCGGCCCTGACAAGGCCTTTGGGGCTTAAGGGGTCCCGCAGCTGAACTGGGACCCCCCTCCCCAGCCCTTGTAAGGGCCCCTTGCGGCACTGATTAGTGCCTGTGTGGGGGCTCTTTAAAAGAGCCCTTGGGCGGCGTCTTCTGTCTTCCATCCAGTGACACCAGTTCCGCAGAGGCCACCGACCCCCAGAAATACCACTGTGGCTGCCGGGGGTACATCCAGCGCCAGTGGCTTCAACGAGGCCGATGTTACCGGTGTCTTGATCCGACGTGACGTCTTGGGCTAGCGACACCAATATCTACTGCAATGACTTCTGAGCCCGCGGACTTTGACCTCTTTATATAGGTTTGCAGAAAGTCCTAATCCGTTTCTGATTGGTCCATTTTTCAATGCTTGGTTTACATGGTTTACATTAACCAATCAGATTTTGGAAAATCTGATTGGTTAATGTAAACCAAGCATTGAAAAGTTGACCAATCAGAAATGGATTAGGGTTTTCTGCAAACCTATATAAAGAGGTGCAAACCTCCTCAGAGCTCAGAAGTCATCGCAGTAGATGGCAGAAGAAAGAAGAAACTGGATCAAGACGCGGTAACATCGGCCTCATTGAGGCCACTGGCGCCAGAGGTACCACTGGGGTACTTCTCGGGGTCGGTGGCCTCAGCGGAGCTGGTGTCACCGGACGGAAGACAGAAGAAGCCACCCAAGGGCTCTTTTAAGAGCCACCAGGGGTCCCGGTTTGAGCTGCGGGACCCCCAACACAGGCACTTATCAGTGCCGCAAGGGCACTTACAAGGGCCGGGGAGGGGGGTCCCCATTCGAACTGCGGGATCCCTTAAGCCCCAAAGTGCCCTTGTTAGGGCCGCAAAGGGCCCTGATAGAGCTGGGGAGGGGGGTCCCCGTCCGAGCTGCAGGACCCCTTAAGCCCCAAAGGGCCCTTGTCAGGGCCGCAAGGGCCCTGATAAAGCTGGGGAGGGGGTCCCGGTTATGAGCTGCGGGACCCCCGAACGTCCATCCGACAATCCCGGGATTGTCGGCCGTTTGGGAATCCGCGAGTGGCCATTTTCGGGAATCTCCAGCCATTCTGGGAGGTGGATCGAGGCCTGCCAAATGTTCGAAAATACTCGTACATTCAAGAATTCTCAAATGTTCGAGAATTTTTGAAAATAGTCCTGCGAGTCCGGAAAATCGAACTAGTTCAAATATTTCGAGTTCGTCCGAACTCATAAAGTTTGGCTCTAACTCGGGTTCGAGTTTGAGTTCTAGTCCATCCCTATACATTGCTGCATCTCCAGGTGGCGCTTTATAAATAAACTATACATACATAAATACTGTACAAACAATAAAGTAAATGTCATTAAATGCACACATTCAAATACACAAATCTCAACCAAACTCTTCTCCAAACAATTTACAATTTTCCAGATGAAATGGAGTTTAGTCTAAAAACAGCTTTTATTTTACGAGACCCAAAGATTTCTATTATAGCCATCTGTGGCCATTTATATTTTTTATATTTCCCAGCTATATTTCCAAGTGTCTGCAGATGTGAGTTTTATCAAAGCAAACTTACTCACAGAACAGATGGATGGGGCTTTGAATTTTATTCTAATTTCACATTTAAATTATATTGGCAAGCATTCTATATATGGAATGATTATAACATCATTGAGTACTAAAGCAAGTCAAAAACTTTCTATTTACAAATGTAAATAACACTTCAAAGTCAGAATTTACAGTTAAATGGTTCAGAAATCCTTATTTTCATATAGTTATGTTTTCTTTGATGGCACATTAGTGCAGTAGTATAGAAATGTTTGCAGTGTACTCTGCAACCACTAGAAAAGGCAGTTTTAAGTCTTTTCATTATGATTATTAATAATAAACCATTTGAAACTTTGTAGGGATACACATACTGTATTATAAGTAACCATGTGTAGATTTGTATATATGTTTTCTTTATATCTAATTATTTGGAAATGCATAAAGGTATTAATAAAGTAATATCAGTCTTTGGCAGAGATGCCAAGATCATTTACAATGTATGTTGGGTGAGACAATAGAGCTAGACTTGAGAAAGTGGACTATTCCTTAACTAAATTTTTTGAACAACGGGAGGTAAAGGAGCTATGCCTTACCTCCCGTTCTTCAATCAATTTCACAGGAGTCAGGAACAAAGGATACAATCTGGACCAGGACACTTCTACCCCTCTTACTGACCAATCACAGATCTGCTAGTTATACTCCACTGACAATCTAGTTAAAGCCTACTGATCTACTTCACCTTGTTTCATCCCCAACTCCTGTAAACTGTAACGTCTCTTGGGCAGGGTCCTCCTTCCTATTATGCCGAGGTAATGCTGTAACTTACCATAATGAATGCTGCTTGACTAGCACTTAAATTCATTGCACTTTATATTTCTTGTACTACCCTTGTATGTAAGATGTACATTTTTCTCATATATATTAATGCAACTGTAAAGCTCCACGGAAGATGCAGGCACTATATAAATCTACAAAAAAAGTAAGAAATGTATCCTGCACGCGATCCACCATCTGCTGCACTTACAGGTGCTGTTTCCCCGTTACCCTCTGTGGACATACCCTTTAATTTTCATCAAACTATTCCTTTAATGCTGGTTCCTGGACAGGACAGATCAATTTAAGATTGTTAACATACAGGAGGTAACAAGTTTTAGTTTACATACTGTGGGAAACATCTTGTCTAAAGGAAATGCCACCTGCCTATTTATGGTTAATATGATTAATCAGGGGGCTGTGGGTGATGGAAGGGAAAATGTGATAAAAGCTGGGGTAGAATCTAGTTGGGGAAGTTCTTTTGAATTAGGAAAGCTCTTATGGACTAGGGGAGCTCTTTTGAACTAGAGAACCTCTTTTGGATTAGGAAAGTTCTTTTGATGAGGATTCTATGGATGAAAGATTGGGGAGAGAGGATCCCGGATGCTAGAAGTGGAAAGACTGGAGAGGCAGACTAAATACTGAGGAAAGAGTGGAAGCCAAGCTACTGGGATCTGCTAGATGTAGGCCAGCACAAGAGCAAGTTCTTTTGCTGAGGATTCTATGGATGAACGATTGGGGACAGAGGATCCAGGATGTTAGAAGCAGAGAGACTGGAGAGGCAGACTAAAGACTGAGGACAGAGTGGAAGCCAAGCTAGTGGGATCTGCTAGATGTAGGCCAGGACAAGAGCAAGCCTAATATTGAATTAACGAATATACTCGAATATAAGCTGAGGTTTTTAGGCTTTAAAATTAATACATTTTTATATTCATATTTAATATACTTACCAGTGATGTTTCTTTGCTTACCACTCCAAAAGAACAGTATATATATTTATATCATATATATATATGATATGTGATAAAGGAAGATCGCTCACCACTAGCCGATATCCAATGCCTGGGTGCTCTCCTACGTGTAGGGAATGTATAACATCCTCCTTGGTCTTTTTAAATCCTCCTTGGTATTTTAAAGTACTCCTTGGTCTTTTTAAATCTTCAAGTCTTTTTATTAACACGTTATACTTCAACGCGTTTCGGTGTCATACATATACCATCATCAGGAAGTCCTTCCTGGTGACAGTCTATGTGTGAGACCGAAACGCGTTAAAAAAGACCAAGGAGTGCTCCTTTCCAGATGTTATATAATCCCATACACACAGTATTTAAGAGTAATTCGCAACAATACTGATACTGATCGTATGGGGGAACAATTGAAAGAAATGACACGGAGATTCACACAAAGGGGGTACAACATCCGAACAGCTAATGAAAGCCTTGTTGAACTTTAGGAAAATATCACCACGGATGTCCCAAGGAGGATTTATAACATAGAAAGGCAAGCAAAAGAACTAAGACAGAGATTTGTCCAGAGAGGATATAGCCAGAAATGCATACAAAGGGGATACAGACGAGCTAAAGAGAGTAAGAGACATGAATTATTGTATGGGGGGAGAAATGTAGAAAAAGAAGGTAACCCCATAAGGTTCATCTCTAGATTTATCAAAAAATGGGATACAGTACGTACAATCTTGTCCAGATATTGGTTCCTATTGAGGGAGGATAAAGTCAAGACATCAGTGATGATGTTGGGATGTATCCCCAAATGACGGCACGGAGGGAGAAAAACTTGAAAGATTTGGTATCCCCGAGTTATTATCGTCCGCAGGCTCCTAATGTAAGAACATGGTTAGGAGTGGATCCGGTAAAAGGGAACCGAAAATGTGGGAAGTGTGTGTCCTGTAAATATATGACTGAAGAGAAAATATTTGTAGGGAATCAAGGGAAAAGAATTTATGTGAATGCCTTGATAACATGTCAGAGTAGACAGGTGGTATACCTGCTCATATGTAAATGTGGACATAAATATGTTGGAGAAACAAAAAGAACGCTCACATGTAGGATACAGGAACACATGAGAGACACAAAAAATAGAGAATTGGACAAAAGTGCAATGGCCAAACATATATGTGAATGTCATGGTACAAATACTGTGGTGTTTAAATTTATGGGTATCCAACAAGTGAATTTGGGGAGAAGAGGAGGAAATGTCAAAAAAATACTTCAGCAAATAGAAAGTAGGTGGATTTACAACCTGGGGACGCTCGCCCCAGGGGGTTTAAATGAAGTAATTAACTATGCGAGCTTCCTTTAGATGAAATAATGTGATAAAATAATGTGATAAAGAAGTGAAATAGTTGTTTTCGTGAGAACCATGTTTGGGTGAATAAAGGGACGTTATATATCATATAATAGGACACTGTAGTTATGTAAAAATTTAATGTAGCAATATCTATGGTATGAGTAGCCACAACTTATAGTCTGTAACGTGTAAATGGATACACAATATGCTCTGAAGGAGCAAGGCTTGAAAGCCGTCCCTTTAAGAAAGAAAGGAACGGTGTA